>CM062807.1:1289650771-1290250771 GCA_031772625.1 Pinus tabuliformis
GAAAAGCATTGTCCATTGAAGAAGCTTCTGCGGTTATTGAATCTACCAGTCAACTGATTGTAATTTCTATTTTCATCTATTCTTGAACCAAACTGGGAAGATTTTACCTGTGGCTGGTTGTGGCTTTTGTTCACCCTTAAGCTGGATTGCCCCTGATAGTTTCTGTTTGAAGTTTGTCCCTGCTTTACCTGATGATCTTCATTGTGCTTTTGCTCATTTCTTCTTGCTGCATCAAGATAACTTTTTGAAGTGGATGCTTGAGAAGTTTCTCCATTATAGCCCAGACCTGTCTTATTTAGTGGAGACCGCTGCACACTGATAATCTCATCCAAAGTTTCAGATCCTTTGACAAACTTGAGATTAATAGCTTTTGTTTTCTCAATTTCTTTTCTAAGACCAACAATTTCACCTTCTAATTTTTCAAGATGTTTTTCCTTTTCATCAATTTGAAATTGTAGAGTATCAATGATCATGTTCTTTTCTTCTATACATCTCTTGAGTCTAGTAATTTCATCATAAAGGTTATCCACATCTACAGCACCCTCATAATCATCATCTTCAAATGCCATTAACAACCTATATTTATTACCTTGTTCATCTTCATCACTGTTTGATAAGCCATCACTATCTTCATGGGTGTAGTAGCTTTTCTTATTTGCACTTTGTTTCTTGTTCCATCTAGCTGGTTCCTTTCCTTTATCCTTATAAGGACATTTTGCAGCATAATGACCTACTCTTCCACAAGCAAAGCATTTGAAAGGTAGCTTACCTCTGAACCTTCCAGAACCCCTTTGAAGATTTCTGACAAAATTTGATTCTTCTTCCTCTTCTTCTGGAACATGGCTTGCTTCATAGTGATCTTCTTTGCCTGATGCCTTAAAAGCAGCCTCCCTTCTGTCTGATGGACCTCCCTTTCTCATTTCATAAGCAGTTAGAATTCCATGTAGCTGAGACATAGTGAGAACACAGAGATTTTCTTTTTCTTCTATTGCAGATACTTTAGATTCAAACTTGGGGGATAATGATCTTAGAATCTTTTGAACTACTATAGACTCTTTTATTTCTTCACCCAAATTTTTCATACAATTAACAATCTCATCTACCCGAAGAAAATAATTAGCCACACTTTCATCATTATACATCTTGAGAGTCTCATATTGAATCCTGAGAGTTTGAAGTTTAGCTTGTTTTACCTGTTCATCTCCTTCATAGCTCGTGATCATTTTGTCCCATATTTCTTTTGCTGATTTGAAGTGCATTACCTTCATGAATTCTGTTTGGGATATACTTCCTAATAGAGTACTGACTGCTTTTGCATTTGTTTCATACTTCTTTTTCTCAGCTGGATCTGTAGGAGTAGCTGAAGGAAAAGCATAGCCTGTTTCTACAATGTCCCAAACTTCTGTACCAAGAGATTGAAGATATGCAGTAACTCTTACCTTCCAATAATTGAAGTTTGTCCCATCAAAAACCGGTGGCCTGATTGATGCTTCTCTCTCGTAGTTGCTCATGATGAACGATCTACCTTCAAGCGATCAAGCTTTTCTGAAGGACCTGCTCTGATACCAATTGTTGGAAATAATACTGAGAGGGGGGGTGAATCAGTATTATCTAGCAATTTAACAAATCTTCCTTATTTGATATTTTGAATTATTCTTGCATATCAGTACCATAAAATAATGAGCATGAACAAAGAAAATAGACAGTCACACCAAAGAACACAAGATGTAAGGTGGAAACCCAATGTGGGAGAAAACCACCTGCTGCAATATGTCTCTATCTTCTTTCAATTTAGAAATTCTTTTACAATGATTTTGTACTGGTGCAGTCCTTTACCAGTACGCAGGCTGCAACCTGCAGAGAGCTACAACTCTCTCTCGTTTTCCAGTCTCTCCTGGAAGGGAGCTACAACTCCCTACTTCTTTTCATGAAGAATCAAATGATCAACAAGTATACAACAGTTACAGTCCACTACAGTTATCAGATCAGTAATCACAGAACTAACCCAGAACACCTTATGAACAGAAAAATACAGTCAACAGATCATCTTAAGACAGGGACGCAATTTTTCTTTCTGTGGCCTGCGACTGGACGCAGTTTACCTTCTGCTGCCCTGCGTGCCGACGCACTGTTACTTTAAACTGCTCTGAGTACCGGCGCACCCAACAATACTATCGCGCCGCGTCTTTTTCTTCAGAGATGCATCCAATAATACTATCGCGCCGCGTCTTTCGCTTCAGAGACGCACCTGAGCCCTTACTGTACTGCATCTCGGCGCACTTGCCCTTCACTGAATCTGCGTCCCTTCAGATATAAAAGATATGAAGACTTCAAAACTAGCCCAAACAGTCAGATCTGCAGATCTGATCATGCGCCATAGAGATCACAGTCCATTAGAAGATTCGCCCTCATAGATCTGGACTAGATCTCACCAAAAGATATTCAACCAAAGACAATGACTAATCCAAATGAACTCCTTTGCTTTATATAGGCAAGCTCCTCCCCAAAACATGGAACAATACCACGAGCCGACACCATAGAAACACAAAACCGTCGGCTAGATACCACACAAGAAACCCCCACGTGCTTTTCTCTGTCTTGAAATGTGTGCACTGGGTGGACGCACCCCCTGAACGGCTGGCCTGCGTCCCTAGATGCGGGTTCTGCATGGTATACCTTCGGGGACGCACTTTCGGAACAGATTGCCTGCGTCCTTCTTAAAAATAGAGAGCTGATCATCAAGAATAGTGATCTACCACCTGAATGGGTTGCCATCAAGGACAACACCTGAATCATAATGCCAACAGGTAGGCCTAAAAAACTTGTTTGCCTTTGTTTATAAATTGCATACTTAGAGAAAAATAGTTTTTGATTGGCTTGCTTGTCACTAGATATCGTTAGATACTAGGGTGGTCGGTCTTGTCCACAAGAATGACTCATTCCATGTGACAAAATGGCGACCATACTAGGGACTTGATTTCTTGATTTGCTTTACTTTGACTTGAGAAACTATGTTTTTGTTTCTATTTTTGGCTTGTTGTGTGTGGAATTGGGTAGATTTAGTAGATCTTGGATTATTTTTTGTTTTTCATAACTTTGGGAGAGGACCGCACCCACGACTTGCAACACAGTGCGGACCTATCCACACTTTTGCTTTTCGCATAGAGCGATACCGCACCTGTGTGAACTGTGGGCCTGCGGACCCTGTCAAAATTTTGGAAAACCTAAGATTTTCTCTGTTAGTCAGCTTAGTTTTTGTTTAGATGTTGTTATCCCCTGCCCATACCTGCATGTGACTTGCCAGGAACTTTTCTTAGGTTAATTCCATTGGTGTTAGGGTTTTAGGTGAAATTCCTAGAAGTTTTGGTTACTGGGCTTGATTTTCATTTTGGTCTTGTAGTAGCTCAGAGCTTAGAAGTTGTAGAAGCCTCACATCACCTTGGTTTTTACTGGCCTTCTTATGAGTCTGACCATTTGCAAAATCTACCTTTTTGAGGAATCCATCCTGTGTTTCTCATTACGAAACTTCGAAAACACTTGTGTTAAAAGTTTGGATTTCATTTTTAGAAAAGAAAACAAAAATTGGTTGTTTTTTGACTGATTTATGATTCTGGACAAATTAGTCCTTAGTTTGCTTATAGCTAAGTAAAACATCCTTGAAATGACATCTTGTAAGCTTTTACTTCAAATAGTTTTTTTATAGTTTATAGATGTCAAGATTAGTTATTTCCATAGTTTTGAGTGTTTTATAAAAAATAAAAAAATCTCTTTTGGAAAAAGTTTGTTTTTGTAGTATTTGAGTGTTTTGGAAAGAAAAGGGAAATTTTCGTGAACATAACTAGTTGTCTCATTTTGAGTGCATTGGAAAAGACAAAAGCTCTTCTTTTGATTTGTTTGTTAGGAAAAGATTTGTGTTTACAAGCATTTGCATTCTCAAACTCTTTCCTAGCTAGAAATTCATTGAAGGGAAAAGATTGCTTATCATATTAAGTGCATTTTTTAGTGATTTCGAGTCGAGTCTTCACACCACAAATTTCATCTCCACACCTCTTGACTTAAAAAAAAACCAATAAAAATAACGCTTAAAGTAAAATCTATCTAGTAATATTTTTATTTCTAGGGCTCTATTACAGCAACATAGCTTAGGCTAGTGTCTTGGAGTAGGGAGTAATTAACTCTCCAAGACAGTAAAACAAATAAGTAGCTTGCGGTAGGAGAAAAATCCAATTGTTACATCTATGCTCTGGGAAAGCTCCTCTTAAAGGAGAAGCACGAGATTGTGTCTGAACCAATGTGGAAATCAATCCTTCCTCATTGGGAACGACGCCATATATTCACGTATTAAAAATGGTAAACCTTGGATTAACCATTGTTGAGGAGCCTGGGGTCACTTGTTGGTAAACCTTGGATTATGTCAAAGAGCCTTCAAGGGGATTGGGCTTGTTACTCTGCCCTTGCATGCGTATCGGATCGTAGACTGTTCCCCCAGGTATATTTGTTTCCGTTGGTAACCATAGTAACCATATTCTATAGGATTCTTCCTAAGGTGACGGTGGAGGGAAGATCCCACTGTACCTGGAGTAGATGTCGGCTAGACTCACTTGGATTTCTGGGCCGTTCTCTTCATTCGATACGGTTTAGTGGAGGAACTTGTGCCAATCTATTCATTAAGCAGGTTTCCGGGGTAACTGTTCCAACCACCATTTCTGTATTGAACTCTGCGACATTGGATTTCATCACCAACTAGTGTTTTCAGTACGGAAAGTTATTGTTTGTGTGCGGTTTGATCTCCTAGATTCTGTAGGCGTGTGATTCAAAATTTGTTTGGTTCTTTAGAGGCTTGAGGTGGTTTTCATTGAGATTTTACTTTTTTTTTCATGTGAAGTAGTTAAAATACTTAATCTTGGTTGAATTACCGAGGAAGTCCCATAAACTTCGGGGCCAACCTCCTGAGTTTTCACCGAGCTAGCCTGAAGGGTTGAGAGCCCTTGTAACTCCTAGAGACAGTAGATTTGGGTCACCTGAAAAAGGAGAATCTTGTTTAGTGGTACATCCTAATTATCAAGCTTTAGTAGCAGATTATAATCTGCAATCTGTGTCTGTTTCCGAAGTTACTGATAGTTTTTCATCTACTAGTGATTTAGGTGAGGAACCTGAAATATCTGAACCTGAAACTGAATTTGCTGCTACTCCAACATCGGGATTTACCTCTCCAACTTCTAGTGGTCCTGATTCACGCAGGGTACAAAGAATAATTACCCAAAATCTTCCTTCTGGACTTATAGCTATTGAATAACTTGCTACTCCGGAAGAAGAAGGTATCCCTATCCCTGAAAATCAACCTGTAATAGAACTTAGGGAGCGTGAATCAATCTTTTACAGTCCACCTAGGAGTAGTGCTTGGTATCTTTCATTGACTAACTTTTTGGAAAACCCGAGACTAAGTTTTTCACCACCTCGTATTCCTTTTCACCCAACACCTAGGGGTTACTATCCTCCATTAAATATGTCAAGACAGTCGTCCGTGTTTTCTCAATCTCCAGAACCTTTTTGTATGGCGGTCCTTCTGTTCCCTCTGGGTATCAGTCACTTACTGGTACTTTTTCGGGAGCATCTCCTCAACCTATTGAACAAGGGTTACTAACTGGAAATAATGGTAATAAGCCATTGAGGGTAGAAGATATTCTCATGATGTCAGGTACTATTCCTAATCCTCAACCTCAAGGTGGCCAGTTACCGCCTGTGGAGCAACCTCAAGGTCATCAATTATCGCCTGGGGAGCAACCTCAAGGTACCCAATTTGCACCTGGGGGGCAACCTCAAGGATAGTACATACCTACGGGACAATATGTTCTTCAAGGTCAACTCCAGACTCAATATGTACCTCAAGGTCAACCCCAGCATCAATATGTACCTCAAGGTCAACCCTAGTATCAATACGTGCCTCAAGGTTATCAACCTCAAGGTCATTACCCGAACCAAGGTTTCCAACCACCTTCCGGTCAATCATATGTTCAAGGAAATCAAAATTTACCTTTGAATTATCAACCCTACCCTCAACCCCGTTATGGTCCTCAATATTTTCAACCTGTTATGGGTCCATACCCTGGAATGAACTTACTGTGGGATCCATCTCAAACTCAACAGGTCTTACAACCGAATGTACAGTTGTCATCTCAAACTAGACAACCATTGGTTTTTGGTTCACCCTAGCAACCTGTCCAGTCTACTATTCAAACATCTGCACCTTCTGTAGTTTCTCAGCCTGGGCCTAGTACGCCTCGTACTCTGCCTCAAATGGCTGCTGCAACATCTGTTCAATATACCCCACCTTCTTCTAGAGTATCGACAGCTCCCATTTCTATTGTTCCTCTATGAACTCCTAAGACATCTTTACCTCAGTCTGGATCCACAATTCAAACTTCGGTTCAAATGCCTGTAGGACAACCTGGTTCAAGTACGGTTGTCACAAGTCAACCTCAATTTACTTATCAACCGTACCAGGGACAGTACCAATTCGGTCCTGTTGTGCAGCAGCCAGTCTATCAGTATGAATCGTACCCTGGGTATACATATCAACAACCTCAACAACGCCAGTATGGTCCGGTTAATCCTGGTTTTCTGGGAGGATACAATATCCCAAATGCAATTCCAATTCCTAGTTATCCTGGATATCCTCCTCCTGGGACTGGTCTCCTGACCCAGAGTTTTAGGGACCCTAATCGTCAGTTACCATTTATCGCAACTTTGGACTTGCCTGACTTGTCGCGCCTTATGAGCGATCCCATTAATTATTTTCCATTTTGGCTGCTAATGCCGAATAAGTTGCCTAGCGATATTCCTAAGTTTGAAGGAAAATCAAGAGAGGACCCGTCGAACCATGTGATGACTTATCACCTCTGGTGTGCGTCTAATTCCATTTCAGATGATTTAATCTGTTTATGGCTTTTCCAGCACACTTTAATTGGTCTTGCGGCCAAGTGGTACATTGAGTTACCGCGAGCCACTTTTTATAACTTTAGTCAGTTAGCTACTTCGTTTTTAACTCATTTTCAGTTGCCAGTCGGATATGGCAATGGCATGGTATTATTAACTTTGTTAAAGCAGTCTACGCCCACTTATATTTCAGATCACATTCATGAATGGAGACGTCGATGGCGTTTAGTGAAGGATTTTATTCCGGATCAGATCTTAGCTGAATGGTTTGTGAAATCTTTGTTGTCGAAGATCACTAAGGATGTAGCTAAGGTCGGAGTCGTTACTGAAGAGAAAGTAATTGCTCAAGCACAATACCTTGACTTAGTTTATACGCAGTCAGGTACGTTACATGAGAAAATCCCCGGTCTTCCTAAATAAAATCAAATTGTTGCAGCTCCTTCAGGGTCTCATGCCGTTGATGGTATGATTGGTACGGTTTATACCAAAAGTAAGAATAAGTCTTCCAAGAATTCTTCTCCTATCATAACCTTGCTAGATTCCCTGACAGGAGATTCTTCCATAGAAATTTCTGCCAATATTCATGTTGTAGAGTCATCTACACCCAAATCGAAATCCAGCGGTAAGAAGAAAGGGAAGAAGAAAAATAAAATAGACAAACATTCGAAAGAGAAACCAGAAAAAACGGAATCAAATGATGAGAAACGAAAACCTAATTATCCTTGTCTCATTTGTGACGAAGAGAATTTTACAAGAGAATGCCCTCATCGTGCAAAGGTTGCGAAAATTGTCAAAGGTTCCCAAACGCTTGCTGTTTTGAAGGATCCTTTTCCAAGTCAATACAGTAAGATGATAGGTTCTTCCTCAAATGCCTCCGAAGAACCCATAATGATGATGTCTCATGTTAGTATTGTGACTCGATCGCATGGTTATAGAAGTAAAAGTGTTGTCGATGGTAAGGAAGCGGAATCTTCTCATTCTAACCCATCAACCTCATCTCTCGGTTCCGATCTGCTACAGATCGAGAAACCTAACCCAGAGTTAGTAATCAAACCGCCCGCCAAGGGTATACTGCGAAAGTCAGCTTTCTATCCACATGCGAGAGTGGCTCAGAACTATAACATTGTTGAAGATTTGGTTGTTTCACCTTCAGCAATGTTGGCTTTGGAAGTGCTCCAATCATGTCCAGCACAACGTAAATTACTATTGTCGGCTATAGGAGATGTTGACGTTCAGGACTCGAACCTTATAATTTTCGATCTAGAAAATAGTACACCACGCTTACCTCATCAAATGGCTTTCCAGATGCCAGTGTTAGTCAAAAACAGACCTTGTTATAGGACTGTGATTGATGAGGGAGCCTCAACGTGTATTATGTCGATACAGTGTTGGAGATCGCTTGGTTCTCCTTCGCTAAATCAATCCCCAACGATTCTAAAGGCCTTTGATGGCCGTGGGTTTCATTATTTTTGCGTTCTATAAGATTTTCCTATAAGGGTTGAAGGAAAAACTGTTAATCTATATGTGGAGGTGGTTGATGCCCCTCTAGATTACAGCCTTCTCTTGGGTCGTAGTTGGTCTTACGCTATGATAGCTGTCGTTTCATCTGCCTTTCAGCTTATAAAGTTCCCTCATAATGGAAGGATCGTAACTATAGACCAGCTTACTTACTTTTTGTCCGACCCAGCCTCTTCTGAAAGTATTCAGCATGTCGGCAAAACAACTATCCCATATAAGGATGTTGGAGTAGGATCGATTAAAGATTCTAGTTTACTGGGAACTTTTCATTTTCCTCCTATCAACGCATCGTCTTCTACTACAACCATTCATATGATTTCATCAGACACCATTGTTTATGATGATCCTTGGATCATACCTTCCGAATCTGAGATAAACACATTTGGTGATATTATGCCTTTGAGTCCATATGAAATTGCGTATCAGGCCGTGCAGTCATTTTCTGACCCATCTTCAACCAAAATTGACTTAATGAATGGGGTCCATGAGGAGTCACTTTCAACATCAAACTCGGATTCAACAATGTTTTCTGAACTTTTTCACACTGATGAGCAAATTCGTGAAATCCTATGTGTCGATGATTTACCATGGGAAGATCTTCATCATAGATCTTCATTTTTACCTGAGAGTGATCGTTTTGAAAATGATTTTTCATCAATTTTTACGATTGAATATGTCAAGGAACCTCAAAATCCAATGAAAAATCCTGATTCAGAGTTAAATTTGGGAAACATTTCTCGAACTATTCCTATTGATATTTCAGTTAAGCCTGGAATTGTTGAAAACATTCATATAGGTGCCTCTTGTACAGAAAATGAAATGCAAACATATAAGGCCCTATTTCAAGAATTCCAAGTCATGTTTGCCTGGTCATATGAGGAAATGCCAGGAATTGACCCCGCAATTGTTGTTCATGAAATCAAAACTTACCCAGATGCTAAACTCGTCCGGCAACGTCTGCATCAAATTCACCCGCGAAAAGATGCTGCTATTAAAGTAGAAGTTGAAAAATTACTCAAAGCAGGTTTCATTTATCTGATTCTGTTAACGGATTGGGTATCGAATATTGTTCATGTTAACAAAAAGCAAGGGATAATAAGAATATGTATCGATTATAGGGACATTAATCAAGCCTGTCCAAAAGACAATTACCCAACTCCCTATATTGATCAAATCATTGATGATTGTGCTGGCAGTGAAATATTCTCCTTCATGGATGTTTTTTCCGGATACAATCAAATCAATATTCTACCTGTTGATCAACCAAAAACAGCTTTCATTTGTCCATGGGGGACATTTTCTTATTGCAAATTACCTTTTGGGCTCAAGAACGTCGGGGAAACTTTTCAAAGAGCCATGTCTTACGCGTTTCATTACATCAAGCACATTGTGCAACCCTATCTCGATGATTTACCTGCTCATTCATTACATCAAGCTGATCATCTCATCCATTTACGAGCAATCTTTATGAGGTGTAGGCATTATCGAATTAGGTTGAATCCACACAAGTGTGTTTTCTATATAGAAACAGGTCGGTTACTGGGGTTTGTTGTTTTGAAAGCCAGCATTCGTGTCAATCCCTCGAAGGTTGAAGCTATTGTCAATTGCCTCCTCCCTCGAGTCTTCACCAACTCCAAAGTTTGCAAGGGAAAGCAAACTTTTTATGCCGATTCATTCTTAACTACGCTGAGATCACAAAGGGTTTTACCCGGTTGTTGAAACAAAATACTCCATTCTTTTGGGATGAGATAGCTGATAAATATTTTGATGCACTAAAACACGCATTGACCCATGCATCGTTATTGCATCCTCCCAACTACAACCAGGACTACTTCTTGTATCTCGCCACTTCCCATTCGACCATTGGAATGGTGTTAGTTCAGGAAGATGAATTTGGTACTGAACATGTGATATACTACCTTAGTCGAACTTTAAATGAAACTGAGCTAAAATACTCACATGTGGAGAAATTGGCATTGGTAGTTGTTCAAGGTGTCCAACGTTTTCGTCATTACATTTTACTACGTAAAACTATAGTAATTTCTGATTGCAACCCTATGATCTATATTTTGACCAAGCAGTTGCTGGGGGGCAAGTACTCCAAATGGATTGTGATCCTGCAAGAGTTCGACTTGGAATTTGAAAATTCTAAGTCGAAGAAATCTTTATTCTTTGCGGAGTTAATGTGTGACTTCCCGCGTGCTGACACAGAAACTGTGGCGAAAGAGCCCATTGCGGATGAATCCTTGTTTCTAATCAGCACTTTATATCCATAGTATGGAGATATCATTGTTTATCTCTAGACCCAATCCTTTCGGCCAAAAATGTCAAGGTTAGAACGTCAAAAAATACGATTCCAGTCCCAACAATTCAGAATTATTGGAGATACTCATTATCGCCGTGGGGCGGACTCTGTTTTTCGACATTGTTTAATTCATGAGGAAGCTGAAAGGGTTCTAAATGACTGTCACTCTAGAGTGTGTGGTGGTCATATGTCTGGGTATGCCACATCCCAAAAGATATTGCGCGCTAGCTACTTCTGGCCATCTTTGTTTAAAGATTGTATTAACGCGGTCCGAAAATGCCACAACTGGAAAAAATTTTATCGAAAGATGCACGCTCCACCTACTCCTCTCCACCCTATAATTGCCATCGGTCCTTTTGCAAAATGGGGTATCGATTTTATTACATGTAACCTTCACTTGGCCAAGGGGCATGCGTATATCATCCTTGCGGTAGATTATTTTATCAAGTGGGCCGAGGTGATGCATACATTTGAGGAAGACGGCAAAACAACTGCGATTTTCATGTTCAATCATATAATTGCTAGGTTTGGTGTTCCACAAGTGATTATCACTCATCATGGGTGTCATTTTCGAAACGTTATGATGACTGAACTTACAGGCCAGCTTGGCTTGCGTCACGATAGTTCAACTCCATATTATCCACAAGCTAATGGTCTGGTTGAAGCCATCAACAAAGTTCTATTCATCATGATCTGACGAATCATTGGGATTCGTCGGTCGAATTGGCATAAAATTTTATTTTCAGCGCTTTGGGCATATTGAACCTTAGTAAAAACGTCAACAGGGTTCACTCCTTTCCAACTAGTTTATGGTCTGGAAGCTGTGTTACCCATTGAATGCGAAATCCCGTCCTTGCAAATGGCCATCGAATTACTTCCAGCCACTTCCAAAGAGGAAAAACTTTTGTTATACTTGGCTCAGCTAGATGAGAATCGACATGATGCTGCATTAGCAATCGAAACTCATGCCAAACATATTAAAGCTCAGTATGATTGAAATGTTACCCCTCGAAATTTTTCGGAAGGAGACCTAGTCTTATTGTACGATCAAACAAATGATAAATTAGGTGCTGGAAAATTCGTGCCTATGTGGCATGGTCCCTATTTTGTTAAGCAAAAGCTGGCAAAAGGAGCCTATGAATTGGTAGACTTTGACGGGGTCTCTTTAGGTAAACCTAGAAATGGTCTTTACCTGAAGAGGTATTATGCTTAAAAAATGGGTGTGGAGATTTTTAGTTAGGTTAGTTTTCTTTCTAGCTGGTGTGTTTTAGTTTAAAAAGTGTGTTTAGCTTAGAGATTGTTTTTCGTCATTATTCCTGCTTATCTTGGTTTTACTCTTGATATTGCAGATGTCGATGCCTCTCCAAACATACATTGGTTTTGCTGATGGTGCTTGTCGTAATACATGGAACATTTCTTCCGCAGCTTGGGTTATCTATTTTCCTTCTAACGAGTTGGTATCTATGCATGGGGTAAGCCTCGGTCAAACAACGAACAACATTGTAGAGTATAGTGCAGTGATTGAGTTATTATCTGAATCTATTTCATTTGGGATTCGGAGTTTGATAGTGAGGTTAGATTCTGAACTCGTTGTATTATAGCTTAATAGAGTATATGCCATTAGAAATCTAGTGTTATTGAGATTATTTTTGAGAGTGCATCTCTTGGAACGTGAATTTGATTATATTGAGTATCAGCATATTCCAAGATATTTAAATACATTAGCAAATGCAATTGCTTCTCGAATGTTAAGTAGACATTTGAAATAATCATACATGAAAATTTAAAAACATTCCATAACATGTTTTACAAGATAAATCGGTAATAGTGATATAGTATAATATAGGAGTGTGTCAAAATATACATTGTCCTCGATCATAGGTTGAAAAACACCTTATGATCGGCACAAATGATAGTGAAAAAAGCAAAAATGTCATATGTGTCTACAATAGGCGATCATCCTATCAATGGTGATGATCTCAATAAGAAACCACTATACGGGCCACCTTACAAAGGAACCTCCTGAAAGGTCTTGGGACCCCAATCACATAGCACTGTAGTCGAAGAGGAATGTCATCTATGCCGGTCTCTGGAATGTCTCCTCTCAAATTCTCTAGATGGCTCTCCAATTCAGCCAAGGTCTCTACTGATTCATCCCGTGGGGCTGGTGCCGCTGTAGCTGGTTGTTTCCTCTCGTAAGGCGGGAGAGCGGCTAGGCATTGTGGACCCACATCTACATTTGAAACTTTTACTATCAATTTTGGGACGAGATAAAAACAAAAAAAATAAATAAATTAGAAAAATGTTGAAAAAGATTTTACCTGAGTTATCCCATTGCTATCGTGGTGGAAGAGCCATGTCTGGGTCACCGCGAAAATCTACCCCAGCGTAAGGAAAGTCTTGAATAACAAAAACCTAGTTTTCCAACCAATGGAAATACTCAGGTGTGAAGAAAACGACATTTGTCCCCTCCTCAGGATGACGGGCCATAACCGCAACCCATCGCATCAGTTTGGGTTGTCAAGGAAGTCCAGGTCCAACAGTGAGGTGTTGTCGGACCAACATTGGGACCCTCTCGAGACCAAAGCTCACGACTAAAGCACCATATCCAAAGGTCTTCAGTTGTCTGTTCGTGGCTCTAGTTAGTTGGCCTTTTACATTAGCCAACACAGCATCGCACCAGTTGAAGACGGTGCCTCGAAAGTAGTCAACTGCCATCCGCATTTGGGATCCAGTGGCTATATGTAGTGCTACGCTCCTGCAAAGCCTGGTAACAGTAAACGTAATTACCATGAGTTCAGGAAGGGATATGGTTTTGATGTCTATCCCTTTGTCTCTAGTCTAGTTGTTAAATAACTCTAGCGGGAGGCTATCGACAGACTGGCCACCTAGCCTAGTCCCGAATAGAGTCAAGTGCTCACCTCTCTTAGGAAAACCCATCAACAAGTATATGTCTGCCGTCTCCATTTCGAGCTGGTGACCACCAATGAAGAAACACTGGTCCTGTATGCTCCACCTGTCTACCATCCATTGCAAGAAGTCCACCTGGGCCCTCATGCCAGGTATGGCCCAGAATTTGTATAAGCCGCATGCCTTCAATGCATCAATCGAAGGATGATGATTTATCGCAGCGAGATATACGTCCTCATGCTCCCGTTCTCGCCAATCAAGCATGATGTATACTCTACATTCAACAAAAAAGGCGAATTAGAATATGTAAAATTGAAATTTTTGAGTGAAATTTGAGTTTGTTAGGTTTTAAAAACCTTTGTGTGGAGTACGCACAATCTCTGTTAGAGACAGTGCATGGGTTTGTGTTAAACACACATGGACAGCAAGACAGATGTGAAAGATAAATCAGTGAGTTCATTTTTTATTAACATCAGATATACATTTATAATACAATGTTGTGACTCTTGGGTTTCAGATCCCAAGGTCTCTTGGACTGCTTAGTCTTTTCGGCTTCCACACTAACCCTTTAGGATTAGGTGTCCAACATTCCCCCCCTTAATCCGAAGGGTTATGTATGAGTCCAAGAAGAGAGCTGTAATACAAAATGTGCAAAAAATGCATGGCAGCACTAGGCTGAATGTGCTCTATAAAATGTTGGTATAAAGGGCGGTGGTTTAAGGATGACCACCAACACTGGAACGCTTAGTGCAGTTCCCGGAACTCTTCCAAAACTGGCAAGAAACTGGTGTCTTCTGCTAGAGGAAGTGTTCTCAATCTGTGATGGTTTAAGGATGACCAACAACTCTGGAATGCTTAATGCAATTCCTGGAACTCTTCCAAAACTGGCAAGAAGCTGGAGTCTTCTGCTAGAGGAAGTGTTCTCAATCTGTGATGGTTTAAGGATGACCAACAACTCTGGAATGCTTAATGCAATTCTTGGAACTCTTCCAAAACTGGTAAGAAGCTGGAGTCTTCTGCTAGAGGAAGTGTCCCAGATTGCCAACTGAAGGCATGTTCAGGCATCTTGTCTCTGACTACAACTCTGAAACTGGTGTGGCAAGTTGTGGCTCAGACTCGCTTGATGTGACTTTGAAGCTTGTAGATGACCATCATTTCCCCCCCTTTCAGGTACAAGGTGAGAAGATGGACAAAACTCAACTGCAAGACTGTTCAATATTCTGGAACAAGTTCTGATATGTGTTTGGAATATCTTCTTGGCTGTTGATGCCCATTGCCAAGAAGCGATCCATCCAAGATGAATCTTTGTTCTTGCAGAACGTTTGTTTTTGAGTCATCTGTGTAAAGAATGGCTGGTTTTATGACAGCGCTTACATGGATGAAGATCAAAACAGTGATCTTTAAAATGGCCAACTCGGTCACAGTGTTGGCATTTTACAATCTCTGGTTGTTGTTGTTGTTGTGGAAGAGGAGTAGAATCTGGAACAGCTGAAACTGAACTGTCATAAGGAGCAGGTGAACTGTCATGAGGGGCAAGTGAACTGTCATGAATGAATCCAACACTCTGAAATTGAATGGGCTTGGCGTAGTCTGGAATATGAAAGGACAAGTCCTTGTCATATCCAAGACCAGTTTTGTGCTTGTTGTGGACAAGCTGTTCCCAAGGTCTGATGATGGGCTTGGGAAGTGCAAACTGAGTTTCTGCATCTGCATGTACAATTGCTGCTTTATCGGGTACTAGATCTGAATGAACTTGAACAATATTGACTTGATGTTTAGGGGAGTCTGCTTCATTGTTCTGAACAGAAATAGGTTCAGAATGACTCCTTCTTTTTAATTCTTCTTGCTGTAGCTGTGTTTCAAGCTGCAAAAAATCAATTTTCTCTTGTGCATATTGTAGACATGTTTGAATTTCTGAGAGAGAGCCTTTGCTGACTTGGAATGTTTCATGATTAGAGGAATATATGAGATTTTTTAAGAACTCTAATATTTCAGTAATTCGAGGCATATTCTTCA
The DNA here is from genome assembly GCA_031772625.1 of Pinus tabuliformis. Taxonomy (NCBI): domain Eukaryota; kingdom Viridiplantae; phylum Streptophyta; class Pinopsida; order Pinales; family Pinaceae; genus Pinus; species Pinus tabuliformis. The sequence goes on from CM062807.1 coordinate 1,289,666,457, forward strand.
TTGTCAAAATTACAACCCCTTAAAAGACTGATTACAACTATGACCCAATGAGTAAAAGTAACACCCACTCACAGTACAAAGACACAGAAAAATCCTTTGTAAATGTGCAGCAAATGAATCAAGCCAAATTTACTTCTGTATCACAAACTCTTAGCAACATCATTAATATCCAATCACTAGGTTAGTCATAATGACTGGGCATTATTTGATTGGTTCACATTCACTCAGCACATTAGCAACGTTAACAATAGTATCTTCATATTCTTATTAGAGAACCCTACATAAATAAAACTGCCAAATACATCTCTGTCAAATCATGTCAGTGGCATATATATTCCTCTCATCAATCAGAAGGATCACAACATCAATCTGATTACCAAACCAAACATAACTTCTGCTCAACACCAGCACATAATTCTGATCTCATCCTGTAGAACAAACTGTCCAGACCCTAGCAGCAGCACAACAACTTGGATATATATATATATATGATTTCTCACAGACTCAATCAGCAACAACCGAACTCCAAAATCCCACAAAAAATGTCAGCTACTAAATATCTTCAAGTTACACAAGAAAGCCCTGTAGCTTAAAGGAAAAAAAAACAACCAATAAATTACTTCAAGAAATTTAGCAGCTGATAGTTCAAGGTATCTTCAATAAGTTGCTCAAGTTCTGCACCAATCAATTCTTCAAGTGCTTCACAATGTGCTCTAGGATGATACTCCAAGGTCTGCTCAAAATGGCTTTGAGAGGCTTTCTCAAGACTGTTGTAAATTCTTCTTCAAGGCTTCATCAAGTGCCTTAAAGGATGTATCTATATTACCTCAAAATAGCTTCAACAAATGCTTCAATGATGCTCACCTACAGGACACAATTCAAGTTTCAAGGTACCTGATTCGAGCCTTAATACTTCAATGTTCTTGCAGGTCTTGTCCAAGATCCGAGCTTCTCAAATACCTCTTCACACACTATTCCAAGTGACTGTAATATAGTCCAAGATCCTCACAACACAGGTCCAAGGTATATAGGACTGTTCTAAGGTTCTAAGCTTCACAACTGAGCTCCCATAGGCAGACTACCTGAGCCGCCACAGATTTATATCTTCAGTTCTCCACAGGTTAGGTCTGAGACACAACTGCAATAAGTCCGAGATGTAATCTTCTTCACTGGCTAACAGTCTGAGGTCTTTAATTGGTGGCTGATCTCAAAGTTCTCTGTTGCGTTGCGAGCAGCAGCTTCCCAGTGTACATGGGCATACCAGAACCTACGCCACGGTAGCTGAAAAGTTCGAATCCCACGGAGCGCTTTGCAGGCTCAAAGACAGAATACTTTTGACAAGAGCGTACTGAATGCAATCAATTTTTTTTTTCAACAGGCATACCTAATTCTTATATTACATGTTAGGCCTGTAAACTTCCTCTTTATCATCATACCAGCAAACCAACATCTACAGGAAGTAGGAAATGGGTGGCTACCATTAATTACCTCTAATTAAGCGGCTAATAAATCACCTCATTGACAGTCTATTCCCCAACCATATCCAGAACGAGACCAAGAAGAACGAACCAGTCCACGGAAGTCTATATCTATGATTTATTTAACGAAAGACAGAAATATTGGCTCTTCACCCACATCTCTGCCCAAGAGCGATGAGACCCGATTCAAACGACGGGATTGCTGGCCATGTCTAAGCAGATATTACACTCAAAATCTTTAGTAGTAGAAAGAGGAGAACTCACTTCGTCGGTACGTCCGGGAGAGCTTCACAGATATTCCAGTGTTCCTACTTGAGCTGCACTTCGCCTTTGAGATTGATACAACCATCCACCAGTAGATATAACCGCTAGAAGAAAATTAGATGAGATTCTTGCACAACAGTCACGCAGAATGAACAGTTTCTCAAACTGATGTGTAACAGTTGAAATGGGGGAAAATAAAGAAACCTAACAAATAAATAACACGGACTGCAGAGCTCACAGGCTATGGAAAATTTTCCATACCTGACATCCTCTCATACTTTTTCCAATAATTATTTGGCGTTACATCGACCACACCAGAGGAATCCACCTTCTTTCTTGAGCGCTGTAAAGTCGGGTTCTCCACTGAGCGTTTGAGTGAAAATCTGAGTGGAAATCAAGACAGATATGGAGTAGATTCATTTTTACTGAAATGGTGTCTCGATGCCAATAGTTTGGAGGGAATCTAATCTCTCATGTAGCGGCTCCTTCACTATTCACATTCAACTCTTCACCTCCCAAACACAAATTTTAGGATTTAATAACGTCTCAATACAATGTTCAACATCATACCTCTCGTTGCAACGCTTCTCGCATTGTCTCCTTACAACGAAAGGAGGGTCCATGAATGTCTCAAGCAAAATATTTTGACCAACGTGCACAATGCATACCAATGGACAGTTTCTCAAAAGAAGAGAATGATGGGCAGATGGAGAAATGGATATAAACAGGTAAACGAAGAGGTAAAGATAAATGATACTTGATAGAGTAGCAATAGAGTGAAAAATTAAACGATGAGTGGATGGCAGAGTCGTAATAGTGGAAAAATTGATGCAAAGGAGTTACAAAGCAGGACAGAAAATATGGCAGACAGGCACCGGTAGTGTCAGACAAAGGTTATGCAGATAATATGGCAGACAATGGCGCAGACGATGGCAGATAACACTTCAGTGTTTAAATCAAAGGACCAACATTACAAATTCAGGAATGCGCAGAGGCATTGCAGTTAGAGATAAGTTCTTGCTGGGGAAGAGATGGCAGGTCTGAGCAAGGAGCGTTTTTAGAAGCAGGTGAATAAAAATAGGGCTGGGAAATAACAGATTGCAGCTAAATTTTAGCTGAGAAAATATTCATGACAAGATATTCATGAAATGCATAATTGATGGCAGAAATGATCTGCACATAAAGGCCATAAAACAAATGGCTCAAAATAATTATGCAGGGCAGGAATACGCCCGCTCTGATACCATGTTAAACACACATGGACAGCAAGACAGATGTGAAAGATAAATCATTGAGTTCATTTTTTATTAACATCAGATATACATTTATAATACAATGTTGTGACTCTTGGGTTTCAGATCCCAAGGTCTCTTGGACTGCTTAGTCTTTTCGGCTTCCACACTAACCCTTTAGGATTAGGTGTCCAACAGTTTGCACCTTGCCTTCACGGCAGATGCGGACCCCTGACTTTTTCCCCATCGCGAAAAAGTCAGGGTCCACGGGTCCCCTGTGTTATACCTGCGGACCCGCGTGTGCGGGTTTTTTGACCTAAAAGCTCATAAAAAATGAAATGAAACCCTAAAAATCAATTTGGAACTAATAAAATCGAAGAGTAGGATGGTGTGGATTACCTGGAGGAGACGGCGCTCGATTCCAACGACCGGATTTTCCGCAATCTTCACGGGAAGTTTCTGACCAAAACTCAAACGGTAAAAATGAATTGACGAAAGCCCTTCTTATAAGTTTTTTAAATAAATGAGTTGTTAATTTGTTTATGTTTCACTTTAGAAAGGTAACTTTTGCAACGTTTTTATCCATTTTGAATAGGTATGAGTAATGTTTGAGTTTTTGTTCAGGATAACGGATTTTTCAGGCGAAATCAGTCATTTTCGACGAAAAAACATTAGAGTCACCTTTAAGCTCTTTTCTGACTCCTAAAACATGAAAAGATCGCTGAGTTTTTTCTTTTTAAACTCATTAAAACAGAACTAAAAAGACGGTCCACTTACAACTCTTTTTCTGACCGTAAAAACATGAAAAGATTGTCGGATTTTTGTCGTTTCAAATTTGATATTGGTTATAAAACGATGTGTCATTGATCGCTTTTGTACTTTTTCGGATCAGAGGCACTTATTAGGAAAAGTACTCCTTGGTAGTAATGATCAAGTGATTCTCTCAAGTATTATTTTATACTTTTTCGGGCTTGGGAGACACAAATTTACGAAAAAGGTCAACCATGGAGTCTTCTTATGTTTTTTCAGACTCTCCAAAATTGAAAAATGCTGAGTTTCTCCTATACTGGACTCGTTAAAATTTAATAGTAAAGGACCTACTCAATTACAAACAGGAACGAACCACTCCTTTTTAGGGTTCGAATTTAAACTAAGTTGGACTCATCCGAAGGATGAGCTTATAATCAAGAAAATGTTATCCTCCTCAAACTTGTCAAAAAATAAAGATGTACTTGCCAGAAATGGTGGGGGAAAAGAGAGAAAAATGAGCCTGTTTGTCATACTTTGTAACCACTCTTGAACATGACACTTTTATTCACCTGGGTTGGTAAATCCTTTGGCTAACAGTTAATTAAACCATACTGAAAGTCTTCAGCCGGTTTCTGGGTATTAACTTTGGGTCAATTGTCACCAAACCATCTGCTGTGTTGTTATGTGTTCAAGAGGTCAGTGCAAATAATTCATTCATCTGCAAAATATCTGTCATCCATCTTGACCATCCATGAGTCAATCCTTGCAACTATTTCTACCATGTTCGACTCCAACACATTCATTCGCATGGATATAATCGTACTGTTTCGGGAAGTAGAAATGAAGACCCTGGATCTAGTTTTCGCCATCCATGTTGCGAGGAATTTTGTATTCATTATATTGTGGACTATTCATAAACAGATGGTTGCATCCATACTGTGTCTACATGTGTCTATACTTGTGATGTATTACAAGATCATTCCTATATCAGAGCAGTAGTTAGGTTTCTAGTCAGTTTTGATCTGAGTATGGGAATGCCTACCTCAGCGATGATATGATCTCATATATATATTTTCCATTGAATGTTTTTACAGATTCCAACTAGGCTCTCCACAAGATGATCCTCGAAATGATAAAGTACTTCACTCTTCCTAGATGATAAATGAAATCCTCATCTACTATAGACTTCGCACTTTAGGGGGCAATCTGTTACAAAAAATATTGTCACCATGACTATTTGCAGCCAGTATGGGTCCATCATCACTTATACTGTCCTCCTAAGTAAGTCTCAGACCTCAGCTCTTCATGTCAAGCTTTGAAAATGAGAGAAAGACATTAAAAATCGACAAAGCTCTGGTTCTGCACTTTCTCTCACTGTTGCCTGTGGTCCCGCACCCCCTGTTCACATTACCTGCGGACCTGCCCGCTCTATCTCTAAACGAGTGGGTGCGGACCCCTGTGAAGGTCAAAAAGGCGCAAGTTTATTCTAAAAAACTCACTTTGGGTTAATTCTAGATGATTCTAGAAATAATTTTGACGTGGATGGTTCGCTCTTAGCTTGTTCATGCATCCCAAAAGAGAAGGAGCTAATCCCTTGATGAGAGGAGCTATCCCTTTGAAGGAGGGCTTTATCCCTTTGAAGGAGGGCCTAGTAACTTCCCTCCATCGCACTATAAATTAAGGCATTGGGCTGGTTGCTAGGGAGGTTAGAAGCTGAACATTTTTTAGGGTAAATGCTGGTGGAATTGAGACTTCCTAGTTAAGCTTGAGAGGAGAGATCACATACCTTTTGGCTTCAATGGGAAGAGAGTGAAACTTGTCAAAGTAGAGGAGACTTCTTGTTGGACCCTGGGAGGAGCTTGTACAACATCAAGGCACAGGTTGTGAAATTCTTCTTGATTTGAATTAATACAATCAGATTCATTTTTCTCAACAAAATGTCTTATGTCATTTGTTTCATGAATTCCTTGACCATCATGATAAGTATGCTTTATGATATTGGATTTTTAGGTGCTATTTAATTTGTTTGTTTGTTTGTGTTTGCAGATTTGCTACAAGGGAGCTCATTTGGATCAAAGGAGCGAGGCTTCCACAACCTTGCATTAGACCCAAGGTAGGCCTAAAACACTTGTTTGCCTTTGTTTATAAATTGCATACTTAGAGAAAGATAGTTTTTGATTGGCTTTCTTGTCGCTAGATAACGTTAGATACTAGGGAGGTCGGCCTTGTCCGCAAGAACGACTCATTCCGTGTGACACTAGGAGTCCAATGGCTACAATCCTTGCGTACAATAGCTTTTAATTTTCAAGAACTTTTCATGAAATTTTCTGTGGAAGGAAAGGAAGTTGAATTAAGGGGTATTGCAGAAAAACCATGAAAGATAATCAGCTCTATTGGTATGACAAAGCTTCTAAAAAAGGAACAAAGGGGTGTAATTGCACAATTATGTTCGCTATATGTTTCCACATTGGAATCATCTATTTCTCCAGATCTCCAAAAAATATTGGGCAATCATTCCAAGGTATTTGAGACTCCCAAAGGTCTCCCAGCTATTCATGATCATGATCATGCTATTCATCTGATTCTAGGAAGTTTTCCTCCAAACATCAGGCCATACAGATATCCCTATGCCCAAAAGAATGAAATTGAACGTATGGTTGCAGAAATGCTAGAGGCTAGTATAATTCAACCGAGTCAAAGTTCTTTCTCTGCTCCAGTAGTAATCGTGCACAAGAAGGATGGATTATGGCGCATGTGTCCAGATTATAGGGAGCTCAACAAGCTCACTATTAAAGATAAGTTTCCCATTCCTGTCATTGATGAATTATTGGATGAATTGCATGGATCAATTTACTTCACCAAGTTGGATCTTCGTTCAGGATATCATCAAACCAGAATGAAGACTGAAGACATTCAGAAAACAACATTTAGAACTCATGAGGTTCATTATGAGTTTTTGGTCATGCCTTTTGGCCTTACCAATGCACCTTCAACATTTCAAGATTTGATGAGTTTCATTTTCAAACCATTCCTTAGAAAATTTGTGTTAGTATTTTTTGATGATATACTAATCTACAACAAGTCTTGGAAGGATCATGTTGAACATGTTGACAGGGTGCTACAACTATTGGAGGAGAAACAATTATATGCAAAAAGATCCAAATGTTCTTTGAAGTACAAGAGGTGGAATATCTGGGTCATATTGTATCTCATGGAGTTAAGGTAGACCCTAGCAAAATTAAAGCCATTAAGGAATGGAAAATCCCCACATCCATAAAGAATCTGCGATATTTTCTCGGGTTGACAGGGTATTATCACAAGTTTGTTAAGAATTATGGGAGAATAGCAGCACCTCTAACAACATTATTGAAGAAAGATGCATTTTCATGGACTCCAGAAGCAATAAAGGCCTTCGAACATCTTAAAGAGGCAATGTGCCAAGCACCAATCTTAGCTACACTAGACTTCACAAAAACCTTTATTGTGGAATGTGATGCTTTACGAAATGGAATTGGTGTTGTTTTAATAAAAATGAAAGACCCATTTCTTTTGAAAGTCGTCCAATCAAGGGAACGTTTTTACACAAAGCTATTTATGAGAAGGAAATGTTGGCAATACTTCATGCACTTAAGAAATGGCGACCCTACCTAATGGGAAGACACTTCAAGGTAAAAACGGATCATGATAGCCTTAAATACTTTTCAGAACAAAGATTATCCTCTGAAGAGCAACAAAAGTGGCTTACAAAGATGTTGGGTTATGACTTTGAAATCATCTACAAAAAAGGGAAGCAAAATGTGGTGGCAGATGCACTCTCAAGAAAGGATGAGGATGTGGAAGCATTTGCTGTGTGCCATTTCTATTATCCAACCAGATTGGATAAACAAAGCAAGGGAGGAATAGAAGAATGATGAAGAAGTGTGTGCACTTATTTGAAAGTTACAACAATATTCCAGTACGTCTTATACATTTAGCTGGAAAAATGATTCTTTATGGTACAAAGATCCTTTATACCTCTATAAGAATTCCCAACTAAAACAAAAGATTATTATGGAATTGCACACTTCTCCCTTAGGAGGGCACTCAGGATTTTTAAAAACTTACCACAGGGTTAAGAAGGAATTTTTTTGGGATGGCCTTAAATAGGATATTCAAAAATTTGAGGCAGAATGTTTTGTTTGCCAACAAAATAAAGTTGAAACAATTAAGACACCGGGTCTATTACAACCTTTAGCCATTCCAAGCCAACGTTGGGAGGAGGTTTCAATGGATTTTATCACAGGTTTACCCAAGTCTGAGGGAAAGAGTGTCATCATGGTGGTAGCTGAAAGACTTACCAAGTATGCACACTTTTTTGCATTATCACATCCATTTAAAGCCAGTACAGTTTCTCCTGCATTTATGGAAACAATTCAAAAGCTACATGGAAACCCGAAGATTATTGTAAGTGACAGAGATCCCATTTTCACTAGAATTTTTTGGACAGAATTATTTTCTTGTCTTGGTACTTAGTTAGCTCATAGCTCATCTTATCATCCCCAATCTGATGGGAAAACTGAGATAGTAGACAAATGTTTGGAAGGATATCTTCGTTTCTTTGTATCTGATAAACAGACACAATGGGTCAAATGGTTACCTTTGGCTGAATGGTGGTATAATTCTTCCTTCCATACAACAACAAAAATGACCCCATTTATGGCACTTTATGGATATCAGCCACCATCCATCACATCATATTTAAGAGAAAATTCTAAGGTTCAAGCAGTGGAACATCACATCAAACATCAACAACAAGTCCTCCAACTCTTAAAGGATAACCTCGTGTTGGCACAGAATAGAATGAAATAACAGGCAGATCAACATCACAGCGAAAGAAGTTTTGATATAGCTGATTGGGTATTCCTACGGCTACAACCATATAAGCAAATGTCGCTCAAGCAAGCTAAGAAGGATAATGAATTATCACCAAAGTATTATGATCCATACAAGGTGTTGCAAAAGATTGGTACTATGGCATACAAATTGGAGCTTCTTGGAGCTTCTTGATTGCACCCAGTTTTCCATGTTTCATGTTTAAACAAGGTTATAGGTGACAAGCTCCCAGTTCAAACAATATTGCCAAAACTTGACAAGGAAGGAAAAATTATATTGGAATTGGAAGTAGTCACAGAAACAAGAACTTGACAGCTATGAAATCGATCAATTTCAGAGTATCTTATCAAGTGGAAGAACTTATCCGTTGAAGATTCCACATGGGATGATGAGAATTTTATACAGAAGAATCCATAACTACTCAAGCGTTGGGGACAACACTTTTTTGAAGGAGAGGGGCATGTTGGGTCCCTATAATACTAGTGATTACCCCATTACTATTATAGTTTCATCCCTTATTAATATTGTTTCACCCCTATTATCCCCATATTGTTATTACTGTGCCCCATAGAATTCCTCTATTGTTATTTTTGTGGCTTTATATTATTATTGTTAGGTCGGCTGGGTTATATTGTGACTCCTTAGACTCCTATATATAGAAAGGAGGTTTTTTCATTTGAATCATCCAAGAATTGTTCATTTATGTAACGTAAAGGAGGTTTACCCCTCGAATAGGCTAAATTCTTAGGCGTTGATCTATATTTTCTATCTTTTCTTGAGCTCATTTCATAACAGATGCACTAGCTCTCTTCTTATTTGGAGATGGGGCCCTTTCTTCTGTCGATTTTTCAGGTCGTTTTTTTTTTTGCATTGGTGTAAGAAGGACTCCCCTTTACATTCTTACTCAGACCCTTGCTTGTGCTGGCGGGGTCCTCTGTCTCCTTTCTGGTAGATGTCTTTTTATGTAGATGTTTTAACAATGCCTCCCAGGTCACGCCTTTAACTTCTAATTGTTTCTCGACCAAAATATTTATCAGGTTGTGGTGATATAACTTCTTGTCGACCTGGTCTGCCCATCCATCCTGCACACTCTTGTCCATTTTCTCCAAGCTCTTAAGGAAAAAACAGGGGAATTCATCCTCCACGAGATGTTCCGGGCAGCTTTGAAATGTTGCAACATCCTAAAATGGTACACAAAAGTGTGGGAGTACCGTCCCTCACAGGTTATGAATTTCTATATGATGAAAAGGAGGTCTTGCCACTCTCCCAGCAGGGCACTGTGCAGAACTCCTTCCTTCCAATCTACCTTCATCTTCTTGTAGACGACGAAATGCTTCCATCGCTTGCTTTCTAGTTTCTGATTTTTAAGTCACTGCTCACCTGTATTTTCCATTCCTGTCACTACTGCTATAAACTCTTTTGTAACCTCAAATTTTAGAGGCCCAATTTTTACTCACCCATTTTTGAAACTTCTGGCAAACTGTAAGGCCACTTCACTGTTGTTCCCATCAAAATTTTGCAAGAATTGAAGAAAGCCCGAATCTCACAATAGTGAAAGACTATTGCGATACTCAGTAGTCTGCTCTACCCTACTGAGATACGAAGGTTCTCTTCGAACATGCGGCATCGCTGCTTAACGGTTATGAATAGTCAAGAATTTACATGCAACACCGGGAAAATTGGTTCTTATAGATAGGAATCCAACCATCCACCATCCCTTCCATCTTATCACCCATTCATTCCACTGAAATAGTTGTGGATGCATGGCATCTTTGAGATCATGTCGGATTGGTACTTGCGGTGGCGTTTTAATGGTTAGGTGAGGTAATGATTACTAGTGAAGGACATCTAGGATTATGGTGGAAAGGGAAAATTATATCCAAGCAACGGCTAAACACTTACGCACTCCTTCATAATTCAAAAAAAGAACTTAGAATTCATTACAAAATGATCATGATTCTTAACTTAAAAACACCTTGTACTTTAAATAATTTTCTTCTAGTTAATATGATAGCACAAGTACTCATCGACTAAGTGAAAGGACTTCTTATAAACTTTCATGATGACCACTTTCCTATGACGTATGCTACGAAAAGAAAAAATTGTACTATGTTTCTAACAGGGTGCATGCTTGCACCAGTCTGCTTGCATCGCTTAAACTATGTTATTCTATTGGTACCATTTTGCTTGCATTATTATATAGGATGAGATGCTTGCACTAGTGCAAGCATAATATCTGAAAAAAAAAGAACATGGAATTTAAGTAAAATATAGGCTGGACTTCCAACATGGTTTCCTCAATTTATACTAGAAAATTTCTTCGCCCTTTCTTGATGCTTCAGAGCATATCCTTTTTCTCTTTGTGCGCGAGATCCTGCAATGAATTCATGAGGGAATAAAGAAGTGGGAAAAGGGAAATTTCAGAATGGGAAGGAATTATGTTACAAGGATTCTAGGAATAGTACCACAAGAGGGGATAAACGGAAGTGGGATAGGAAAAAATTCAAGGGTAAAGTGGGGTTTTTACAAAATGGACAAGGTAAATTCAGAAGGATATGCGAAGGTTAATCATTCTAGGATTGAAGAAGAAAACTGAGGGAATATTATGGAAGTGGAATATGAAGAAAGGCAGAAAATTTTCTGGAAGGCCTGCCTGCACTAGTGCAAGAAAAATAACTACAACAAGAATTAAGCGTTACTTGAATAAAAATATCCATGCTAATTACCCCAATCGTATAAAGATTGGTTCTGTTGAACCTAATTTTACTTGGTGGTCGCTAGAATATCTAAAGATCAAACAACATTCTATTTTTATTAGAAATTTTTTATCTTCCTACCAGCAAGCTGGTTTTTAGGTTGATCCTTCTACAATCATGTCAGCGAACTGATTTTCATAATTACAGGAAAAGGAATTCTTTACTTTTATTATTATTATTATTATTATTATATATATATATATATATATATATATATATATATATATATATATATATAGATATATATATATATATATATAGATATATATATATATATATATATCTATATATATATATATATATATATATATATATAAGAAGAAGAAGAATTCATGTTTTGAAAAGGTTGGTATTACCATTCTCCACTACCATCCCGAATTGTTTTTGGAGTTTCTGTGTAAAATCTTTCTAGGCAAATGGCTGAAAATACTTCTTTAATGTGTGTCCATTTAGCAAGAATACTAAATTTTGTTCATCAATAGTTTTAACTTCTACTGCTCCATTCTTGAATACTCGAAACACTTCATAAGGTCCCATCCAACGTGTATGGAATTTCCCTTTCAAAATTTTAAATCTAGAATCATAAAGGAGCATCCAATCACCAGGTTGGAAGTTCTTTTTCTGAATAGACTTGTCATGCCACCTTTTGTGTTGTTGTTGAATTAGTATGTTCTGCTGAACAACATCCCTACGAAATTCATCTAACTCTTTTAATTGGAGAAGACGTTGTTGTTGTGCCTCGGAGAGATCTAGTCCTAAATGAACTGTAGTTCTGAACGTTTTAATCTGGAATTCAATTGGTAACAAAACTTGTTTGCCATATGCCAGCTCACATGGTGTATGTCCTGTGCTATTTCTCCAAGTGGTTCTGTATGCCCATGAAGATTCTGGTAATATTTCAGCCCAATCTTTCCAATGCGTATTTACTGTCTTTGTAAGAATGGACTCAATCACTTTGTTTGTGGATTCCACCTGGCCATTTGCTTGCGGGTGATACGGCGTGGATTTCCTGTGCCGGATCTTGTATTGGTCCATCACACCCTATACCAGATTAGAAATAAACTGTGGACCATTGTCAGAAACAATTTCTCTAGGCACACCAAATCTAGTAAAAATTTCAGTAAAAAGAAAATCAACAACAACTTTTTTTGTACCAAAGGAAACAACATTAGCTTCTACCCATTTTGTATCAGAAATTGTACAAACCAAAATATGACTTTTACTTAATGATGTTTGATTTATTGGCCCTATAAAATCAATAGCGCATTTTTCAAACAGCTCAATCATAACTTGGGGGCACAAAGGTATTTCATTAGTTTGATTAGGTTGGCCCATTCGTTGACAGCTATCACATCGCCTGACATACTGTTTGGCATCCTTAAACAAGGAAGGCCAAAATTAACCAGCACACAATACTTTATATGTAGTCCGCTTATCAACAATGTGGCCTCCGCAAGGTTCATCATGAGTAGATTTAAATATGTCAAACACTTCCTCCTCTCTTACACACTTACGGATAAACAAGTTTGGACCAGTGTAAAAGATATCTCCTTGAATCCAGGAGTATGCAACACTTTTCTGAATAATATTCCTCTTTTCACAAGTGGACAAGTGGGGTGGTGTTTTCCCAGTAACCAAGTAATTAGCAATTTCAACAAACCACAGAGAATCTTTACTAGAAATCAAATGGCCAAGTACCGCTCCCACTTTGCACATTAATCTACATTTCTTTTCACTTAAGGCGAGATGGGCTTCCTAACAACGAAGAAGTATTTTCTCTAGGATTTTGAAAGCTCCCTGAAAGGAATCACCAAACACAGAAAAATCATCCATATAAATTTCTACAAATTCTAGATCAACAAAAATGGCCAAGACTGCCCTTTGAAAGGTAGTTGGGGCATTACATAAACCAAAGGTGAGAACTTTATAAGAAAATGTACCCCATGGACATGTAAAAGTATTTTTATCCTGATCTTCAGGTGCAATCTGTATCTGGTTATAGCCATTGAAGCCATCCAAAAAGGAAAAATATTTCTTTCCTACAAGTGTATCAAGCACCTGGTCAATGAAAGATAGAGGGAAATAATCTTTGAGAGTGGCTTTGTTTAATTCTCGATAATCAATACAAATACGCCATCTTCCATCTTTCTTAGGTATTAGCACTAATGGAGAGACCAACTGACTGTTGGAAATAGGATAGATAAAATCGGCATCCAAGAGTTTATGTACTTCTTCCTTCACTATATCTCTTAGAGCTGGATTCATTTGCCTTTGGGGTTGTCAGACAAGTCGGGTTCCTCCCCGAATATAGATATGATGTGTACAAGTTTCAGGAGGAATACCCTTCATATCTTCATAGCCCCAAGCAAAGGCACTAAGATGGTTTTGCAACAAATTCATAAGTTGTTCCTGCTGAGATGAGTCCACATCTGAACTAATATGCAAGGATTTACCAGGGCTAATCTCAACAAGAGTAGTATCAGGCTCAGGAGTACTCAAGGGAGTGGTCAAATGCAGCGATACTAAAGAATGAGAATCATGATTATCTTGAAAACTTGGGCTGAAAATCTGGCTCAATGGCTCAAAATTATGCATAGTGTCTAGATTATTCAGGAAATCTTGAATCTCATCTTCTTGTGAAGTCCCAATATAATTATGGACAAGGGAAATGGGTTGAGTCTCCTCATCACTGCTTTGATCCAACCATAAAGTATCTCAAAGGTCCTGAATGGATCTCGCAAGGGGGTATTGTTGGAAATAATACTGAGAAGGGGGGTGAATCAGTATTATCAAATCGATTATTTTTCATTTCACAATAAAATTTGTATACACTACTTCAACTATGGGAAACTGTGTATATACGCTACTGTGTCTAAAGCAACCAGCGTATATCAATAAACTTATGATTCATTAAATGTTGATCTTTAATCAGTGCATCAGAACTTCATTAACCATAAGAACAGTAAACAAGTGCAGTAAAGCAGAACATATCATCACACATATGGACACAAGATATAAGGTGGAAACCCAATGTGGGTGAAAACCACCTGCTGTAATTCATCTCTATCTTCTTTTAATAAGAAACTTATTTTTACAACATTTCTGTACTAGTGCAGTCTTATACCAGTACACAAGCTTCTACCTACAAAAGGCTACAACCTTCTCTCTTTCTCCAGCTTCTCCTGGAAGGGAGTTACAACCCCCTTAGCTCTTTTACTAGCTGATGTACTAGTATGTAGGTGCTGACCTATAGAAGGCTACAACCTTCTCTTTTCTTCCAGGGACCACGTTTCATAAATTTTCAGACTGGATCCATCAATAACAATAATCAGACATCAAATACATCTGCATCAACCAATCTCCTTTGCTTCAATAAAAACTGAATCAAACAATTACTTCTCTGAATGTTGTAACCATAATACATTAACAGTAACCAGAAACCAATCCTCAACCCAGAATACTGCAACAATAAATAGAAGTAGCTAAAACATATTTCATGACATGTACGCTACTTCAATATGTAGAACCTATGTGCATACGATTCTGTATTAAGGCCAACCAGCTTATACGCTGCTTTGACTTACTTAACCAGCGTGTATACGCGCTTCTGTAATGCCAAACCTGCGTACAGATCTATAAAATATAATTTACCCTTTTCACTTATTCAAACATTAGTTATACCCTGATTATCAGATTTATAGATCAAGTCATGTGCCAAATATAACAGATCAAAATCACACAAAGATACTACTATTCAAGCCTTAAGATCTTGACCCATCAATAGAACTTATCCTTCTTCTTGCGCTCAGGTTCCTCCTTGGTTCAGATCTAGCTATGCACCATCACCCAATGACCAGTATTCTAGATCTTGCTCTTCATAAGATATTCAATTCTTAAGTGAATGCCTTTGCTTAATGATCTCCTTCCGCTTTTATAGTCTTAGGCCTTACTCAATACCATGGTCAAAAACCATAGAGAATCAATACAATGGACCCAATACCCGGGTTTAACACTTCAGACGAGATACCATGGTCCAAACCATAGGTTCAAATACCAAGGACTAAATACCATGGACCAAAAATAAGTCTTCCCACATGTACGTGATTTTCCTTCCATGAAAGTGCATACATACGTATATGCGCCTTTTGATCTGTGATCCCGCATGTATACGTAACTTTGTTAAGAGGAACCTGCGTATATCTCTTTTTCTTTCATTCTGAGAGCTTGAACTGTGATCTATCATTTGAGTGAGTTGCCATCAAGGACAACACCTGTATCATAGCGCCAAACCTGTGTCATAATTCCAACAATCTCCCCCTTGGTCTTGATGGCAACCCCAAGTCACTCAAAGTCATTCTCGCCCTTTGGCATCAAGGGCAAAAGGTTATGCTCCCCTTCAGTACACGCTGAAATCTCCACTCTGTTGTGTTGTCTACGCTCCCCTTGTCTGTAGCCAAGGTATGCAAAAAGGTGTTCTATAAGAAGAAACATGATTTTATACATCATAAATGACCTTCCTATCACCAAAGACTTATAAATACATTCAACTCCCAAACAAGTGGGGATATACCAATATTGACTCATCCACCCAACCAAGTGGGGATACACAAAAATTTTACACAAGATAAAACAAGAACATTACATCATTCATCCCAGGCATAGTGGGGAAACCAAGATAGGCCATTACATGACCTTGATAATACAAAAAATACATGACATTGAGACTAAATATTCGAGACAAGACTACCATCAGTAGCATCTATCAATCATCATCAAGACTAGCAACCATGATCTCCCTCTGCACATGTTCCACCTAAAAGAAAATGAACCAAGATCTTCTAATATAATGCCAACAATGCATTATTAGAAGTATATGCTCCCCCTGAACTTGTGCCAGATGGTCTCTGTCAGACCCATATCAAACTCTTTTCATTCTAAGTCTGGCTCCATTATTTTTCTTCAAACCAACATATATGCGACTATATCCACAGGAATAAGCGTATGTACGTGGATATGCTTTATCAAACTCACGTACAACCACTATTTTCTGAAACAGATAATTTCAACAGCAAGATGATGCATCAACTACTCCCAGCTTCTGTCTGAGGTATTCAAATGTCTCCCTGGGCAGTGGTTTGGTGAATATATCAACAACCTGTTCCTTGGAGGGGACATACTCCAATTTGACCATTTTTTAAAGCACTTGTTCCCAGAGAAAATGAGATTTGATAGGTATGTGCTTGGTCTTTGAATGCATGACTGGATTCTTTGAAATACTGATTGAAGTTGTATTATCACAAAAAATGGAGATAGGTGGAGTACAAGTGATTTGAATATCTTGCGATGTTTGCATCATCCAAAGGAGTTGTGTGCAGCAAGATGAAACAGCCACATATTCTGCTTCTGCTATAGATAATGCAATTGAGCTTTGTTTCTTGCTGAATCAAGATACTAATCTAGAACCCATAAAGAATGCACCACCACTAGTGCTTTTTCTTTCATCCATGCTTCCTGCCCAATCTGCATCTATATATGCATGAAGTGTGAGATCTGTATCTCTAGGATACCATAAGCCATAATTTTGCATTCCTTGAAGATATTTAAAATTCCTCTTAACTGCCTGAAGGTGTGCTTCCTTTGGATTTTCCTAGAATCTTCCAACTATTCCCACTGCATACATGATGTCTGGTCGGGTACCTGTCAAATAGATCAAACTACCAATCATGGATTTATAGGTTGTTTGATGTACTGCTGTTGATTCATCATTTGTGCTGAGGCTCCATCCAATTACCATAGGGGTACATACTAGTTTCGAATCCTCCATACCATATTTCTTCAAGATCTACTTGAGGTACTTGGTTTGTGATAGAAAGATACCTTGTTTGTTTTGTTAGACTTGTAAACCAAGAAAATATGTGAGCTAACCAAGTAAAGACATTTCAAATTCTTTCTGAATCACCAAACCAAAGTTTTGACTCATGGTTTCTTCATTGTTACGAAAGATGATATCATCAACATACACAACAAGTATTAGCAATTTGTCATTGTTAATTTTTATATATAGATTGTTATCTGTTGATCCTTTTGAAAAACCTTGTTGATGGAGATATTTGTCCAACCGAAAATACCAAGCCCTTGGAGCCTGTTTAAGGCCATAGAGAGCCTTTTTGAGTCTACATACAAGTTTTGGATCATTCCCAAGGATGAATCCATCTGGTTGCTCAATGTACACTTCTTCTTCTAAGTCTCCATTTAGAAAAGCAGATTTCACATCCATTTGATATACTTTGAACTCCTGAAAGCTAGAAAGAGCAAGGAACATTCTTATGGCATCAAGTCTAGTAACTGGTGCAAAAGTTTCTTCAAAGTCTATGCGTTCTTGTTGAGCATACCCTTTACAAACAAGTCTGGCCTTGTTTCTAATAACATCTCCATTTTCATTCATCTTGTTTTTGAATATCCATTTTGTCCCTATGACATTGTTATCATTTGGTCTAAAAACCAACTCCCAAGTGTTATTCTTTTCAATCTTCTCAAGTTCTTCATTCATGGCCTTGACTCAGCATTGAAATTTGCATGCTTCACTTACATTTCGTGGTTCAGTGGAGGAGACCAATGCTAGATAGATTGAAGCTTATGAAATAGTTCTTCTTGTTTGTACATCTGCCTCTTTCTGCCCCAAAATTTGAGTCTCTAGATGATTCTTCTGGACATACCTGGATGGAGTCTTTTCTTCTACCCTTATCTGTTCTTCTGGTGCCTCATAGGTTTCTTCTTCATCATTAGTTTGATTTGATGTTGAAGGATAGTCCTCATCATCTTCAAAATCTTCAGATTTTACCTACCTTGGATTGTTTCCTTCTTCATCAACCACTACATCAATACTTTCAATAATTTTTCTAAGTCTTTTATTGTAACACTTACATCCTTTGCTTTGGGGAGAGTAACCAAGGAGAATGCCTTCATTTGCTCTAGGTTCAAACTTGCCAAGGTTTTCATCAGTCCTTTTGATGCAACATTTGCTTCCAAAATTTTCGAAGTATTTTACCGTAGGAGTCTTACCATACCAGAGTTCATGAGGAGTTTGAGTGTTGTTCACCCGGATGTTTGTCTTTTTGAGAATAGTAACGACAGCAAATGCAGCTTCACCCCAGAAGGTTGCAACAGTTCTAGACTCATCAAGCATAGCACAAGCAATTTTTTGAACCGTTTTGTTCATCCTTTCTACTACTCCATTTTGATGAGGAGTCCTTGGAGTATAGAATTCCCTTCTTATTCCATGTTCTTCACAAAATTTGAAAAATTCATCCGAGGTAAATTTCCCTCCTCGATCAGACCTGAGGCATTTGATTCTACGATATGATTCCTTTTCAACCAAGGCTTTGAATGCTTTGAACTTTTCAAAATATTCATCCTTATGCTTCAAAAGTCCTATCCAACACATCCTAGAAAAGTCATCAATGAACAATATGAAGTATTCTTCTCCTCAAGGTGACCTTTTCCTAGATGGACCACATACATATGTATGGACAAGTTAAAGTGGCTTACTTGCTGATCCTTCGTTCTCAAGGAAATTAGTTCTGGTTTGCTTACCAAACTGACATGATTTGCATATTGTATTGTCTGGAATTATGATGTTAGGGAGATCACGAACCGCCTGATATTTGCATGCTTTACTTATCTGAGAGAAGCTTAGATGCCCCAACCTTCTATGCCATAGCCAGTGTTCATCATTTTTGCTTAGATAGAATTGTTGTTGTCCTCCCTTGAATATGTATAAATTATTTGGAGTTCTTATGCCTTTGATCATTGCTTCTCCTGTATCAAGCTCACGAAAAATACATCCATTTGATCAAAATATTATCTCATTCAACAGATTATGCTTTAAGCTATCAACATACATAACATTTCCAGCTTTGACCTTTTCTTTCAAAAAAATAGAACCTTTACCTTTTATGAGTACAGGGGTGTCATTTCCAAATGAGACCTTCCATTCCTTTTCTAAGGCACTATATGACTGAAGTTTTTCTTTATCACCTGTCATATGTTTTGAGCATCCACTATCGAAGTACCATCGATTTTCCTGTCCTTCCGCTTATAAGGCTATACCACATTTTTTTGGTTGCGGTTCTTTCTTTCTCCATGTTTTGGGACTCAATGAAGCTTGCTCCTTCTGAGTTGTTTTCCAAAACCTACTCCTACATTCAAAATCTTCATGACCGAAGTTGTTAAAAATATAACATTCTATTTCATTTTCAAGAGCAGAAAAGTTATTGTAGGTTCTTTTCATGATTCCAGTCACATTCCTTTGATTTCGTGCTTCTCTGGTCATGATGGTCTTATGGCAACACATTGAGCTGCTTTGTGTCCAAAGTTGTGACAAGAGAAACATTGGCCATTGAAGAAATTCCTGCGATTATCAACCCTACTATCTAGGTGATTGTGGTTTCCATAGACATTCATTCTTGAGGAAAATTGAGAATGATTTACCTATAGTTGGTTGTAGCTTTCGTTCATCCTTGAAGTAGATTGCCCCTGATTTACTTGGTGATCTATGTTCATCCTTGAAGTAGATTCACCCTGATTTACCTGGTGATCTTCTATATGCCTTTGCTATCGATTTTCAGCCTGTTCACTTCTCCTTGCTGCATCAAGATAACTTTTGGAGGTGGATGGCTTCTATGCTTGAGATGATCCTTCAGAATATCCAAGACCTGTCTTGATTAGAGGAGAACATTTCACTTTGATAATCTCATCTAGAGTTTCAAATAATTTAGCAAATCTAAGATTAATATCTTTTGTTTTATCAATATCTTAACTAAGTCCCACAATTTCACATTCTAAATTTTCATTGTGTTTTTCCCTTTCAGCAAGTTGGAATTTCAGAGTATATATGATCATACTATTTTCTTCTAAATAGATTTTAAGTTTAGAAATTTCTTCATATAGATCATCTTCATCTATAGCATCCAAGAAATCATCATCTTCAAAAGCCATCAAAAGTCTATAATCATTACGTTGCTCATCTTGATCACTAATTGAAAATCCATCATTGTCTTCATGAGTATAATAGCTCTTCGTACTTACATTATTTTTCCTATTCCATCTAACTGGTTCCTTACCTTTGTCAAGCTTATATTTATGAGGACACTTGACTGCATAGTGACCGACTCTTCCACAAGCAAAGCATTTGAAAGGTAGCTTACCTCTAAATCTTCTAGAACCCCGTTGAAGGTTCTTGACAAAGTTTGATTCTTCCTCTCCTTCTGACATATGTCCTGACTCATTGTAATCTCCTTTTCCTAAAGCTTTGAATGTGGCTTCTCTCCTGTCTGATGGTCCCCCTTTTCTCATTTCGAAAGCAGTTAGGATTCCATGCAGTTGTGACATGGTAATGCTCTGTAGATCCTGCTTTTCTTTTATGGCAGAAACTTTTGATTCAAACTTAGAAGACAAAGACCTTAGCACCTTTTCAACCAAAGTAACTTCTTTTATTTCTTCACCCAAGTTTTTCATATGATTAACAATCTCATCTATGTGTAAGAAATAATTAGCCACACTTTCATCGTTGTGCATTCTGAGATTTTCATATTGAATTCTGAGAGTTTGTAATTTTGCAGGTTTTACCTGATCGTCTCCTTCATAGCTCAAAACGATCTTGTCCCATATTTATTTTGCAGTTTTGAGTTGCATAACCTTGACAAATTTTGATTGAGATAAACTCCCTAATAGAGTATTGACAACCTTTGTATTTGTTTCATACTGCTTCTTACCAGTTGTATCTGTAGGAGTTGCTGATGAAAATGTGTATCCTGCTTCCACGATATCCCAAACTTCTGTACCAAGAGATTGAAGATAGCCTATGATTCTTACCTTCCAATAGACAAAGTTCCTCCCATCAAAGATTGGTGGCCTGATAGATGCCTCTTTTTTGTAGTTGCTCATGATGATAGATCTTCCTTCAAGCGATCAAGCTTCTTCTGAAGGACCTACTCTGATACCAATTGTTGGAAATAATACTGAGAGGGGGGGGGGGTGTGAATCAGTATTATCAAATCAATTTTTTTTTAATTTCACAATCAGATTTATATACGCTACTTCAGCTATGGGAAATTGTGTATATATGCTACTGTGTCTAAAGAAACTAGCGTATATCAGTAAGCTTATCACTCATTAAATGTTGATCTTTAATTAGTGCATCAGAACTTCATTAACCATCAGAATAGTAAACAGGTGCAGTAAAACAGAATAGATCATCACACATATGGACACAAGATATAAGGTGGAAACCCAATGTGGGTGAAAACGACCTGCTGCAATTCGTCTGTATCTTCTTTTAATAAGAAACTTCTTTTTACAATATTTATGTACTAGTGTAGTCTTATACCAGTATGCAGGCTTCTACCTGCAGAAGTCTACAACCTTCTCTCTTTCTCCAGCTTCTCTTGGAAGGGAGTTACAACCCCCTTAGCTCTTGTACTAGCTGATGTACTAGTATGTAGGTGCTGACCTACAGAAGGCTACAACCTTCTCTTTTCTTCCAGGGACCATGTTTCATAAATTTTCAGACTGGATCCATCAATAACGATAATCAAACATCAAATACATCAACTAATCTCCTTTTCTTCAATCAAAACTGAATCAAAAAATTACTTCTCTGAATGTTGTAACTAGAATACATTAACAGTAACCAGAAACCAATCGTGAACCCAGAATACTGCAATAATAAACGGAAGTAGCTAAAACATATTTCATGAGACATACGCTACTTCAATATGTAGAACCTGCGTGCATACGCTTCTGTATTAAGGCCAACCAGCGTATACGCTGATTTAACTTACTAAACCAGTGTGTATACGTGCTTCTGCTGTGTCGAACCTACGTACAGATCTATAAAAGATAATTTACCCTTTTCACTTATTCAGACATCAGTTATACCTAGATTATCATATTTATAGATCAAGTCATGCGCCAAATATAACAAATCAAAGTCACACAAAGATACTACTATTCAAGCCTTAATATATTGACCCATCAATAGAATTTATCCTTCTTCTTGCGCTCAGGTTCCTCCTTGGTTTAGATCCAGCTATGCACCATCACCCAATCACCAGTATTCTAGATCTTTCTCTTCATAAGATATTCAATGCTTGAGTGAATGCCTTTGCCTAATGATCTCCTTCCCCTTTTATAGTCTTAGGCCTTACTAAATACCATGGTCCAAAACCATAGAGATTCAATACCATGGACCCAATACCTAGGTTTAACACTTCAAACAAGATATCATGGTCCAAACCATACGTTCAAATACCAAGGACTAAATACCATGGACCAAAAATAAGTCTTCCCACATGTACATGCTTTTCCTTGCATGAAAGTGCGTGCATACGTATATGTGCCTTTTGATCTGCGATCCCGCGTGTATACGCGACTTTGTGAAGAGGAACCTACGTATATCTCTTTTTCTTTCATTCTGAGAGCCTGAACTATGATCTGTCATTTGAGTGAGTTGCAATCAAGGACAACACCTGTATCATAGCACCAAACCTGTGTCATAATGCCAAGAGGTATAAGGTAACTTTCTTCCTAGAATCTCTGTGAAAAATATAGATATCACTGAAATGACATCCAATATATGCATCAGCTATAGCAAGCCACGGTTGACCCAAGATCAAGGGATGTCCTCCTACTAGGTTCTTTGGGTGAAGCACAATGAAATCAACAGGATATTCCCAAGAATCTAATGGGATGATCACATCAACCAATACTCCTTCTGGCTTAATTTTAGATCTATCTGCTAATTCAAGCACAGTGGGAGTAGGGCGAAGATGAGATAATCGATGTTGATCCATGGTTTTCTTAGTCATGACATTAATGGTTGTCCCCAAGTCTATAAGAACATTAGAGATAATGACATTACCAATCTGAACTGAGACAACAAGGTTTCCGGGATCAGAATATTTTTCCATAGACACACATCCCATCATAAACTCTGCTGCCCTACCAACAAATTGAATGGTTTGGGGTTCCAATCTCTTCCTATCGAGTTTCTTGAGACAGAGTTCCTTAATAATCTTGGTAAAAATGGGGATCTCTTTGATGGCTTGAAGTAGAGGTATCTTAATGAAAATATCTTGAAGCTCTGATGCAAAGCTAGTCCCAGAAATAGGCTCACTTCTTTCCATTACTAGACTCTCTAGGAAGGGAGGCTGGTTGGAAGAAGATGGCAAGGATTCAGAGGGTAAGGGCTGCTTAGTGATAACTTTCGGAGAATGGTTAAGAGTTTCCTCTTCTCCTTTCTTTTCAACAATCACTATAGGTGGCTTCTGATTTCCTAATGTTACAGTCCTTCCTAATCTTAATTGAATATCATGAACCCCAACTAGAATAGACCGGTACTCGAATGGTAAAGATGGGTTTGTTACATAGATCATTTGCATTACTTTATTATTGTTAAGATTGGGCATAGGTTGAGCAGGCAACTGAGGAGGTCGAAAAGGTTGAGGTAAAGGTAATGGTGGAGTAGACTGACTTGAAAGTTGAGGCATTGAATAAGGTGTATGTGTACATGGATATCGCTCGATAGGTGGCTTGTAGGAATATGGAGAATGAGTTGGCCCTCTCCAACCTTGTTGCCATGGTTGAGAAGGTTGCCCATGCTGATATTGATTCCCATACTACCACTGCTGATTAATGTTAGGATAAGAATATGCATGTGAATTATAACCAAAATAGTGCGGAGAAAATTCAGGAGCCATACCTGCACCTACCTGAGACCAATTCCTTCTTGCTCCCATAGCATACAAGTATTCAACTTCAAGTTGCCCCCCTGTAAATACAGCTCTAAGTCTTGGTATAGAGGGACATTTTTCTATGACATGGTCTCTGCACAAATAGCACACTTATTAATTTCTTTCAGATTAAGAGGACACTCTTTACGAGGATGCTTGTCTCTACATTTAGGACAGAAAATACATAATGAGTCTTGTTCCTTCATGAGTTTTTGCTAAAATTTTAAAGAGTCCAGCTGCTTGGTAATAGTATTCATTATATCAATTTTCATGTTTTCAATTTTATTTTCTAGTCCAATAATCATAGCATCAGTAGATTTAATTTTTCTATTTCTATTTTGAGTTTCTCTAACGGATCTATACTGCTTTCTTGAAAATTTCCCGCATAATTCACAAATTTGTTCAAAATTTTGCTAAGAAATATCACCTTGTCCTAACATATTTAAATTATTTCTTGCATTATCAATAAGTTCTCTTTAGAACAAGGTTCTAATAGTACTGGGATCAAGCTTAAGTTTCTACCTTTGTAAAATATACATAAATCTTTCTAGGTAATCTTCAAGAGTTTCATCATCATCCTGTATGATTGTAAAAATTTCATCCTACATGTCTCGAGTTTTGCAATATTCTTGATATTTATATAAAAACACTCTCTTCATCTGATCCTAAGAGGTTATAATGTTTCCTCCTAACCCCATAAACTAGCGTAGAGCTAAGTCCTTGAGAGTAACAAGAAATAATATTAGCTTCTAAGCGTCAGTTGAATAATCATAACTTCTACACAGAATATCAAACTCGAATAGAAAAGAGTTAGGATCTTCATGAAATTTACCATGGAAATGAGGGAGAGCTGATGGTGGAATATTCTTCATTTGTTCCACAATATCAAGGTCGACAATTGGAAACACAAAAGTGGATTGTTCTCCACTTACCTGGTTTTCACCAGTCCCTTCCACATGATCTTCATGGTCTGCCATTGTTTCCCTTTTACTTGAACCGCTCTCAATAGGCTGAACCACACCTGAGCTATTGTCACCAAAATCCAGGTAGACTGTTCCTATGTCATGGGTTTGAATTGGATTGGGCTTCCTGCTTACAAAAGGCGACCCAATATGAGAATTGTTTTGAGAATTATTTCGGCCCTTAGTGGGCTTCGAACCCTTACCTTTTCTAGGCATTCATTTTAGAAAAGAAAGAAAAATAACAAACAACTTCTAATAGAAAATGTTGTCAAAAATCAATTAACACCAGTAATATTCCTTCAAAGAAGCTCTTCCAAACAATACTGCAAAAACAAAGGAAAAATTACCTCTATTGTATAATCAGAAAATTCTTACCAAATCAAATTGCCTCCCCGACAATGGTGCCAAAATGTTGGGTGCAGGAATTACACTTAAGCAAACACCTCAACACTTAATTTGTCAACCTGGGGGATCTGTAAAATTAGAGACAAAGCACAAGCAATGCCATGGATGGTATGAATCCTCCTAATATAAGTCCCTACTTTCTTTAAAAGAAAGATTGCAGAATCTAATTATAAAGAGAAAAGGGCAACTTGAACCATCAAAATAATATAAGACTGGAACAAGAAAGAATGCATTTGCAAGAGGGAATTAAAGATAAAGGGAAATAACTCTGGCTAACTATTGTTTAACTACTGAATGTGTGTTTTTCTTTAGCAAATACAGTTAGCAGTCTCATTAGATGGACCCTTAAACCTGCTCCTTTAGAGATTTCCTTCTTGAAATAATCTATCCTGTACTATCGTAGTCTGCTTGCACTAGTGCAGGAACAGAAACTTATGCAGAAGGTATAAATAGTGTTTTTACTAAAGGATTTTTTCTTCCTATAAGGGCTTGAACTTTTTCAAGTTCAAAGCACTCAGATCCCGTGGCAAGAAACTAGTTCTTCCACCAGATTAGAGCTTCCTGCACTTAGCATTTAATTCTTAAAATGAGTGCTTAATTATTGCAAGTGATATTATACTGTTAAATCAAATTGCACACATAAAAAGTGAATGTTTATGATCTTAACAGAGTGCAAGAATAAAGAAACAATCAATATACATTTATCCTGTCATAAGCATTGAATGAAAGAAAGAAGATTTCGGGAAGTAGATTAAGAAAGCTTGCTGCACCACACCGATGTGCACTAGTGCAAGTTCATTCTCCTGCTTCGACCAGGTTGGGAAAACCAATCAGACAAAATTTCAAAAAAGGGGATATGACACCAACGTGCACTGGTGTAGTGTTATTTCTCTTGCTTGGACCAGGCGAAGGAAAGCCAATCTGAAATCAAGTGCAAGAAAGGGAATTTATCTACTTCACACAACGGATCCGCTTTCACTCAGACAAGAATGCATGTGCTTAAAATTAAATCACACTTGACAATGTAAACACAAATTACAGGAAAATGTGAGATGGGGTAAATATGCTGGGTTGGCTGGGCCCTAGCTAAACAGGGAATTTCTCCTATAAATAAAAATGTTGCTCAGTACCTTAATCAATTCAACAACTCAAATACAAAAACACAATTTGCAAAACATGAGGTGGAGCTCCCTTTTATTAATTCACTGAGACAAGTACATTCGTTAATACATTGTCCAGCACAGATTCAGGCGATAACAAAATACAACAACTTGTTACCACCTCTCTGGCTGTGTCTCTATTCTAACAAAAAATGTCCTCTAGTCCTATTTACATTCTACATTATATAGATCTTTGTCCAAAGGAAAAAATACATCATTCAACCAATTACATAACCAAACACAGAATTTAGCCTTTTGGCCTTCAAAATTGGACAATTAGCAAAACTGGTTGTAGCCAATCTCCAACTTTCATTCTTCACAGATTCGATATCGACTGCCTTTGGATCGATTTTGCTATCGTGGTTGAAGCTACTCAAAATGAGATGATTCGATCATGGCTGCTTTTGGATCGATCATGTCGTCGTGGTTGAAGCTGCTCAAAACGAGGCGGTGATCAAGGAGGTTCGAATTTGTTGCAAGGATTTGTTGTGTTGGCAATGGTGCAAGATCTGATCCCGCACTAGGATCAGGAGTCATGGTAAGTACTCTAACTACCAAATAAACATTGGAGATATCAATAAGTGACGAAGAGTGATTAAAAGTAAGAAATAATGTAAAAATGATTAATTAATGCTATGTTAAATTAAAAGTATGAAAAATAAAGTTTATACGAAATATGTCATAGTGCTTGGACTGGTGCAAGATGAGAGTGTATAAAAGAGGTAAAACAACGGTAAATGGTTATGATTTAGGAAGGGGAAAATGGAAAAAAAATTAGTGGGCTAACAAAATGTATATAAGTCATTATCAAAAAAATATTGATCATGATCCTAATATTTTTGCACATATTTAATAAAATAAGAAATCCTTTGAGAAATATTCTTTAAATCATAACTAATGTCATAGCTCCCAAAATAATATTTACTTTCTTATTGAAGTTTTCTTCATATATTCTTAATTCAATTATTATTTTAGTGGCTTTATCTATCTTGTTTGAAGTGTCAAGTGTACTTTAGGTTGTTTTATTTGGAGCATGAATGGCTAATGGAGTTTTAAATAAAGATACAAGACTTAAATCCACTTACAATTCATCTATTTGTTTTTTAGTATTATATTTTCATACTCATGTTCAAAAATAGTGTGAGAAAGAACATATGTAGTAGTCATATGTAGTTTTGGTAATTCTATCAGGCCAGCTCTTCAAACATCAACATCTTATTTCCATTTGCGTCTTATCTTCTTATTCCTCGAATGCACATTCTCTGTTTTTAGTTTCCTTTATAATTTGGTAAATTAGATATTGTGCATTGTTAAAGTATGATCCTTGAAAATGGTTATTTCTTCCTAAGCCAACTCCTCTACTACTTGTTTTTGGGCTCTCAACCATATTTACAACAACCCATTCTAATACCAACTCCTCTACTATTTTTTTTTTTTTGGCTCTCAACCATATTTACAACAACCCATTCTAATACTATAGTGCTATCAAATTTCATATCAATAATATTTTTTGGAACTTTACAAATGTTGTGAATATTTTTCTTAACCTTCAGCTATAAAATAGCACAAGGTTTCTGAATATTAATGTAAGGCAAGTGCTCACTAATACCCCATTCAAAATGTCAAACATTACTATCTCCTCTACCTGTACATATTTCATGTTTCTTATGTGCAGAAGAGAAACTCACTCCTACATTTATAAGGAGCATAAAAAGGTTGTGCATTATTTACACATTTTCTTTGTTTTAGTATATTGCTATTGAGACTTTGTATTGAATTTAGTAGCAACATCTTAATTATGGTCACTATTGCTTATTGCATTTTCAATTATTTTGAATAAATTATCATATCTCATGGATTGCAAATGTTTAGAAAATTATTCCTTGAGAGTCAAAACCTTTTAGGGGTTTAGACTCCTTTAAATCAAGGTTCTTGAGAGTTTGAGATACTTTATTTAGGTTCGAAGAATTCCTTATAATGGCATTAGATATGTTAAAAGGTAATGAAAAAAATCGTGACTTTTTAATATTTTAGAAAGGATAGGCCATGAATAATTTTGTCTACAGACATTAGAAACGACATATATTTCACAAAAAAATTGTGAACCAGTAAAGGACTTCATTCATGCACACATAACATGATATAACTATGATATTTCTCATACACACAAATTCCTTTTCCTTTGAGGAATTATCTTACCTTTTTATTTGTTCATTGGGGTTTATCTTCATTAAGCATATATCTAAATTCCTTGACAAAATGGTCCTTGGTGGCCCACCCCTTTCACTGACTTGGACGAAACAATAATAAGTTTGATTGATTACAACTATTAATGCTCTGATTGGTTATCTGTTCAATGGTACTTGGGGAGATGGGTCTACATGTGACCACGTACTTCTAGCCTGCTAGAACAGGACACATGTCCCTTTCTCATTTTTCGTTCTCTCGCTCAATGTATAACCCTAAACCCTACTTGGCTTAGTCATTTTTCGTTTGGTGAGGAGGTGGCTCTGTGCGACTATATGCTAGTTGTTTTCTCCCAAAGGTTATGAACTCATCGTTCTGGTTCAATGCTGGTTCTCCGGATTGTAATTTGTTCAATGGTAAGTTATGGTTGCTCCGTTACACTCTTTGATGGGTTCTCTATTTGGTTGTTGTTCGTTTGATAGCTCTCTGGTCATTTTCCAACGCTCTGCGACTGTAGGTGGTTGTCACTATAACTCTGTGGTTTTACTCTTTGCTGATAGTTGTTAAGACTCAAGCATTCCTGGCTATGATTTTGGTTTGTTGGCTTTACTGTTCACCTGGTTTCGTTGTTTTCTTGCGCGCTCAGGTAGCGGCCACGAGGTGACCTTTCTCTCGGCCTCAGTTCGTCGGTCACTTAGGTATGTTCTCTTTCTGTGCTTAAGTACTTTTCCCCTTCTCCTTTGGTTGCTAACAGTTGCAACCACTTGTGGTGAGGGTAACTTACACCTCTACTACCTATTGCGGTTTCTTCTCTGGAATTTTCAAACCCTTCCTTCGTCGTAAGCAAAGTTTCTTTACAGTAACCCTCTTCTCATTTCTTCTCCATGTGGCTTCAACTTGTCTCCTAATCTTGTTATTGTTGGTGTCTGCAGGTGGAGACAATTTTTTGGACACCAATTTCGGCTCCTCTGGCACTCCACTAAAATGGGTAGGGTCTTTCCACGGTCTCACTATCTGTCCATTATTGTTTTGTTAGGTTGCAACTGTTGGTAGTTGATTTGTCTGGCTATAGATTCCCATTACTGTAGTTCTAGGTTGAAAGTCCAACTCTGTAATTAAATTTGAGGGTTTGTAACCCGAGTATGTTTCCAAGGTTTGTCCCCGGGTACTCGGCCTTCACTCTGTTACTGTCTGGTTGATTTTAACTCGATAATATATTCAGGGTTCTGTATCCAACTCTTTGCTTGCTTTGTATTGAATCTCAATGTATCTTGGTTGGTTTCTTGGTTTGTTTATTATATGATTGTGGACTTAATAATGAATTTCCTCTGATGAAAAGAACAATAGTCTTTCTTAAGAAATAGTGAGATTGTTACCTAGTTATGCGTATAGTCTTTACATTTCTAGACTCTGTACTTAATGGTTTGAAACCCTCTGTTTTGAGGCTTTTGCCTTTGTTCAGTTCTAATTCACTGTCCCCAATACTCTTGGGTTCCCGTCACTCGAACTTGTCATGTTTGCTCGACCTTATGCTCTGTCACAATGTTCATTCAACATACGAACGTTTTCTCTTGCACTTTGGAATGTAATCAGTGTTTTGTTTGGAATTGTACTCAATGAATTTAGTTAGAAATAAGAAAAGAATTAGTTGAACATGGAAATCGGATTTCTGTATAATAATACTTCTTTAATGCTTTGTTTCTCTTCTGTTATTGTGGGAATCAAACCTTACAATGATTTTCCAGTTTTCTTTTATATGACTCATTAAACAGTTTTAGGAAACTATTAATAGTTACATACAGTTATTCCAAAAACTGTCAATTTTCATGTATCTAAATTCTAAGATTAATTAAAAAGGAAAACAGAGTTTTTTTTTTTTTTTTTTTTTCTGTAATTAAATAAAACAAAACCCCTCAACGAAAAAAAAAAACAAAACTGAAACTGATGCAATTTGGAAATAAAAACAAACAGTTTAGGTACGATGACCTGTCAACCATCCAACCTGTAACCCGTAAGACAAACACCTGCCTTCTTGTTTACTCTGAGATGGATTCTCCTGCATCAGGCTCCTAGGGTAAAAAAAAGTCATGGCTCCGTTCCATGAGTTCCTCAACAAAATAGCCTGCTTGCTATATCTGTATCGCGTCCAGCCATGAACTGTCCTCAATGGGTACGAGGTACTAAAGGTACTCTTTCCTGCAAGTGCATTTGGCCACCTGTGTGTCGAGAATTCTCTTGATCTCATGGGCTTGAACCGTAGGCATTTGCCTCATCGAAGAACCATCTTCAACCTGGGTGTCCCATGCTGGCCGTGCTGCACTGTCGTCTTCAGGACTGGCAGTAAATGGAAACAGATCTGCCACATTGAAGATGGGTGATATGCCTATCCCTGGTGGTAGCTATAATTCATAAGCATTGGCAGAGAATTTGCGAAGAATTTTGCAGGGGCTAATCTTCTTGTATTTCATCTTGTTATATTCGCCCCTAGGAAAACGTTCTTTGCGTAAATGCGCAAGGACTTCGTCCCCTACATTAAACTATACTTCCCGCCGCTTTAAATCTACATGCTATTTATATCTTTCGCTTCTGTCCTACAATTTCGATTTTACCTGATCGTGTAAGTCGTTCATTGCCTTGGCGAAATCTTCCCTGTCAGCACTCCTTCTTTCTAATTTTCCTAGATCGCGTAGCTTGTGCACTCTTCGAGGATGCATGCCATACAAAATCTGAAAAGGATTGTAACCTGTGTTGTGATTTGGTGAATCGTTATAAGCGAATTTCACCTGAGCAAGCACACGATCCCACATCCGTGAGTTCTCTCTAACCAAACTTCGTAGCAGGTTTCCCAAGCTCCTATTCACCACCTCTGTTTGCCCATCAGTTTGTGGGTGATATGCGGAGCTGAAATTCAACTAAGTGTCCAACTTCTTCCCCAGGGTGCACCAAAAATGCCCTATAAATTTCACATCCCCGTACGAGATAATGGACCTCGGTAAGCCGTGCAACCTGACGATCTCCATGAAAAACAAGTGTGCTACGTGAGTGGCATCACTGGTTTTTCAGCAAGGAATAAAATGCACCATTTTCGAAAATTGATCTACTACCACCATTACCGAGTCGAAACCATGTTTCATTCTTGGTAGACCCAAGACAAAATCCAAGCTGATTGAGTCCCATGGTCTACTTGGAATAGGAAGTGGTGTGTAGAGTCTTTCATTTGCGCTGTGTCCCTTCGCCAATTCGCACACTTTACACCTAGTCACATATCGCTGCATGTCCTGTCGCATCTTTGGCCAGTAATAAAAGTGTCCTACCTGTACTAATGTTTTGTCTAAGCCGAAATGTCTGGCTAGACGTCCACTGTTCTTCTCCCGAATGATATTCTCCCTCATTGAACAATAGGCAATGCATAATTGTCCTCCTTTAGACAATAGTTTCTCCTGCAAATTATAGTCCAAACATGGACAATTGTTTCTCAAAAAAGGACTCTGACAGGCTTAATAAGCCTCTTTGAAGTCCTCGTTAGTCTGATACAAGTCTTTCAAATGCTCAAAGCCCAGCACTTGTATCGTACTCTCCTGCAAGAGAAATGCTCTTCTGCTCAATGCATATACCACCTTCTTGGCCTGTCCGCTAATGTGTTTCAACAAAAAGGTGAAACTTTGTAAATATTCAACCCACTTAGCATGCTTGTGATTCAGTTTATGTTGTTGCATCACATATTGTAGTGTAGAATTATCAGAGAATAAAAGAAACTCACTCCCCAGTAGATAGTGTCTCCAATTCTTCAGTGCTTCGACAACAGCATAACATTCTTTGTCATAAGATGAACACTTCTTCCTGCTCTCATTCAACTTCTCACTGGAAAATGCAAAAGGTTTGTCTTCCTGACTAAGTACAGCTCCAATGGTCGTACCACTTGCATCACAACGAACCTGGGAAAGCTTGTTAAAATCTGGCAATCTTAGGACTGGTCTTTCTATAATATTCTCCTTCAGTAGCTGAAAGCTTTTCTCTACTGCCTCGGTCCAACAGAAAGGCTGACTTGCCTTATTTATAGTGTCCAATATAGGTGCACATATCTCACTAAAATTCCTTAAAAATTTGTGATAAAAACTTGCCAACCCATGGAAACTACGTACCTCAAATTGATTTTTTGGGGATGGCTCGTTAATGATTGCTGCAATCCTTTCTAGGTCCATCTTCAGGTCATTCTCTGCAATCACAAAACCCAGATAAACCAATTATCTTTGAAGAAAAGTACATTTTTTCAAATTTATCAGTAGCTTATTCTACTGCAATTTCTCCAACACACTTTGAACATTTCGTAAGTGTTCCCCTTTTGTCTTGCTGAAAATCAATATATCCTCAAGATACACTATCACAAACTTTCCTATGAACTCCTTCAACATTTCATTCATCAATCACATAAAGTTTCCAAGGGCATTACTTAACCTGAATGGCATTACCCGCCACTCATACAACCCTTCGTTAGTCTTGAAGGTTGTCTTCCACTCATCCCCTTCCCTGATCTGAATTTGGTGGTAACCGCACTTCAAATCGATCTTTGAGAAGTATGTTGCCCCACTCAGGCAATCCATCATATCATCTATCCGTAGTAGTGGAAACCTGTACTTGATGGTAATCTTGTTGGTGGCCCTTGAATCTGTGCACATTTTCTATTCTCCTCCTTTCTTGGGAGTGAGAACCGTCAAAACTGTGCAGGGGCTCAAACTATCCCTTATCAACCCTTTATCCAACAATTCCTGGACCTGTTTTCTGATCTCCTCATTATCTTTGGGACTCATCCAATATGTTTCCTTATTCGATAGACTTGCTCCAGGTATAAAGTCAATATGATGACTGATACTCCTCTTAGAAGGCAGTTTATCTGGTAGATCATCCACTATGATATTGTTAAACTCCTGCAACATCTCCTGAATTTCCACTGGTAAATCTGAAATTTCAATGTGTATTAACACTATCTTTGGCTTCCTCACTACTGTATAATTCACTTCGTTATCTTCGATCTACTTTAAGCATTCCTTTCCTCCCACCAGTAACACTTTTACTCCACTTGTTTCTGTAGTTTCTTCCTCCTTGATGGGCACAAGTGTGTGCTTAATCCCATCTTTGACAAATTTGTAATAGTTTGTCTGCCCATCATGCACTACCTTCCGATCATACTACGATGACCTTCCTAGTAGTATATGAGATACGTCCATTGGCATAATATCACAAACAACCTTGTCCTTATACTTGCTAATTTGGAACTCTACTTCACATTGTTCGTCAAACAACATCTGATGGCCTTTCTGCAACCACGACACCTTATAGCAAGTGGGGTGCTTCAACCACTTCAAACACAACTTCTCTACCATCTCTATGGCAACCAGATTATCCGTGCTCCCACTATCGATAATCACCTTACAACAATTTTTGTGCGACTTACAAACTATCTGAAACAATGCCTTCCTTTGAGTTTGTTCAGCTGTCTCTTTTGTTGGTTTCAACAACACTTTATTTAGAACTAAGGCTTCCCCTATTTCCGGCACATTTTCTACTTCCTAGGGGTGCATCTACTTCCTCCGACTATGCCACATACGCTCCCCTATGACTAGCTTGTTCCGCTTCCGGACACTCAATAGACCTGTGCCCCAACCTGTGGCACCTGTAGCACTGATAGTTAGCACCTCTACCTCAGCATTTCCTCTTCCTCGTTGATATGGCCTTCCACCTCTAGTGCCGTCTCCTTTTTCTGTTGTCCCAGAAGTTTTGGAACTGCTGCCCTCTTCACTATTGCTGGCAGTTCGTCCTCTGCCATAAGACTGCCCTTTTCCTTTTCCGGTTCCCCATCCTCTCCTATCATTTTTTTTTCTGGTGATCTTCTCCTCTACCTTCATGGCACTCTAGTAGGCTTCCTCTATACTTTTCAAGGAAATAATGTTGATTTCATCCAATATTTCCAATCTCAGACCATTAACATACCTTGCTGTTTTCTCTAGGGTGTCCTCCGTGTAACCAGCTCTTAAATTTACCCAGTAGAATTCTTCAGTATCCTCTCTCACTACATCCCTTTTTCGCTCAAATTCTGCACTTGCTGATGTAGTGCAATCTAGTAATCTTTGGGCAGAAATCTGCCTTTCAACTTGGCCACCATTCTTGGCCATTTCTTTATTACCAACTTATTCATCCTTCTTCCTTCCACCTGGACACTGTCCCACCACAAGGTTGCATGTCCCTTCAAGTTTGTTGCAATGAAATTAACTCTCCGATATTCACTGACCTCTTCACATTTGAAATATTTTTCCAATTCGCTGGTCCAATCCAACAGAACTTTTGTGGACAAGTTGTCGTCGTAATTTAGAATTTCTAGCTTAGGCTTGCTGCTAGCCAATAGGACCGACCTCAACAATCTAATTTCTCGTCCTTCTTCATCCAATCCATTTATTACAACTATAGCTTCTTCATCATTGTCATCTCCCACCTCCAGATCCCTTCTCCTCCCTGCTTCAACTGCCTCCAAACGGGCAGTAAGGATCCTAATTTCCTCCCGCAATCCTTCCTCTGCTACTCTCCGAGCTCCTCTTCCACGTCCTCACCTTCCAACTTCCATTTCTCAGGAAATCTCCAAAAACTCTGCTCTAATACCAAAATTTGGTGGCCCAGCCCTTTCGCTGACTTGGACAAAATAATAAGTTTGATTGATTACAATTATTAATGCTCTGATTGTTTATCTATTCGATGGTACTTGGGGAGATGGGTCTGCATGTGACCGCATACTTTTGGCTTGCTGGAATAGGACACCTGTCCCTTTCTCGTTTTTCGTTCTCCTGCTCAATGTGTAACCCTAAACCCTACTTGGCTCAGTCATTTTTCATTTGGTGAGGAGGTGGCTCTGTGCGACTGTATGCTGGTTGTTTTCTCTTGAGGGTTATGAACTCATCATTCTGGTTCAATGTTGGTCCTATGGACTGTAATTGTTCAATGGTAAGTTTTGGTTGCTCCGTTACACTCTTCGATGGGTTCTCTGTTTGGTTGCTTTTCGTTTGATAGTTCTCTGGTCATTTTCCAATGGTCTGCGATTGTAGGTGGTTGTCACTGTAACTCTATGGTTTTACTCTTTGCTGATAGCTGTTAAGACTAAAGCATGCCTGGCTATGATTGTGGTTTTTTGACTTTACTATTCACTTGGTTTTGTTGTTTGCTTGTGCACTTAGGTAGCATCCACGAGGTGACCCTGCTCTCGCCCTTGGTTCATCGATTGCTCAGGTATGTTCTCTTTCTATGATTTAATGCTTTTCCCCTTCTCCTTTGGTTGCTAACAGTTGCGGCCCCTTGTGGTCAGGGTCACTTACACTTCTACTACCTATTGCGGTTTCTTCTCTGGCATTTTCAAACCCTTCCTTCCTGGTAAGCAAAGTTTCTTTACAGTAACCCTCTTCTCGTTTCTTCTTCGCATGGCTTCAACTTGTTTCCTAATCTTGTTACTGTTGGTGTCTGCAGGTGGAGGCAATTCGTTGGACACCGGTTTCGGCTCCTCTGGCACTCCACTAGACCGAGTAGGGTCTTTCCACGGTCTCACTGTCTGTCCACTATTGTTTTGTTAGGTTGCAACTGTTGGTAGTTTATTTTTTTGGCTATAGATTACCGTTGTTGTAGTTCTAGGTTGAAAGTCCAACTCTGTAATTAAATTTGAGGGTTTGTAACCCAAGTATGTTTCCAGGGTTTGTCCCCGGGTACTCGGCCTTCACTCTGTTACTGTCTGGTTGATTTTAACTCGATAATATATTCAGGGTTCTATATCCAACTCTTTGCTTGCTTTGTATTCAATCTCGATGTATCTTAATTGGTTTCTTGGTTTGTTTATTATATGACTATAGACTTAATAATGAATTTTATTTTTCCTCTTATGAAAAGAACAATAGTCTTGCTTAAGAAATAGTGAGCTTGTTACCTGGTTATGTGTATAGTCTTTGCGTTTCTAGACTTTGTACTTAATGGTTTGAAACCCTCTGTTCTGTGGCTTTTGCCTTCGTCCGGTTCTAAGTCACTGTCCCCAATACTCTTGGGTTCCCGTCACTCAAACTTGTCATCTTTTCTCGGCCTTATGCTCTGTCATAGCATTCATTCAACATACGAACATTTTCTCTTGCACTTTGGAATGTAATCAGTGTTTTGTTTGGAATTGCACTCAATGAATTCAGTTAGAAACAGGAAAAGAATTAGTTGCACATGGAAATCGGATTGTTGTAGAATAATACTTCTTTAATGCTTTGTTTCTCTTCTGTTATGGTGGGAATCAACCCTTACAATGATTTTCCAGTTTTCTTTTATATGACTCGTTAAACAATTTTAGGAAATTGTTAATAGTTACATATAGTTATTCCAGAAACCGTCAATTTTCATGTATCTAAATTCTAGGGTTAATTAAAAAGGAAAACAGAGTTTTTTTTTTGTTCTTTTTTTTCTTTCTTTCCTTTTTTTTTCTTTTCTTTTCTTTCCTGTAATTAAATAAAACAAAACCCCTCAACAAAAAAAGCAAAACAAAACTAAAACTGATGCAATTTGGAAATAAAAAAAACAGTTTAGGTACAATGACCTGTCAACCATCCAACCTGTAACCCATAAGACAAACACATGCCTTCCTGTTTACTTTGAGCTGGATGCTCCTGCATCAGTCCTAGATGAGCAAACAATGGAAGTGAGCATTGTGTTACTAGAGAATAAGATACTCTAATTGAACTAGTTCAAATCTAGTATGTAAATTACTTCATAAAGGAAATAATTCAAATACGTGATAGTAAACCACTATTTAGAAAAATAAGAAGTCATAAATAACCTCTAGATCTTTAGATAATTGGCTAGTCAAAAGGAAATTTCATTTTAAATGACCTCTACCTAGTCCAACATGGTTTCCTTATTAATAATGAAGCACAAAATATAAATAACTAATCTACAAAGTCTCATTCAATTAATTTTGCAAATGACCAAGAAAAATATTAAAGAGTTTTTCTATAGATGAAATGAATTGTTGAAAGACTAGCAGGTATTTTATTTGACTAAACCATAAAATCCCTCTACAAATTCAGACCGCCATCCTGGGAGTCCATAAAAGAGTCATCTTCCAAAATATTAATGATTTATTTATAGTTAGGTAGGTAAGCCCAACATTCTTTTGAAAACTTTGGGTGTTGTTAGAAAATTATATATTACGGAGCAATGGAACACATAAAATATTGCAGAAATATAAACACAGAAAATGCACAAAACAAGAGAGACACAGATATATGTGGTTCACCTAGTTTGGGCTACGTCCACCCCGAACAGCCAGTCCTTCCTTTCTATTATCCAAAAAAAATGAAGAGACGCAACCTATAGCAAATCCGCTCTAATATCCTTTGTTTTCTCTCACAGTCTCACCTCTCTATTTCTCGCTCACATAGAATACACATCTATCACACAGCCTCAAATACAATACCCTCATACAAAGAGAGGGGTTGCCTTCTAGGGAAAAAAACCCTAAACAAACATACGTTCTACCGTGAGATCATCCGCCTAATGAACGGCCCAGATTGACTAGAAATTAATATACTTTTACAAGGCAATTTTACATTTATTTTTGGCTTCGAGGGCGCTGCCCCCGAGCCCCCGCCGAGGGACCGCTGGCCCCCGGACCCCCCAGCCGAGGGGGATGGGCCCCCCCCGAACCCCCGCGGGGGGACAAGTCCCCCCCGCACCCCCTCGCGTGGAGGGGTGTACAAAACTTCCTGGGGTATCCATCCGGCTGAAACAAATACCTCTGAACAATCATGCTCCACACAGAACAGGTGTGAGAAGAAATAGATTATTGTCCCTAATATCTGTAAAAGTGAATCTACCTTTTTCGGAAAAGTGAAAAAATAAAAATAAACCTAATCAGACTAGGAAACCAATTCTCTAAAATCATATGCCTTAGGGACACACCCAACTTTCACCAAACTCATAGGCCAAATACTATTTTGAATAATCATTTATGAGTTAAATTTGAAAAACGCTTAGATGTAGTACAACTAAACCAATAAGGTTTGTATGTCAGCAAGTGAAGGAACTCATAGTATCTTCGCAAAACACTACGTCTTTTCCTTACATTACACTTTGAGATACATGACACTTTTAGAGATACATTACAGATATCCCATTCATTTAAAATCCTATTTAATGAATAACATTCACTCATTAGGTCGTCTTCATCACATACCGTATTTTCTTTAGGACGAGTGAAAATCAAAATTTGATACGTCCTTTAGGAAAATACAAAGTTATTAATTCACTTTCCACAAGATCACTACATTTTTCCTTAAATGTTGAGATTTCTTTCATGTGTCTTGAATTTCCCCTCGAGAGATGCATAAGGCATATTTCTCACGAACTCCTCTAAGTGTAGACTATTAAGAAATCACTCTTACGAGGGTATATATATGTGGAGGAGTATTGTTTGTGCATAAGTTGGAGGTGTGGGAGAGTAAGAGAAAGAGCATTGTATTTTGAATAGAAATAGACTACGAGATGATATTTTTCATGAAAATGACAGTGAATTAACTAAAAAATAGTATGAAGGAGTATGGTGCGTAAAGTGTGGAAGAATATTTCAGAAAAAGGGATATCTACGAAAGTGTTTCAGGTTGAAAATTGTCTAAGTATGGGATATTCATAACTTAGTGTTGAAGATATTGAAATATGAATTTCTCACTGGATTATAAGAAAGGTAAATAAATATAAGGTATCTAGGAATTATGGATGAGACTCAAAAATGGATTAATATAGGTTAAAGGTCTAATTGGTTCGAACTTTTGATATGAAGAATCTAGGTACGAAAAGACAAATCCTAGACATCAAAATACACAGTTACATGATAAATGGTAAGCTCAAGTCATTACAACAAAAATCTGTGGAGAAATACATGTGAATCTAAATATAAGTAATGTTAAGCATATAAATATCCCTTTATCATCTCATTTCAATATTTCTTCAAGTTTATGTTTTATTAGTGGGGAAGAAAAGGATTATATGTCTCTTATTCTATATGAAAATGTATAAGGAATTTGAATGTTTATGATGGCATGTAATCCACAAATATTTCACATACAATGGATGTTATTAATATATACATGGAAAATATAGAAAGAGAACATTAGAATGCAGTGTAGTGGGTGCTTTAATATTATAGAGGAACAAGTGATTGCTTCACCATCTTAATGGTTATAATGATTCTATCTGTGTCGATTAAAATTTGTAGGTGATTTGGACAAGAGGAGAGATAATTTAGGTCATTTCTACATTCCTGCGGGAATTTCTATTAGTTTCATATCAAATATTGA
The DNA here is from genome assembly GCA_031772625.1 of Pinus tabuliformis. Taxonomy (NCBI): domain Eukaryota; kingdom Viridiplantae; phylum Streptophyta; class Pinopsida; order Pinales; family Pinaceae; genus Pinus; species Pinus tabuliformis. Next base: position 1,289,706,674 of record CM062807.1, read on the forward strand.
TAATTAGATGCTTTGTCTACTATTAAGGAATAATATATCACTATTGTTTAAGGAAACAATTTAGTTGAAGGGACTTTTAAGTGAGTTTGGAAGAACAAAAGCCAATGTGACTATATCTTATGATAGTAAAAGTGATATCCATTTGGATATAGATGCATCATATCATAGTAAGACTAATCATATTGATTATAAGGTACCATTTTGTAGGATAAGCTATTGATGGTGGTGGAGTAATTTTAAGAAGGTTAAACAGGCAGAAAATATGCAGACATGTTTACAAAACCAATATTAGACAAGTACCAATATTATTAGAGAATTTATGATGATGGGTTACAAAAGACGTGATGAATGGGTTTTCAAATAGTATTGGGTAAATTATTTTCAAGATGGAGATTATTAAAATCCTAACCAACTAAAAGAATACCAAATTGTAAAAGTCAAAATTTACTCTAGATAAGTATTTGGTAGTTTATATAATGGGTGGGAATTCATTGACTGAATGTAATGGTGCCAAGCTATATATATATATATATATATATATATATATGAAATTTTTATTGTAATCTTAATTTTAATATCATTCATTGAGCAATAAAATACTAAAATACTATACCTTGTTTAGTACATATTTCTTTGATAATCTCTTAAGCTTTTGCCACTTAAATTTTGTGTTGTCTAAGTACTATATTTGCTATATTATTTCATTTTTATGTGTGATTATATTTTATTTTGGCTCTTAGATGCCAAGAAAAATATTATTTTCATCTTATATATTATGGTTAATGAAATATTTATGGTATCTTAATTTTGTCTTATCCTATTATTGGATAAAGATCTCTCCTTAACTTTAGATGTGATAATCTTTAAATGGTATTAATATTCCATAGAATGACGTTATTCTCAAACATCAATGGTTTATTCCAAGGGTCAACATATTTTAAGACATTTAATTCTATAATTCTTACCTATGTCGGAAATATTCAGAAAGTAATAAAAATATACTATTTTTACTTAATAGTACACCGTTGGCCATGTTAAATGTTAGATTCTTACGTTCATACTGATATTTTAATCTATTGGAATTACATTTTATAATATGTGGTGTATGACATAAATTAAGAGATTTAGAACCATAATGCTACAATCATAAGTAATATGCTTAAAATCATAACTATGTATGCACATAGAAACAAGATAGTATCTCAACCTAATCATGTCCATATAACATTCAACTCTGTTAGATATCAATTTGAAAAGGAGTTATAATGAAGACAAATCCATGACATAATATTTGTACATCATGGTGATTATCGTCTTAATCAATTTTTTGTTGTTAAGTTGATGTGTGCAAGTGATACCAAAGAGAAATCCATACGTTTAATTGTGAAGAGTAGCGATAATTAGATCTAAACAAAGATCAGAGGCCTTATAGCCATCCAAAAGACTAATATCTCTATATAGACACATAAAAATAAAGAAGCTTAATTTTATAAAGTATTTGTGTTGATAAAGTGAGATACTAATCATGATCTGAATTGGATCCATGAAGAAAAATCAGAGAACTATGACTGTATCAGATCGGGACAAAACTTTGACTTCAAAGAATTAAGAGCAGCGATCAGAAACACCTCTAAACAATGGCAGTTAGCAGCCAGCATGGAACGATGAGGACCTCAGTCAAATCGCGTTGATCGAGGCCCATGGAGATTGCGTAGGAGGCAAAACTAGCCCCTGGGAAGCCCAGATCGGGAAAAGGAGGCAGTTTTTTTAGCGCTAATCACGCATCACTAGGAAAAACCCCTCAAGAAGGAGAGGCCCCGAGTGCTCAGTCGCATGAGAGCCAGGAAAACCATAGGGAAAAAGGCTAAAGGCAAAGGCAGGACCTGTGCTCCAAAAACCGATAGTATTTATCGGGGGCACACTTGGGCGGTAAGCAGTTTTGGCGAAAAAGAAACGATTCCACTCAGCACCTGACGCGTGGCAAGCAGAGGAGAGAGAAAACCACCACTCATCACATGCTAATGTTCGAGCAAGTCAACTGCGTGAAATGAGCAAATGGCGTCGGATCTATGGGATCCAGATCTAACGGTTAAGATCGTGCCCGATGGGAAAGTCAAAATCGACAGGGGAGTAAGCCGCGATCTATAAGAATTTGGCGTCCGATTTGACCACCAAGGTGGCAGGTGACTTATTCCATGACGTAACTGAAAAAACTGAACTGACAAAGAAAGATGGCGTGGTTGCAGGAGGACAAGTGGCCACTCGCTGTGAGACTGATGATGACGCTAAGACAGGGAACTCCAAGCGAAGCTATAGCAAGCGATTCGACGGAGGTGGAAGGGGAATCAAACAGCCATGAGAATGAATGGCTTTAAAGCCATGCACAGACAAAGTAGAAGACACCGAACCCCGAGAGGAAGATGGAGAAGAAAAGGAAAAAAGCTGAGAAAATGAAGAAAAGATAGTGAAGCAAAAAGCAGAAAGAAGACAGATGGTCGAGCTGACCAAAGGCAGTGTCGAGCACCAGAGAGCTTGAGAGATTCAAGCCATCCCTGAGTAGATCTGTCAGGATTGAGCACCACATTGGGCTCCTTCCATTAAAGACTAGAGAAGTCAAAGAGCTGGTGAGGAAAAGAGTCTATGCACTCTAGTGGCTTGGGGAATCAGAGAACCACCCAGCCAAGCAAATTTTGTTTCAGGAGACTCATATTGAGCTCCTTCATTATAATTCTCTGCTTAAAGACACAATAATAGAAGGCCATCACTAAGATCTGGACCGGAGATGTAGCCCTTGAGGATAGGGTGAAGTCCTAATTAATTTCTTGTCTGCTTATATTTGCTTGATGTATTTCTCTACTGTTTTCCATTTCAAGTGTCTATGTATTTGTAATCTGATCGATCTGTTGCCTAAATAACATAGGCACACACCAACACATGAGTCTGTAATACCTTAAATTAATAATTATTAACTGATATCACTCATAGGGTGATTTTCAGATCAAGTGGTATCATAGATTTAGGCTATACGGTTACACAAGCTTGTGTTGGTTTAGCTCTTGGATGCTCACTAGATCAAAGCTCAAATACTTTATAAGTATTCATCGAGAGCTGAGACGTAAGAAGTTTGAGGGCAAGAAGAAGAAGACTGTTGCAGCTATTCATAAAGATTTGGGGTCAGACTCAGGAGATGAAACAACCATTGTAGCCACAGGTATAAAAGGTAAGAATTCTGAGGCATCTACTAGTAATTCTACTCAATCTGTTATTAATGAAGAAAATGAAAGAAAAAGACATGAGCTTTTCCATATTCGAGTTGTTTCCAAATATCAAAAGGTTGATACTTTTTTTGGTAGTGGCTCACAAGTAAATTTAATTTCTGAAGCAACTGTAAAGAAATTGGTAATAGCAACTACACCTCACAAGAAACCATACCCAATAGGATGGTTGAATGATAAAGCACAACTACAAGTGACTAGATAGTGCAAACTCAAGTTTTCTTTTGGGCCAACATTTGTAGATGAGGTTGAGTTAGACATAATTCCTTTGGATATATGTGGAATTGTTTTAGGAAGTCCTTACTTGTATGATAGAAAGGCTATTTTCTATAGAGCTGAGAACAAGAATCTGCTTGTTAAAGATGGAATCAAATACTTTGTAAGAACTCATAAGCTGAAGAATAATTATACTCTCATAAATTCAGGGCAGATGAAAAGAATGATAAATTCATGCAAACAATTCTTACTAATGGTTGTAAAGGAAAAGAAACCTAATAAAACTAATGTATTTGAGGGTTGTAATGCTAAACAGCAAGCTAATATAGAACTAGTTGTTTCAAAGTATGATATCTTGTTTCAAGAACCTAAAGGTCTGCCACCCAAGAAGGAAATAGTACATGATATTATTTTGCAGAAAGATGTTCCATTGCTTAACATTGGAATGTGCAGGTTGTCTACTTTAGAGAATGCTGAAATCAAGAAGCAGGTGCAGGAGTTGCTCGAGAAGGGGTTCATCAGGCCCAGCACATCACCATGTGGGTCACCAATCATTTTGGTGAGAAAGAAAGATGGCTCGTGGAGAATGTGCAATTGACTACCAAGCACTAAATAAGATAACAATCAAAAGTTATTTTCCCCTTCCTCGCATAGATGATCTTTTAGATCAATTGAAGGAAGTTGTTTATTTCACCAAGCTAGACTTGCACAATGGATACTATCATGTCAGAGTTGCAGAACAAGATGCATGGAAGATTGCTTTCAAAACAAAGCAGGGATTGTATGAGTGGCTGGTTATGCCTTTTGGCTTAACTAATGCTCCTACTACTTTCATGAGATTAATGAATGATGTACTCAGACTTTTTCTTGATGATTTTGTTATTGTGTATCTTGATGACATTTTGATTTTTAGTAAAACGTGGGAAGAACACTTAAAGAATGCTAAGCAGACAATAAATGTTTTGAGAAGAGAAAAACATCATGTTAAACTCTCAAAATGTAAATTTGGAAAAACATCTCTAAATTATTTGGGTCATATAGTAGGGGTGGTGAATTGAAGATAGATCCCTCTAAAGTGGAGGTCATTGTAAACTGGCCTAAACCCAAGTCTGCTACAGAAGTGAGAAGCTTCTTAGGAGCAGCATAGTATTGGAGGAAGTTCATTTCTAAGTTTTCCCCAATTGCAGCTGCCTTACATCCTTTAACAGGATTGAACAAAGTGTTTCAGTGGGGAGGAAAACATCAGAAAGCCTTCGACACCTTCAAAGAAAATATTAGTACAACACATGTATTAGCACTGCCTGATCTACAAAGACCATTTGAGATCCAAACAGATGCTAGTGATTGTGCCATGGGAGCAGTGTTGACACAGCACGATAAACCCATATGTTATCATTTTGAGACATTTAATCCTGCAATAGTTAACTATCCTACATATGATAAAGAATTGTATGCATTAGTTCAAAGTGTGAAAAAGTGGAAACATTACTTAATGGGAAAAGAGATAGTAATACATACTGACCATCAACCACTTCAATATCTACACTCCCAAACTAAGTTGCAGCAATCAAGACATTATAGATGGATGGGTTTTCTACATCAATTTCATTTAGTCATCAGATATAAAAATGGCATACATAACAAAGTTGTAAACATGTTATCTAGACCCATTGTAAATGCATCTACTATACTTAAGCATAATTCTATGTTACATGAAAGCTACATTGAACAATATGCTCAAGATATAGACTTTAAAGATGTATATGCAACTTTGAGTCAAGGAAAAAGAGTAGAGGAATTGGATTATCATGTAAAGGACCGATTCTTATACCATTGTGGGAAACTCTGCATTCCACAAACTGAGAGAGTAAAGATAATTAGAGAAGCACACACTTCTTTGATATCAGGTCACTTTGGGGTAAGTAAAACAGTTTCACAACTGCAAATATTTTGTTATTGGCCAAAACTGAATGAGATAGTTTCTAGATATGTAAGAGGGTGTACTCTGTGTGCTAAAAGCCAGCCCAGTAACAAAAAACTAAGCTTGTACATTCCATTACCAGAACCATCTCACCCTTGGGAAAGTGTTTCCATGGATTTTGTTGGAGGACTGCCTAAATCTAGGAAAGGTCATGATTATATATATGTTGTTGTGGATAGGTTTAGCAAAATGTGTATTTTGATACTTTGTAATAAACAAATTACAGCTGAACAGACTGTAAAATTGTTCTTTGAACATTTATGGGTTCATTTTGGATTGCCCACTTCTATTGTATCTGATCGAGACACCCAATTTGTGGGGAAGTTTTGGCCAAGTCTGTGGGAACTGATGGAAACCAAACTAAAGAAAAGCACAACTTTTCATCCACAAACTAATGGCTAGATAGAAGTAGTTAACAGGACAGTGATCTAGTTACTCAAAGGATATTGCAGTAAACATCCTAAGCTTTGGGATGAACATTTGTGTTATGTGCAACATGCTTACAATAGAGAAAAACATTCTTCTACACAGAGATCTCCTTTTGAGACCTGTTTCGATTTCACACTAAGGTCTCCCTTGGATTTTGTCTTTCGTAAAGATACCACAGTTGAGGGACACAATAATGTGGACAAGGAAACTAGGTTCATTCAACAAATCCAGGAGATCCACCAGGCAGTACAAGAACAACTGGAAAAGAGCCAAGCCAAATACAAGGCTAGGAATGACAAGCATTGGATGGAGCATAGTTTCCAAGTTGGTGACCAGGTCTAGCTGTATATTAGTAAGGACAGGATGCAAGGTGAAGGTAAGAAGCTAAAGCCTATCAGGTATGGACCTTTCAAAATACTTGAGAGGATTGGTGAGAATGCTTTTCGCCTTGATCTATCAGCTTACATGCACATCTACTCAGTCGTAAATGCAGATTTTTTGAACCCTCACTGATTGAGGATACTGAAGAGTAAAGTCAATTGCCTTATATTGATGACCTGGTACCTAAATAGCTTAATTAATTGTAGGAAGACACAATCTTGGATAGGATGGGGAGGAAAACGCACAGAGGGGATGTTGAGTTCCTCAGAGTAGGGCTCAAGGGTTCAAAGCCGAGCATTGCAAAGTGGATTGAGATTGGGCAAGTGAGACAATAGTACCCTCACTTAGTCGATGCTTCAAAACCAACTTTTGGTGGTCCAAAAGATTTTTAGTGGGAAGGTCGTGATCCGAATTGGATCCATGAAGAAAAATCAGAGAACCATGATTGTATCAGATCGGGACAAAACTTCGACTTCAAAGAATTAAGAGCAGCGATAAAAAACACCTCTAAACAATGGCAGTTAGCAGCCATCATGGAATGACGAGGACCTCGGTCAAAGTGCACTGACCGAGGCCCATGGAGACTATGCAGGAGGTGAAATTAGCCCATAGGAAGCTCGATCGGGAAAATGAGGCAGTTTTTGATGCGCGATTAGCATTTAGCGATTAGTGCTAATCGCGCATCACTGGGAAAAACCCCTTGAGAAGGAGAAGCCTTGAGCGCTCGATCGCATGAGAGCTGGGAAAATCGTGGGGAAAAAGGCTAAAGGCAAAGGCGAGACCCGCGCTCCGAAAATCGACAGTATTTATAGGGCGTACTCTTGGGCGGTAAGAAGTTTTGGCACAAAAGGAGTGATTCCACTCAGCACCCGAAGCATGGCAAGTGGAGGAGAGAGAAAACCACGGCTCATCACACGCTAATGGTCGAGAAACTCAACCGCGTGAAATGAGCAAATGACATCGGATCTGGGGGTCTAGATCTAACGGCTGAGATCGCGCCCGATGGGAAAGTCGGAATCGACAGGGGATTAAACTGTGATCTATAAGAATTTCACATCTGATTTGATCACCAAGGTGGCAGATGACTCATTCCACAATGTAACTGAAGAAACCAAACCAACGAAGCAAGCTGGTGCAGTTGCAGGAGGACAAGTGGCCACTCCCTGTGAGATTGATGATGACGCCGAGACAGGGAACTCCAAGCGAAGCTATAGCAGGCGATTCAATGGAGGTGGAAGGGGAATCGAACAGCCATGAGAACGAATGGCTTCAAAGCCATGCGCAGACAAAGCAGAAGACACTCAACCCCGAGAGGAAGATGGAGAAGAAAAGGAAGAGGACAGAGAAAACGAAGAAAAGACAGTGAAGCAAAAAGTAGAAAGAAGATAGAGGGCTGAGCTGACTAAAGGCAGCATTGAGCACCAGAGAGCTTGAGAGATTCAAGCCATCCATGAGAGGATCTGTTAGGACTAAGCACCACATTGGCCTCCTTCCATTAAAGACTAGAGAGGTCAAAGATTTGGTAAGGAAAATAGTCTGTGCACTCTAGTGTGTTGGGGAATCCAAGAACCCCCCTCCCAAGAAAATTCTGTTTCAGGAGACTCATATTGAGCTCCTTCATTGTAATTCTCCGCTTCAAGACAGAATAAAAGAAGGCCACCACTGAGAGTTGGACCAGAGATGTAGCCCTGGAGGATAGGGTGAACTCCTTATTAATTTCTTGTTTTCTTGTATTTTCTTACTGTATTTGTCAGTTGTTTTCCATTTCAAGTGTCTATGTATTTGCAATCTGGTCAATCCGTTGCCTAAATAACATAGACACACACTAGCACATGAGTGTGTAATACCTTCAATTAATAATTCTTAACTGATATCTCTCATAAGGTGATTTTCAGAGCAAATCATAAGTGCAAAACATTGGTGAATGCATTGTGATTTGCATGTTAATAGGCATTGACGCTTCATTCATCCCATTAATATCGATTATAAGTAATACATACATTAATGGTTAATGGCTTACAATGAAAGTTGTAGTTAAAGGTTGAGTCCATACTTATGGTGATTTCAACTAAAGATACTTGGGTCGATGCTTTTAGTTATCCAAACATGGAATAGAAATAAAGCTAGTAGTATTGTTTTTTTATATCTAAATGGATACAAGTAAGGTAGTACTAGTTTAAGGAATAAATATCTCTATATAAGTTATAGAAATAAAGATTATAAAGTTAATTTTATAAAATATTTGTGTTGGTAGTTTTATTAAAAAGAACTTTAGTGTCAAATGTCCATACCATTATTACTTTTTGATGAGGTGAAAAATAACTTGTTTTATAAAACCTCTATATAATTGTTAAAAATTTTATTTTAATATATTTCTAATTGTTTTAAACACTTATATCTAAAAAAAATACGTAGAAATTAATTTAATCAATTGTTTTCATCAAAACCATTGACCTTCAAGAAGGCCAACAACATAAATAAGTGTTGTTGGATGCAACATTAAATCATTCATATATATATATATATATATATATATATTATATATATATATATATATATATCTATATATATATATATATATATATATATATAAGTGAAACAATTTTTTTTGAATATGATATATTGTTGGATGCAACATTAAATCATATATATATATATAGATATATATATATAGATATATATCTATATATATATATCTATCTATATATATATATATATATATATATATATATATATATATATATATATATATATATATATATATATATATATATATATATATAGATATATATATATATATATATATATATATATATATATATATATATATATATATATAAGTAAAAATGGAACAAAATATTTCAAATAAAATATCAATAGAAATATTAGAATTTATTTAATTATGTTGTTCCCATTTCCTAAAAACCCAATCATCAATATTATTTTAGATAAACTCTTGTGCAAAAAAATCATTTGCATCATGGCAGGGACTATTCTAGTGCAAGGCAAGAAAGAATCCTGATGAGTTGGTTACTTCTACTTTATCCTTGGTGAACACTCCATCTGCAACAGAAAAATAAATTGGTCAAGGGTGCCCGTCTTCACAAATTTTCTTACCAGGTCCTCCTCTACAAATTCAAGAATATTCCATATTATATTACTACACTAGTATGATAGGGACTTCTTTCTAACAAACCTATCATATTTGGAAGTGATTTGGATTTGAATGCAATTAAATAAAAGATATGCATCTGGTAATTCGTTTTGATCATAGACATACTTAATTGTAATTAAATAACTTATGTCGATTCATGACTTACCATCCTCTTCCATATTTTGGGCTTGTTGTTGCATGCACGTAATAGAAAGCATCTGGTGATAGACTTAAATGCAATTAAATAACAGAAATTGGTCTAGTAATTCCTTTGCAGCAGATACATACTTAAATGTAATTGAATAATTGATGTGGATTCATGAGTTACCATCCTCACCCATCTTTTGGGCCTATTTTTATTTACTTCATTTTAAGTCATAGAAAATTGGATAACTACTTGGGCCATCTTCATTTACAACTAAATCTGCATCATGTAACTTATGAGTTGTCTTACCTAATTCCAGAACCTTGAATTTTGTTGAAATCCAGTACCTGCCTTCCCTTCGCTCCTCTTTATTACCATCAAGGCACGCAACGCTTGTTAGAGATAATGGAGAATATCCTAGAATAGTGAATTGGTTCATGGTACCTTTGGATAGGAATTAGTTTCAATTTTCTAGGGTACGGTTCTAACTTCCCTAAAACCATGATTACTATATAATGTGTGATGTACATTGAGTATGTAAAGCGTTATGCAGAGCCAGACTCTCCTGGTTCAGTCTCTCTGTCGTAGAGTTGACGAGTGGATGTTTTTTATTAATTCAAACATCGCTTTCTAACATGGTATCAGAGCTACAAGGCTGAGAAACCTGTTCACTAAGTGAAGGATTTGCCCGGAGCGCTTGAGGCGAAATTGTCGCATGGTTTGGGGGAAAAATCAAGCCAATCCCACTGTGAGACTTCCAGCATTTTATTTTGGACAACTGTCACAAATTCGTTTTGGATAATTGCACCAACCATCACGAATCTGTGTTGGCTAATCACACTGACTGTGCAAACAAAAAAAGGAGGTTGCATGGAGGCCGAGGTTTGTCGAGAGAAGGCTGCGACAACCATATACATGGTTCCTCACAAGACTATCGTGGAGAGCGTGTGGAGAGGGTGCGCAGACTACAAGGGATCAACTAGTACTAGAGGTTGTTGAAAATACCAAAAATCAGACTCGCAGAGATCACCAATTTCTGTCTTTGACATAGATCTAGCATAGATCTAACATATATATATATATATATATATAATATTTACCCGTCAAATTTTTTTTAATCACCAAGATGAATAATATAATGATTGTAGCATACTTGAATGAGCATAACAAGCTCAATGGCTCCAATTACGTGAATTGGAAATTAAATATGTAGACTCTGCTAGAAGTGCAAAGTGCTTGGACGATCGCAAATGGGGATAATTAGAAGCTAGCAGCTAGATAAACATCGATCCCAGATTGGGAGAAGCGAGAAGGTAAAACAAGGATGCTACTGAAGATGTTAGTGAAAGACTGCATCATACCACATATCATAGAATGTAAATCACCAAGCAAAATCCGGGGAATTTTGAAGGATTTGTATGAGATCAGGAATACAAATCGTCTTTTGTTCCTGAAGAGAAAGATCTTATCCCTGAAGATGGAGGAAAATGAAACATTTGCTTCCTTCATAGCAAGGATCAAAGATCTGAAGAACAAATTGGCAGACATTCGTGATACAGTTGCAGATATAGATCTAGTAACTATTACCATGAATGGTGTGACCGATGAATATTAATGCAAGAAGAAGAAAGAAGATTGACTTTGAAGCCCAGAATGCAGATCTTGTGTTGATGGCGAAAAATAACTTCTTCAAAGGAAAAGGAAATATGCAACAGCAAAATGGAGGAAACTCTCATAAAAGACCAAATCAGACTCAAGGTATGGATTCGAATAGAAACAACTCTGAAATTGTATGTTTTTATTGTGGAAAAATTGGTCATATAGCTAAGGAGTGCAAGAATAAGAAATATCATGAACAATAGCAGAAGAAAAAATGACATGTAGGTCATCTCGTAAATGATAATCATGAGTAGAACTTTAGATTGTTCATGGCAGACTTTGATGAGAATGTTGATGCAGACATTTGGTATGTAGATTCGGGAGCATCAACACATATGACGAGGAACAAGAAATGGTTCGAAGATTTTAAAGAAATCAATGACGGAGCACAAATCTACCTAGGTGATGATAGAAGTCATAAAATAAAAGGGTGTAGAAAAATTTCTGTCATTTTACCTAATGGTACTATAAGACAAGTTCATAATGTCATGTATGTGCCCGGTGTAACAAAGAACTTGATTTCTCTATCCATGATTATAGATCAAGATCTTAAAGTTGAATTTTTTAAATCTAACTGTTATATTAAATATCTATTAGATGGCATGAAGACTATTGCTACAAGAATTCAAATAGGAGGTCTGTACAAATTGGATATAAGACCAACACCAATTTGAGCTTTGACAACAGCGAGTTTGACTACAAAATAGTTGTGACATCAGAGATTTGGTCATATCAACTATAATCATTTGTTGTTACTTCAGAAAAAGGAAATGGTAAGAGATGTTCCTATGTTAAAACAAGAGCATAATGATTGTGATGCTTGTACATTAGGAAAGATGCATAGAGAGGAATTCCCTGTTAAAGTAGAGAAGAAATAGAGAGATATACTTGAATTAGTGCACATAGATCTTTATGGACCCATGCAAAAAAATTCATTAGGAGGTGCATTGTATTTTTTACAGTTTGTTGATGACTGCACAAATTTTTCTTGGGTATATTTTTTAAGTAGGAAAATTCACACATTTGAGTACTTTAAGCAATTCAGAAACATGATTGAAAAGCAAACAGGGAAGCATACAAAAATTCTCTTCTCCAATCAAGGGGGAGACTACAGGAAGGATGAGCTTATCAAGTATTGTAAAGACCATGTTATATTACAGCAATTCATAGTACCCCATACTTCTCAGTAGAATGGAGTAACGGGAAGAAAGAACAGAACACTGGTGGAATGTGCTAGGAGCCTGTTGAAAAGTAAGTATCTTTCAAATGGTTTTTGGGTTGAAGCATTGAATACTGCAGTTTACTTGAAAAATAGGAGTCCTACAAAGTGTTTTGAGTTTAAAACTCCTTATGAAGCATTATATGGATTTAAACCTGCAGTAAAACATTTAAGAGTGTTTGGGTCTAAAGAATTTTCCCATATTCCAAAGGAATACAAAAGAAAACTAGATTCGAAAGCCATCAGATGTACCTTTATAGGGTATTGTTCACAATATAAAGCTTATAGATTATTTAATCCCTCTACTCACAATATTTTTTTTAGTAGAGATGTCATATTCCATGAGAAGGATCATGAAGAATAGGATAAGCGTAATGAGGAATAGGATATTCCGTTCTTGGTGGAAGAAAGTGAAGAAACAAGAAACAACCAGGATCAACAGACAAAGACAAAAGAGGAGAATTCAGATGAAATAGTCAAGCTGAGTCTAGTAAAGGAAACTTAGAATAGGTTAGAAGCTACACCAATGCTCAGAAGATCAGGTAGGCAAACCCAATTGCCTGCTAGATACATGGAAAATGCTTTCATAACTAGTATGATGAATGTAGTTGAACCTTCTAGTTATAAGGAAGCAAATGAATGTAGTGAATGGAAAACATCTATGGAACATGAATATGAATCTATAATCAGGAACGAAAATTGGGAGATGGTTGAAATTCGTAAAGGGAAACAGACCATAGGTTGTAAATGGTTGTATAAACCAAAGATTAATGGAGATGGAACCATAGATAAAGTAAAAGCTAGATTGGTACCAAAGGGGTATTCACAAAAAGAAGGCATTGACTATGAAGAAACCTTTGCCCCTATAGCTAAACTAAAAACCATCAGAATGTTAATTTCTTTAGCTACTATGAAACATTGGATGATTCACCAACTAGATGTAAAGTCTACAATTTTAAATGGAGAATTGAAAGAGGAGGTTTATTTAGAGCAACCTGAGGGGTTTGAATAGAAATGGAAAGAACATTTAGTATGTAGATTAAAGAAAGATCTTTATGGACTAAAGCAAGCACTCAGGTCCTGGTATGAAAATATTGATTCATTTTTTCTGCAACTTGGCTACAGCAGAAGTAAAAACAACCCTAATCTATATACCATGAAAGATGAACTCGGGCACATAGTGTTGATTTCTTTATATGTAGATGATTTAATTATTACAGGTGATGGTATTTCTTTAATCAGAGAAATCAAGCAACAAATGTCATAGGTGTTCGAAATGAAGGACCTTGGTGAATTAAGATATTGTTTAGGTCTTGAGATCTGGAGAGATTCAGGAAAACAATTTCTCTCCCATGGTAAGTGTTGGAAATAATACTGAGAGGGGGGGTGAATCAGTATTATCTAACTCTTATAATAAATCTTTCTTATTTGTTCCTTGAATTATTTTTGCATGTCAGTACCATAAAATAATGAACATGAACAAAGAAAATAGATAGTCACACCAAAGAACACAAGATGTAAGGTGGAAACCCAATGTGGGTGAAAACCACCTGCTGCAATATGTCTCTATCTTCTTTCAAATTAGAAACTCCTTTTACAATGGTTATGTACTGGTGCAGTCATTTACCAGTACGCAGGCTGCAACCTGCAGAGAGCTACAACTCTCTCTCTCTCTCATTTTCCAGTCTCTCCTGGAAGGGAGCTACAACCCCCTACTTCTTTTCTTACAAGGACCACTTTTCATAAATTTTCAAACTGGATCCATAAGCATCAAATGATCATCAAGTATAAGAGAATCACCCAATCAACTGTAGTAACCAGATCAACAATAATAGGACCAAACCCAGAACACAGCAATGATAAACAAAGATTTTAAGAGAAGTAAGCAGCTTCACCCATGTACTGCCTGCTTACAGTAAGCACCCTGCTCAACTGCTCGCCTGCTTACGTACGCACCCTGCTCAACTGCTCGCCTGCTTATGTACGCACCCTGCTCAACTGCTCGCCTGCTTATGTACGCACTGTAGTCAACTGCTCACCTGCGTACCTCGCTCTGAGTCTATTGAACTGCCTGCGGACCTCCGAACCTACAACCCTTTTGTGCCTGCGTACCGGCGCACCTGAAACGCTTCGTTCCTGTGTATGTACGCACTTTTCTTTCACTGTACCTTCGGGCATAGATGATTTCAAGACTTCAGAAATAACCCAGACAGTCAGATCTACAGATCTGAACATGCGCCGAAGAGATCTCAATCCATCAGTAGATTCGCCTTATTTAGATCTAGACATACTCCCAAGAGATCATAATATTTCAGATCTAGCCCTCATAAGATATTCAACCAAAAACATGCTCAAGCCAAATGATCTCCTTTGCTTTATATAGGAAAGCTCTTCCTTAAATCATGGCTCAATACCACGGGCTGAAACCATAATAACACAATACCGTCGGCCAAACACCAAGAGTAAAATATAAGAAAACCCCACATGTGAATTTCTTTGCCTTGAAATGTGTGCACTAGGGGTACGCACCTCCTGAACGGGATAACTGTGGGTATGTACGCACTTTATGTAACACTGACCTGCGTGTACGCACCTTATGTAAGGTGTACCTGCGTACCCCTTATTTTCTTCAATATTTGATAGATGATCATCAATCTCTGCTGCTGACTTGAAGTACTGTGATCTATCACCTGAATGGGTTGCCATCAAGGACAACACTTTAGCCATAATGCCAACAATCTCCCCATTTGGACTTGATGGCAACCTCAAAACTTCAGCTTCATTCTCCCCCTTTGACATCAAGGGCAAAGGGTTATGCTCCCCCTAAGAACATGCTCCCCCTGAATATGAACCAGATCTGCAACGAAGAACCATAATCCACCATGAAAGAGATAGAGACATATTGCAGCTACTTCCAAGATCTCCTTCTGCACATCCTCCATAATGCCAACAATGCATTATATGCTCCCCCTGAACCTGCACCATCAATGAGAAGAGGTTCAGCAATAATATGATGCATCAAGAACCCCCAACTTTTGCCTGAGGTATTCAAAAGTGTCCCTGGGCAATGGTTTGGTGAGAATATCAGCAACTTGTTCCTTAGAAGGAACATAATCCAACTTGACCTTCTGTTCAAGCACTTGTTCCCAGAGAAAATGATACTTGATTGGTATGTGCTTGGTTTTTTAATGCATAACCAAATTCTTTGAGATGTTGATTGCACTTGTGTTATCACATAAGATGGGGATAGGTGGTGTACAAGTGATTTGAAAATCCTGCAAAGTCTGCATCATCCAAAGGAGTTGGGTGCAACAAGATGCAGCAGCAACATATTCCGCTTCAGCTGTAGACAAGGCAATCGAACTTTGTTTCTTGCTGAACCAAGATACCAGTCTCGAACCCATAAAGAACGCACCACCACTTGTGCTTTTCCTGTCATCCACGCTTCCGGCCCAATCTGCATCTGTATAAGTATGAAGTGTAAGATCTGTATCTCTAGGATACCATAAGCCATAATTTTGAGTCCCTTGAAAGTATTTGAAAATTCTCTTCACTGCCTGAAGATGAGTCTCCTTTGGATTTGCCTGAAATCTTCCAACTATTCCAACTGCATGCATGATGTCAGGTCGGGTACCTGTCAAGTAAAGTAAACTTCCAATCATAGATCTGTAGGTTGGTTGATGTACTGCTGCAGATTCATCATTTGCACTGAGGCTACATCGCGTGACCATGGGTGTACATACTGGTTTTGCATCTTCCATACCATATTTCTTCAAAATCTGTTTGAGATACTTGGTTTGAGATAAAAAGATTCCTCCTTCTTTTTGTTGGATTTGCAAACCAAGGAAATATGTCAGTTCTCCTAGCAGGGACATTTCAAATTCTTTCTGCATGACCAAGGCAAAGCTTTGACTCATAGCTTCTTCATTTCTCCCAAAAATAATGTCATCTACATACACAACAAGTATTAGCAATTTGTCATTTTCAACTTTTATATAAAGATTGCTATCTGCTGATCCTTTTGAAAAGCCTTGTTGATGAAGATATTTGTCCAAACGGTAGTACCAAGCCCTTGGAGCTTGTTTGAGACCATAGAGAGCCTTCTTCAATCTGCATACAAGATTTGGATCATTTCCAAGAATGAACCCATCTGGCTGTTCAATGTACACTTCTTCTTCCAAGTCTCCATTCAGAAAGGCTGATTTCACGTCCATTTGAAATACTTTGAAGTTTTAAAACTTGAGAGAGAAGGAACATTCGGATGGCCTCAAGTCTTGCAACAGGAGCAAAGGTTTCTTCAAAGTCTATTCCTTCTTGCTGCGCATACCCTTTACAAACAAGTCTGGCTTTGTTTCTAATTACTTCTCCATTTTCATTCAATTTATTTTTGAAGACCCATTTTGTTCTGATAACATTCTTATCTTTTGGTCTAGGAACTAGCTCCCAAGTGTTGTTCTTTTCGATCTTCTCAAGTTCTTCATCCATTGCTTTCACCCAACATTCATCTTCGCATGCCTCTTTCACATTTTGTGGTTCAGTAAAGGAGAGTAATGCCAAATAGCTTGAAGCTTCTGCAACTGTTCTTCTTGTTTGTACACCTGCTTCTTTCTGCCCCATAATCTGAGATTCTGGATGGTTCTTCTGAACATATCTGGATGGAGTCTTTTCTTCTATTCTTTTTTGCTCCTCTGGTTCTTCTTGAGGTTCTTCTTGAGGTTCTTCTTCTTCATCATTCTGTCGTTGGGGGTAGCCTTCATCTTCTTCGATGTCTTCATGATGTACTTGCCTAGGAATGTATCCCTTCTCATCAACCACTACATCAATGTTGTCAACAATTCTGCCAAGTCTTTTATTGTAGCATTTGTATGCTTTGCTATGTGGAGAGTAACCAAGAAGAATGCCTTCATCTACTCTAGGTTCAAGTTTGCCAAGCTGCTCATCAGTATTCTTGATATAGCATTTGCTCCCAAAGATTTTGAAGTGCTTTACCGAAGGAGTCCTACCACTCCAGAGCTCATGAGGAGTTTGAGTGCTGTTCACCCGGACATTTGTTTTTTTGAGAATAACAACCGCAGCATGTGCAGCTTCACCCCAGAAAGTTGCGGGAGTTCCTGACTCATCAAGCATAGCACGAGCCATTTGTTGGACTGTTATGTTCATTCTTTCCACAACTCCATTTTGCTAAGGAGTTCTTGCTGTAGAGAATTCTCTTCTTATGCCATGTTCTTCACAGAAATCGAAAAATTCATTTGAAGTAAATTCCCCACCTCTGTCGGATCTAAGGCACTTAATTTTGGGACCTGATTCATTTTCAACCAAGGCTTTGAAGGATTTGAATTTTTCGAATGCTTCATCTTTGTGCTTCATAAGTCCTAACCAGACAAACCTGGAGAAATCGTCAATGAATAATATCAAGTATTCTTCTCCTCGAGGTGTTCTTTTCCTGAAAGGACTACATGTATCTGTATGTACTAGCTCAAGAGGCATGCTAGCTGATCCTTCTTTCTCTGGAAAGTTAGTTCTGGTTTGTTTTCCAAATTGACATGATTTGCATATGGTGTTGTCAGGAATTTTGATATCTGGAAGATCGCGAACTGCCTGATATTTGCATGCTTTCCTTATTTGTGAAAAGCTTAGATGTCCCAACCTCCGATGCCATAACCAGTGCTCATCATCCTTGCTCAGATAGCATTGTTGTTGTCCTTCTTCAAATATGTACAAATTATTTGGAGTTCTTTTGCCTTTGATCATTGTTTTACCTGTATCAAGATCACGAAAAAGACATCCATTTGATCTGAATATAACCTCGGTTCTTTGATCACACATATGGCTGACACTTAGAAGATTATGCTTCAATCCATCAACATACAAAACATTTCCAGCCTTGACCTTTTCTTTTAACTGAGCAATGCCTTTTCCTTTTATAGTTGCAGGAGTATCATTTCCAAAAGAAACTTTCTTTCCCTTTTCTAGAGCAGAATAAGACTCAAGTTTTTCTTTATCACCTGTCATATGCTTCGAACATCCACTGTCAATGTACCATATATTTTCCTGTCCCTCTGCATAAAATGCTATCCCACATCTTTCTGTTTGAGGTTCCTTTATTTTCCATGTTTTGGTGCTTGAGGCTTGTTCCTTTTTCTGCTGAAACCTACTCCTGCATTCAGAGTCTTCATGACCAAAGTTATTGCAAATAGAACATTCAACTTCATTTTCAATAACCGAAAAATTGTTATAGGTCCTTTTTGTAATCCCTGTCATACTTCTTTGTTTTTGAGCTTCCCTAGTCATGATCGTTTTATATGCAACACATTGAGCTGCTTTGTGACCAAAGTTATGGCAAGAAAAGAATTGTCCATTGAAGAAACTTCTGCGGTTATCGAATCTACCAGCCAATTGATTGTAATTTCTATTGTCATCTATTCTTGAACCAAATTGAGAAGATTTTACCTGTCGTTGGTTGTAGCTTTTTTTCACCCTTAAGATGGATTGCCCCTGATAGTTTATGTTTGTAATTCGTCCCTGCTTTACCTGATGATCTTCATTGTGTTTTTGCTCATTTCTTCTTGCTGCATCAAGATAACTTTTTGAGGTGGATGCTTGAGAAGTTTCTCCATTATAGCCCAGACCTGTCTTGTTTAGTGGAGACCGCTGCACATTGATAATCTCATCCAAAGTTTCAGATCCTTTGACAAACTTAAGATTAATAGCTTTTGTTTTCTCAATCTCTTTTCTAAGACCAACAATTTCACCTTCTAATTTTTCAAGATGTTTTTCTTTTTCATCAATTTGAAATTGTAGAGTATCAATGATCATATTCTTTTCTTCTATACATCTCTTGAGTCTAGTAATTTCATCATAAATGTTATCCACATCTATAGCATCCATATAATCATCATCTTCAAATGCCATTAACAACTTATATTCATTACCTGTTCATCTTCATCACTGTTTGATAGACCATCACTATCTTCATGAGTGTAGTAGCTTTTCTTATTTGCATTCTGTTTCTTGTTCCATCTAGCAGGTTCCTTTCCTTTATCCTTATAAGGACATTTTGCAGCATAATGACCTACTCTTCCACAAGAAAAGCATTTAAAATGTAACTTACCTCTGAACCTTCCAGAACCCCTTTGAAGATTTCTGACAAAATTTGATTCTTCTTCTCTTCTTCTGGGACGTGGCTTGCTTCATAACAATCTCCTTTGCCTGATGCCTTGAAAGCAGCTTCTTTTCTGTCTGATGGACCTCCCTTTCTCATTTCATAAGCAGTTAGAATTCCATTTAGCTGAGACATAGTAAGGATTCGTAGATTTTCCTTTTCTTCTATTGCAGATACTTTAGATTCAAACTTGGGAGACAATGATCTTAGAACCTTTTCAACCACAATAGCCTCTTTTATTTCTTCACCCAAATTTTTCATACAATTAACAACCTCATCTACCCGAAGAAAATAGTTAGCCACACTTTCATCATTATACATCTTGAGAGTCTCATACTGAATTCTGAGAGTTTGAAGTTTAGCACGTTTTACCTGTTCATCTCCTTCATAGCTCGTGACAATTTTGTCCCATATCTCTTTTGCGGATTTATAGTGCATTACCTTCATGAATTCTGATTGGGATATACATCCTAATAGAGTACTAACTGCTTTCACATTTGTTTCATACTTCTTTTTCTCGACTGCATCTGTAGGGTTGGCTGAAGGAAAAGCGTAGCCTGTCTCTACGATGTCCCAAACTTCTGTACCAAGAGATTGAAGATAGGCAGTAACTCTTACCTTCCAATAATTGAAATTTGTCCCATCAAAAACTGGTGGCCTGATTGATGCTTCTCTCTCGTAGTTGCTCATGATGAACGATCTACCTTCAAGCGATCAAGCTTCTCTGAAGGACCTGCTCTGATACCAATTGTTGGAAATAATACTGAGAGGGGGGGTGAATCAGTATTATCTAACTCTTATAATAAATCTTTCTTATTTGTTCCTTGAATTATTTTTGCATGTCAGTACCATAAAATAATGAACATGAACAAAGAAAATAGATAGTCACACCAAAGAACACAAGATGTAAGGTGGAAACCCAATGTGGGTGAAAACCACCTGCTGCAATATGTCTCTATCTTCTTTCAAATTAGAAACTCCTTTTACAATGGTTATGTACTGGTGCAGTCATTTACCAGTACGCAGGCTGCAACCTGCAGAGAGCTACAACTCTCTCTCTCTCGTTTTCCAGTCTCTCCTGGAAGGGAGCTACAACCCCCTACTTCTTTTCTTACAAGGACCACTTTTCATAAATTTTCAAACTGGATCCATAAGCATCAAATGATCATCAAGTATAAGAGAATCACCCAATCAACTGTAGTAACCAGATAAACAATAATAGGACCAAACCCAGAACACAACAATGATAAACAAAGATTTTAAGAGAAGTAAGCAGCTTCACCCATGTACTGCCTGCTTACAGTAAGCACCCTGCTCAACTGCTCGCCTGCTTACGTACGCACCCTGCTCAACTGCTCACCTGCTTATGTACGCACCCTGCTCAACTGCTCGCCTGCTTACGTACGCACTGTAGTCAACTGCTCACCTGCGTACCTCGCTCTGAGTCTATTGAACTGCCTGCGGACCTCCGCACCTGCAACCCTTCTGTGCCTGCGTACCGGCGCACCTGAAACGCTTCATTCCTGCGTATGTACGCAGTTTTATTTCACTGTACCTGCGTACCTTTGGGCATAGATGATTTCAAGAATTCAGAAATAACCCAGACAGTCAGATCTACAGATCTGAACATGCGTCGAAGAGATCTCAATCCATCAGTAGATTCGCCTTATTTAGATCTAGACATACTCCCAATAGATCATAATATTTCAGATCTAGCCCTCATAAGATATTCAACCAAAAACATGCTCAAGCCAAATGATCTCCTTTGGTTTATATAGGAAAGCTATTCCTTAAATCATGGATCAATACCACGGGCCGACACCATAATAACACAATATCGTCGGCTAAATACCAAGAGTAAAACATAAGAAAACCCCACATGTGAATTTCTTTGCCTTGAAATGTGTGCACTGGGGGTACGCACCTCCTGAACGGGATAACTGCGGGTATGTACACACTTTATGTAACACTGACCTGCGTGTACGCACCTTATGTAAGGTGTACCTGTGTACCCCTTATTTTCTTCAATATTTGATAGCTGATCATCAATCTCTACTGCTGACTTGAAGTACTGTGATCTATCACCTGAATGGGTTTCCATCAAGGACAACACTTTAGCCATAATGCCAACAGTAAGTATGTCAAAAGTCTACTAGAAAGATTCAAGATGGATCAGTGTAAGACTCCAGTAGTACCATTACAACAAAACATTAAACTTCAGAGTGAGGATGGCTCTAAAGAGGCAGATGTGACACTTTACATACAACTGGTTGGGAGCTTAATCTACCTAACCACTACTAGACCAGATTTGGCTTATGTAGTTAGTGTGCTAAGTCAATACATGTCCAAGCCAATTGAGAGTCATTGGAATGCAGCGAAATGTATTTTGAGGTATCTACAAGGTATTGTAGACGATGGTATTATTTATATTGATTCCTCTGATGTTAGATTGACAGGATTTACAAATTC
Organism: Pinus tabuliformis; assembly: GCA_031772625.1. Lineage (NCBI taxonomy): Eukaryota > Viridiplantae > Streptophyta > Pinopsida > Pinales > Pinaceae > Pinus > Pinus tabuliformis. The sequence continues at coordinate 1,289,728,764 of CM062807.1, forward strand.
AGACTACACTGTAAATGTAGATGACCGCAGATCCATAACAGGCTATGCATTCATCATTGGATCCAGGGTGATTACATGGAGGAGTGAGAAACATAACACAATTTCCTTGTCTTCAGCAGAAGCATAGTATCAAGCCATGTGCACGGTGACATGTGAGGCAGTTTGGTTGTAGAGACTTATCCAGGATCTTAGGGAAGAATAGAAAGATGCAACAACAATCAGAGTTTAATCAAACTTGCTAATAATCGGGTGTTTCACAAGAACACGAAACACATTGATACACAATTCCACTTTGTTAGGGAGAAAGCGCAATCGAAAGAAATCCATCTTGTATATTGTAATACATGTGATAATGTTGCAGACATTTTCACTAATCCTGTTGGAAAAATTAAGTTTGAAATGTTTAGGGAGATATTAGGCATATTTGTGAACCTCTTCTCCATTAAGGGGGAGTATTAGATATAATGGAGAATATCCTAGAATAGTGAATTGGTTCACTGTACCTGAGGATAGGAATTAGTTTTTATTTTCTAGGGTACGTTTCTAAATTCCCTAAAACCATGATTGCTATATAATGTGTGATGTACATTGAGTATGTAGAGCATTCTGCAGAGCCATACTCTCCTAATTCAGTCTCTTTGTCGTAGAGTTGACCAATGGATGTTTTTTATTAATTCAAACATCGCTTTTTAACAATGCTCTCAATGGCCATCCACAAATCGCTTTCATGTAAAGAACGTGTTTGAGCAGGAGACAAAAGGGAAAATTAAAATTACTTTAATATAATTTTATATATTAAAGAAAATATATAACAGCTATTATAATTATATATCTATTTGATAAAACTATAAATTATTTCAATATAATTTAAGTGTAGATAAATGAAATTTAATAGTTTAATTTATTCTTATTCGTCAAATTATAAAGTATTTCAAAAACTACAATCCAATTAATATATATATATATATATATATATATATATATATATATATATAGATATATATATATATATAACATGATTAAAAAATCTAAATTTATAAATGGATTAAAAATTCCTTATAACTTGCATTCATATTTTATTGAATTTTTATAACTATCTCATTTGAAGTTTATATTCATATTTAACTATATAACTACCCCATCTAAAATTTATATTCTTACTTAACTAGATTTCTTCAATTGCTGCAAATATGCTCCACTATCTACTCAATTTGACAATCATTCTGCTCTAGTAACCTCATAATGTCGCTTAAGGTCTTTACCTTTTTTGAAAACCAAAATATGTGGAACACAATCTTTTCCTCGGCCTAAATTTTTCTTGTTTCATGGCGAGAACTCTACAAAGCAGTACCAAAATTGTTCATTTATTTTTCATTTGGATCTCTCACCTCGAAAAAACCAATGAAATCCAACTAGAACTTTGTTGTTCTTGAAGTATGGGATTTTCTATTGTTGAGCAGTCTTAGAGAACCGAATTGGCTTTGATTTCCATCATGTTAATTGTCTGACAATCTTCTAGTTTAACACCATCACTCAATTTTGATCACAAGAACACTAACTTTATCTAAATCTTTTATGAAAAAGGAAAAAAATGAAAGTCACTTTAACTAGATGTGTTGTATTGTGTTATCGAACTTTAAAAACATGACAAAGGCCACTATGAATTCATTCCTTTTGACCACCATGAGAAAAGATGAAGGAAGCAGAGAAATGGTAGAAGGTATATTCAACACGAATCGTGGATGGATTCTGATGAAAGAACCAATATATTTATTGGAAACCATGTATAGTAAAGGGATCTGCAATCCCAACACCATTCAAATTGGTCAAATTGTGGTCAACTACAAAATTATGGTAACATGGAAGGGAGGAATGTCTTTTGCGAGTTCCAAAATCGTAAATCTCATGAGCAACAAAGATAGAAACAATATACAGTGGTTTAAATGCTTCAAACTTATCTCTCGCATGAGCAATGGTCATGTACAATCAAGTGTCAAAGCAAAGGCAGGTCAGTTCGAGCAACTGTTGACCTTTACAAAATCATCTTGAAAAAGCAATCGCCAAAAGTACAATGGTTGTGAATACCAGTGAGTTCTCATGGCTAGAAAACCTTATTAGTGACATGGGAAAGATGACATGAAGCCTGAAATAAGAGATCCAATTTTTTGTCCAATTAGATGTTATCAAATTATTTTTTCAATTATTATAAAAAATAATTTATTTATCTTTAGAATTAAACATGATAATTTGCACTAGTCAATGCTAAAGTACTAGTGGTCAACAGGAAAATCGATTGCTAGAGTCCTGCTTAGGTAGAGACTAATAAGAAAATGATTTATTTTTCACAAGATGTTTCCATACCTTCTTGTATAACAACTTTGTTATCAAAACCTTCTTGAATAAAACCAACAATATGAATACTTTAGATTTCATCTATACCTTTCCACTTTTTCCTTATTCAAAAATTTCCTTCACTATAACACTGCTTTCATTACATCCCCACATTTTTCTATGCATGCTTTTGATTTCTTCTTTTTAAAATTATATATTTTATATTTTCATATAACTAATTTGAAATTATATATACTTGTAATTATCATATATATATATATATATATATATATATATATATATATATATATATATATATATATATATATATACACACATACATACATACGTCTAAACAGAAATGAGTAGAAATTATATAAAATATGTGCCCAATCACCACAAATATAAGAGACTTTCCGTACATTTAATCTTCTTTCCTATGTTCCTCCACTGTCTAAGGTACCAAAAATACTATTATGGAAACATGCTACAATAGAAAATCGACATGCATAGATCTTAGAAAATTGTTCTAGCAAAAGGATTCATTTACAAAAGGATGCCATTAATAAGGGAGAAAGAAAGTCTCATATGAAGGCTTATTTAGATCTAAATGTAAAATTACTCTGGCAGGACTTGAAGTAATGTTGGTGATATTATGGTTTGTCAGTGCTTGAGGCATTTGTTTTAGGCCCTCCATCTATTGTCGAAGTGCATCAAGGTTGTCATCTTGATAGGATATATTGACCTTCAAGGAATAAATTTCCTCTCTGAGAAATATTAGAGAATTTTTTTGTTTATGAAGTTTCCATTTGATATCCATGTTCTCCATTTGAGTTGCCTCAATTTGGCGACTGAAGTCATTATGGGCCCTGGTGCTTCCAAGAGAATCATGCTTTCCTTTCCTAGCCAACATTTTTAGGATGTGGGAGGAGGGGAGTAGGTGATAGCGTAGACTAGGCTCAACGAATATAAATATGATAGGATAGGGCTATCAAAGGAAATGCAGGGGATGCTAGTAGTCAATGAGTTGACGAAAATTATATAGACTATAGGGGCTATGTCAAGGGAGGCCAACTTGAGTGTAGAGCATTTACGAGAATTCATAGGGTTGAGGATCAGACAAATTGAGAAAACTAGAGGCATAGGAAGATTCCAAAAAGAGAAAAATAGCCACCAAATGTGATGAATTTCCAAGGGAATAGAATAATTCACTCTAATTAACAAAGGAAACCAAATAAACACAAAAATCTTGAAAAAAAACACCAACTTGAGAATTTTTCCCATAGTCTTCGATATCCAAAGTACTAAGGCTACAACAGACCATGCACTTACCACTGCGCTTTAGAGAAATATGAATATCGCGAGTCCCTGTGTGGATATGACATGAATCCACCTCATTGCAAGGATGTGAGAGATGAATGCATGACCTATTGACACACATAGAGCAAACATTCACAAAGAGACAAATACATATCCCATTATCTCCATGGGTAGCAACCCAAATAATGCCTTCAGAATGGAGTGACACAGAAGGTGTTGTTATCACTCCATAATTTCCCTAGGCTGAGGAGAGAAACCCATAGGTAGCTAAAAAACCACTTTTAAAGATGGGATCTAGCCCTTCTAGCTTGAGAGAGGGATCTCTCTGTCTCATTTAGATTCTTTTTTTAAAGATCTTCGGCTAGTTATTAAAGTTCGAGTTAGGTTTTTCAAAAGTTGGGTTTAAAGATGCCACAAATGTCTATTGGGAATGGGGTCATAATATTTTGAGTAATCAATCATACAAATAATAGAGTAAGTGTAACAGGGCAGGATAGGAAAACTCTTGGGTATTCTATAGTATTTGTGGTGTGAATAGGATGAATATGATTTAAGTTCAATTAAATATAGAGCATACATAGATGAATTATATATTTAATATCAGAAAGAAAAAATGGATATTGTTAATAGGCTAGAGCATGACGTAGCAAAGCCACATCTTTCCCCATAGTATGCAATAAAATTGCATGTCACAATGTGTCCCAAGATTAATCACCTAATCCATGGTGAAAACCCTCTATAACCAAGGTTTAATGTTCTTAATTAAACTCTATGCGGAAATTTTTAATTAACTATCCAAAGTCTTAAACTTTAATAGACCTCTGATTAATTCTTAATCCTTGTAACTTAATTCTTCCATAATCACCCTCGCAAATTAACCATACCACAGTCTTTAGACTTTGGTTTAACTCAACTTAACCCATAATACATTATTCCGCTCATTCTATTATAACTCTCCTATAATGGAAACATTCCATAACCCAACTTAAACCTTACCTTTTCACCATTCCATAGACCTTTGCACATATACCGATGCTCCCTTTATTGCATTCAATCTGCACCATTGATCTGTCTCCTTGATCCGATAGTTATTGCGTCGTCCACTCACTTCTTCAGACTGACTCCTTAGAGCATTAAATCACCACCGGTTATTCCTCCTACATCAATCCAACGGTGATCGTGTAATCTCGCGCAGATTACATGCACGATCGATATTAGACCAAGAGCACGCGAGACAAGTGGTTTTTGCTTCCCACTGTGTGCTACGTGTCAAACCCTAATGCTAATCACATAGAATTCAAAAATATCGTTTACAGCCTTGAGCGCACGCGAGAAAATACTTATCGCCTATGACGACCACTCCACTATTCAACTAACATGTGGCTTAATCTGATCCCTTCACTTCTTGACTTTATTTTGTGAGATAAGATCTTTTCCATTCATCTCACACAATCTCATCTGTTGATCTGACCAATCCAACGGTTCCTGTGCACGGTTACTTCATTTCTTTGTGCCTTTCCTTCCTTCGTCTTTATGTGATTTGTCAATGTTCTGGTATATTCACCTGACTCGCCAATATTTTCTTTTATGCATTTATCCCTCTTGAACTTGTTCAATCACTTTTGATTATTGTACTCATCCCCTATGCATTTCCCTCTATCTGTTCTTCTGTGTATTAGGTGTTCTCCAGGGTTTCTGGTCTTTGTTTTTCCTGCAGCACAACTTCCTCTTGAACTTACTTCCACATAATCTTAAACACTGTCACTCTTGAGCTTCAACTTTGATCCTTCAAACGGATTCAAATGATCAGATGATGATCCTTGATCCTCCACTTCTTCTTTGCGTTCTTCTTAATTCCACATGCATACAGATACTATGCAGAATTACTCTAATTCACACAAAATCGATAATTCCATCAACCAACACATATCACACACTCAGGAATCGAAGTCTCTCTGTATATATAAACAAATAATTACATAATGATTCTCTCTCTCCGTGGCCTGATTTTATAATCAATGGCCTTTCCCTTTCCTACCCATAGGCTTACAGTCAAACTCTCTAACTAGCTAACTAGTAACTCTCTAACTAGCTAACTCTCTCTATGCCTTTTAAGCTTACATTTATATAAAAGGTTATGTAACGCATTTCGGTTCAGATATTTAATCTTTTGAACTAAATCCTGAATATCCTCTAAGTCCATTTTTGACTCAACTAATCCCTAAGGATCCTCTCTAGTTCCACAAATCATGAAACTAATTCCTAATCTAATATTTACAATTGATTTTCAAATCTCTCAATCCCTATGAAATCTTAACTACTCTAAATCTCTCATGTTCTCGAACATTTGAGAACATTTACAATATGTCCCACAATATCTAATTAATTCCTATTCTAAATATCTCTTATTAAAATCACTCAAAAAATTTACATTAATTTAATACTCAAGAAACCAACTTCCTTAAAACACAAGACCCCCTATGTCTACTAAAATACAATAATATTTCTAAGTTGAATTCTCCTACACCAGACTCCCATAGAAAACCTTGAGGGTCCCAAACTTTAGTTTTTACTTGTCTATTTGCTTTGTTCCTTTGTTGTTGATGTATGTTTTTTGTCTTTTGTTTCTTCTTCCTTTCCTTGTCAATCGGTTTCAAATTCTAATTGATCACTCTTCCCATTGTTGTCAATCTCCTCCTTTTCGACTGCTTCATCATTAGTTGCCATAATTATTTGATCTCTATCTCCAGCATATCCTTGAGTTGGTACATACTTTTCCATTTGTTTTTGTACTTTGTCCACCCATCTTCAATTTGTTGTTCATTATCTACTCTTTGAAGTTGTCATATTCTTACTACCGCCCTTTCACCTTCTTTCATGATTATCTCTTTCTGCATAAAATCCTGATTCTCTAGCATTATTTCCAACAACATAATATCTCTCTTCCATGTATTAAATACATCCACAAAATCTTCCTCTTCCATATTTACTTGTCTGCTCATATGTGCCAAATTTTCTCCAGCATCTACAACAAAACCTACACTCACAAAACAATTATTAAAATAAAAAGCATAAAGCCTCTATGCCTCTTCTTCCTTTGGCAACATTTCAGTATGATGCTCTGATTTTTCCTCTTTTATCAGCACATCAATATGTTGATTCAACCTCTCTAAAGAATGCTCTAAAGTACTCTCAAGGATGTCAGCAATTCTTTCTTCCACACCTCCTGCTTCAATGATACCTTTCTACTCTTGTCCACTGTAATTAACTCCTTATTCTACAATCACACTATCATACTCTGAGTTTTCCAGGAAATATTCAAGTAGTTCAAGTTCTCTGTGACACTTCATCAGTAATTCATCATCACTTATAATTCTTGCATTTATACACAAATTATCAGTTTGAAAATTACAAGGTTCAACAATCTCAACTGTTGCTTCACATATCATCTCTTTAGACTAAATCTCATCTCTTTCTTTCACAAAAAATTTCTTCTGTGTTGTAACAGCTTCAAACATCAATGCTTTGCTAAATTCTTTCTGCTGCAATAATTCATTGCTTTTCTCATTTAAGAGACATTCTCCATCCTTATTTACTTCAGAGTATTTATCTTCATAAAGATATTCTTCCATACTTTTGACAGCTTCAAAATACTTCTCATCTTATGCAAAACCTCTAATCACATCAAAATTATTAGATTCGAATATACAAGGTTTTACATCCTCCTGTTGATCTGAATTTGTCCAACAGTTCATAAAATCATCAATAATTTCTTATTCAACAAAATAAACTTCTTGTTGTCTTGAATTCGCACAATAATTCATAAGATCTTTAACTAATCTCCATTCTTCATCTTCACCCAGAAATTCAGCTTGTTCTACTTCACAAATGGAAACTTCCATTTTCAACTCAGCTTCTCTGAGTTATTCGGATCTCAATTGAACACTCATTATTTGTTCAAGCTTCTTCAGCTCTTCTGCTAATTGCATATTCGTCTATTGATTTATCTTCTCTTGTAGCCTCTACCACTTTACTTTATTGCTCATGACATAACCATGCTTCTGGTCATCCTTATTCATCTACAACATCTCCATCAATAACTCAAGATGGACTGCAATCTCAGCCTTCTCCCTCTCATATTATTCTTCACTTAATTTTCTCTGTATGTCATTTGCCTTGGCATCCTCTTTCTTCACCTTTCTTTTGTTGTGGTCTTCCTCAAAACCTTTACTATGACTATCAGTGGTCATTTTCTCCTCTATATTCATGAGCTCCTCGCTCACTTACTATGAGCTATACTAAAGCCTCTGCAACAACAAGTCCTTCCTACTGCCACTTACCTCACCAAGCTCTCCTCTGTACTTGGTCTTTTCGCAAGCACTTGGTTCTCTTTCTCTAGAACCTCTTTTAGCACTTATCTTTGCTCCTTCTAGGCTTCAACTCATCTGCACCTTTTAAGAACACAATTGTCCTCTTGTATTTCAATCACAAACAAAATACTAGGTTCTAGCCACCTCTTTTTTCACTCATAAATTATTACCAACTTTCTTCATTATTGCTTCTTTACTGAGATACCTTCTTTCATCTAAAACCTAAATTCTGCAACCACAATCTTCAAACCAAATTAAAACAAAAACATATTATCTCACCTTCAAGATCTCTGCATGATTTGTTTCTACCATTCACCTGCACTTTGAATGGATTGTTCTTTGTTTCTTTGCACCTGTAAATTTTGCTACATTTTATCTTTGTGTGCCTACTATTTGTTATATTTAAAATATGATATCCTTTCACCTGTATACATACCTTCAAAACATAACTTTGTTCTAAGTTTCTCAAAGAAATTTTACACACAGAATCTTCTTGTTCAGCTTTGATACCAAAAATGACGCAACAAAGCCACATCTTTCCCCATAGTATGCAAATAAAATTTCATGTCACACTGTGTCCCAAGATTAATCACCTGATCCATGGTGAAAACCCTCTATAACCAAGGTTTAATGTTCTTAATTAAACTCTACGTGGAAACATTTAATTAACTGTCCAAAGTCTTAAACTTTAATAGACCTCTGATTAATTCTTAATCCTTATAACTTAACCCTTCGGTAATCACCTGCGCATATTAAGCATACCATGGTCTTTAGACTTTGGTTTAACTCAACTTAACGCATAATACATTATTCCACTAATTTCTATTATAACTCTCCTATAATAGAAATATTCCATAACCCAACTTAAACCTTACATTTTCGTCATTCCTCAGACCTTTGCACATATACTGATGCTCCCTTTATCGTGTTCAATCCACACCATTGATCTCTCTCATCGATCTGACAGTTATCGCGTCATCTACTCACTTATTCACGATCGATATTAGATCGAGAGCACATGAGAAAAGTGGTTTTCTCTTCCCACCGTGTGCTACGTGTCAACCCCTAAGGCTAATCACGTATAATTCAAAAATACCATTTACAAACTTGAGCCCGCGTGAGAAACTACTTACTACCTATGAAGACCACGCCACTACTCAGCTAACATGTGGCTTAATCTGATCCCTTCACTTCTTGACTTTATTTTTCACGATAATATCTTTGCCATTCATCTCACACAATCTCATTCATTGATCTGATTGATCCAACGATTCTTGTGAATGGTTACTTCATTTCTTCATGCCTTTCCTTTCCTTCAGCTTTATGCGATTTGTTATTGTTCTGGTCTATTCACAGACTCGCCTATATTTTCCTTTGTTAGTGCTCTGGTCTATTCAATCACTTCTGATTGTGGTAATACTCCTCTATGCATTTCCCTCTCTTTGTTCTTCTGTGTATTAGGTGTTCTCCAGGGTTTCTGGTCTTTTGTTGTTCTACAACACAACTTCCTCCTGAACATACTTCTGTGCACTCTTAAACACTGTCACTCCTAAGCTTCAAGTTTGATCCTTCAAACGGATTCAAATGATTAGATCACGATCCTTGATCCTCCACTTCTTCTCTACGTTCTTCGTAATTCCACCTGCATACATATACTATGCAGAATTACTCTAATTCATACATAATCTATAATTCCATCAATCAACACACATCATACACTCAAGGATCGAAGTCTCTGTGTATTTAAAAAAAAAAAATTATATAATGAGTCTCTCTCTCTCTTTGTCCTGATTTTCTAATCAGTGTCCTTTTCCCTTTCCTTCCCGTAGGCTTACAGTCAAACTCTCTAACTAACAAACTAGTAACTCTCTAACTCTCTAACTATCTCTATGCTCTCTAGGCTTACATTTATATAGAAGGTTCTCTTACCCATCTCGGTTCAGATCCTTAATCTTTTGAACTAAATCCTGAATATCCTCTAAGTCCACTTTTGACTCAACTAATCCCTAAGGATCCTCTCTAGTTCCACAAATGATGAAACTAATTCTTAATCTAAGATTTACAATTGATTTTCAAATCTCTCAATCCCTATCGAATGTTAACTAGTCTAACTCTCTCATGTTGTCTAACATTCAATAACATTTACAATATGTCTCACAATATCTAATTAATTTCTATTCTAAATATCTCTTATCAAAATCACTCAAAAACCCTAATAATTACATTAATTTAATACTCAGGGAACCAACTTCGTTAAAACACAAAACCCCCTATGTCTACTAAAATACAATGATATTTCTAAGCTGAATGCTCCTACATCAGAGCATAGTACACTTAAGAAAATTGGACCCTTAATATTCTTGCAACCATAAAGAGGAAAGAAAAAAACATATGGAAAGTGAGAAAAGAAACAATTTTACATGAATGACACATCATCAATTGCTTGACACAGGAATCCTGGAACAAACTTTCTCTATATTTCTGTAAATTCATTACTTTGAGTATAATCGATGGCTTACATCAATGTACAACTCTTTTCTTCATACATAATCCAACCTTTCTTACATATTCATAATCTTTTTATATAGTTCTTTACATAACAATTTTACAAAATAATAGTCATCACATAATTACAAAAATCGAGATATTTTAAATATCCGTCAAGTTCATGTATGCAAAGGATAAACTTAAAAATATTTTGTATGTCCTCAAATAACTATAGAAACATATGCTTGCATTCAGGGAAAAGAAATATTTGGTCAACTACTTCCCTTGAAAGTAGAACAGGTACCTAAACTATAGTTTTGACATTTCTGCTATCCTAATAGGTCCCTCTACAACTTCTCCTTCATTCTTCTTCAATTCTATTGGAAACTCTTTAGCCTTTAAAACTGGAAATTGTTTTATTAATGCTAATCATCTACCTTTAAGTTTGGAGAGGATGCAGTTGTTTTCGCACAAGCCTTTTGACTGTCCATTCCAAACTACCAGACCTCTTTTCCTATGAGTCAATAGCTACTGACTCATACATCTATTCACACTTCTGCATGGCATTAACACATAATTTTTTTCCTTGTTTCGGCCTTATTATTTCACCAATACACACTATTCCCTTGCTTTTTATCCTTTGGCCTTTATTATGTTATATAATTGGGCCGTTGATTATCGGTTCAATGCTATCAGTGCCCCTTTATAACATAATTTAAGGTGAATTTTCGCTTTTTTGTTGTCTCCTTTTTCTTTAACCCATTCTTGAATTTCTTCACCATAGGACCGAGGGTTGTGACCGTACTGATTAGCTTTGGGGTTCTAGGTTTATTTATTGTGAAGGGTTATTTCCCTTTGTTAAATGCTTTAGCGCCTTAGCTCTTTAAGTCTTAACAACCACATGCAAATCCCTTTATCAAAAAATTTTCATCAGAGCCTTTTAAAGTAGTGATTGTTACAAAGCGTCGATTTTCTCTAGACCTCCGACCATCGATCGCCAATTATGACGTCATTGCTAGCACATGGCACTTCGTGAGTGGTGACACGTGTCACCCTAATTTCCCCCTTTGTACCCCTCAAAATGCCAAAAATTCCTGCCACGTGTCCTTTTGTACTGTCATGTGATGCTGACGTCAGATGCAAAGTAGCTTCATCGGAGCTAATCATATTCTGCCACGTGTATCACGAGAGGAGAGAGAGAATGGTCTTCCTCCTTTGGTTTTGCGATGAATTTATTTGTTAACCTATTTCGGTATTCCTCGATGGTTTAACACTATTAGAACTTTCCTAGAGGTTTTAACACTATTGGTGCTTTGCATATTAAAACTTTTTAAATTTGTCACATTATTTGATTGTCAATTGCCACTATGTGATATGCCTTGGACCTCCGATGTGTCGATCACCAATTCGCCGATCCACCATACTCCCACACTATTGCGATTACCATTATTCTTAAGGTTGTGATATTCTCTGGACCTCTGATCACCAATCACCAATGTGCCTCGGACCTTCAATATGTGATATGCAATATCTCCTGAACCTCTCATATGCTCTTTTTCCTTCCTTTCAAAGGTTTCAAACCCTTACACTTCAACAAGACATATGTTTTTATCCATATGTCCATTTTTGGACTTCCACATACTGCTGGAAATCTTGTTTAGAGAAATTTCCAATGGACAGGGTCTGATGTAGGCTGTGAGTCCTTTTTCTTTTTGGAAAATGACTGAAAACCTCCCTGCTCATTTTCTCTTTGGACAATTGAAATCACACCTACTATGATGATCTTCTACATGAAGCGTGCAACTACCATAGGAATCCTTTTGAACCATGCACTACACCACAAATTCTTGCAAGTCTGATTAACATCAATGCCAACATTCACTCATGACTAGACACTCATGAAAACTCACTGTTGACCCCTAAGGGACCTTATAATTCAAATGAAGACTAATGGACCACTTTGGACACACATATTTTTAATGACTTGAGCAATTTGAGACCTTGGTACAAAGATCATTTAGACCATAATACTTGGTGAATTTATAGGCTAAACTTTACTAGCACATTCCCAAAATAATTAAATGAAGAAAGAGACTTTGATTACCTATATTATAGGACCCTAACAGTGGCTCCAATGGGGATTCCATCCTCCCTCTGAGATGTCAAGAACACGGAAGATCAATAGCCTTCTCCATTGGGAAATTATTTCATCATAAAAAACTATGACTAACCTCTGTAAATTGAAAATCCTAGATACAAGAACAATTCGTTTGAAACATAGGGCCTTAAATTTGGGCTTCAATTTCTCATGATAGAAACCCACATCTGCAGTAATTGGAATAATAAAATGATATATACAATGATGTATTTTGTGATCAGTCGAAGTTAGCTTAAGTAGTGTTTGAGAGACTTGCCATTAATAGGTCGTCTTGATAATGTTTATCTAGTCAGATCCTCTAATAGAAATGTATTGATTCTACGAACAACTCCAATATTGTAAGCACCTTTTCGTAAATTTTCAAACTTTTTGTTTTTTCCCTTAGCCTCGCTTCTATCATCCCACTTTAGAAAAAGGTTATTTAGCTTGAAATCACCTGCTTTTACTCTCATGTCATTTTTTTTTTCATCTAGAGTCACATGTGTATTGTTGTAGGCTTCTTCTCTAGACTATTGAAATTGTATTATTTGGTTGATCCTTCTCTGGGCATCATTTGGTTCTACTTCTATTTCCTGCAACATTTTTAGTACTGAAATTCCTAGGGAAGCAGGAAAAAATTCATTTATTCCATAAACCAATTGGAAAGGTGACATAACAATTGATTTATTTATGCTTATTCTATCAGTCCATAGAGAATTTGTTAATTTCTTCTGCCAAGAATTTTTTTTTTCATGCAATAACTTTTTAATGATGTTGACTAGGCTCCTATTAGAAGATTCTTCTAACCCATTTCTGTGAGGATAGTAGGTAGTAGAATGCCCTACCACTATATGATATTTGTTATAGAACTCAATCATCCTTTTAGATTTGAAAGCAACAACATTATTTGTAATAGTTTTGTGGGGACAACCAAACCTGGATAGAATATTACCTTCAATGAATTGCATGATTACATAATATTTAGATTTCCTGGTTGGAATTGCTTCTATCCATTTGGTGAAGTAGTTTGTTACTGTCATGATCCAGTTGTGTTGAGCTAAATACCTTGGATGAAATTCTCCTATAAAATCTAAACCCCACTATTGGAAAGGCACCTCTACTGAGATAGGTTTCAAAGGTAGAGGTAAGAGTTTTCTCTTGCCTTCAAAACTATGACACTAATGACAAGTTGAAACCTTTTTATGAATATCGACAAACAAACTATAGTAATAAAAACCAGCTCTCAGGATTTTGTTTGTTGTGGGTTTCAAGTAAATATTTCCTCCATAGTCACCTTAATGAAATTATTCCATTATATTATCTGCTTCATCCTTCAATAAAAAATTTAGTAAAATTCCTCTAGCATCCTTCCAATACAAATCTTGATCTAAAATGCAGAACTTTACAACTTTCAGTTTGAGAAATATTTCCTTTGTTTTTGTAAAACTCGGTGGAGATTGTAAATTCTACAGAACATACACAATATATGTATACCAGGGAGAAGTAAGAATCTTTTTTGCTACCTATGCAGTGACTAGATCCTCTTGTTCATCAATAAAAGCTACAAAATTGATGCTTAGTGAATACAAATTTGACTCGGCCGTTAATTTCGCTAATCCTTGACCTTTGATAAGTTTTTTGGGCATTATTTCCATGTCGTACTCCAATATTACTACTATCCATTTACCCTTTTTTCATTTGGATCAGTTTGATTGTGGATTGCCTTTACTATTGGACTTGGAACATACGGAATTACGTGAGAATGTAATGCATACACTTTGAAATCTTTCAAGGCCTTTACTAAATAAAAAGTTATTTTCCATGATATTTTACTTCAACAAAGCATCTCTTAAAGCTCTCTTTAAAAATTCTATAAGTTGTTCATGTCCCTCCTCATTTTTCTATAAGAATACTGCTGCAATAGTGTGTTCTGAAGAAAAGGAAGAAATAATGAAATATTTAGTGTAATCTGGGCTAATATAACAAGAGCACAGGTCAAGCTTTCATTTACATCACTGAATGATCTTTTGGCTTCAACATTCCTTTCAATTTCATTTTCCTTCTTCAACATTTTTGTGATAGCACTTAAGATCTCAGCTAAATTTGGAATAAATCTTCTTAGACAATTTATTCTACCAACAAAAGTCTCCACTTCTTTTTTGTTTCTAGGTGGATAAATTTTCACAATAGCTTCATATTCTACTTCGGTCAATTCGGATACCATATTTTTAAATTATGTGACCAAGTAGTTTACATTCTTCTAAGTCAAACAGAGATTTCTTCGGATTCAAGGAAATACCAAATTTCCTACATTTCTAAAAAAAAAAAATTAAATGAAAGAGATGATATTCATCAGTTTTGGAGAACACAGTGATATCATCTTGATATATCACGATAAATCTATCCTTCTCATCTGCGAAAGCAATATCTATTGCTCTCTAGAAAGTTTCCCTTGCATTCATAAGCTTAAAGGGCATCTTCACATACATGAAGGTTCCCAATGGGGTTCTAGAAGTTTTTTTGTGTTGACCATCTGGATGCACTAGAATTTGGTTGTAACCTAAAAATCCATCAAGAAAAGAAATTCTTCTAGAACCAACTACATTCTGTAAAATATGATCGATTTTCAGTAAAGCGTAGTTATCCTAGAAAGAAACTTTGTTTAGGTTTCAGAAATCCACACATACTCTTATTTCCCCAGTGTTTTTCCTCGTTGGTACCGGGTTGATAGTCATTTAAAAAACCTAAAGGTACAATAATTTTGGCATCGAAAAGTTTTCTTAACTCTTTTCCTCTTAAAGGTAACAAAATTGGATTTCGCCTCCTTAATTTTTGTTTGAATGTTCTATGTTCTTCTTTGATGGGAATAATATGCTGAATAATGTTGGCATCATAGGCCTTTAAACATTCGTATCCCCATGCAAACACATCAAATTATTATTTCAATAAATCAATGTAGTTCTTCTTTTCTTTAGGTGGTAAAAACTTGGAAATCTTTACAATCTTTGGATTATCTTCAGTGGCTATACTATAGTCCTCAACTTCACTCCTACAGGTTGTATCTTCGGCTTTTGAGCCACATCATTAAAATCAAATAGTTCTTCTATGGCACCAAACCCCTTGTCAACATATTATCTTTTAACTGTATGATTTCAAGTTCCTCTGAGCCTTCACTGATCTCATTCAACAATGTTTCACTTGTATCCTTGTCTACATTATTTTTTGTATCAATATTTACATTCTCAAATTCTTCCTTCAACTGTATAAAAAATTCTACTTGTTTATCACTTCCAAACACTTGCCAATATATAATATTATCAAGTACAACCGGTCTATGTTTCACTTCAATCTCATAGTTCTTTCTCAAATGGAAAGGAATTTTACATGTACTAGCTGAGGCAGCCAATGCATCAGCTAAGGTATTTTGACTTCTATGAATCAAAGACAATTGATACTCTGGAAAACACTCCAAAAAATACAAAAGGAAATTTATGTAATCCATTAACCTAGGACATTTAGTCGAATACTCACCTTTAATATGATTAATGATGAGTTTTGAATCACCATGTATCGAAATCCTTTTAGCTCCCAACCTCTTAAATACCTGCAATCCGAGAATAAGTTCTTCATACTCATATATATTGTTGGTACACTGAAAATTATTCTTGTAAGAATATGCCTTTGATATGCCTATTTTTTAGATCAAGACCCAAACACATACCCCTGCTCCTTCCTTACTGACTACCCCATCAAAGTCCATATTCTAAAGGACTTCATTCTCCTAATTTTTTGTTCCCCTATTTAATTTCACATCCTCTATTTTACTCGATTTACTTTCCATGTCTGGAATTTGTTCTTCTAAACATATATCATTGTACATAATGAACGAGTACATGTTTGAATCCACATAGGTAATTATTACCTTTTTCTTAGCTACTTACCCTATATTTCATCAATGTTTCCCTGTACAATCTCCTTTGTTGACCAAAGACAGAAATAGTTCCATAGGACATGTCCATCTGTAAGGTATCCTATAACTTTCCCCCCAAGATTTTGATAGGATAACTCCATATTTAGGAGGTATATCAGCTACAACAATATCCATCACCACACTCTTTGAAAGGAATTTGGGCCAGAGTCACACATAAATCCTTGATGAGAACCAAGCATCTTACTTTGCTAGAATCAAAATATTAAAAGTCTTTATAGGGTTTTGTTATATCAAATATCAGCTTTAACATAATGTCTTTAGGCATGATATTGTTTGAAGCACAATAATCCAACATGCCATTGTGAAAAATGTAGTCATAGACTAGCATAGAATGCTGGCACATTACCATCCTATGACTTTGCTTCAACTTCAGGTCCGAATAATAATTTAGGGTGGTCATCACTTAAGTTAACTGTGTTTGTTCGCTCCCTATCTTTAGTGCCTTCATGAATTGAGTTCTATATACATTATTTTTAATCAATTATGTCAGAGAAACATAAATTTTGACCTTAGCTAATTCATTTTCGACACTAAAAGAAGTTTGAGGTTTATCTACTTCTTTAATAGTTACATCTTGTTTTTGAGAAACCTCTTTCAGGGAATCATCCTTTGTCTAGCTAATGGATGGTGTATCAACTTGAATCTTCTTAGGAGGGTTTGTTGTAGCCTTCTTTATTCTCAAATTGTAATGTTTTTGCAAATCCACAATATTAGTTTGATATTCTTTTTTATAATCATCTAATTCTGCAGGGATGAGTTCTGGCTATGATAATGTTGAGGCCTCGAAAATCGCTGCCACAACAAAGGGGAAACCACCCGGTCCGGACCTTAGTACAACTCCTTTTCCGTTTGGAATAGTGGCTCCGACTGGGGTTAATGGGACCAGTTTCCCAATAATGGATAAAAGTGGGATGGACGAGTAACTTATGAGGTATGAAAGTGATAAGTGAAGAACTAAAACTATCAACGAAATATATATTAACTATAATCTAATCCCAGGACTTATCAATCTTTCCAAGCGTAGCGTTTGATAATTTGTGCTTTAAGGCAGGCATATAGATGACTCTAACACTAAATCATATACGTTTAAACCATTTAAGATTGCTCTGCATAATTAGTTATGCAGAGCGATAATAGCGAATTACTACACATTGTCATTCATATCATTGCTACATGCATGATTAAAAGAAAGGCATATCACAAAACATCCAATAGTGGAATGAAATGAAGATTTGTTGTTACAGCGCATACATGTATTCAACAATAGCAAAAGATAATAACACAGCAATTCATATGAAAGGAAAGAGGACAGATGCAGATAAAAGTACCATGTAAGCTGCTCAACAATCCATTATATAAATCGCTATGTCGCAGTCCTTCCTTCAAACCAGAAAGCATTCCAAACAAGAGACAATAGTGCACAAATGCATAAAACAGCCTTCTCGTCAAATTAAGGACTATCGGTCGAGTTTCACAAAAGAATATAGGCTGAAGAACAGTAGTGCAAACTTCAGCCTTTAAGTCTATTACAAAATTTTACGATCCTTTCCAAAACAATGAAAGGGTCTATAAATACTAATCTAATATAAATATCTAAGAAAAACTGAAAAACTATTAAATTGGCATCCATAACTATTTCTCCATCTTTCTTGGCGATCTGGCAGTCGGCAACAATGCTTCATTCAGTGGGCTCTTTGCCTTTAAACCTCAACTGACATATCGCAAGCATTGGCTCTACTTCCGGTGGAGTGTTGAGACGCAACGTGAGCTGGGCATCATATGTGGCATCCTGAATGTCGGGGATTAGGCACATGAGAGCATCTGTTAAACACTTAAGAGCCGACCTTTGAGTGTGCGGCTTGATTAGAAAGAACCAATATGCATCGGAGGTTAAAGTTTTTACTCCAGCGATTAACTTTCTCTTTTCCTCCAGTCCATGATAACTTGTTTGTTCAATCATGTTCCCCGTGGTTATGCTTCCAGGTGTACACTAAGAGATCATGTTGGCCCAATAGAGTGTATTGTTGACCAAATCAATCATATTGTTGGCAATCATTTTACACCTTGAAGCTGCCCTTTCCGCTTTCATCATCTGAGTGTTCCATTCCGTGAAGAGTATGTCTTTGAATGGCTCATAGATCCTAGGCAAGTTTGCTTCTTTTCCCACATCAGTATCTTGCCAATCAAGATATGAGGTTATGGTTTCTTCGGTCTGATCTAGCTCATTTCTGGCTTTTTCAATTTGCTGACATACTGCTGTAGATACTTCACATAATGGCTCAGCCTCAATTAGTTGTTGGCACAAGAGTCTAACCTGAGAGATTAATGCATTATTTATTTGAGCTGCCTCTGCTCTGAAATCTTCGACTTTCTTAGTGCCCTTGATATCTTCGAGCTGTGCTAATAGTTGAGCGATTTGCTCATCCTTTGACTTCGTCATTAGCTCGTTTGCCGCTCTCAATTGTGCCGATGCCTCCGTTAATTCTTTCTGCTTCTGGATTGCGCTTTGATCAATCCTCTGTTTTTCAGTCTGCAGTTGCTGGGTTAATACATTGTTTGCTTGCTGTTGCGCCAGTAACTGCTCTTCTACCTGTGCTGCCTTGTTTCGCGCTTCGGCTACTTCTGCTTGCAATGCACAAATCTCTTGGTCCTTAGTCTTTAACAAAAGACTTACCTTCGATGCTTTATCAATAGTTGCTGCAGAATAAGCTCCCGCATACTGCGATAGCTTAGTTAGATCATCAGAGGGGTCCAATTCTTCCTTCCAGACTACATTCCCCGTGACTGTCTGCTCAGGAAAGATGGAAGGTTGATCAAGCCTTCGTCTCTTCCTTGAGCGCTTAACAACTGCTTTGTGCCTAGGGCTATAGAAAACGTCCAGGGGAGGAATATCTTCCACCTGGAGCACAATCTGATTGGAAGGGTCTTTGGTGATTACCTCGAGATCCTTTGAAGTGGGTGGGCCGCTGGTTCCGCTTAGAACCTGAGAAGAAGTGGTGTCTGGTGCGTCTTTGGAGCCTTCCTTTCCACTAATAATGGAATCGAATTGATTCCATTGTTTCAGCAATTCAGGATCTATGGAGGTCTGGGATTTACTCTTCTCCTTTTCTTGTTCCAACCTCTTTTGCTCCTCCAACTTTTTCTGCTGCTGCTCTTCTAACTCCTTTCTCTGTTTCTCTTCTTGCTCTTTTCTTTGCTTATCTGCTAATTCCTTTTTCTGCTGTTCCTCCATCTGCTTCTGCTTTCTCTGTTCTTGTTCCTTTTGCTCTTTCTGCTGCTTATCCATTTGCTCCTTTCTCTGCTTCTCTGCCTGCTGCTTCTCTTGCCTTTCCTCCTGTTGTTTATTTTCTTCTTTATTTATAACAGGAGGTTGGCTTGTCTGTTTCTGACCGGGCTCGCTTGAGGAGGACGCTGAGGTTAATGACGATAAATCCAGAGGCAGAGTTTGCAACCTCTGCTCTCTAAGTCTATTGAACTCAGTTAAATTCTCATCATTGTATCTCATCTTGGAAAACTGCTTGGTTTGGCTTATTGAATCAGCAGTTGCGAACAGGTCATCAAACTCATCATCTTGATGGTCAATCTTAGTCAGTTTGGCCTGTTCTAGGGCATTGTAGGCAGTTTTATGTGGATCATAGAGTCTGGCTGGCATAGTGGGCAGGGATAAAGCTTGCATCTTTATAGCCTCCTTTTCTGCATGCTGAAGATTATGCAGAGTAAAAACACCCATCCTCAAGGGAAAAGAGGGCCAGCCCCTCTTCTTCTCTTTCTTGAGTGTTTGGGTTACACTCTCGGCCATAATTTGGTAGGATATCTCTCGGGCTAACAGTTTGTCTAGAACATATAGAGGGAGAACATGCGGTTTTGCCTGGCTTCCATAAACCCTAATATAGGTAAAGTGCTCTTCTCCAAACCATCCTGCTACAGCTGGTAAGTCGAAGGAAGCGAGATAGGAGATTTTGGGAATAGGCCGATCAAAAATCGAATAATGAATGGGAACCATAAAACCATTGCAAATTTGATACAAATGGTCCTTGTAAGAGGACTTCCATAATTTCCGATGATACAAATGAATGGGCGAAGGGTCTTGGGTGGTCCATCTCTAACCGAGGATGGGAAACTCAGAGTTAAAACACAATGTTTCCATAATGTAGGCGCTATAATAAAATGGGGGGATTTTCCTTTCGGTGACTACATATTTAGCTCTGAAATCCCGAACAGCTACAGTCAATTTATCAGAAAGAATGGTGGCCCAATCCATGATAAAACTATTAACAGTTGCTTCCATTAGGGGAACCATTTCTATATCGAAATTGGCAGAATCATGTAATCCCCATAGCCTACACATCATAACTCCCGCATAGCAATAGGGAGAAGCTAAGGAATCAACGGAGTACTTACCGGAGCTTTCGTGCTTGTGTTTGGCCGGATTCTGCCTCCAATCTCGAATGGGCTCAGATGGTACTTCATTTTCAGCTGCAAACTTCTCCATGAAGTCTTTGTTGTAGATTTTCTCTGGCTCAGGCAAATGATACATTTCCCTCAGGTGCTCTGGCTTGAACGACCCGAAAATCCGTCCGTCTCTTGTGTGGAACGTTCTGTCAATGATTGGAATTTCCTCAATTGCCCATCGCACTACATCAGTGTAGGGAAGGACTTGCTCTCTGGCGGCTATTCTTTGAAGAAAGGAATCGGCCAACTCTTTGAGAGTTGTGTCAGACTTTTTGAGTGGGTCTGCAGTAGCCACTGTCACTAAAACTTCTGGTTGTTCGGCCTCTAATAGATTATATGTGCCCTGCCATGTAGTCTTGTTAAGACCAGTGCATGTAGTATCTGAAATGAGGCCTTTTTTCTTATCTGCGGTTGCTTGACCTGCTACAGGTGTAACAGAAGAGCCCGTATCCCTCTTGGATCTTTTCCCCATCATGCTTAAGCTTCTCTCAAATGCCGAATCCTACACAATTTCAAGAGAAATCGTAACAACATAATAGCAATAATGCTTCACGGTGGGATATATATATCATTTGAAGCGTGCCAAGATTAATTTTCAAAAGTGGCTGCGGATCCAATCGCTAAGAGGATATTGCAGATGCATTAATGGTGATTTGATGCCTGCTACCCATTAAATGTGATGATTACACCGTTATCCGGGTGAATGACTCACTTAGGCGTGCAACAGATATTCTGGCGGTTAAACGCAGGTGTTCATTAATCGAAGGGGCAAAATCTTTTAAATACACACGCATTACCTTATCCCTTGTATTAACGGCATTTTGGGATTCGCGCTTTGTCAACCGGATATGAATATAAAATTAAAGCTTTAAGTGATGGCTTTTAAGACTGTCGACCACCGATGAGCGATATCGCATCGCTTCGGGGAATAGGTGCTGCACAATTATCACCAAATGATCATTCCGACAGCCGATAAGTGATATCGCATCGGGCTAATAAAATGGTGCTATCGCATCGGGCTAATTGCATATAAAATGGTTTGGGGTTACCGATTGCGATATCGCATCGCATCGGGGGTAGGAACCGGGTGCCTCACCGAAGTGCGTGGAATTCTGTCGACGGCCGATAGCGATATCGCATCGGGTCGGGATTTAAATCATAAAGCGGTTTCACATGAGGTATCGCTGATAGCCGATCGCCGATATCGCGTCGCGTCGGGACATGAGTTATGTGCCGTTAGTGGTGTGCATGTAACATTGTCGATTGCCGATAGCGATATCGCATCGGCGGAGACCAAAATGCCATTTGAATGCATCTCTCATATTGTTGCGATATGTGATCTTGCGATCGCTTTATCGCAATAACAAAAGATTATTTATTATTTGAAACATTGATCTCCCAAAAAGGCTTAAATACCTGAAAGCTCATTTGATTATGCGGCCTTTTTTGAACATGCAAGCATTGATGCCAAAATTTTTAAAAGGGAACCATTCCATATGTTAATTTTTGAAAAATAAGAATGATATGAAATGGGGGGTTGTTGTAGGGCACAACAATTGGCGATTTGCTGGAAGAACCAGTTATCTCTGAAAGTAATCCAAACACTTAAGCTTTTCAAAACTAGAAACTCAATCAGAAGGGAAAAACTTCTAATTTAACTGGATATTCGCGCGTTCTGAACCAAGTGAATTCTGTTAACTTCTTTCCTTTTGGTTTCGAGAAAAATAAATACATTCTAAGTCTTAAAATAGGCCTTTATTGGTTTATAATGATAAAACAAAAACCTTCCCAAATCAGCTTTTATAATTAACCCCTCTGTCATAGGTAGAGCCTCTGTTGCCAGCAAATGTTTATAGTCTCGACAGGGATACCTTTTAACCATAGTATTATTCACTTTTCCATTCACATAAGATTGTAGTTAACATAATGAAACTAAAATATGTTCCCATATTTTATTTTTTTATATATTTTTTCTTCTTTGTCATTGATAAGATAAAAAGCCATTGTCCTAGTTTGGTGGCCAGTTGTTGACAATGCCATTCACTGGTAATAATTTAACTGAACAAGCCGGCTCGTGATGAGACCTCTTGTCTTGAAATTTCAAGCCATTACCCTGTTATGATAGGCAGTATTGGTAATGTCAGTCAAACTACTTTCCTATGAACATGGTAAGCAGGCTTGTAATAAGACCTCTTATCTTTAATCTTCTATATTTTAGAATTACACTCTGAATAACCATAAACTTTAGTGAATGGGGTGATCAATTTTCTCCTTAAGAGTAAATGGATGACAGGTGAAGAGTTGAAGATGCTGAAAATGGGTTAGTTTTCATCTTAAAATGAATGACCTTTGGAGACCAGTTTTTGAAAACCGAGAATGATTTACAGAACTTTTACCATTCGAGAAGAGTCTTCAAAACATTAGGTGGTGATTTCAAAACAAACAGATATCTAGTTCCCTAGAAATTATTCCTTTTGGTTGAGGGTTCTACTATCTAAAAGCAAATATTTGTATTATTTTGTGAGACAGCTTTTTCAAACCAAGCTAAAGGTCAATGGAGATACTCTATAGTTTTATTTCCTATCGATCCTACAAACTACACAAATCTACAAAGAGGAGAAGGGATCACCTTCTCAATTAAAGAATTTCTTCAAGATCAGGCCATTAACAGGGAGAGAATATCTCAACCCTGATAAATCTTGCAACATAAAGGTTGAATGGCCTATCTTGTCACAGATCTGAAATGGTCCAAGCCACATTTTCTGAAATTTGGTATGCTTACCCTTATCTTCATGGGCCTTGTCCCATTTGAGAACTAAGTCACCAACTTGGAAGTGTTTGGAATCGGATGAGGTTAAGTCAAAGGATGCTTTGATCATTTGTTGATGTTTGGCGTGGGTGATTCTGGCTTTCTCCCTTTCTTCCTCTAATTTGAGTATTTGGTCATGTCTAAGTTGGATAGAGGAAGAAGGAGTCTCTTCGATGTACTGTACTAGGGCTAAAGAGGGTAGAACAAGATTGGTAGGCAATACTGCTTCTTTTCCATAAACTAGATTAAATGGGGAGGAACCTATAGAAGCCTTTTGTGTAACCCTATCAGCCCATAATGCAAACACTAGAGATTTGTGCCAGTTTCTATGATTCTGTTCAACAGTTCGCTTAATGATTTTGATGAGATTTTTATTAGTAGATTCTGCTAAACCATTTCCCTGGGGATAATAATTAGCAGAATATTTTAGTTTAAACCCCCTCTTAATAGCAAAATCATATATAGCATTTCCTGATAAATAGGAAGAATTATAAAAAACGAGAGCGTTTGGGACACCAAACCTGGTAATGATGAATTGGTCTATGAACTCGATGATTGCCTCTGAATTTGCTGCCTTCAAAGGAATAGCCTCTACCCATTTGGTAAAATAATCGGTAGCAGTGAGGATATACCTGTGTTGTTTGGAAGATGGTGGAGTAATCTCTCCAATGATATCTAATCCCCATTGTTCAAATGGCTGTTCAATGTTGACAGGTTGCAGGGGGAAAGCTGATTTCCGTTGTCTTCCACTAGCAGTTTGGCAATTGAAGCATTTTCTTACGTATTCATGAGCATCTCTAAACAGAGTAGGCCAATAATATCCAACATGAATAACTTTGTGGGCTGTTGTGTCCGCTCCAAAATGTCCTCCCGCTGGCCCATCATGTAGTTCCTATAAAACCTTTTGAGCTTCAGGTTTCTCAAGACATCTTAGCAGGATAGAATCATAATTTTGTCTAAAGAGCACATCATCAATGAGAGTGAAATTCTTCACTTTTAACCTAATGGCCCTTTTATTTTTGTAAGATAAATTTGGAGGAGCATAACCATTTTTCAAATAAAATGTTAAATCTGCATATTGAGATTCGGAATCAGTGACACTTATCTGATTGATTGATTGAGTCTGATCCATGTCGCTTGATTCAGGAATGTTTGATGCTCCTGCCAATATCCTGCAAAAACCTTGGCCCCTAACAATCTTTGTTGGCTTTATTTCTAGGTCATATTATTGAAGTGCTGTGACCCAATTGGCTCTTCTTTCACCCAGTTCTTTTTGAATTAATAGTTGTCGTACCGCTGGGAAAGGGACTATAACTTTCGTGTGAGTTTTCAAAAGAAAGGGCCTGTAATGTTTAACTGCTTTGAACACAGCAAAGGCTTGTTTCTCCACATCGGAATAATTTAGTTCGGCACCCTGAAGATTTGAGCTAAAAAATGAAATGGGTGCTTCTAAGTTGTGAGCATTTGGCTGCGTGAGAACTGCAGCATAGGATACATCGGACGCAACGATATACAATGTAAAATGATTAGAAAAATTGGGAGTATTCAAGGCTGGGGCATTGATTATTGATTGCTTGATAACATCAAAAGCTTTCTTTTCTTCCAATCCCCACTTGAAGACTGAATTCTTCTTGATCATTGTCTGAAGTGGTAATACAATTTGAGAGAAATCTGGAACAAATCGTTTGACAAAATTAATCTGTCCCAAGAATGACTGCATCGATTTTTTATTGTGTGGGAAAGGGATTTCAGAAATTTCCTTAATCCGATCAGGATCAATATAAATGCCATCTTTGGATACTATAAAGCCTAAGAGTTTTCCTTGATCAAGAGCAAAGAAAGACTTCTTTGGGTTTAGAGAAATACCATATCTTTTGCATCGCTAAAAGATTTGATTTAAGTCATGCAAATGATTATATCTCTTTTTAGAATATACAGTAATATCGTCTAGGTAGACGACTACTGATTGATTAATCAACCCTTTGAAGGCTATACCCATGGCTCTCTGGAATGTCGCTCCCGCATTTATGAGTCCAAAAGGCATTTTCTGATATGAATAAGTTCCCCATTTTGTTCTGAATGTAGTTTTAAGTTGGTCATCAGGATGAACCAAAACTTGGATATATCCGGAGAATCCATCAAGAAAGGACATCAATTCAGAACCTGCTACTGATTGAAGAATTTGCTCCATAGTAGGTAACGGGAAATTATCTTTCAAGCTTGCTTTATTGAGGTTCCTGAAATCAATACAGATTCGAATGTCGCCATTCTTCTTCCTGACTGGCACCATATTAGAGACCCAATTTGAATGTCGGACCGGAAAGATAATTTTGGCTTTCAAAAGCTTATTAAGCTCCGACTTTATCTGGGTCTCCAAATTTGGATGTATTTTTCTTAATTTTTGCTGAATTGGTTTCTGATCAGGAAGCATAGGGATGGTATGCTGGATAATAGATGTATCATATGTCTTTAGGTCGTCATATTTCCAAGCAAAGACCTGTTTGTTTTTTCTCAATAGTTTAATAAATGCTTCCTTTTCTTCTTGGGAAAGTCCTATTCCTAAGTTGATGTTTTGAGGAGCATCATCAGTGCCTAGATTTATTAATTCAAACCTAAGGGTGGAACTTTGAAGCTTTGCATTAATTACAGGTTTAAACCTGTCTTTGATATCGTAAAGGTCTTCAAGCTTCACCACGGGTTTGGGAATTGAATTTTCTTGAGGCGCTTGTTTCATCTGTAGATCGTGATCATCTTCCTCAATGACTTGATTGTCATAGGATTTTTCCGAAGTTAGAAACTGCAAGATATCTTCGTCATGGTTAAATACTCTCCAATTAGTGACATTGTCAGGAATTGAAGGCCTAAAAAGTAATTCTACAGAAAATCTATCAAGGCTGTAGCCTTCGGAAGGTAGAAGCTTAGAAGCTACATTGGCTAGTAGGTCGGCTGCTGAATTTTGTGACCTAGGAATGGAAGAAATGTTGAAGGCTGAAAAGTGTGAGGTAAGATCCTGCACTAGCGATTGATAATGCTTAAGGTGAGTCGAAAGGCAATGAATTGCATTTCTTACTTGTTTAACAATGATTTCCGAATCACCGAACACTTTTAGATATCGCACTTCAAGGCCGATCGCGTTATATAAACCCTGGACCAAAGCTTCATATTCGGCTGTGTTATTAGTACACTCAAATTCTAACCTACAACACAGCATTGTCTTTTCTCCTTGCGGGATAACCAAAATGGAACCTGCTCCTGAGCCTTCACTGGACTTAGAACCATCAAAATATAAAGACCAAAATAAAGAAGTATTAACAAAAATATCTACATTTTTCTCAGCATCATTAAAACATCTGGACTTATCTGTTTGTGAAAAATTTTCAATTTTAGATGTAAAATGATTAACTGAAAAAGGAGATGGTTGGGCAACAAAGTTGCCAAAGAATGATTCGGACGAATAGTTCCCCAAAATATTGTTGTTGAATGCCACAGGTTGGTTTTCTTGCTCAAATTCAGTAACTGTGTGGGTCATATGCTTCTCCCGATCGATCCTTATTTGATTCGGCTTTCCCTTGTAGGGAAGCCACATATGTGACCAATCTGTGGAAATATACCCATGTAGTTTTTCGGACCAATCTCTGCTTAAAATAAAACCATAAAATTCAGGTATGTCGGCAATTAAGATGTCAATCCTCTGAACAATTCTGGGGTCGGCTGACAACCTGATGGTTACAGAATTAATTTCTCCCACAACCTGCACCTTAGTCCTATCCAACTGTACAATATGAATGGCAGACTTCTGGGGTTCAATGTTCAGCTTAGAGCAAACTGAAGCTGGCATTATATTAGATGAGGCCCCTGAATCAATTAAGCAGTTGTGCAGGTTTCTATTACAAATCTCATAAGTCAGCAGGAAGGGTGGAGTGTGGGAATTTGATTTATCTCCGATTAAAACTGAATCGGTAATTTCAACCATACCTGCAGGAGGCTGGCCTGAATCGTTGGCAGCTCTTGCACTGGGAAGGGGGTTAGAGGGAACAGCATTTAATTCTTTAAGAAGTAGCTTTTGTTGATGTTTTAGTTTACTAAGTTCAAACATGGTTATATTTGCCTTAGTTTTCTTCATGTCATCAACAATGTTATATTCCATTGAATCGGATACCACTAGAGTCTTGGATGTTGAAGGAGAACTAGAAGTTGAAGGCTGGTTTTGAGGAACTACTACAGGTGACTTCTTTGGGGGAACTCCTTCCTTTGCTGTAGTAGCGCCTACGCTCCTCTTCTTTGAAGTTGCCTGGGCAGGTTCAGGAGTTCTTTTACTTCTTGTAGTAACTGGAAAGGCTTCTTCTTCATTCTCGGTATCAGAGTTTGGGAGTATAAAATCCCACATTCCGTGGCATTCAGCTACTTCTTCTTCATCATCGGTCTGTGAAGATGTTTCCTCTTCGTCTTCTTGTTGGTCTGAATCAGCGTTAGATATAACATTGGGCGGCTTTGATTCGGTTTTCTTAAAAGTTCTAAATGGTCTTTTGTTTGAAGTTTCGGCCACCTGCTTTTTTATCTCAACCATTTCGTTAGATAATATTTTAAGGACCTTTTGTAAACCTTCCATGTCATACGGGTCCTTCGGGGTTTTCTTCTTGGAATCTTCTTTAAACGAGACTTTTTTAGCTTTTCTATCCTCCAGAGCAGCTTTCTTTTCTAGAGCATTAATGCGCTTTTCAACAGCAAGTGCCTCTCTCATGTTTTCAGCTAAGGTAGGTTTGCCAACCCTGTCTACAAAAATGGCTATGTTGGCAGGTAGGGCAGTGATATACCATTCGCTTCGGATTTGTTCACTTGGTTTAGAAGCGGTAGGGATTTTATTCAATAGTTTATTAAATCTGGCATTAAACTCCTTTATTGGTTCCCTGTGCTCTATTCTCAAATTGGAGAGGTCGTTTATTAAAGTTGCTAAGGACCTATCATCTCCATATTTGGTAAGAAACTGCTCTTGACATGTGTTCCAACTAGTAACCGAACAGAAGGTAAGGAAAAATACCAGGATCCTGCTGATCCTTGTAAATTGTAAGGGAAATGTCTTACAACAACATCTTGCTCTGTCACTCCTTTTAGGTTAACTGCTAACATAAAGTTGTTGATATGTTCTTCAGCCTGGGTCCCATCATCTGGATTGAATTTAGGCAGCCATTTTTCGGGAGCATCGGGTAGATCATGCAATGGTCCAGGCATGTTGACTGCTCCTGGCCTAGTCCATGGATCTGCCATTATGATAGCAACAGTGGTTGAGACTACTGTTGGGATTCCAGATGTATGGGAAGGGATTAAAGATGAGGAGTGAATAGGTTGGGATATTGAGGCTTCTGATCCCTGGTGAACGACAATTTGTAATGGGGGAGTGGATGGTTGACCTCACAGAGGAGAGAATGCAATGGAGGAGGTGGATGAAAACCCTTCACTATCAGATCCTTCAGTAATTTTCTTTGCCCTTTTCCTTTTAGGTAAAGGAAACTCAGTGGGTTCAATACCGAGTTTTTCGCTCTGAAGTCTGGTGAGAGGGTGAGTGAGGTTGAACTGCGAAGTCGCACTGCTTTCTGATACCTCAGATTGCTGTGGTGAAATCGAGAAGCTCTGAAGTTTATGGATTAGAGACTGAACTTCAGGTGATTTAAGACTTAATTGTTCTGTGGTATGATGGGTTTGAGAAGTGGTAGTTGATTCCTCTTCTTCTTGTTTGGATACCGGCGAACCAGTATACAAATGGGAAGATCGAGGGGATTCGGAGGGGGAAGTACTCTTGGAATGGCTTATAGGTTTGGACTTATGTGCCATTCATAGTTGATGCCCTCCTTCTAGCGCCAATTTTGTTGAGGCCTCAAAAATCGCTGCCACAACAAAGGGGAAACCACCCGGTCCAGACCTTAGTACAGCTCCTTTTCCGTTTGGAATAGTGGCTCCGACTGGGGTTAATGGGACCAGTTTCCCAATAATGGATAAAAGTGGGATGGACGAGTAACTTATGAGGTATGATAGTGATAAGTGAAGAACTAAAACTATCAGCGAAATATATATTAACTATAATCTAATCCCCGGACTTATCAATCTTTCCAAGTGTAGCGTTTGATAATCTGTGTTTTAAGGCAGGCATATAGATGACTCTAACACTAAATCATAGACGTTTAAACCATTTAAGATTGCTCTGCATAATTAGTTATGCAGAGCGATAATAGCGAATTACTACACAATGTCATTCATATCATTGCTACATGCATGATTAAAAGAAAGGCATATCACAAAACATCCAATAGTGGAATGAAATGAAGATTTGTTGTTACAGCGCATACATGTATTCAACAATAGCAAAAGATAATAACACAGAAATTCATATGATAGGAAAGAGGACAGATGCAGATAAAAGTACCATGTAAGCTGCTCAACAATCCATTATATAAATCGCTATGTCGCAGTCCTTCCTTCAAACCAGAAAGCATTCCAAACAAGAGACAATAGTGCACAAATGCATAAAACAGCCTTCTCGTCAAATTAAGCACTATCGGTCGAGTTTCACAAAAGAATATAGGCTGAAGCATAGTAGTGCAAACTTCAGCCTTTAAGTCTATTACAAAATTTTACGACCCTTTCCAAAACAATGAAAGGGTCTATAAATACTAATCTAATCTAAATATCTAAGAAAAACTGAAAAAATATTAAATTGGCATCCATAACTATTTCTCCATCTTTCTTGGCGATCTGGCAGTCGGCAGCAATGCTTCATTCGGTGGGCTCTTTGCCTTTAAACCTCAACTGACATATCGCAAGCATTGGCTCTACTTCCGGTGGAGTGTTGAGAAGCGACGTGAGCTGGGCATCATATGTGGCATCCTGAATGTCGGGGATTAGGCACTTGAGAGCATCTGTTAAACACTTAAGAGCCGACCTTTGAGTGTGCGGCTTGATTAGAAAGAGCCAATATGTGTCGGAGGTTAAAGTTTTTACTCCAGCGATTAACTTTCTCTTTTCCTCCAGTCCATGATAACTTGTTTGTTCAATCATGTTCCCCGTGGTTATGCTTCCAGGTGTACCCTGAGAGATCATGTTGGCCCAATAGAGTGTATTGTTGACCAAATCAATCATATTGTTGGCAATAATTTTACACCTTGAAGCTGCCCTTTCCGCTTTCATCATCTGAGTGTTCCATTCCATGAAGAGTATGTCTTTGAATGTCTCATAGATCCTAGGCAAGTTTGCTTCTTTTCCCACATCAGTATCTTTCCAATCAAGATATGAGGTTATGGTTTCTTCGGTCTGATCTAGCTCATTTCTGGCTTTTTCAATTTGCTGACATACTGCTGTAGATACTTCACATGATGGCTTAGCCTCAGTTAGTTGTTGGCACAAGAGTCTAACCTGAGAGATTAATGCATTATTTATTTGAGCTGCCTCTGCTCTGAAATCTTCGACTTTCTTAGTGCCCTTGATATCTTCGAGCTGTGCTAATAGTTGAGCGATTTGCTCATCCTTTGACTTCGTCATTAGCTCGTTTGCTGCTCTCAATTGTGCCAATGCCTCCGTTAATTCTTTCTGCTTCTGGATTGCGCTCTGATCAATCCTCTGTTTTTCAGTCTGCAGTTGTTGGGTTAATACATTGTTTGCTTGCTGTTGCGCCAGTAACTGCTCTCCTACCTGTGCTGCCTTGTTTCGCGCTTCGGCTACTTCTGCTTGCAATGCACAAATCTCTTGGTCCTTAGTCTTTAACAAAAGACTTACCTCCGATGCTTTATCAATAGTTTCTGCAGAATAAGCTCCCGCATACTGCGATAGCTTAGTTAGATCATCAGAGGGGTCCAATTCTTCCTTCCAGACTACATTCCCCGTGACTGTCTGCTCAGGAAAGATGGAAGGTTGATCAAGCCTTCGTCTCTTCCTTGAGCGCTTAACAACTGCTTTGTGCCTAGGGCTGTAGAAAACATCCAGGGGAGGAATATCTTCCACCTGGAGCACAATCCGATTGGAAGGGTCTTTGGTGATTACCTCGAGATCCTTTGAAGTGGGTGGGCCGCTGGTTCCGCTTAGAACCTGAGAAGAAGTGGTGTCTAATGCGTCTTTGGAGCCTTCCTTTCCACTGATAATGGAATCGAATTGATTCCATTGTTTCAGCAATTCAGGATCTATGGAGGTCTGGGATTTACTCTTCTCCTTTTCTTGTTCCAACCTCTTTTGCTCCTCCAAATTTTTTTGCTGCTGCTCTTCTAACTCCTTTCTCTGTTTCTCTTCTCGCTCTCTTCTTTTCTTATCCGCTAATTCCTTTTTCTGTTGTTCCTCCATCTGCTTCTGCTTTCTCTGTTCTTGTTCCTTCTGCTCTTTCTGCTGCTTATCCATTTGCTCCTTTCTCTGCTTCTCTGCCTGCTGCTTCTCTTGCCTTTCCTCCTGTTGTTTATTTTCTTCTTTATTTATAACAGGAGGTTGGCATGTCTGTTTCTGACCGGGCTCGCTTGAGGAGGACGCTGAGGTTAATGACGATAAATCCAGAGGCAGAGTTTGCAACCTCTGCTCTCTAAGTTTATTGAACTCAGTTAAATTCTCATCATTGTATCTCATCTTGGCAAGATGCTTGGTTTGGCTTATTGAATCAGCAGCTGCGAATAGGTCATCAAACTCATCGTCTTGATGGTCAATCTTAGTCAGTTTGGCCTGTTCTAGGGCATTGTAGGCAGTTTTATGTGGATCATAGAGTCTGGCTTGCATAGTGGGCAGGGATAAAGCTTGCATCTTTATAGCCTCTTTTTCTGCATGCTGAAGATTATGCAGAAGAAAAACACCCATCCTCAAGGGAAAAGAGGGCCAGCCCCTCTTCTTCTCTTTCTTGAGTGTTTGGGTTACACTCTCGGCCATAATTTGGTAGGATATCTCTCGGGCTAACAGTTTGTCTGGAACATAGAGAGGGAGAACATGCGGTTTGGCCTGGCTTCCATAAACCCTAATATAGGTAAAGTGCTCTTCTCCAAACCATCCTGCTACAGCTGGTAAGTCGAAGGAAGCGAGATAGGAGATTTTGGGAATAGGCCGATCAAAAATGGAATAATGAATGGGAACCATAAAACCATTGCAAATTTGATACAAATGGTCCTTGTAAGAGGACTTCCATAATTTCCGATGATACAAATGAATGGGCGAAGGGTCTTGGGTGGTCCATCTCCAACCGAGGATGGGAAACTCAGAGTTAAAACACAATGTGTCCATAAGGTAGGCGCTATAATAAAATGGGGGGATTTTCCTTTCGGTGACTACAGATTTAGCTCTGAAATCCCGAACAGCTACAGTCAATTTATCAAAAAGAATGGTGGCCCAATCCATGATAAAACTATTAACAACTGCTTCCATTAGGGGAACCATTTCTATATCGAAATTGGCAGAATCATGTAATCCCCATAGCCTACACATCATAATTCCCGCATAGCAATAGGGATAAGCCAAGGAATCGACGGAGTACTTACCCGAGCTTTCGTGCTTGTGTTTGGCCGGATTCTGCCTCCAATCCCGAATGGGCTCAGATGGTACTTCATTTTCAGCTGCAAACTTCTCCACGAAGTCTTTGTTGTAGATTTTCTCTGGCTCAGGAAAATGATACATTTCCCTCAGGTGCTCTGGCTTGAACGACCCGAAAATCCGTTCGTCTCTTGTGTGGAACGTTCTGTCAATGATTGGAATTTCCTCAATTGCCCATCGCACTACATCAGTGTAGGGAGGGACTTGCTCTCTGGCGGCTATTCTGTGAAGAAAGGAATCGGCCAACTCTTTGAGAGTTGCGTCAGACTTTTTGAGTGGGTCCGCAGTAGCCACTGGCACTGAAACTTCTGGTTGTTCGGCCTCTAATAGATTATATGTGCCCTGCCATGTAGTCTTGTTAAGACCAGTGCATGTAGTATCTGAAATGAGGCCTTTTTTCTTATCTGCGGTTGCTTGACCTGCTACAGGTGTAACAGAAGAGCCCGTATCCCTCTTGGATCTTTTCCCCATCATGCTTAAGCTTCTCTCAAAAGCCGAATCCTACACAATTGCAAGAGAAATCGTAACAACATAATAGCAATAACGCTTCACGGTGGGATATATATATCATTTGAAGCGTGCCAAGATTAATTTTCAAAAGTGGCTGCGGATCCAATCGCTAAGAGGATATTGCAGATGCATTAATGGTGATTTGATGCCTGCTACCCATTAAATGTGATGATTACACCGTTATCTGGGTGAATGACTCACTTAAGCGTGCAACAGATATTCTGGCGGTTAAACGCAGGTGTTCATTAATCGAAGGGGAAAAATCTTTTAAATACACACGCATTACCTTATCCCTTGTATTAACGGCATTTTGCGATTCGCACTTTGTCAACCGGATATGAATATAAAATTAAAGCTTTAAGTGATGGCTTTTAAGACTTCCGACCACCGATGAGCGATATCGCATCGCTTCGGGGAATAGGTGCTGCACAATTATCACCAAATGATCGTGCCGACAGCTGATAAGCGATATCGCATCGGGCTAGCGCATGGAAACAAAGATAGGTGCATATAAAATGGTTTGGGGTTACCGATTGCGATATCGCATCGCATCGGGGGTAGGAACCGGGTGCCTCACCGAAGTGCGTGGAATTCTGCTGACGGCCGACAGCGATATCGCGTCGGGTCGGGATTTAAATCATAAAGCGGTTTCACATGAGGTATCGCCGATAGCCGATCGCCGATATCGTGTCGCGTCGGGACATGAGTTATGTGCCGTTAGTGGTGTGCGTGTAACATTGCCGATTGCCGATAGCGATATCGCATCGGCGGAGACCAAAATGCCATTTGAATGCATCTCTCATGTTGTTGCGATATGCGATCTTGCGATCGCTTTATCGCAATAACAAAAGATTATTTATTATTTGAAACATTGATCTCCCAAAAAGGCTTAAATACCTGAAAGCTCATTTGATTATGCGGCCTTTTTTGAACATGCAAGCATTGATGCCAAAATTTTTAAAAGGGACCCATTCCATTTGTTAATTTTTGAAAAATAAGAATGATATGAAATGGGGGGTTGTTGTAGGGCACAACAGATAACAAGAACACATCATGTTCCTCCTTGGTTAAGAAAGTAGTATCTACTTCTCCTTTCCAAAAAATATTAATCTCATTCTCGTTTTGGCATTTCTTCAACTGCATAATTCCCCTGAAAAGGAGGTCTAATTTGTTGCTGATCTGTTGGGGCTCTTTTCTCTCTTTGTTTAATTTTGGGTGGGTTCCTTCCAATGTTTGGATTTATGATCTATGGACCCCTGTGTAGTTCTCTTGGTGGATCCCTATGAGTCAAACTCATCCTTTCCGTCATCCTTTCCATATTTCTAATTAAGGTGTCTACCTTTGCATCTGATGAAGAGGAAGAAGGTTATTCTTTAATAGTCACCCTTGTTTCAGCATTTAATTTTTCTCTTTTGGCCAACAAAGTTTCTTCTACACTAAGAAAATTTCTTTTCATTTCATCTAAGGTACCATAATTCCTCTCTTATTTAATAATCCATATCAACATCAAAACCATCTGGAAATCAAATTAAAGCTAGTCTTGGTGGAGGTTGTATTACTGCTAGAATAGAATTGTAAACATTATTATATATAGTGCAATAATACTGAAATGTTCCACCGAGATATCTCCTTAGACTCTCATATTATTCTAGTATCTGAAGAGGTTTCTTTTTATTTCCCATCTTGAAAGAAAAATTTGGTGAAATTGTGGTAGATCTGCAATACTACCAGCTGGCAATCCCCTGAACCATTTTTTAACTTCCCCTCCCAAACTTTGTGCAAAGATCCTCATTTTCACATCATCGTCATCAACTTCTTGTAAGTAAGATAAGTCATTCATCTTGTCTATCTGTTGTTCTATTTTGATAGGCCCAATGCTATGAAATTGAGGCATATGTTGTGCATAATCCTGTGTCATGGCATACAGTTGTGCTGGTAAAACCAACGGGACATAACAAGCTGCCATGACTGGAATATGAGAGGAGGATGGAACTATAGGTGTGTTGGATGTTAGGGGTGGTAAATAAGGTGGAATTATGACTTGTTGAGTTGGTATAGAAGGAGTGTGGATGGTAGATGAAATGGAAATAGTGGTGAAAAGAGAAACCACAGGACAGGTTGATGACAAGGCAAAAGAAGGAAAAGTATTTGATTGATCTGTAGATGGTTTCTGAGTGGTCTCATTTAATTTAGTCACCAAATTTTCAAGTTTTCAAAATATTTTATAACATCTCTATCGAAATCTGAAATTAAATGTTGATGTGCTAGGATATAAGGTTCAAAATATTTTCATGAAAGATTATTTGACAAACAAAGGGTTTTGATTTATTTCTAAAAAGACTATGCTCAAAGGGTAAGTCAAATCCAATATCCTCAACAGTTATGAAATTTTCTGGAAGTGAATTAGCTCTTGGAAAACGACTATTTCTTTCTTGGCTCTCTATCAATTTTAGGTGCTTCAGGATGTGGAGTAGATATTCCTAGGAGCCAAATCTTCAAATAGATTATTTACAGCTAGGTATATGTACAAATTCTAGGTGGAAAAACAACGTAAATAACTTCTACTTCACTATCACCCACAGGAAATAGTGTTGGAGCTTTGAAATCAATATTTACCAGCAAAATATTTTGTTTTTTATTCATCCCAGTACGATTTTGAGAATGTTATCACTCCGTAATTTCCATAGGATGAGGAGAGAAACCCAGAGGTCACCACAAAACCACTTTTAAAGTTGGGATCTCGCCCTTCCAGCTACGGAGAGGGATCTCTATGTTTGATTTAGATTTCTATTTTTTATATCTTAGGCTAGTTATTTAAGTTCAATTTGGGTTTTTAAAAATTTTAGTTGAAAGATGTTGGAAAAGTCCATTGGGCATGGAGTCAGAAGTTTTTGAGTAATCAATCATAAAAATAATAGAGTAACTATAACATGGAAAGATATGAAAAATCTTGGATCTTCTAGAGTATCTGTGGTGCGAATAGGATGAATATGATTTAAGTTCAATTAAATATAAAGCATACACATATGGATTCTATATTTAATATCAGAAAGAAAACATGGATATCGTTAGCAAGCCCGAGAAGAGTGCACTTAAGCAAATTCGACCGTTAATCTTCTTGCAACAATAAATAGGAAAAAAAACATTTGGAAACTCATAAAGGAAACAATTTTATATGAAATAAAACATCACCAATTGCTTGACATGGGAATCCTAGAACAAAATTTGTCCGGTTTTCTATAAATTGATCACTTTGAGTACAATCCATAGCTTACATCAATGTACAACTCTTTTCTTCATACAAAATCCAAACTTGTTTACATACTCATAAATTGTTTATATACTGCTTTACATAACAATTTAACGAAATAATAGTCATCACATAATTACAGAAACAAACATATTTTAAATATCTCTCAAGTTCATCTATGCAAAAGATAAACTTAAAAGTATTTTGCATTTCCTAGAATAACTATAGGAAAATATGATTGCATTCAGGCAAAAGAAATATCTCATCAACTGCTTCCCTTGAAAGTAGAACATGTCCCTAAACTCTAGTTTTAGTATTTTTTGTGATCATAATAGGTCCCTCTACAACTTCTATTTCGTTCTTCTTCAATTCTGATGGAAGATCTGTAGCCTTTAAAAATGTAAATTGTTTTATTAAGGCTAGTCCTTTGCCTTTAAGTCTAGAGTGGTTGTAGTTGTTTTCACACAAGCTTGTTTACTTTCCATTCCAAACTCCCATCCCTCTTTTCCTATGATTCAATATTTTTCAGCTCCTACATCTGTTGACACTTCTACATGGTCTTATCGGAGAATTTTACGCCTTGTTTCAGCCTTATTGTTTGACCAATACCCATTTTTCCCTTACGCTTGCTACTTTGACCTTTATTATGTTATATAATCGCGCAAGTGATTATTGAGTCAATGCTATCAGTGGCCCTTTATAATGTAATTTAATGTGAATTTTCGCTTTTGTCCTGACTCCTTTTGCTTTAGCCCCTTCTAACATTTCTTCACCATAGGACTCACGGTTGTAACCTTACTTCTTAGCTTTGAGGTGCTAGGCATTTTATTTGCTGTCGGGGGCTATTTCCATTTGTTAAATGCTTTAGCACCTTACTTATTTAAGTCTTAATGACTGTGTGCCAGACCCTCTATTGAAACTTTTTAATCAGAGACTTTTAAAGTAACAAGTGTGACAAAATGCAGATTTGATATGGATCTCTTATTGTCGATCAGCAATTATTACGTC
Source organism: Pinus tabuliformis (assembly GCA_031772625.1). Lineage (NCBI taxonomy): Eukaryota > Viridiplantae > Streptophyta > Pinopsida > Pinales > Pinaceae > Pinus > Pinus tabuliformis. The sequence goes on from CM062807.1 coordinate 1,289,766,972, forward strand.
ATCATTGCAACGTGGCACTTCATGAGTGGTGACACATGTTACCCTGATTTCCCCCTTAGGACCCCTCAAAATGCTAAAACTTCTTGCCACATGTCCTTCCATACCTCCATGTCATACTAACATCAGATGCCACGTACCTTCATCCAAGCCAATCATATTCCGCTAAGCGTCCTGCTAGAGGAGAGTGAAAAGGGTCGTCTTTCTTTGATTTTCTGATGAATTTCTCTGTTAGCCTCTTTCAGCGTTCCCTAATAGTTTAAAACTATCGACACTTTCCCGGCAGTTTTAACACTATCAGCGCTTTCCATATCATAACCTTTTAAAGTTTTCACATTCTATGATTACCAACTGTCGATATGTGATATGACCTTGACCTTTGATGTGTCCATCATTGATTCGTCGTTCCTTCGTTGTTGTGATCACTAATGCACGATCATCGATATGATTAATGTTGTGATGTGCGTTGGACCTCCGATCACCGATTGTTCATATGCCTCGGGCCTTTGATATATGATATCTGATATCTCCATGACCTCCGATATTCTCTTTTTCCTTCCTTTAAAATGTTTCAAATCTTTAAACTTCAACAGACCATATCTTTTGATCTAAAAGTCTATTTTTGGACTTCCACATACCATTGGAAAGCTTGTTCAGAGCACTTTTGAATGGATAGGGTCCGGAGTATTATTTGAGTCCTTCTGCTGCATGAAAATGACTAAAAACCTCCCTTCTCATTTTCTCTTTAAACAGCTAAAATCACACCTACCATGATGATCTTCTACATAAATCCTACAACTACCATAGGAATCCTTCTAAACCATGTGTTACAACACACATTATTGCCAGTATCGTTGATAGCGATGCCAACATTCACTCATGACAAGACACTCATGAAAACTCACTGATGACCCCTTAGGGACCTTACAGTTCAAATGAAGACTAATGGAACCCTTTGGACACACATATTTTCAATGACTTGAGAAATTTGAGACCGTAGTACAAAGATAATTTAGACCATAATACCTAGTGAATTTATAGGCTAAACTTTACGAGCATATTCCCAAATTAAATAACTCGATAGATAGACTTTGATTACCTATATTATAGGACCCTAACAGGTGCTAGGGGGGAATTAGGAAGTTCTTTCCACTGTAATTATACCTTGACACTTCTATGAGGAAACCAAACATAGTCCATAGATTTATTACTAGAACCCTAAGCTTCACATAGAGAATCCATTCTATCAAGCTTACTATTTATGATGCCTAGCTTCATCAAACTCCACATAGTAAAATTTGTGGTCAAGTCAAGGTACGTGATTATGTATGAACATAGAGGATGAGCAAGTGGATTTAATATGGTGTTCTCCCATACATGGTATGATAGCTTAGCGGTAGGCACGACATCTTAATATAAATATCTTTTGTTATGTTTATCCAACCTTAACTTTTTTTTTTTTTTATATCGCCATCTGCTATGAGTTGCAATCAAGTTGGTGTAATGTTATTATACATCATTATTAGATCTAAGGTATAGATATTCATCCCTTAGATCCATTTATTTCCATCTAACCCACATTGACAAGGTAAGTCATATTTGTTTGATTGTTTGCTTTTCTATTTTTCCCTCTTAGAATATGATAGACAAACTTTGAGAGAAAGTCTTCTAGAGCACGATCAATTCTTTCGAGGAGGAGCTTAAGATGTTTCTCTTTAGGAAAAGTCATTGTTCAAATGTTGTATAGTGATTAGTGAGTCTCCCAAGACTACAATAATTGTGATTGTCATATCTTGAGTCAATAATATGTCTAGTAATAGATAATAGATTTAGCGAAAAATATGTAATGGCTAAATTTCTTTCAAAATTAATTATAATGCATCTCCCTCCCATCACCCCTATAATATAAATATAAAAATTATAAATTTATAAAATTAAAAGATAATAATAATAAAATTATTTAAAATAATTTTTCATAAAAATATTTGAATATTTTATTTTTAATATATTAATATGTAAAGTTTAATATTAAAAAAAAACAAAATAATTTTAATAAAATATTTGAAATTGTAAAGTTTAGATTTATTTTTAATACGCTAAGATACTTAAAAAAAGCATATCAATAAAAAGCACATCGGATGTATTTGATCGACACGAGTTAAAATGCGGGGAGCAAAAATTGAAACAAAGATATCTCATGGGATGGGAAAAAGAGATGATGGCATCGGATAGATACACTTTGAAGGGTATTCCGAAGGAAATTGCATTGCTTAATTATCATAGTTAAATTAATGATAATAATGTTATAGTTAAATTATATGAATACATGGTTAGTTAAGAAAGGTAGATAAACATTAAAATATATACCTGATAATATAAACTCTTAAACTAAATGTTATAACTAATCTTCTGTGGCTTCGGGGAAAGACCTATGCCTTGTGTTGGGTCCGAGAGCGCCGCCTCAGGACGGGTCGGGAATTAGTGGGGGATTTAGAATGGTCAATGGTTTGGCTCGTCACCTTCGTAGCAGAATGTTAGAGGGTAAAGCCCCCCAGCGGTAGGAGGGGCTCGAGGGTTATCTGCGTGGGTATCAAGGCACCGTAATGGTGAAGCAGGGCCCTATAAAGGATTCATCCTAGGAATTCCGAGGTATCCCTACAGTGAAGCAGGTTCTTCAGTCCCTTGCTTGGTATGGGCTTGGCGTTCTTTGTTATCTATGGTAGCTAGGCCAGGTTTCTTTGCTAAAACGACTATCTCGCTCCGTGGTTATAGCTCTGGCTGAACGCATATCTATGACGTCTGAGGCATTTATTTCCATATGTGGGTAGCGTGCTTAAAGAGAAGCATTGGTGATTTTGATTATTTTGGTGAGTGCAGGTGGTTTACCTATCAAGGCTCTTTCGGATGATAGAATTTGTTAGATTTGTGATATTAAGAAGGTGGAAGATGAAAATCACTTCCTTCTAAATTACTTGGCTCTAGCATCCACTCTCAATTCCCTATCATCAACCACACCTCCAATCTTCTTGACCTATTAAACCAACACAATTATAGTAATCTTGATGCTCCCTTCCTCTTTGATCACATGAGCAAGATTTTAAAAAAGACAATTCTTCATAATCATGTTATTAAAATTTTAAAAAATCATAAAATTTAAAATAAATTAATTAAATTATAACTTTATTTTAAAATACTATTATTATTAATTAAAAAATAATAATAATGAATTACATTAAATATTTACACCATAACATATTATTAAAATTTCGAAAAATCATAAAAATAAACTAATTTATAATTTTATTTTAAAATGTTATTATTATTAATTAAAAAATAATAATAAGGAACGAAATATATATTTTTAAAAATATGTAATAGTATTTAATAGGTAATAATATTATTAAATATTTAAATTCATTTACATTTTATTATGTAGAATATAAATCAATAAAGAGATTGTTTTTCAATCCCATGAACTAATATCATAATTTATTAATCCGATATGTCTCCAAAAAACAATAACTCATTTCACGATAAAAATATTTTATATTTTAATTTAATTTTATAACATTTTCTTAATCAAATTGTAAAGTAAAAAGAGAGTGGATATTTTGACAATTATTCATATTGTCAAAATATTTTGAGAAATAAACAGAATAGGTTTTTACCCTATCCAAAGTTTTGATTGGACACTTCACACACCATCACGGACCAAAAAAAAAAATCACTCATCATTAGGGATTAGAAAGCATATCACTTGCTTTCTGGTTCGTAATGTACAACACTACATAGTTTATTTCCCAACAAATTGTGAGGTGTCCTAAAATGTACAAAACATTAAATATCTACATAGTTTATATCCCAACAAATTTTGACAAAAGTAAAAGAGCATAACTATCTTTGTAATAAATCTCAACTCTTTAATATCTACATAGTTTATATCAAAAGTAAAAGATCATAACTACCTTTGTAATAAATTTCAATTCTTTATTTGGGATTATTATTACAAAAATTTCATAAATATTTTATAATATTAAATCTCTATTATTCAAATGAAAAAAAAAAAAAATTGAAACATATTTGGAAACAAACACCCTTATAAGCATAATCAAATTTATATATAAGATTGAATAAGTATACCTACCCAAATAATGTAAGAAAGATATGAGAAAAATAAATATACCTCCATAAATAATGTGAGAAACACATAATGTTTCGAGGGTTGCGTTTTTGAAAAGGAATCCATGAATAATCCACATTGCATGATTAAATAACGAGAAGCGAAAGTAGGTACCCTTATGGCCATCATAAACATAAAGTAGAAATTACATGAAGTATTTTAAATATTCTCAGACAGTGTAATTACGTTGATACATGTGTATTATAGAATAAAGTTTTTAGAATTTCAATTTAATTATTAATAGTTAGCTTAATGTTAGAGTTCAACATCTATAATTTTTTTGAATATTTTTAATAGTATATACAAATCAAATGTTGAGGTTTATTTTCAAAATATGTATGCTCTCTTTTCCCTCTTGATTAATTTGATTAATTAAAAAAAAGTCAGATGAACAAGTATAATATCAACTAAGTTATGTTTTTTTGAGCATGTAAGATTGACAAAGCATGGTATTGTAACAAATTTATTTATAAATTAATAATATCCACATAGAATCGTATTCCATATATTTTTTTTATTGTATATATGTCTAACTTATATATGTTCCATTATCCATCTAAAGACTAGATCGAACACTGGTTTGGATGGATCAAATCTCTTGATATGCAAACATCTTTTAGAATAATAAGAGATTTGATCTCTCGACAATTGTTACGTCAAGAATTATGATGGATATAGGCTCGTTTAGTTATTAATTATAATTAGTTATAGTTATATATACACATATATCACTATTAATTTTTTATTTTATTTTATTTTATTTTTCAATTTTTTTAGTCTAATTTGATTTGGTCAAAATAGTAGGCCATTATAAAATCTCTACCATACTAGATTGGAAAAAGCCCCTCAACAATAATAATAATAATAATTAAAAATTAGTTATAATATAGTTAGTTTTTATATTTTTTTATTTCTTTATCTTTTGAGTTTTTGAGTTTTTGGTTAGAATTACAGTAAGCATTCTTTAAGACAAATTCTAATTCTTCCTCCTCGTAACCTATGATGATCCAATTGTGAAGAGTAGGCAAATTCGACCCTACAATATTCCAAAAACATTAAAAAAATAAATAAATTACGGTAATTACGACAATACTTGAAAAATTACCATAACAAAAATCCTGATTGAATTAATGCTATAAGGTACTATGTCATTATTTTGTGCCATGTAAAATTTATTCGACACATATTCTCGTGCAATTATAATTTATTATTATGCATTGATTTACGGTATTATTGGCATACATATTTCAATGGTTTGGCTTAATCATTTATTACCCTAACACGATACACCTTGGATTCCCAACACCATGGGATTGGGAGAGCGGGCTTCTGGTTGATTCTGACTACTCTCGAGTTGTCTGACACTTCATGGGTATGTTGCCTCATCAACGGTCTGATACAAATCCACTCCATCAGACTGTTGAATATGCTTGCCTTAATTATTTGGTTCATGACATCCTCAGGCAACTTCGACATTTCGCTCTTTCTTTGGTAGAGCTTCCATGTTTCGGTTCTTGGCTACGAGGTTTCTCTTCAGGTTGCTCTGGCCTCTCCAAGCAGTTGAGCATGCTTCCCCTATTCAGTTGTGTTTCCTCCATAACTACCTGCTGGGTGAACAGTTTGTCGGACTAGCTTGGGTGCTTTCTCCACGGTAACCCAACCAGGTAAAGATGGGTGTCTCTATTCACTTCCTGTTGTAGGAAATGAGAGCTTCTTATTTATTTTTCATCATTAATGAGATGTGTATCTATTCTAGGTACTTCGTTTTTTTTTATATCAGTTAATTGAATCTTCAATATGTATTTAACGTTTCATTCCTGTATGCCTAGGTTGTCGAGGGTTCCAGCAACGGTGGTGGTTCCTTTCATGTTGAGACCCTGCCTCGCTAAGCCGAACCGCAGATTTGCAGCCTCTATGCGTAATCCATTCCTGGTAAAGTGAATAATATTCCGAGTATTTCTTGCCATGCAGGTTTTGAGTTCTTAAGGGGTTGAATGGCTAAAATTGCCATTTTTTAATGTTAATTTCTTAGTCTGTTTACTAGCTTAAGACTAGAGCGTAGATGCTAGAACATAACATTTCTTAGCGCTACCTTCTTGTTGTCGTGTTTTTGTTTAAATTAGTTCTGGTAATTGCAAACCCCAACTGTGTTGTTAGTTTTTCGAGCATCCAAGATGTAATTTAAGTCCAGAGAGTTGGATGGCTGATTTTGTATCTTCGGCTCTCTTGACTTAGTCAGAACTTTGTTTGTAGAACCTTTGCATCTTGTTGGTTCGATTATAATCTATGTTTGTGATTATCGTTTTAGCGCTGGTGCATGATTTGGCAAGGTACTTAATAAGATTTATTTGAATTTAGCTCGTCCTTATCTGGTTAAGAGAGAAATTATTCAGTTATTCCATGTAAAAGGATTCTGGCATATATATGTACAATTTTAATCTGTGTTTTGTTATCAGTACTATAATTCTTCTATTACACAGTTGAAATCCATCATGCCTTAACACGATTTGGTATTTATGCATTTTCCTCTGTTAAATTACTACAACCTGGATATTTGATCTCCTTTCATGTGTAGTTGTGTTATATTCTGTTTTCATGCATTAACTTCCGCGTGGTAATTTGTAATGAATCTCTTCCCTTTCACATTTTTCTGATAATGCTTCTACTTCAGGTTTCTTATTCAATGTAATCTTTACGTTAGATTGGCTTCCCAACTTAGTCTGTCAACTCTGTTTACTTTCTTTCACAACTAAAGGGTATGCAAAGGGTCGAAATCCTACTAGGGTAATATTCCCAGTTGAATGTCTTTGTTCATACTTTACTCCTTCTAGAACCATAAATGCTTTTGCGTGAAAATTTTCTCACAGTATTGTTATTTTCAAAGGGTTTCATGTTTGTCTATTCCCCGTATTTAAAGAATTTTACACAATGAACTTTCCAATTTCCTTTACAGTTTTATTCCTCTGTGTTCCTTTGTTAAATGGTTGCACACCCACCGCTGGGCAGCTAAAAATAAATTACGCCTAAAGTCTGACATGATATTTTTCCTATAATAGCCCCTTTATCGTTTTTAACAGAAATTGAAAGTCCTAATTTAGACTTAACAGAAAATCAGACCTTTAATTTAAACTTTACAGAAAATCATAATTCTAATTTATACAGTATAATTTCTTATTTTAGAATTCAAAATAGGGTTTCTGCTATAATAACCCATCTACTATTTTTAAACAGAAATCAAAGGTCTAGGTACTTATCTGTTTCTGTAGATTTCCATTACTTTCCTCCTGGACTAGATTCAACTATAAGCTAACAAATTTCCTCCTAATCATGAGACATTCTTTCAAGCCAAAGTCTCCCCCCGAGATGTTGCTCACATGACAGATACTTTCATATAAGACTATTGTCTGATTCTCAACAGCTATCTGGTCTTAATTAGACTTAGCTCCTGGACCCATCTGACATATTAGCATAGAGACATTTCCTTTTCTTCTCCTTTCTTCATCTCAAGTACCAATACCCTCCTGATCTCCTGTTGGAGAATTAATCTTCCAGGAGATATTTAGGGATAGGTAACTACCCATCCAACTACTTTGACATGTGAGAGTCAAAACATTTGTTATCACTCCAACATTTGTTTAATGCATAACTTCATCAAAATATTAAATGTATAAATTTAAATAATAATAATAATATCGAGTCTTGTTTTACTATGGTAAATAAATATTTACGATTGTTGGGGACATCACATATCCTCCCCCTAAGATTAAACATTGTCGCATATTTTTCTGCTGCAAATAGATCTCAACAAGTCTCCCTCATAACTTGTTTATCCTCCCAAGTGGCCTCCTCTAGCCCAAAGTGTTGCCATTACACTTTAACCTAGGTGATAACTCATCTTCGCAACATTACTTCTCTCCGATCGAGTATAACTAGAGGTTTAACCAAGAACTTGCCTTCCAGTTCGATCTACATGCACGAAAAAAAAAATAGTCAGTTCTTTTCCTTTAGTAACATTGTCTTGACAGAACTATCAGAATTAGATTACTTGTATATCTTGCCAATTGATTATATGCTAAAGATCATATATAGATATATATATATATATATGTATGTATGTATGTATGTATGTAGAGAGAGAGAGAGAGAGATAGAGATAATACAAAAACATGGAAAACATTGTGCACATGTATGTGGCTGGGCAAGGTGAGCTGGTAAGCCACTTGCCCGATTCGAGCCACAATCTGAAAAGGACCACAAAATCAGGTGCCAATTTATCACATCAGCTTTATTGTAATTTACTCTTCTTAGTTCACACACACACATAAACATGATCTCCAAGTTGAAATTCTCTGAAACTCCTCTTTCAATCAACAAAGTTCTTTTGTCGCTCTTGTGCAGCCTTTAAATTGAAACGTACTTTTTTTACCATCTCATTCATTTCTTTTAACATGTCTGGTCCTAACATCAATTTATCCTCTAGCCCTCCCCAACTTGAAGGTGTCGTGCACTTGCGTCCATACAATACCTCAAACGGGCTCATTCGTAGCGATGTATGGTAGTCGCTGTTATGATCAAATTCTACGAAATGTATGTAACCCTCCCATTTGGTTGGATGTTTCATCACATAAGTTCGCAGCATAACTTCGACTACTTGATTTACTTTCTCAGTCTGTCGATCAGTTTGAGGGTGGTAAGCAGTGCTGAAATGCAGTGGTGCGCATAAAATTTCTAATAAAGCTTTCCAGAAAGCTAATGTAAATTTAACATCACGATCGGAAATTATGACTTTTGGTAACCCATGTAATCTAAAAATGGTTTGCATGAATATGTTTGCAATTTATACATCCTTGTAAGTTGACTGTAACGGTATGAAGTGGGCAAATTTTCTCAACTTATCCACTACCACCATTATCAAATCATTCTTCTTTTTGGAGTTACGTAGTTCGGTAATAAAATCGATGGAAATGGTTTCCCACATCCTTTCTGGAATAGGAAATGGTTGTAGCAATCCGGCTGGGTGTCGATGCTCTTCTTTCACTTGCCGACATTCCAGACAGCGAGCCAAATACTCAGTTACTTTCTTCTTCATACCAGGCAAGAAATATTCCTTCGTAAGTGCAGTAATTAGCTTTTGGTATCGAGGGTGGCCTGCATACGGACTTTTATGATATTCATCCAAAATTAAGTCTTTAATATTTTGTTTTTTAGGTACATACATCCTCCCTTTATAAATCATCACATGTTCATGATTTATCTCACATCCTAGCTATCGTTCATTGATGTTTGAAATTTTAGCTTGTTTCCATAAAAATTGGTATTCTGGACCACGTCTGGTTGCCTCTTTGATCAGCTCATTAAAGGTAGTTCGCATCTCACTAATAGAGACCTTGTAAATACAGTGTACCTTCCAACTTAAGGCATCAGTGACCCAGTTATCCTTACCTTTCAAGTGCTTAATTTCAAAATCAAATCCACTTAAAAATTCGACCCAACGAGATTGTGTAGCATTCAGAGTATGCTACTTAAAATAGTTAGTTAAACTATGATGATCAGTCATTAAGAGAAATTTCTTACCCGTCAGGTAATGCCGTCACAAATTTAATGCATGAATGACTATTGTTAGCTCCAAGTCATATGTGAAATATTTTTTCTCATGCTCCTTAAGTTTCCTAGACTCATAAGCAATTGTGTTTCCTTCCTGCATTAGCACACCACCAACGCCTTCATTGCTACATCTGTACAAACCACATAGTCTTTATTGGGGTCTACAATGCTTAAAATAGGTGTGGTGGTAAGTAAATGCTTAAGCTATTCAAAACTCTTTTGACACTACATAGTCCACTTAAAAGTTTTTCCTTTCTTCTGCAGGGAGGTAATTGGGTATTCTACCTTGGAAAATCCTTTAACAAATCACCTGTAGTATCCGGCTAGACCCATGAAAGACATTATATCCACCATGTCCTTTGGGACTGGCTACTCAATTATAGATTTTACCTTTTCTAGGTCTACAAAAATTTCATCCTTGGTAATGAGATGTCTTAGATACTGGATTTGATCTTTAAAGAAATTGCATTTGTTGTATTTAGCATATAGTTGATGTTCTCTCAGAGTTTGCAAAACTATTCTAAGATGCTATTTATGTTCTTCTATATTCTGAGAGTAAGTTAATAGATCATCGATAAAAATCAACACAAATGTATCCAAATACTGATGAAATATATTGTTCATGAAACACGTGAAGGTTACGAGAACATAGTTAACTTGAAGGGAAACACAACGAACTCGTAATGTCCATAGCGAGGTCTAAAAGTTGTTTTAGCTATATCTTCTTCTTTAATTCTGATTAGATGGTAACCAAAACGAAGATCAATATTGGAAAACATGGTTTCACCCCTCACCTGATCAAACACCTCGTCTATATGAGGTAAAGGGTATTTATTTTTTATGGTTAGTTTATTTAATTGGTGGTAATCCATGCACATTCGTAGGGTTACATCCTTCTTTTTAACAAAAAGCACCGGGGCTCCCTAAGGTGATACACTTTTATGGATGTAATTTTCATCAACCAGTTCTTGTAACTGCATTTTTAATTCTGTCAACTCCGACAAACTCATGCAATAAGGAGCTTGTGATATCGGAGAAGCTCCTAGAATCAACTCAATGCTAAAGTCTATATCTCTTTTTGCAGGAAGTCTCGGAATTTCCTCAGGAAATACATCTAAAAAATTCTTTATTACAGGTATAATTTCTAAAGAAATGGATTTTTATTTTGAGTTAGCATATCCTACCTATATCGCATAAATTTGACATCCTTTTTTTCTACACTTTTCTAACTGACATGTTGTTACTGGTCTTAATTTTAGAGGTCTTAATATACCTTGAATTTCCTGCCTCTTTCCCTCTTCATCCATATAGCTAATAGCTTTGGTTTTACAGTTAATGAGGGATCAATGCTTTTGCAACCAATCCATGCCTATTAGGATATCATATGATCCTAGGGGCAATATATTCAGGTCTTCCACAAGAGGCTGAATTGCTATTTTTAAAGGGAAGTTGCTGACCTTGGCCAACATGCTTCTCTTTTCTCCTATGGCCATTTGTACTAACCAAGGACTCTTAAGCTTAATGGCTTCCAAATAGAATTGTTATACTATCTTAGGTATAATATAACTCAAAATAGCTCCTCGCTCAATTAAAATAGATTTAGTTTGGTCAAAGATTTTACCTTCAAATTCCACCATGGTTGGCTTGTATTCCACCAAGTGGTATTCAAGGGTAGCATTGATTTTTGGAATTCTTCTCGCCACTTATCGTATAATTGATGCTTCATCAATCTGTGCAATCTGATCAGTTCCCTTGCGTTTGGGACATTTTTTTACATAATGTGGTCCTCTGCATCCCTAGCACTGTACTCGGGGTCTTGATCCTATTTCTACTTTTGTTCTGCTTGATTGGTCATTAGTTTTGGACTCATTTGGAAGTATAAATCTAGATTGATTTCGATTCGTATTTCCATTTACTTGCCCTTTATGGGGTCCCTTGCTGATTATGGCTTTATTTCCCTTGCTTCCAGTAGGAAAATTAATTCCCTTTTTATTAGACCATTTTTCCCCACTTCTCCCTTTTGTCTTTTTTGTTGATATCATATTCAAGATGTTTTGTATAATTTCATCCATGGTCTTTGGGTTATCGAACTCAAGATGCTCTTTCATGAAAAATGGGAGACTGGTGATAAATCGTTGCACCTTCGCTTTTTCCTCTCGTATGTAATGTACATATCGAAGCAAGGATGTAAATTTTGTTATGAACTCGTCCATAGACAACTCACCCAATCAAAGATCGTGAAACTCTTTTGCCATTTTGTCATAAAATATTTTGGTTAAGTATTTTTCCTTAAAATATCTTTAAAAAATTTCCCAAGTTATTCTCTGCTCACTCACTCCACACACAACCTTTACTTCTTCCCACCACAGGGCAAGCTTTCCTTGCAGTTGGAAGATGGCCAAGTGAGCTTTTAGGTTATGGTTGTATTCATACATCTGAAAGTACTTATTCACATTAATAAGCTATCTTTCAACTACCTCTTCCTGTTCACCATAAAAGAGGGGCAGTTTTATTTTCTGAAATTCTTCTCGTAGTTCTATCTTTTGTCTTTTCTGTGTTTTGTGTTCTGATGCATTATCAGATTTCTCATCCTGATTTTCTTCTACTTCTGTCCCTAAATATTTTGTTCGTATCTCTTGTTCGCTAGTCATGTTCTCGTGCTCTGGGTTGGGGATTGGTTGTTGTTGATTCTATTTACCAGACAGACTCTTCATGATCTTTTTCTACTCCAGCGTCAACCTTTCATTATCTGTTCACATCTGGGCCATCTCATCCTTTAGTTCTTGCACAATTTCCATGACTGCAGTGTTGGTATTGCGTGGTTCCTCCTCTAATTGCACTCATACCACACGATTGGCTTCTTGAAAATATGTCGGTCATATTTCTGTCATCGATCTATGAGGTGTAATTCTAGTGCTCCTCATGCCAACTGCTTTTCTTTCTTTCTCTGTGTGAATCATCATAATCATTGTTAATCATATATTTCTAGAGGTCTCAACTTTCTAACCTGAGCACTTTGATACCACCTGGCACATCTCTCAATAAAAACAATAAAAATAAATAAATTATGGTAATTACCACAATACTTGAAAAATTACCATAACAAAAATCCTGATTGAATTAATGCTATAAGGTATTATGTCATTGTTCGACCCCATCTAACATTTATTCGACACATATTCTCATGCAATTATAATTTATTATTATGCACTGATTGACAATATTATTGGCATACATATTTCAAAGGTTTTGTTTAATCATTTACTACCCTAATGCATTACACCTTGGATTCCCAACCCCAAGGGATGGTGGGAGCGGTCTTTTGGTTGATTCTGACTTCTCTCCAGATGTCCATCACTTCATGGGTATGCTCACCTCATCGACGGTCTGATATAGCTCCACTCCATCGGACGACTGAACATGATTTCCTTAATTCTTTGGTTCATGACATCCTCGGGAAACTTGGACACATTTTTCTCTTTGTTTGGCAAAGCTGCCCTATTTCGGTTCTCGGCTACGGGGTATCTCTTCGGGTCACTCTTGCCTCTCCAAGCAGTTGAGCATGCTTCCCCCATTTAGTTGTTTTTCCCTCGTGACTGCCTGCTGAGTGAATATTTTTCCAAAACAACTTGGTTGTTTTCTCCATGAAAACCAAACTAGGTAAAGAGGGGTGTCTATGTTCGTTGCCCATTGTAAGCACTGAGAACTTCTTCTTTGTTTTTCATCATTAATGAGATGGGTATCTGTTTTGGGTACTTCATTTTTTTTATATGAGTTAATTGAAGCTTCAATATGTATTTAACATTTCATTATGTGTATGCCTAGGTTGCTGAGGGTACCAACAGCGATGGTGGTTCCCTCCGTGTTGAGACCCTACCTCGCTAAGCTGAACCATAGATTTGCAACCTCTACGCCTAATCCATTCTGGGTAAAGTGAAGAATAATTCCGAGTATTTCTTGCTATGCAGGGTTAAGAGTTCTTAAGTGATTGAATGGCTAAAGCTGCCAGTTTTTAATGTTAACTTCTTAGTCTGTTTACTAGCTCTAAGACTAGAGCGTAGATGCCAGAACATAACATTTCTCGGTGTTACCTTCATGTTGTCGTGCCTTTGTTTAAATTAGTTATGGTAATTGCAAACCCCAATTGGGCTTTTAGTTTTCTGAGCATTCAAGATGTGATTTAACTCCAGACAGTTGGGTGGATGATTTGTATCTTTGGCTCTCTTGACTTAGTTAGAACTTTGTTTGTAGAACCTATGCATCTTGTTGGTTCGATCGTAATCTATGTGTGTGACTATTCTTTTAGCGTTGGACTATGATTTGGCAGGTACTTAATAAGCTTTATTTGAATTTAGCTCATCTTTATCTGGTTGAGAGAGAAATTATTCAGTTATTCGATATAAAAGGATTCTGGTATATATATATATATATATATATATATATATATATATATATATATATATATATATATCGTTTTAATCTGTGTTTTGTTATTAGTATTGTAATTCTTCTATTACACAGTTGAAATCCATCATGCCTTAGCAAGATTTGGTATTTATGCATTTTCCTTTGTTAAATTACTACAACTTAGATATTTGTTCTCCGTTCATGCGTAGTTGTGTTATATTTTGTTTTCCTGCTTTAAATTCTGCATGGTAATTTGTAAAGAATTTATTCCCTTTTACATTTTCCCGATAATAGGTTTACTTCGGGTTTCTTATTTAATGTAGTATTTAAGTTAGATTGGTCACCCAACTTAGTCCGTCGACTCTGTTTACTTTCTTTCACAACTAAAGGGTATGCAAAAGATCGAAACCATACTAGGGTAACATTCCCAGTTGGAAAGTTTGTGTTAATACTTTACTCTTTCTAGAACTAAAAATTCTTTTGCTTGAAGTTTTTCTAACAGTATTATTATTTTCAAATGGTTTCATGTTTGTCTATTTCCTGTATTTAAAGAATTATACACAATTAACTTTCTAGTTTCTTTTACAGTTTTATTCCTCGGTGTTCCTTTGTTAATGGGTTGCACACCCACTGCTGGGTAGCTATAAAAAAATTACGTCTAAAATTTGACATGATATTTCTCCTATAATAGCCCCTCTATCGTTTTTAACAAAAATCAAGAGTTCTAATTTAGACTTCACAGAAAATCAAACCTTTAATTTAACCTTAACATAGAATCAGAATTCTAATTTAGAGAGTAGATTTCTTATATCAGAATTCAAGATAGGGTTTCTGTTGTATTAACCCATCCACTACTTTTAAACAGAAATCTCAGGTCTAGGTACTTATCCGTTTATGTAGATTTCCACTACTATCCTCCTGAACTAGATTCAACTATAAGTTAACAAGTTTCCTCCCAACCATGAGACTTTCTTTAAGGCCAAAGTTTCCCCCATGTTGTTGTTCGTATGACAGATACTTTCCTGTAAGACCACTGCCTTATTCTCAATGACTATCTGGTCTTAATGAGACTTAGCCCCTCGACCCATCAACACAGAGACATTCCTTTTTTTCTTCTTTTTTCATCTCATGTACCAATACCCACTTGATTTTGTCTTGGAGAATTAATCTTCCAAGAAGTAGTTAGGGATCTAGGTAACTCCCCATCCAACTACTTTGACATGTGAGAGTTACAAGATTTGTTATCACTCAAACATTTGTTTAATGCATAACTTAATCAAGAAATTAAATGTATAAATTTAAATAATAATAATATCAATATCTAATCTTATTTTACTGCAGTAAATAAATATTTACAGTCAAAGTCAACATTATGAAATATATCATGTATTATAAAGTGTTTTAAGGTTTACTAGATTAATGCCTCCATTTAAATTTATATGGTATTATGTCTAAAGTCTAATCAGGAAAAACATTTTTTTATCAATTTTATTTCTAAGGGATACTTACTCTTCATGTCTCGCAGATTATGGTGAGAGAGTTTCAGCTTATGGTGACAGAGTTATCCATGGTTAGGTAAGTCCCACATGTTTGACATTTAGGCCACGCATATTCTGTCAAGAGATTCACCATCTAAAGGGATATTTTTTTAGATTTGTTTGATTCCTTCCACCCTTCATTGAATAGGTTTCCTCTATTATTATATAGTTGTCTAGAATGGCTCTCCTGTATTCTCAACAGTGACCGCCTTTACGACGAACTCTACAAATGGATGGCCGCGGACTCTCAGGGTAGGTGAAGACAACAATATCAGAATTACATTATGTGACCTCACGCTTGTTTTCTTGTCTATAACAGAATGGGACCAACTATTACTCTTACTTTCCATCTAAAGGGAGATTCTTCTCCAGAGAAATTGAGAGTTTGGAATTTTCAAAAGAATTACTGCTAATGTTCGTTTCATGAATGATTATTTCAGATAATGGTATCTGAGTCTATTGAACCATATACAACAAATTTCTCTCTGTTACGTAGAGAACATGTCCATTTGAATAAGAGGCCTGGAAGAGAGCATCAACTTTGGAGACATCCAAATTGACACATTCAAACATAGGTTTGCAATAATGGTAGAAGAAAGGAGAGGGTGCGAGACCCACCAGAGAAATCAACGGTCCGAAATGACCAGGGATTGCCGAGATCTTGCTACAATGATTTAGGAACTATACTTAAGACAAACAAATCAAAATAATGGGGTTGAATTTTTCTAGTTCATGATGATTTGAGTAATCTTACGTAAGTTACTATTGGTGTTTTAGAAAAATAGAGGTAGACGTGTTATCAATATGCACTCAAGACAAATATTCATTTATTTATGTATGGGAGAGTTTATGTACGGTGTTTTTTTTTGCTAGAGAAAGAGTCTTGCCTTCTATATCATTAAATCAAGCATAATTTACAACATATATACATTTCCACCCAACTCTGTGGGCTAAGGCAAAATAGGAAGTTGCCTGATTGAAACAAAGCCCTCAAACCCCTAAAAGTACCCACGAAATCCTTTCGAGTACAGACAAAATAAGCAACAAGAATAGCAGGGCAAATGAATCCTCCCCACATGTATCTACGCCATCGTACATCTAACCTTCCCTTTTAATCGTTGTTTTCCATTCTTCTTTTTTAGTCTGACGTCGAAGATAGATATCGCTCCATGAAGAAGCAAGAAGGTTAACCCCCCGACCCCACCAAACCGCGCGATCAATCCTAATCGTTGGTCTGCCTTACTAAATCGGATGGCTGAGATGAATATTGCACTCCTGAAGTAACTGAACTTTAGTGTGTGATGAGGGTGGTTTTCAGACCCGACCCTCATCCACGTGTCATAAGTTGTATGGCATCGCTGCCAAATCTTCAAAACCACTTTTGGCTTGAAAGCGGTGCGATCGACCCAAAACCACTCAGGAGGCGGTTTTGTCTCCCGACTCTGGAAAATTGGGAAATGATGCCGCCAAAAACGTTTTCTGCTAGTTATTTATTTCGACCTTTCTCAGGACTGAGAAAACCTTTCGCCAAACACCTGGGATTTTTGGGATTATGATTACTGAAGCTAGTGAGGTCAACCGTGGCCTGCCTCCCACCATAGACCTGTCTGAGCAAAATTGTGAATCCTTTAGATATCTGTTCATTGCGATTTGGTTTCCTTAGTTTTGTTCTAATACACTTCTTTATCCTCTTCCACCTGGTTATGGCAAAGTTCTTTTAGGTTGCTCTAATATTGCGAGCCATTACATCGAAATTCTACTTTCCTTACAGCTAACACCTTGGTTAGCTAGAATGTCCATTAATATTTTTGCCTTTCTATGCACATGGTTGAATCTGAGCGTGCGTAGTCCCTGAAGATGTCCCTGTATTTTATGGAGAACATGTATCAACCTCCAATGTTTTGTGACTTTTTCCGGCCTTGTTGCATGACTAATTCTCTTGGCCGAGTTGATGAATAACTCTAAACCTACTTCTATTATAACATTTTGGCAGTTGTCATGTTTTAGAAATTCTAAGCATTGCTCCAGAACCACTAATTCCACCATGTTGTTGGTGGCTTTCCCTAAATGATAATGGAAGTGGGAGATAATGCTTCCAGTTTCATCCCGAAGAACTCCTCCAAAGCCTGCCATTCCCAAGTTACCTTTTGAAGCTCCATCTATGTTATATTTCAAAAAACCTTCCAAAGGAGGATTCCAGAACTCTTTAACCATTTCCCTCATGACAAATTTCTTATCCTGACCTTGTGGAATGAGCCCCTGCATGCCTAACTGCCTAAGAATTCTCAATTCCTCTTCTGAGAGAGGATTTTTGGGGAGATCCCTTACTGTGGTACCAACTGTCTCCTTAAGCCATTTCAATATCTGCTCCAACAAGCAAAAAGAGGAATTCTTCTCTTCTTTGAAGATTCTTTTGTTTCTTTCTTTCCACACATTCCATATAATAAAACCTGGCAATATAGCCCAGGTAGAGTTAAGAACTTCATAATCTGAATAATTATTCCTCCAATTTCTTAGGGTATTAGTAATACTTTATTTGTCCCTATCGTACTAATTGAAGATGGTGGTAAAAATATCCCATAACCTAGAGGTGAAAATGCAGCTACTGAGAAGATGTTCCATAGTCTCCTCTTGGGCTTCACAGAGCTGGCATCTGGAGGGTCCCAGCACACCCCTTTTTCTAATATTATCCTAGGTCAAGGTTTTCCTATGCTGAACCATCCACATAAAGAGTTTGAACTTCATCCAGCCTTTGTGTCTCCATAGCTTTTGCCAGATCCTATCTGGAGCCTGGGACTCTAGCCCAAGGAGAATACCTTTTTCTTCCTTAATATTAAAGTTTCCCTCTTTTTTGTTGCCCCATCTTAGTTGATCTTGCCCTTTAGTTACTAAAATCATCCTCTGATCCAACAACATCTTAAGTGTCTCTGCTCTACTTTTGAGGGTTATGTCCTCTCTGCCATCTATTTTTCTCCAGGTCCTCCATTTTCCTGTATGATGAGAATGCTCCCAAAAGTCCTTTACCTTTACTAATCCTTGGATTTTTGTCTCATGCTTGAGGCCCAAAAATTCCTCTTTCAAAAGAGTTGGTTCTTGATGCCATTTGTGCTCCCAGAATAGTGCAAGATCTCCCTCTCTAAATTCCCAGAAACTGTTCTTTTGCACCACCCCTCTATTCTCCCAAGCCTTGTTCCATATGGGAGAGCCCTTCACATCTCTAGACATTCCTATTATATCAAAAGAATGCCAGGAGCTTGCATATTCTTCTTTCCAGATGCTTGCCCATTGAGCCTATGGATCCTTAACCCACTGCGACCAAAGTTTGGCCCCTGGAGCGTTACTGAGAATTTCTAGATCATCCAATCCTAGGCCTCCTTGGTCCTTGGGTTTACAGATCTTCTCCCATGAGACTAAAGCCCATTTTTTCCTTGTCTTCTCCTTGCCCCAAAGGAAATCTCTTTGGATGTTTCTAAATTGTTGTAAGACTCCTTTAGTAGCTAGGAGAGATGATAGCATAAAGACTGGGATAGCTTGGAGCACCGCCTTTGTAAGAACCAGTCTACCAGCCAGATTTAAAGACCTGAAGGTCCATTTCCTGACCTTATCTTGCATCTTGATGATTAACGGTTCCCAAATTCTCTTGTGCCAAGGTTTAGCCATTAGAGGAATTCCCAAGTACTTAGAGGGGAGGGACTCTCTTTGAAAGCCAAGAATTCTGGAGACATTTCTCTGAATGGCTATATGGGTGTTAAAGAAAAATATTTTTGATTTGGAAAGATTGACTTCCATACCTGTTGCCATAGCAAATTCATTCAAAATTTGTTTGTATGCTAGCACCTCCTTGACTGTGGGAATTCCCTGTAACATGGTATCATCTACAAATTGTTGATGAGTCAGAACTTGACCATTCTCCGATAGTTGGAGTCCTTGAATTTTTCTCGTTATTCTAGCATGCTTAATAGACCGACCGAGTTGTTCCATCATGAGGATGAAGAGAAAATGAGAGAGCAGATCTCCCTGTCTAAGGTCTCCTGAAGGAAGAAAAATTTCAGAGTGAGAGCCATTAACTAGAATTGAAAAGCTGGAGGAAGTCACCAGGGCCATTACCCATCTGACCCAGTTATGATCAAATCCAAACATTGTTAGCACTTTCTTGATATATGTCCAGTTCACTTTATCATACGCTTTGGCAATATCCAATTACATGATCATACCTACCTTCCTTTCACTTGTTAATGAGTGAACCACCTCATGAGCTTGAATGATGTTATCTAGTATTTGTTTGCCTTCCACATAAGCAGATTGTTCCCCCAAAACAAGCGCAGGCAGCAAAAGTTTGAGTCTATTGGCCATGACCTTGGAAATTATCTTGTAAACTACATTGCATAAAGAAATGGGCCTATACCTCTCTGGCGTTTGAGCATTCCTATTTTGGAATCAAGGAGAAGAAGGAGGTATTGAGTGCCTTCAAAATAGTTCTATTCAACCTAGAATCTTCCACTACCCTTAAAATATCCATTTTGACAATATTCCAACAAGCTTTGAAGAAATCCACATTGAAACCATCCGGACCTAGAGCCTTGCCGTTTTGCATTTCCTTAATGACCTCACTAAACTCATTTTTAGTTACAGGTCTGTTAAGATTACAATTATCCTCTATGGATACCAACTTAGGCATACGTTTGGTAAAGTCCTTGATGAAAGGTTCCCTTACTAAAATGTTTTCCTGGGCAATACCTCGGAAGTTCTTAACTAACATTGCCTCTATCTCCTCATGGGATCGATGTATCTGCCCATCGTCATCCTTGATCGAAGAGATCTTGTTGTGAGTCCTATTCGCAATAGTGGATCTATGAAAAAAATTTGTGTTATGCTCTCCTTCTTTTAGCCATTGAACTCTAGATTATTGTCTCCAAAAAATTTCCTCTTGTTTACACAAATTTTCCCATTCTTGATGATGCTTCCCTACTTGATCATTTTTATTCTTATCAAAGCCTTCCTTAGTCAAAGCTTGGTTGAGCTCTTGAATTTTCTTTGCCACAGATATATTTCATGCAAAAATATTACCAAATTCATTCTTGTTCCAAGCTTTTAGCCTCAGCTTGATGTGCTTTAATCTTTTGTGTAGCAGGAACATTGTTAATCCTTGAATCTGCAAATCTTCTGCCCACCATTTTTCAATCTTGCTGTGAATTCTGGGTGTGAAAGCCACATATTTTGAAATCTGAAAGGTCCATTTCTTGGGGTGCCTATGCCCTTGATCTCCATTTGAACCGACCAGTGATCTGAGCCTTCAAAAGAAAGAATTCCTTCTATTATTTCCTTATCTATAAGCAGTAGATCCTCAGAGATCATGAATCTATCTAACGTGGAGGCTACCTAGGAATCCCCTCCTCTTTTATTGTTCCATGTGAAGAGGTCACTGCTAGTCTCAATGTCAACAAGCTTCATTTATCTGAAAAGATTTGGAAGGCTGATGAGTCTTTATTTAGAGCTCTTGTACCCCCTTTCTTCTCTGAGAGAGATCTAATCATATTGAAGTCCCCTCCAATGACCCACGGTATTCTAGTATGTCTGACCGGGTGATCCACCAAGGATTCTACAAACCTGAGTTTGTCATCTAACCTTTGAGGGCCATAAACATTCGTGACTAAATAAGTGTCCTTGTCTCCTACATGATGAATAAACATTGATAAATAATTCCTTGATGCCTCTACATCAATTATTCCAATTTTTTTGGGATTCTAGAGAGTAAGGATATCCCCTGCAGTATTTTCTGCTTGAACTTCTAGAAACTCAAATCTGTTGAGCCATTTACTATGGATTTGCCTTAACTTTTGAATGGAACATTTAGTTTCTTGGGCGAAAATTATATCCATAGCTGCCTGTTTCATTCTATTATTCAGCATTCTCTATTTTCTCTTACTGCCTAGTCCTCTAATATTCCAAGTTACGAATTTCATAATTAAAGATTGGTAAAGGAGTAACTCGTTAGATCTTTCATCTTACTTGAGTCTATCATAAGATTTCCACATTCCATTAGTAGCTCGTTCTACTTTTTCCTGCCTCTTTTTTTCTTGGATTTCTCTGTGCTAACCCCATAGTCATTTTCACTATTTTCACACCTTCATTCCTCTATCTTTCAATGTTATTTACTCCCTCCAAACCCTTTGCCTAAGTTTTCCATAAGAATAACTGTTGTATTCGATTAAACTCTTCTTGTGGTAGTGATTCTACCCCGCGAGTTGTTCCCTGAATCAAGAACCCTTCTAGGTCCAGGTTTTTTCTGTCAGGAATCTCTTGTAGCTCATTGTCTTCCATTTCCATCTCACTCTGGGTCATTTCCTGATCCATTTCCAGTTTTGTATCACTCATCATGATCCCTTTCTATTTTTCGTTTTCATGTGTCTGATCACGATCTTCTTCCTTCTCCTTCTTCTCATAAACTTCATTCATTGCTTGATCTTCTACTGCTATTTGTTCATCCTCTTCAAGTACTTGGAACTGGTTCTGACTAACATTTTTTCCTTCATTTTGGTGTAGCTTTGGCCCTTTTTTGCCGCTTTTTCCTTTATGTACTACTTTGTGAAAGCTGTCAGTGTCTTTCATTGTGTTAGTTTTTCTTTTGTTCTCTGCTTTACTGAGAGGGAAGTCTCTTAGAAGGTGCCCATGTTCATGGCATCTACGACATCTAAATGGAATATGCTCGTAGTCTACTGTCTGCACCCATTCCTCATCAAAAACTTCCAAGATGACCTCATTCAAAAGAGCTCTGGATAGATCCATCTCCACACATATCCTTGCAAAGGAGGTGCATTTTTTCCTCCTTGTGACTTCAGAAGCTTTGACGAACCTTCCTAATTTATTGCCTATGGCAGCTAGGAATTCTATTTGCCAATAATCAAGCGGTAGAGAATAGAGTCTTACCCAAACCGGGATTGAGGTAAAAGTTTCCCGCTCTGGTACAAAGTTCATCATCCATGGCTGCATATAGATCCCTGCTGCCGCATAGAAGTAAGGCCCGCCTTCAAACACTTTGTCTTTGTCTTCAATGTTAATGAACACCATAGTGAAGAATCCCTTGGATCCTAGATGAAGATTAATGCCCCCTTTGGGTTTCCAGTGGTATCTGATCCATGTTTGTAAAGCTTTCTCAGTGGGCCATAATCCCATGAATTTGCAAATAATTGCATAAGTCCGCATGTGATCCCTATTGTCACGCCCCTGAGTCTACGGTAGTCTTCCAACCGTTATCTGGCGGGGTGCGGCACTACCATGTACTTTCTTTTTCGTAATACTTGTACATATAGACTACGCCTTACACGTTAATATGCTTAATTCATCTTCTTTAATTAAGACAAGGCATTAATCTTCATATATAACCATAACCAATATGCAATGTAAAACCGAACATGTAACAATTGCACACAATGATAATGGGAGGGGCAACTCCCGAACGAGTTCGCCCAAATATATATTATGAATCTCTTTCAATAATACAATCACATAAGTGTGCCGGGTGTACCCACGGCCAGCACTTAAGATAATTACAATGAGGCAAGAAAGCCTTTTACAATTCAATACCAATTACCTTTGGTAAGAGCGAGCTCACCCGAGCCTCCAACAACTCTACCAAATCAATTCGGCACCGAATTACCCTTCACCGTGAACCGTCGTCCTCAACTCAATTCCCGGTTGAACTGCGCACTTATTCTCTTTATGCGCATGAGAGATGTGCACTTCTCTGCGTCCTCTTATATCTAGATCGATGACCAAGAGGAGAGCGAAGTGCTTGTTGTTCAAATGAGCCTTCTACTCCACGAATATATAGCTATCTCACTTTATGACGAAGGGGTGTCAGCTCTTTAAGCCGACCCCCAAAATACATACGTTGAAGCCCCTTTCTTTACTTATGGGCAGGTCAGCCCTTGCCTAAGGGAAAGGCCTCCCTACGCCCTTATAAAGTCTTGTGACTCAATCGCATTATTTCCAAGTTTTATGTAAGTGCTCCAACGTCGCAGTCGGCTCGTAGGAAGGTCGCATGCCGCCCTTTGTCGCACTGCTGTTTGATGTCGCACGCCCGGTTATGGTCATGTTTCTGCCCATCCGTCGTATGGAGAGGCGCCCGCCCGGGTCGCCCTCCCTTTGCTCGCATGCACACGCCCAATTGTGCCATGCCCGTGTCAACCAACTCGCGTCCACCTTGCTGTCCGCCATGTCGTTGTTCGCCATGTCACTATCCGCCATGTCGTTGTTCGCCATGTCGCTGTCCGCCATGTTGTTGTTCATCGGGTGTGGACCGCCCATGGGTCGCCCGCCCGTCGGGCGCGGGTCGCCCTTGGGTCGGCTCTCCGTTTCGGCTCGCCCGAGCCTCAACCATAAACTGTCCGCCGGTTCGGTAGCTGCACCCGCGTCTAACTCTGCTGCAACTCGTCCGCAGCTCGCCCTTTGTTCGCCGGTTGTCGTCGCTTGCCAAACCTGCCATCGCTTGCCGTGCACGGGTCGCGCGCCTGGGGCGCCCGCCCGTCGTGCACGAGTCGCCCGCGGGTCGCCCACCTGGGTCGCCCATCGAGTGAAGGCGCGCCTCTGCCCAAGTCGCCAGGGCGTTACACTCTCCTCCACCTGAAGACATTGTCGTCCCGAAAACATACCATCTTAGTGATTTTCACCAAGACTAATATCGACCATGATGTAGAATCCTCCATATAAAGCAATACCTCTGCAACATATATAATGTCCCCGTCTCCACCAAGTCATCTCCATGTGCTAACTGCCCATGTATAACAAGTGTTACACATCCTAGCCATGTGCCAACACTTACTTCCACGATCCCATGCCCAGGTCCATGGAAACCCCATCTTTCTGCAGCATGTTGTGATCACCATACCTGCTCAACCAAGTTTGAGGGCTCACTGCCATGAGCAGCTTAACAATGAGCCCCATCTTCTATGTCATCTAAGAAGATGTGGAGCGAGAAGAGCCTGGAGGCTCTCCTTCACTAATCAGCTCGATCCATCTATCTGGATCCTCAACCTCCATCCTTTGTAGATATGCTTCCCGATCTTCCTTCTGGATGTTCGGCCTCATATATAGCTCATCATCGTCATCATCGTCCTCCACCAACTCTAGCCTCCTCGATAAGTTCAAGATTCTATCTGAAAGTTCTTGGATGACCACAGATTGTTTTGTAATCTTTCCCTCCATTGTAGACAACCGCTTGTCTACCTATACCTTGCCCTCCATCTGCATTCCTCCTAATTTATGATCGGGTTTTGTTACACCAATGGGCACATCTTCCCTTCCATCATAAATGAAGAGTTTCCTCAAATGTGGCACAACCATAGCTTCAAACTATTTCATAAACTCCATCCCCAATACTACCTCATAGTCATCAATCCGCACTATGGTAAAGTCCACCTTCCCGGTCCATCCACCAAGTGTGGTGTCCACCTTTTCGGCCATACCAAGGATTGCCATAGGAGGAGAATTCACCGTCTTCATTTGTTCCTTCACAGGTACAAATTTCAGCCCAAGTCTCCTTGCGGTGTCTTCACTCATGAAGTTATGTGAAGCCCCACTATCAACCATAGTGAGTACATCGGCCCCACCAATCTTCATCTGAACATACTCCAACCTGTTTCTTTCCGGATCCCTTCTAGAAGCCACTTCCGTAGTAGCAGCTGCACCAAGTATCTGCATCATCCCTACAGAAGCATTGTCATCCTCCTCGGCAGGTTGTGTAACAGTGGTCAACTTTGGTTTAGATGGGCAATTCTTCACTGTGTGTGGTCCTTCACATAACCAACACTTCAAAGGCTTCTTCATCTTTCCACCATCATCTGATTTCGGAGTATCCTCCTTCTTCTTGTCTTTCGGTTTATCAGACTTCTTTTTCTCATTAGAAGTCTCATCATAGTGGTCCACCAACCTGTCAACCGCAGCAAAAGCTTCTTCAAGTGTTCTTATTTTCTGCCTCTTCACCTCATTGCGTGCCCAAGGCTTCAACCCAATAATAAAGTTGAACACCTTGTCTCTTTCCGCCATGTCGGGAAGTTCCAGAGCTGCACTTGAAAACTCTCGCTGATATGCTTGTAGGCTTCCGGTTTGTTTGATGAACTTGATCTTCATCCTTGCTTCCCATGTTTCATCCTGAGGACTGAAATGGGTTTGCAAAGCTTTCTTCATGTCGTCCCACGAAGTGATGTCATCAGCATTTCCATTGATAATCTGATCCACCCTCCTTCGCCACCACATCTTGGCATCATTTGTCAGGAATTGAGCGGCTACCTTGACTTGTGTCTCCCCATCAGGCAGACTTAACCGTTCCAAGTACTGCTCCATGTCCCACAAGAAGTTACCAAGAGTCTTTGCACTCCTTGTACCGTCATAAGATTTCGGCTCTTTGACCTTTACATGAGGTACTCCTCCACCTGAGTTATACCTCATGGCTCTCTTCAATACCGCAATCTCATCCTTGGCTTGACCAAGACTTTTATTTACTTTTTCAAGAGTTCCTCTCAAGTTCGTGATCTCTGCAAGACCCTGATCTCTTGATTCTTCAACTTCCTTGACCCTTCCTCCCAATCGAGTACACATAAGATCATTGTACTCACATTGTGCTTTGAGCTCATCGTTTTGTGTCCGGACTTCTTCAAGTTCTTCCCTAACCTTCGAGATGGTTTCTCGTTCCTTAGTAAGCGTGTCCACATCTTGGTTCCAAGAAGACTCCAAAGTCTCCATCCTTTCAATCACCTTTTCCATGAACTCTAGATGAGGATCCTTCACGGGGTCCTTCATTGTATGGCTAGACCCACCTTGAGAGTTAGCGGCCATCTTCTTTTGCGACCTTGTTTCGACCATTCATCGGCTTCTCCAAGTCACCTACAAGAACCTTTGTCAACTGCCAACTTCCAAGTGTGTGAGCAACCCTGCTCACCAGCTCTAGACCGAGCTCTGATATCACCTGTCACGCCCCTGAGTCTACGGTAGTCTTCCAACCGTTATCTGGCGGGGTGTGGCACTACCATGTACTTTCTTTTTCGTAATACTTGTACATATAGGCTACGCCTTACACGTTAATATGCTTAATTCATCTTCTTTAATTAAGACAAGGCATTAATCTTCATATATAACCATAACCAATATGCAATGTAAAACCGAACATGTAACAATTGCACACAATGATAATGGGAGGGGCAACTCCTGAACGAGTTCGCCCAAATATATATTATGAATCTCTTTCAATAATACAATCACATAAGTGTGTCGGGCATACCCACGGCCAGCACTTAAGATAATTACAATGAGGCAAGAAAGCCTTTTACAATTCAATACCAATTACCTTTGGTAAGAGCGAGCTCACCCGAGCCTCCAACAACTCTACCAAATCAACTCTGCACCGAATTGCCCTTCACCGTGAACCGTCGTCCTCAACTCAATTCCCGGTTGAACTGCGCACTTATTCTCTTTATGCGCATGAGAGATGCGCACTTCTTGCGTCCTCTTATCTCTAGCTCGATGACCAAGAGGAGAGCGAAGTGCTTGTTGTTCAAATGAGCCTTCTACTCCACGAATATATAGCCATCTCACTTTATGACGAAGGGGTGTCAGCTCTTTAAGCCGACCCCCAAAATACATACGTTGAAGCCCCTTTCTTTACTTATGGGCAGGTCGGCCCTTGCCTAAGGGCAAGGCCTCCCTACGCCCTTATAAAGTCTTGTGACTCCATCGCATTATTTCCAAGTTTTATGTAAGTGCTCCAACGTCACAGTCGGCTCGTAGGAACGTCGCATGCCGCCCTTTGTCGCACTGTTGTTTGCTGTCGCACGCCCAGTTATGGTCGTGTTTCTGCCCGTCCGCCGTATGGAGGGGCGCCCGCCCGGGTCGCCCTCCCTTTGCTCGCATCCACACGCCCAACCGTGCCACGCCCGTGTCAACCAACTCGCGTCCACATTGTTGTCCGCCATGTCGCTGTTCGCCATGTCGCTGTCCGCCATGTCGTTGTTCACCATGTTGTTGTCCGCCATGTTGTTGTTCATCGGGTGTGGACCGCCCATGGGTCGCCCGCCCGTCGGGCGCGGGTCGCCCTTGGGTCGGCTCGCCCGAGCCTCAACCATAAACTGTCCGCCGGTTCGGTAGCTGCACCCGCGTCTAACTCTGCTGCAACTCGTCCGCAGCTCGCCCTTTGTTCGCCGGTTGTCGTAGCTTGCCAAACCTGCCATCGCTCGTCGTGCACGGGTCGCGCGCCCGGGGCGCCCGCCCGTTGTGCACGGGTCGCCCGCGGGTCGCCCACCCGGGTCGCCCGCCTGTCGTGCACGGGTCGCCCACGGGTCGCCCGTCGGGTGAAGGCGCGCCTCTGCCCAAGTCGCCAGGGCATTACACCTATGCTCCTGTAGCGCTCAATCATTTAAAACTACTCTAAGAGTTATTTTAGCTTTGGGTTTACATGGACCCTTCTGATTTTTGTCTTTAGTTCCCTGTTTTTTGTCATTTTCCTCCTTGTCTTTTGTGCTATCATTCTCCTTCAATTTGGTACCTTTTGTTTCCTCTTCCCTGATTCTTCTTCCTTCCTCAGCAGTACCTCTACCCTTTTCCAGAGGCTTCTTGCCCTTATTGGCCACCGCCTCCTTGTAGAAGCTCCCTCCTCTACGCCCATCCATGGAGAAAAACGTCTTCCGCAAACTGTAACCCTAGTCTCTTTCGCTTTGCTCCCGCCTCCGATCCACCTAACACAATCCCAAACCGTAGACTCAAAAAAAATAAAAAATCGTTCGAGTTTATGTACTGTGTTAGTTACTACAGAGATATGTAAAATATTGGGGAAAAGCTTGAATTTATATGGCCAAAGCCACTCCGAGATATTTTGAGATCATTGGATCATTCATATGTCATTTGAAAATATATTCAAGTGGATATGTACATCTTTGAGTGTGCTGGCCGAATAAGGCTATTCACGTGGATTTGTATTTGTTATTGGCACCCAGGATATGGCTTTCATATGATTCTTCTAAGGTTTCATTATAATGAGACTCTCATGTCTCACACACTTTTCGTGAAACTAAATACCATCAAACTCAAATCTCAGTACCATCAAACTCAACAGCGATTTACGAATGTAAATATTAGTAATAAGAGAAAAGATCACACCTGACACCTTTTCATTAATATGTGTGATGACAAGCGTTTTTATGTATGGAGGGAAAACAACTAAAATTAGAAAACACCAATTATTACATCGGCAAAAAAAAATAATTTTTTTATTAAATATATAAATAATAATCATCACAATACCCTACCCTATTTATGGACTTGCGTTTAGACAAATGAAAAGGGTTGCTTGCTATGCCATGTTTGAATAACTAGAAACCTAAGTGAATGTATGTTTAATCGCAATCCTCATAAGTATATACTCAATTTTTAATTACAATTTTCATTTCAATGACCTTGTCTATTAATGTACGTATTATTTTTAACTGAATTCAAGAATGTTGAATTCAAGAATGTTTAATTGGTAATTATTATGTAAATTATAATGTTTTCACTAAGTTTAACTATAATATTTATTACAAAACATTATTATCAATATATGTACTATTTCTTAAGTGACATCAACCAGTTTTAATGTATAATTATCATTTAATGTATAATTATCATGTAAATTACAATGGATTTATCAATTTCCACTGCAATTTTTATTGGAAAGCATTATTTATCAATATTTATACTATTTGTAAGTGATATTAATGATACTAATGAAGCTAATTCTATAAATTAGAATGTGTTATTATTAAATTTTTTATTATAATTGATCTATAAATTAGAGATTTACATGTTATTCATTTCACCAACATAAATATTTTACAGAATTAATTTTCTATTCATTAATGTTAAACATATATAGATATATGTCCTTAGAATGACTACAAGGCTTTTATTGTTGGTTTAGTATTGACTACTATTACACCTTACAATTAAAATGTGGCTTTCTCTTCTAGTTTGGCTTGCACATATGAACTTAACAACAAAAAAATAATTAAGATAATAAAATTGAAAATTCGATAAACACTATTTGTTGTACAATTTATTTAGAAATTAATATCTAAGTGAATTGAATTTATCAAAATTATTAGGTTGACATATTTTCCCACTTGCATAGTTATGTAGTTCTAAGCATATTACCTTACATACACCACATATTTTAAGACAAATTAAAATATCTATGGAAATGAAAGAATCCATTATTTGACCTATCAATGAATAATACTAGATAGAAGTAGTATATTTTTATTATTTTCCATTTATATTTGACATTTGTAATAAAATTACAAACGTCCTCAATCATGATGTGACTCTTGGCTAAATTTTTTGAGAATAGAGGATGATTTCATTATATAGAATATTGATACCATTAAAGAGACATAGGATAAAAAAATAGCAAGATATTATTAATATGACATTTATTTTAATCCAAAAAATCAAAAGCATTTTTAGAAAAAAGTTAACATTTCTGAACTAAGAATAAACAGTCATGAGCACCCTAATAAAACATGATATCTGAATTGAGTGAGATGGAAAAAAGTGTTTTCTTTAAGAACTTAAAGAAAAAATCATTTTTTTCTTTTAAATAAGTAGAATCACCATTAAAAGATTACAAAAATAATAACAAACAAAATAAAAAATATTCTTTATATATTTATACAAATTTTCTATCATATTTATATAAAAACTATTAAAAGAACCATCACATTATACTTTATAAAAAAAATAATATTCAATAATTAAAAACTGAAGCCATAAGCCATATAAAATATAGAATGTTAACGAATACATAGTATATATTTTTAAAATTTAATTGTTTGTGTTTTTTTAAATGATATTTAAATTGTTTTCCATATGTTTAATTATTTGAGAAAATTACAAATGTCTTCCATCATGATATTAACTCTTGACTGAATTATTAGAGAATGGAAAACGATTTCATTATATAGAATATTAATACCATTAATCGTTATCATTATAAAAAGTTATTTTAGTTTATTAAATTTTATTTTAATACCATTAATCGTTATCATTATAAAAAGTTATTTTAGTTTATTAAATTTTATTTTAATTTATTTTAGGTTAAAAAAAAACTATAAAAAAATTGATGAAAAGAGAAAATGAAGTAAAAGTGAAAAAATTGAAAAATCCAAAACTTCGAATTCTTAAATAATTTTGCTATAGCATTGATTCTCTTATATTTTTCATCAGAAAAGATGGAGAGATCTACTTTGCGATGAATAATGTATTTTACGGAATCATTTTATAAGATTTAAATGCATCATCAGCTTGATAATAACAAAAATCTTGTGCAAAGAAATCATTTGAATCCTGACGAGAACTATTCTGGTAAGAAAAATCTTGTGCAAAGAAATCATTTGAATGCTGACCAGAATGAATCCTGATGAGTTGGTTATTTCTGCTTCATCCTTGCTCGGCACTTCAGCTGTAATAGAAAAAGCAATTTGTCAAGACTGCCCATCTTCACAACTTTTCTGACCAGGTCTTCCTCTGCAAAATTCAAGAAGATTTCCTATTACATTAGTAGGATAAGAACTTCTTTCCCACCAACGTAGAATATTTGGAATTTCTTTGGATTTGAATGCAATTAAATAACAGATATGAATCTGGTAATTCGTTTCGAAGAGATACATACCATCCTCAGCCAGATATGGATTTGGATTTGAATGCAATTAAATAAGAAATATTCGCTGATGTGGATTCACGATGTACCATCCTCGCCCACCTTTTGGGCCTATTTTTATTTGCGTCATTTTAAGTCACACACAACTCGACAACTACCTGGGCCATGTTGACTTACAACTAAATCTGCTTCGTGTAACCCATGAGCTGTCTTACCTAATCCCAGAACCTTGAATTTTCCTGAAATCCCTTCCAATCCCTTCCCTTACCTCCTCTTTATTACCAACCAGACATCCAACGCTCTCAATAGCCATCAACAAATCGCTCTCTTCTCCAGACAGTGCTTGAGCAGCAGATAAAAGGGGAAATATATAATAGCTATTATAATTATATATCTATCTAATCAAACTATAAATTATTTTCAATATAATTCAAGTGTAGATGAATGAAATTAAATAGTTGATTTTATTCTTCTTTGTCAAATTTTAAAATATTTCACAAACTATCATCCAATTAAAAAAAATTAACAAAATAATTAAAAATTCTAAATTTATAGATGGATTAAAAATTTCCTTATAATTGGCATTCATATTTTTATTGAATTTTTATAACTACCTCATTTAAAATTTATATTCCTACTTAACTACACTTCTTCAAATGTTGCAAAGATGCTCCACATTTCTTCAATTGTTGCGAAGATGCTCCACTGTGTACTAAATTTGAGAATCATTTTTCTCTAATAACTTCAAAATTTATATTCCACTTATTTTCCACACTTCTTCAATTGTTTCAAAGATGCTCCACTACGTACTAAATTTGACAATCATTTTTCTCTAATAACTTCAAAATTTATATTCCTACTTAACTACACTTCTTCAGTCGGTGCAAAGATGCTCTATTGTCTTCTAAATTTGACAATCATTTTTCTCTAACAACCTCATTATATTGCTTAAGGACTTTGTCTTTTTGAAAACCAAAATATGTGAAACAAAATCTTTTCCTTGGCCTCTCTTTCTCTTGTTTCACGACAAGAACACTATGAAGCAATACCAAAATTGTTCATTTGTTTTCCACTTTGAATCTCCTACCTCTAAACAACCATGAACTCCAACTAGAAATTTGTTGTTCTTGAAGCTATGGGTTCTTTTGTTGTTGAGGAGTCCTAGAGAATCAAACTTGGCTTTCATTTCCATCATGTTAATTGTCTAACCATATTCTTGTTTAACACTCTCACTCAGTTTTGATCACAATACCGTTAACTTTATCTAAAGCTTTTCTGAAAAAGAAAAAAAATGAAAACCACTTTACCTAGATGCATTGAATGGTGTTATCTAGCGTTACAACACGAGAAGAGGCGAGTATGAATTCATAGCTTTTGACCACCATGAGAAAGGATCAAGGAAGCAGAGAAATGGTAGAAGGTTTGTCCACCACAAATCCTAGATGGATTCCAATGAATGAACAAATAGTTTTGGTAGAAACCATGTATAGTGAAGGGATTTTCAATCCCAATACCATTCAACTCGATCAATTCGTTGGTTGAATATGGATTTATGGCAACATAGAAGGGAGGAATGCGTTCTACTAGTTCCAAAATCGTAAATCTCACGAGAAACAAAGATAGAAAGAAGATAGAATGGCTTTTTTGGTATTCGTTCCTCGTAGGCAATTCTTGGCTACAAAAACTAAACCGAGAAACCAAATCGACGAGTCTTTAGGTTCAATTTGGCCCTTGAGCCAGAGGAGGCTCCCTCAATTGTTACGAGGCTTTGTTTAATGTTGTTCACTATCACTCGACAACAACCAATGAAGCACAATGACCATATTTATGATTTATTTTGGTTGGTGTTTAATGATTATCCAATATTTGTTTATGAATAAATCCCTCTCTTGCAGAGTCTTTGGTGAAAGTGCGAACATCGAATTTGGCATAATAACAAGATTTTTTAAAGAATTTAACATAAGAATATAAGGGAATTCATGATAATTAAGTAGTCATATTAAATACTTAATCAACGTGACATAGTGGATGCATGTAGAAGATTTCTATACCCAAACAAAACACATTCAAAAGATGACAGAAAGCAAAAATTAACAAATGTAGAGGAATTAACCAAGACAGACAATCTAATTAATTAATCTCTTTAAATGATTATAACTTTACATGGGATTTCAGAGAGATTGACACTCAATCTATTCTTACCCAGATCTCTTATGTTACTTTGACCATGTGTAGAAAATAAGGTACGAAAGCACTAGAAAAACATAAAGGAAACACAATTTCTATAAAAAACTAAAGCTAGAATACTTCAATTAGAATTTCTATAATAAAAGCTTTACAAAGTGACAGGGTTTTTGCATCAAAAGCCCACTCTTTTACATTACAATTGAAACAATATATAGAATAAATCTCTCATAAACTGTTACAATATTTATGGAATGAAATCCTGAACAATAACTAAAAATAAAATAATACCTCTATTTTATTTTTTGGAAACTTGGAGTTGTTTACAAGTCATCTGCATTGAATTCTTAAGCTGCTTAAACTGTCTGTTGGAAAACTGCACTTTGATCCCCGTTTCTTGATCTTGCACCGCTAGGTGTCTTTTGAATATTGATATCTTTGCATCTAAATCTGAACATGAGTCATTGTTGATCTTCCTCCTTCTTCAAATGGTAAAATCATGTCTATAATCTGGTTGACTAATCGGTTTTGCTATGTGTCCTTTGAATTTCCAATGTTTGAAATAACCAATGATTCTATGTCATTTTTTTTAAAATACTTCACCATTGTTGTAAAATATTTTGGAAGAAAATATGTTGATAAATGTTTTTCAGATATTCTCTATTTTGATAAATGAATTTCATACTTCTCTATTTTCATGAATTTCATAAATTAAATTCTCAAAATATTTCCTCAAATAATTGTATCTCATAAATCCATCCATTGTTTGAAATTCGTGTCTTGTTTTGAAATCTGTCTTGTTTTTCCCTGAATTTATATATTTATCAATAAATAAAATTCATAAACATATTTCATAAAACCATCAACTCATTCCCTTCCCATGGTTTTGAAAACCTTGTGTTTTTTTTCCTGAATTAATATATTAATGAATAAATGGATTCATAAACATATCTATAAAAACCATTGACTGATTTCCTCCCCATGGATTTTTTAAAAACCATGTCTTGTTTTTCCATGGTTGATAAAGTACTTTTTTTTACTTTCCCCTTTTAATCCTCTAAAATATTTGGATAAGTATTTATCCAAATCTCATTTTCCATGCATTTATCCTCTTTATACCTTAGAAAAAAAATGTCTTTATTCTCTGTAAAAAAAATATTTTAACTCACCTCCTTTTGTTTTCACTTGTAGCCTCATTTCATAAATATATCACCTGTAAATTCATTTACATAAATGTATGACCTGTAAAAATATCCTTTCACCTCAATCGCATTTTACTCAGCCTCCCATTCATATAAAATTTAGGAGTTGTCTTTAGTGAGACATTTTGGAGGCTTTTCTCGTGGGTTTTTCGAGTCTAATTTCTCTAAAATCTAGAAGGAATTTATTGAAATCACTAGCTTGATGGGTAACTCCTACATAATCAAAGTTCCCTAGGGGTTTTTCAAGGTGTTGAATCCATATATAAAATTTAAAAACAAGTTTAACGAACACAAATTAAGATTTCACCTCAAAAGTTTTTTCCGGATTCCAGGACCGAAAAGTCCAAAAAGTCGCACTGAAGACAACTCCTAAAATTTATTTCATAAACATATAAAATTTCTAGCCCACCACATTTTATAAAATTCGAATTAATACGGATAATGGTTTAGGAGGGGGTAGTAAGTGGTTTAGTATGGGGGGTCCGAAATGGATGGGAGCCTTACAGCTGTAAAAAGTAGTAAATTTAAAAAAGCTTTTCGGAGGGGATGGGGAGCTAGGTAAAAAGTCGAATAGGCAACCCTCCATTGATTAAGTATTCACACATCTCGAGGCATGAAAGATTAGGATGGTTTAGTAGCTAAGTGCGGGGTGGGGGTATACATTTAATTTTGACTTTTTTCGATTTGATTTGGGACTTGACGTATTTGGCATAAGATAAAATGTGGTTTCTATAGTTTAGAGATTAGGTTTGTTATTTTTTAAAACTAAGTTTTAATATTTTAAATAAATAATTATATATATATATATATATATATATATATATATATATATTATAAAATCGATTTTTATTTAAATAAAAACCTGTAAAAATAACTAGGAATGATTTATAAAAACTTCATAAATTTCATGGTTTAGCTAAAGTAATACTAAAGTAATAGTGGTCAACATGATCATCGATTGATTGCTAGAGTCATGCATGAGTAGAGACTAATAAGAAAATAATTTCTTTTTCACAAGATGTTGCCATACCTTCTTGAATAAAACCAACCATATGAAGACTCTATATTTCATCTATACCTTTACTCTTTATCCTTATTCAAAATTTTGCTTCACTATTACACTCATTGCATCCCCACCATTTTTATGCCTGTTTTTGATTTCCTCTTTTTAAAATTATATATTTTATTTTTTCATATAACTAATTTGAAATTATATATACTTTTAATAATCATATTATAATATAAAAGATATTTCCTATAATATAAAAGATATTTCCTTTTAAACAAAAATGAGAAGAAATTATATAAAGTATGTTCCTCGTCTTCACAAATATACGGTACTTTTTGTACATGGCATCTTATTTCATAGGGTCTTCCACTATGTGAGGTACCAAAAAGACTATAATGGAAACAAACTACAATAGAAAATCGACATGCATAGATCTTCGAAAATTATTCTAACAAAAGGACGCATTTACATAAGGATCCCTTTAATAAACAAGAAAGAAAGTCTCATATTGAGGTTTCTTTATATCTAAAGGTAGAATTCCTCTATGAGGACTTGAAGTAGTACTGGAAATTTTTTTGCTTGTGAGTGCTTTAGGCATTTGTTTTAGGTCCTCTATCTTTCGTCGAAGTGCATCAAGCTTGTCATCTTGATAGGATATATTGACCTTCAAAGAATAAATTTCCTCTATGAGTAATATTAGATCATTTATCTGTTGATGAAGTTTCCATTTGATATCCATGTTCTCCTTCTGAAGGGCCTCAATTTGGTGACTGAATTCATTATAGGCCTTGGTGCTACCAAGAGAATCATGGTTTCCTTTCCTAGTCATTATTGTCTATGACGTGGAAGGGTGGACTAGGTGATAAAGTAGACTAGGCTCGAGGAATACAAATAGGATAAGATAGGGCCATAAAAAGGAATGTAGGAGATGCGAACAAGAAATGAGGAGACAAAAACTATATACACTAAAGGGGCTATGCCAAGGGGAGGCCAACTTCAGTTCGGAGTATTTACCGGAATTCGTAGGGCTTGGGATTAGACAAATTGAGCAAACTAAATGCTGAGGGAGGATCTAGAAAGAAAAAAATAGACACCAAAGGTGACAAATTTTGAGGGGAATAGAAGAATTCACCCTAATGAAGAAAGGAAACTAGATAGAAACAAAGCTCTAGAAAATAACCCCAACCTAAGAATTTGTCCCATGGTCTTTGATATCTAGAATACTAAGGATATCATAGACCATGCAACTACCACCACGTTGTAGAGACAGATCGTGAGTTCCTGAGTAGAGATAGTACAAATCTAGCTCGTTGCAAGGATGTGAGATATGAACACATAACCTATTGACACGCTTAGAACAAGCATTCACAAAGAGGCAAATACGTAGCCCATTGTCTCGATGGGTAGCAATCCAAATAATTCCTTCAAAATGAAGTGACATAGAAGGTGCTAGGGGGGAATTTGGAAGTTTCTCTCTAATTGTACCCTAACACTTCTATGAGGGAACCAAACAAAATCCAAAGATTTATTACAGGAGCCCTAGGCTTCATAGAGAGAATCCACCCTATCAAGCATAATATTAATGATGCCTATCTTCATAAAACTCCACATAGTAAAGTGCTTAGTCAAGTCAAGGTAGGTGATTATGTATGAACATTGAGGATGGAGCAAGTGGATCTAATAGGGTGGCCTCCCATACACATTCCACTCGCCTAGCAGGGGCCATGACATCGGACTATAAATATCTCTTCTTATGTTAATCCAACCTTAAATTTTCCATTATATTGCCTCCCTATATGAGTTGCGTTGAGTTTGGTGTAATTCTATTACACCTCATATTATATCTAAGGTATAGTTCTTCATCTCTTATATCTGTTTATTTCTGTCTAACCCACATTGACAAGGAAGGCCATATTTGCTTGATTGTGTGCTTCTCTATTTTTCCTTCTTAGAATATGATAGAGAGGTTTCGAGATAAAGCGTTCTAGAGAACGTTTAAATGTTTGGAGGAGGATCTTACGTTGTTTCTCTTTAGGAGATGAGTCATTGTTCAAATGTTGAATAGTGATTACAAAGTCTGCTAACGTTACAATACTTGGGATGTCCATATTGTGACCCAATAGTATGCTTAATAATAGACAATACATTTAGCAAAAAATACTTAATGGCTAAATTTCCTATAAGATTAATTATAATACCTCTCTTTTGGCACCCTATAATATAAATATTTTAATAAAATAATATAAAATAATAATAATAAAATAATTTAAAATAAATTTCGAGAAAAATATTTTAGTATTTTGTTTTTAATATATTAATATGTAAAATTTAATATAATGAAATAAAATAATTTTAATAAAAATATTTCAAATTTTAAAGATTAGATTTCTTTTCAATACGCTGAGATACTTTAAAAATATATATATCACTAAAACACATATCGGACACATCAGATGTATTTGTTCGAGATGAGTTAAAAATGTCGATAGAAAAAATTGAAACAAAGGTATCTCATGGGTTGGGAAAAAAAGAGATGTCATCGGATAGATACACTTGAAGTGTATTCCAAAGGAAATTGCATTTGTTAACTATCATAATAATAATGTTATAATAAATTAACGATAATAATGTTATAGTTAAATTATGTGAATATATATAGGAAAGGTCGATAAACACAATATATTTTATATTATTTGAATTTAAAAAAATAATAAGTTTAACCAAATATCATAATAAAAAAAAAAAAAAAAAATTATTTTTATTTTAAAATATTATTATTATTAATTAAATAATAATAATAATAAATATATATATATGTAATTGTATTTAATATTTAATAATATTATTACATATTTAAATTAAATTTAATTTAATTATATAGATTTTTTTTTGCTGAAGCAAGCGTCGATCCTTCTATTTTAAATCAACCAGAAAATTACATAATGTACAATGCCTAGTCCATACCAAGAAATCGGGAGACTGAAAACCTAATTAAGAACAAGACCACCCATTGATAAGTTGATCGACTTACCTATTGGGAATAAACAAGTAAAGGTAAGATAAGCCTCCACTCAAACTGACGGAAAAACAAAGTCTCATGGGCCCACCCACTATACTAGACCCTACTGCCGCCCAAAGACCCCACACCACTACAGAGTGGAAAAGCACGCCAAAACAACAGAGAGGACAGAGCCCACCTGGCCCCACAACAGCACGATCGATCCCATCCGTTAATCTAGGGTGCCGGATCCAACGGCTGGGAATCGTATCACACGGCCTAACACTACCGAGGGATAGTGCGTGATCGAAGGTGGTTTTGAAATCTACCACTTGCCACGTGTAACCAACTCTATGGCATCGCTCCCACAACAACAAAACCATTAACCACTGATGAAACGCGCGATCGCCGGAAAACCATGCAAGCCAAGTTTGTCGTGCCCGAAAGCGGAAAAGGGAGAGATAACCGGCTGCCTGGAAAATGAACCCTGCCATTTGAATGTTCCTGCTACAGAACCGAGCTCCGGTAAGATTCTGAGGTGGGAAGAGACCTAGCACCTTATCCTTCAAGGAACCGAGAATCTCCTTCGGCTGCCTCCAGGGTGAGATGAAACCAAAAATTTCTCTTCTGTCGCCCATTAACAAACTGGAAGGAAAGCCAAAACCAACTGGAGAACTCAAGCCATACTAGTCATCCTGGCCCGGTTTCTGAATATTTCATTATCTTCTATGGCTTGTTCTTCGCAGAGAACTTTTATTCTGTTTTGTGGTATTTCTTGCCACATTTTCACCATTTCCCCATCAGTATTAATCACCCCTTGATTGGCAAGAAGATCTGCAAGTTTGTTGGCCGATCTATGAACGTGATTGAAACTCACCGTACGAAGCTTCTGGAGATGAATATGGATTTTTTGGTAGACCTGTATTAATTTCCAGTGTGTAGAGACTTTGTCTGGTCGGGATCCTCCATTGATTTTTTTCACAGAGTTAATGGTGATCTCTGAGTCTGCTTCGACAATGACATTTGAATCATGGTACTGGTTCAGAGACTCAAGACATTGTTCCATAGCCATTAATTCTGCCATATTATTTGTGGCTCTTCCCAAATGACAGTGAAAGATAAAGATGATACTGCCCTTATCATCTCTTAACACTCCTCTGAAACCTGTTGTTCCTGGGTTGCCTTTTGATGCCCCATCGATGTTGTATTTCAGATAACCTTTCGAAGGAGGATGCCAGAAGTCCTTCTCTCTCTCAAAATTTATGTTCTTCTTGCAAAATCCTTGGGGGATAATTCCTTCCATTCCCAGTTGTCTCAGAGTTCTGAGCTCCATCTCAGAGGGGGAATTTTTAGGGAGATTGTGAACTGAGATACTCACAGTCTCTCTGAGCTGCTTTAGGATTAGATCAAAAAGTCTTAGAGGAATAACCTTTTCATTCTTGAAAATTCTTTTATTTCTTTCTTTCCAAACATTCCAGATAATGAAACTTGGCGTTAAGGCCCAGGCCAAGTTAAGGTACTCATTCTCCGAATAATTTCCTCTCCACTTGTTTAGGGTATTTGTGATACTACTCATGTCCCTGTCTGTCTGATGGAAAATGGTGGAGAAGGAATCCCACAACCAGGTGGTATAGGAGCAGCTATTAAGAATGTGTTCCATAGTCTCCTCCTTCTCTTCACATAGCTGGCATCTGGAAGGCCCCATTACCCCTCTTTTCCTGATGTTGTCCCACGTTAAAATTTTCTTATGATGAACCAACCACATGAAAATCTTGATCTTTATCCAACCTTAATGCTTCCAAAGGTGCTTCTAGGTATTTTCTAGAGCCCTTGAGTCAAGCTCCAGAAGAATACCTTTAGCTTCCTTGAGATTAAAGGTGCCTTTATTATTATTGCCCCATCTCAATTGATCTTGTGCCTCTGTTAGTGAAATAATTCTTTATTTCAACAAGTTTTCCAAAGCCTCTGATTTTATTCTAGTGGGACTATCATCTCTGCCTTCCACTTTCCTCCATTTTCTCCATTTTCTGGAGTTTTGGGTAGGATCCCAAAAATCCTTAACTTTGTTTAATCCTTGGGCATCTGTTTTCTGTTTGAGGCTTACAAATTCCTCTGATAACAGCATAGATTCTTGTTGCCATTTGTCCTCCCAAAAGAGTGCAAGATCTCCTGCTCTAATTTCCCAAAAACTGTGATTTTGAACTAGGCTTCTATTTTCCCAGGCTCTGTTCCAGATGTGAGATCCTTTTAAATTTCCAGACATCCTTATGAGTTCGTAAGTGTGCCAAGAGTTGGCATATTTCTCTTTCGAAATCCTTGCGCACTGTGCTTTTGGCTCTTGAACCCATCGCCACCAAAGCTTGGCTCCAAGCACCTTGCTGAGAATCTCCTGATCATCCAAACCCAAAACCCCATGAGTTTTATGTCTACAGATTTTGTCCCAAGATACCAGGGCCCACTTCTTCTTTGTTTCTTCCTTACCCCAGAGGAAATTTCTTTGTATATTTCTGAATCATTCTAAAACCCCTTTGGGAGCTATGAGGGTTGATAACATAAAAACCGGGATGGATTGTAAAACCGCCTTTGTCAGAACCAACTTGTCAGCTATGTTTAAGACCCTGAAGGTCTAATTTCTGACTCTATATTGCATCTTGTTAATCACTAGTTCCCAAGTACTCTTGTCCATCGGTTTGGCTGTCAGTGGGATTCCCAAATATTTTGTGGGGAGGGTATCCCTTTGGAAGCCAAGAATTCTTGAGATGTTTCTCTGAACAACAATATTAGTATTAAAGAAGAAGATTTTTGATTTAGAGAGATTGACTTCCATACCTGTAGCCATGGCGAAACCCTTCAGGATTTGATTATAGGCAGAAGCTTCTTTGACTGTGGGGATTCCTTGTAACATGGTGTCGTCAACAAATTGTTGGTGAGTTAGAGCTTGACCATTCTCAGATAAATGGAGACCTTTAATTTTGCCCAACTCCTTAGCATGTTTAATTGATCTGCCTAGTCCTTCCATCATGAGGATAAAAAGAAAGGGAGAGAGTAGGTCTCCCTGCCTGAGGCCTCTAGAAGGAATGAAGATCCCAGAGGGAGAGCCATTCACCAAAATTGAAAAGCTGGAAGAAGTTACCAGAGCCATGACCCATCTGACCCAGTTGTGATCGAAACCAAAAGCAGTGAGAACTTTCCTGATGTAATTCCAATTTACCTTGTCATAAGCTTTGGCAATATCCAATTGCATAATCATCCCTGCTTGCTTTTTACTAGTAAGTGTATGCACCACCTCATGGGCTTGGATAATGTTATTTAAAATTTGTCTGCCCCCCACATAACCTACCTACTCCTCTGAAACTAGGTGAGGAAGGAGAGATTTTAGTCTATTGACTACAACCTTGGATATTATCTTGTACACTACATTACATAAGGCTATGGGTCTTTACTTATCAGCCATTTGTGCTACATCCTATTCGGGGATCAAAGAGATGAAGGCGGTATTGAGGGCTTTCAAGATGGTATTGTTATTCCTGGAACCCTCCACAACATTCAAAATATCCTGTTTGATAATATGCCAACAAGTTTTAAAAAAATCCACATTGAAACTGTCCTGTCCTGATGCTTTACCATTCTACATATCTTTGAGAACTTCGCTTAATTCCTCTTCGGTGTAAGGTCTATTGAGGTTATAATTGTCCTCTCTGGTAACCAACTTAGGGATATGCTTTATTATTTCCTTGATGGAATAATCCCTATTTGGATTGTTTTCCCGAGTGATGTTTTGGAAATACTGAACAAGCACAGCTTCAATATTTCTGTGAGTGTTCTGAAGCTCCCCATTCTCGTTCTTTATTGAAGAGATTCTATTGTGTGTTCTATTAGCTATGGTGGACCTGTGGAAAAATTTTGTGTTCCTTTCTCCTTCTTTGAGCCATTGAACTCTAGAATTTTGCCTCCAAAATATTTCCTCTTGTTTGCATAAATTTTCCCATTCTTGATGATGTTTGTCAGCCTGTTCACTTTTAATTTTATCAAATCCTTCCTGGATCAAAGTCTGGTTGAGATCCTGAATTTTGATCTCCAAAGATTTTTTATTCTCAAAAATGTTTCCAAAATCCTTCTTATTCCATTCTTTGAGTCTGAGCTTGACATGTTTTAGTATTTTGTGAAGGAGGTACATTGGTGATCCTTGTAATTGCAGATCTTCGGACCACCATTTTTCAATGTTACTGATGAAATTCGGGTGGGAGAGCCAGATGTTCTCGAATCTGAAGGGCCTATTTCTAGGAGAAGCCATACCTTGGATTTCTATTTGAATTGCCCAGAGATCAGATCCTCCGAAGGGAAGGATTCTCGCTATTATTTCTTTGTGGATGCCTTGGTCCTTTTTTGCCCATGTTCATGGCACTGACGACATCTGAACGGGATATGCTCATAGTCCACTGTTTTCACCCAATCCTCATCAAAAACTTCCAGGATGACTTCATCCGGAAGGGCTTCTGATAGATCCATTTCTACGCAAATTCTAGCATAAGATGTGTATTTGCCTCTTTTTGTGGCTTTCAAAGCTTTAACGAAACGACCCAGTTTATTGCCTATGGTCGAAAGCAATTCAGTTTGCCAGTAATCAAGGGGAAGAGAATAGAGCCTTACCTAGACAGGAACTGAAGTGGAGGTCTCTTTCTCCTGAAGAAAGTTCATTATCCAGGGGCGCATATAGAGGCCAACTGCTGCATAAAAATAGGGACCTCCTTCGAATATTCTGTCTTTATCTTCGATATTTGTGAACACCACAGTGAAAAATCCCTTTGATCCTAGATGCAGATCGATGCTGCCTTTAGGTTTGTAGTGGTACTTGATCCACATCTGTAAAGCATTTTCCGTGGGCCATCATCACATGAATTTGTAGATTATAGCATAAGTCCTTATGTGTTCCCTGTGGGCCTGCAGTGCAAGATTGTTTAGCACTACTCTAGGTGTAGTCTCCGTTTTGGGTTTGCATGGTCCCTTTCGTTTATTGTCTCTTGCTCTCTGTCTTTTGTCTTCTTCCTCCTTGTCTTGATCGCTGACATTCTCCTGGGGCCTGATCCCCTCTGTCTCCTTTTCGCTAGTATTTTTTTTTTTCCCTCTTCACCAGAACCTCTGACATTTCCCAGTGGGGATTTACCCCTGCTGGCTACTGCCTCCTTGTATGAGGGAGTGGATCTCCCTCCTCTATGGCCCTCCATAAGGAGCAAGCTATGAAACTCTTCAAAACCCTAGCTTCACGATTTTCCTCTCAGCTGCGCGTCGTCGTTTGTTCCTCTCAAAATGATATTTTTATCGGATGGGATAAATTCGAGTTATTATATAGATTCTAAATCAATGAAGAGGTTGTGTTTTAATACTATGGATTAATATCATCATTTATTAATTTTACATGTTTAAAAAATAATAATTCATTTTACAATCAAAATATTTTATATTTTAATTTGATTTTATAATGTTTTTTAATCAAATTATAAAGTAAAAAGAGAATCGAGATTTCCACAGTTATTCATATTGTCAAAAGATTTTGGGAAATAAATTTTGTAGGTTTTTACTTTATTTAAGGTTTTGGCTGGACATTTCACCACTAGTGAGGGACTAGAAAGCAAATCATCACTGGACACTTCACCCATCGTCAAGAACTAGAAAGCAAATCTCTGATAACTGAAGTTTTTGAAATGTAGAACATGTATAACCAGGTAATCATGGACCAAAAGGAAAAAATCACCCATCATCATGGACTAGAAAGAAAATCACTTTGCCTTCTCTGCGGTAATGATGAGTGAAG
Organism: Pinus tabuliformis; assembly: GCA_031772625.1. NCBI lineage: Eukaryota > Viridiplantae > Streptophyta > Pinopsida > Pinales > Pinaceae > Pinus > Pinus tabuliformis. The sequence goes on from CM062807.1 coordinate 1,289,811,585, forward strand.
TGTCTCAAATGTAGAACAAGATAAACATCTACACACTTTATTTCCCAACAAATTTTGACAAAAGTAAAGGAGCATAACTACCTTTGAAATAAATTTAAACTCTCTATTCTTTATTACTACTACAAATATTTCATAAATATTTTATAATATTAAATATTGAAATTAAATTAAAATTTTTCCAATATATTTCAAAACAAACACTCCTATAAAGATAATCAAATTTATATACAAAATTGAATAAATATACCTTGTGTAGGAAAGATAATAAATATACCTACGTAAATAACGCAAAAAACGCATAAGTTTCCAGGGTTGTTCTCTCTTGAAAAGGAATCCATGGATAATCCACATTGCATCATTAAATAAGTGGGCACCCTTATGGCCATCATAAACATAAAGGAAAAATTAGATGATCTAAAAATTAGATGAAGTATTCCAAAGTATTTTATTTTAATTATACGTGTATAGTCTAATTATATTGATATAAGAATAAAAGTTTTAGAATTTTAATTTAATTATTACAAATATTAGTTTAGAATTCAGATTTAATCTCTATAAAATATTTTTGAATATTTTTAATAGTATATACAAATCAAATGTTGAGGTTTATTTCCAAAATATGAATGTTTTTTTCCCTTCTTAATTAAAATGATTAATTAAAAAAAAAAAGTTATATGAACAAATATAATATAAATTGAGTTACGGTTTTTTAGGCATGTAGGATTGACAAGCCATGGTATTGTAACAAAATTTATTTAGAAATTAAGAATCTCCACACTAAATTGGTGTTAAATTTCCATGTTTAAGAATAGTGTTCCATGCTTTTTTTTAAATGTATATATGTTTAATTTATATATGTTCCATGATCCATGGTAAGTCTAGATCTAACCAGAGTTGGGAGGGATCAAATTTCTTGGTGTGCAAACATTTTTTAGAATAACAAGAAGTTTGATCTCCACAATTGCTATATCAAAAATTAAGGTTGATATAAACTCATATATATATATATATATATATATATAGTATTTTACTTTTTTACTTTTTTCATTTTTTCTAAATGTAATTTGATTTGTTCAAAATTGTAGGGCATTATAAGATCTATACCATACTGGGTTGGAGAGAGCCAATAATAATAATAAGAATTAAAAATTAGTTATAATCGAGATAGTTTTTATATTTTTCTATTGCTTTGTCTTTTGAGTTTTTGGTGAGAATTAAAGGAAACAATTTTTAGCCAAATTCTGATTCTTCCTCCTCATAACCTATGATGCTCCAATTGTGAAGAGTTCACAACTCAATCTTATGATTCCAACAAATAGTAAGCAAATTCGAACCTAAAATATTTCAAAAAAATTCCAAAACATATAATAGGTAAACTACAACTTTTTTTTTTTAATTTCAATATTATGAAATATATTGTGTATTATAAAGTGTTTTGATACTTGCTAAATTGATGCTTATAAACATTAATGAGCCAATTAAATTTATATGGATGTAATAATAAATAAATATATTAAGTCTAAAATCTAACCAGAAAAAACACTAAATTTATTTAAGGGATATTGCGTCTCCATGTCTCTAACGGTGGGAGAATTTCAGGTTATGGTGACAGAGTTATTAATGGTTAGGGTACACAATTATGTGAGGAAAGTCCCATATGTCCAACAGTTAGGCCACGCATATTCTGAAGAGCTTGGCCGTCTAAAGGGATGTGTTTTTAGATATTTGTGAGTCCTAATTCCACCATTCATTGAATATGTATCTTCTCTTATTATATAGTTGTCTTATTATATAGTTGTCTAGAATGGCTCTCCTGTATACTCAACGATGACCGGCTTTACGACTCTGCAAATGGATGGCTCTGAACTCTCAGAGCAGGTGAAGACAACAATAGCAGAATTACATTATGTGAACTCACGCCTGTTTTCGTGTGTATAACCGAATGGGATCAACTATTACTCTTACTTTCCATCTAAAGTGAGATTCTTCGCTAGAGAAAGTGAGAGATGGAAATTTTCAAAAGAAATACTGATAAAGTCAGTTTCATGAATGATTATTTCAGATACAGAATATACATCTGGTATTTGAGACTATTGAACCATATACGACAAATTCCTCTGTTAGCATCAACTTTGGAGACATCCCAATTGATAAGTTCGAATATAGATTTGTCGTAATGGTAGAAGAAAGGAGAGGGTGCGGGACCCGCCAGAGAAATCAGCTGTCCGTTAGGACCAGGCATTGCCGAGATATTGCTAAAATGATGTAGGAACTATACTTAGCACAAAGAAATCAAAATAATGGCGTTTAATTTCGCTGGTTCATGATGATTCGAGTAATCTGACGTAATCTACTATGGTTGTTTTAGACCCAAAAAAAAAAAGTAAACACGTTATCAGTATGGACTCAAGACATATATTCATCTGTTTATGGACTCGAAACATATATTCATTTGTTTATGTATGGGAGAGTTTGGGTTTCAGGTATTGTGTTTTTTTTTTGCAGAAACGGTTAGCGGATATATTAGATATTTGGCCTTAATGCCAAAAAGCTGATTACAAAAAGAGAGCTTAATGCCATGAGTAACTCTGCAAGGCCATCTTATTTATGCTTAGCTCATATCTCTTTTTAGTTGCTACTCTGTGGTCAATTTCAGAGATTTTCCCAAGTTTGTGGATACATACATACTGATTTAACAATAGGCAGTAAAACATAACAACTCTCTAAATTAAGGAATTGGTTTCCATGTTTCCTGTCCGCCTCTGAGCAAAGCTCCAGTGGTAAGAAGGGCTGCTTTGTTGGATTCAATGTCCGCCTCCTTGTTATTAGCTCTCAACACGTGGTAGAAATTCAATTTCTGAAATGAGTCTCCGAGATATGTTATTCCGAAAATCAGCCTTGCAAGCCTTAAGTCCGTTGGCTTAGCATGTGTCACCATAGTGTTAATGATAACCTGAGAATCTCCAATTACATTAACCTCCCTTATGTTCAGCACTTTCAAAAGCTTGAGCCCTTGGAAAAGAGCCAAAGCCTCAACTTGAATGCTAGAAACGATGCCCAGACCCCAAGTGAAACTGTGGATCCTTATGCCATCTGGATTCAATATTACACTTCGAGCGCCAACTCCTCCTGGATTGCCCTTTGCAACCCCATCAAAAAATAGAGAGTGTCTCGACTGATTTGTAATCCATCGCTGAAACTCTTTCGCTGTAACTCTTATTTGCCAATCTTTGGGGAGGAAGATACTATTTGCAATTTTTGGGAACTGAAGATCAAGAGAAGAGCCTCAATTTATATCTTGTTGGCTTAGGCTTAAATCGTCTTTATACTCTCTCAAGAACTCTTTTCACTGGCATTTAATCTTAACTACCATGAGCCTGGAATCCTATTCGTGGTTTCTGAGGATCCTTTTATTTCGTTCAAGCCAAACCCTCCAACAAATAATTTTAGGGAGAATAGACCAAGCAGCTCTGATAGTTTTATTTTTTGGAGGGGGACCGGGATACCTTTGCAACCATTTAGCAAAAAGATCAGGAATGGAGGAAGGCAAAGCGATGCTAGAACTCAAAGATCCCAGTAGCTCGGTCCAAATCTACATTGTGAAAGTGCATTCAAGCATCTGGTGAGTTATGCTTTCCTGGTTTTCCTTGAAAAGGCAGCACCTTGAAGGGCCATGGAATCCTCGCTTCTAAAGATTATCATCAGTCAAAATTTTGGAGTGGCATAGCAGCAAGTTGAAGAAGTCAATTTTTGGCAAGGAGGGATTATGCCATATCCCTTTCCACGGTTCTGGGTTCGTGGACACATGAGGGCGCTCATACAGCATGGCGTAACCATGAGATACTGTGTATCCACCAGCGTGCGCACCCCATCCTCTTGAATCACGATTTCGTGCTAGCGTTGGAGCCAATTCGTGGAGCTTAGATAACAGGATATCGCGCTCCATAAACAATTTTGGGGGTATTTGAATATTCCAGCCAGCCCAGCGTGAATCTTGCCAAACAGAAATGTCCCACAGGGAACGCATTCCAGTCTCGCTCATCCATCTGCACAGCACTTGGAGTGAGCTACAGTCTCCCAACGGCTCATTGTTCATTATCCTGTCTGTCCAAAGGTTGATCCTTTTTCCATTACTGGGAATCCAATAGGCATGAGCATTGATGAGAGGACAGGTTTTGAAACAGAGCTTTAGAAAGGGCATATTTGGATGTGTCTGAGGGTGGTCTAGGTAGCAGGATTGCTGGCCTTTGAAACATTTTTTCCAAAGATATAATTGCACCCAGCGAGGGCTAAGAGCAACAATTTTCCAGATTAATTTAGCTCCCATTGCAATATTATGGATGCCAAGATTTTTGAAATTCAAGCCTCCTTCCAATAGAGGTTTGGAGATGGATTCCCAGTTGACTAGCGGAATCTTTTTCTCATTCTACTTACCCCCCTTCCAAAAAAAAATTCGAATGATCTCCTCCATTTTGCTGAGAATGCCAGTGGGAGCAAGAAGGACAGAAAAATGAAATAAGGGAATGTTGTTAAGAACAGATTTTATGAGAACAGACTCACTAGCGATGTTAATCCAGGAAAAGCTCCAGGCAAGAAATTTGATCTTGAATTTCTCCAATTGGGGGAGCGAATCTCTGTTGTAGGCTCTTTTGAGAAATACAAGGAGGCCCAAGTACTTGAAGGAAGTCCAATTTGACGAAGCTGCAAAGTCAAAGGTTCTAGAAATAGAGTTGAGCAAGCTAGAAGTGGTGTTCTAGCAATAGATATGACATTTTCCATAGTTTAGACTACTTCCTGAGACCATACAAAACTCATCCAGAACTCCTTTAAATCTGGAGGCCATGAGCACAGAGGCAGCTCCCAGTAATAAGGTGTCATCCACAAAGGGGGAGTGATTTATGTTTTTAACGCCTCTTGCTATGCAAAGCCCAACGATTTCTTGATCCATCATTTTTTTGTCTAAATAAAAACTAAGGACTGAGGCTTGAAGAACAAATAGAAGTGGTGAGGGAGGGCATCCCTACTTGAGCCCTCTCGTGGCTTTGAAAAAATCAGCAGCTCTGCCATTTACTAACTGGGCAATCCAAGGCTCTGAAATGCAAGCCTAAATCTACTTTATAAATTTGTCACCAAATCCAAGCTTATCTAAGACTTTCATTAGAAAACTATGCCTAACTCGATCAAATGCATTTGCTAAATCAAGTTTGACAACCATACCTTTTTCATTGCAGCTCAGACTTGAGTGGATTGCCTCTTAGACCAGAATGAAATTGTCCACAATCTGTCTACTTTGAATGAAGCCTCCTTGGCTTTCCGGAATGATTTTGGGGAGGATGGGCTTTAATCCATTAGCGATAACTTTGGTAATCAATTTATAACCAATATTACAAAGCGAGATCGGGTGAAACCTGTTGAAGGAGTTGGCTCCTTTCTCTTTGGGGATGAGAGCAAGAAAAGCAAAGTTCGTGTTGCTTCTGATTTTCTAGCAAACTTGGGACTTTAGAACCATTTTGTAAAGATCTTTTTCCACAATCGACCATCAAATTTGGAGGAATCTAGCTGAGAATCCATCCGGCCCAGGGACTTTGTCTGGGTCCATGGCAAAGTGGGTATCCTTGACTTCATTCTTGGTGACTTTAGCTTCAAGGAGATGGTTCATTTCAGCAGTAATCAAGGAGGGGACCACATCCATCATATCAGAGTTTTGGTCCAGATTTATATCTTCACTATACAGACTTTTAAAATGAAAGGAGGCTGCTTTTTTATGTTTGTATTATCCTTTTGGATAGTAGTGCCATCTTCGATTCAGAGATGGAGTTGGTACATTTCCTTGCCTGAGCTTGTTTGTGAAAGAAGGAAGAGTTCTTGTCTCCTGCTTTAAGCTAGAGGCTACGTGACTTAAGCCTCTTGTATTCTTCCTCAACTAGACAAGCCTTATGATAGTTTTGTTGGAGCTGGGCTTCTTTATCTAGAATCTCTTCTGTTATATCAGCTTTTTCAGCCTAGAGATGGTGAATTTCTAGTGTGCATTTGAAATTTTTTTGTTTCATTGGCTCGATTGGGTAGAGATTTGGCCCATCTTTTCAATGCCCTTTTCACTCTTCTAAGCTTCTCCTCCCAGACGAAAAAGGGGGAGCCTTTGACCTGTTGCAACCAGATGTCCTTAACTAATTGCATGAAGCTAGATCCTTAGCCCAAAGTGGGCTAAATCTGAAGGGAATAGGACTAAGATCAAGCTGAGACACGAGTTCTAGCTTGATGGGTTTATGATCAGAAGTGTTGCATGGGAGAATGTGGACTTTAGCCTCTAATCCAAGCAGAAAAAAAGAGATTTGAAGAAAGAACCTGTGCAACCTGGAAGTAATGTGACTGGGTCCAATTCTTTTATTAGTCCAAATGTACTTGCCAAAAATTAGCTTAATGTCCAGCAGATCCCAATGTTGCATAAGGTCCTCTGACCATTCCCTTGTCGGGTCGGGAACAATGCTACCTCCGCTCTTGTCAGTTGACAGGAGAGTTAGATTAAGATCTTCGACAATGATGGTGTTCTCAAGATTAACGAGGTCTGCCTGGTTTCTTATGGATTCCCGACAGGCCTTTTTTTCCCCAGCGTTCATAGGGACATACACATTGAAGAGACAAAAAATCTCTTTTGAGTCTAAGTGCTGCAATTTTAAGAACAACCAGTGAGTATTGCGGGTCTCAGAAATGACTGAGAATTTACTTGCATTCCAGAGGGTGCCCAACCCACCGGAAGCCCCTCGGACTAAGATTGCTTTTGCCTCACATTTATTCTAGAGTTTATTACTTACCTGAAGGAAGATGGAGTCCTCCAGTTTGGTCTCCTGGATGAGGAGTATGTCAGGAGCTTCTGTCCTTATTAAACTTCTGATGACTTCTTCTTTATTTCTGCTCCTCATACCTCTACAGTTTCAGGAGACAATCTTCATCATTTGTATTTTTGGTTGGCTCCGTTGGAGCCTTGGTGCTGATTTCTCACCATGTTTGGTTTTGACGCTAATAACTTTTCGAGAGTTGGCTGGCTGCCTTGGTGCTTATCTTTGAAATTTTCCTGCTCTCTTTTTTCCCGATCTATTTTTCAGCCTCTTGTGGATCTCCTTACTGAAGCTTGGGATTCTCCTATTTCGCCTTCTTCCTCCGAGCCTTCAGATTCTTGCTCAGCTTCCTTGACTTCTACAATGTTTCCTTTACAGCTCTCAGCAAGGCTTGCCCCCTTGGGAGAAGAGGGGGTAACATTTGCGAGGGGGGATGATTTTTTGGTATTTGCTTCCTTTGTTTCCTCTATTTGCGAGCTTAGAGGGGCAAATTTATTTTCTTGCTCCATTCTGGAAGGGGGTTGCTGAGGAGGGGCCTCTTCCATTTGGACCAACATTCTTTTGGGTTTTCTTGGCTCACTTGACCTGGTTCCAACTTTCTTCTTTACCCTTATCCAATTCAGCATTGGATGGGCATTCCCTAGAAAAGTGTCCATAGACATGGCATTTTCAGCATTTGAAGGGCAACTGCTCATAATATAGCTTCTGCAAATGGGTCCATCTTCCTACTTTGATTTTGATGGCTTACGGAAGTCCCACTTCTAGATCTACTTCTACGCAGATTCAGGCACAGTCATATTGATCTTTGTTATTTTCCCTATCTATGAATTTCCCGAGGGCGTTGCCGATGTGTTTCAGCAAGTCCCAGTTCCAGCAATGCACTGGAAGGTTTGGAAGCATGACCCACACCGGGACAGTCGTGGGAATGTCAACTGCAGGGTCAAAATCCGACGTCCATTTGTTGAGATAGAGACCCATGGGGCCCATGAAATAGGGGCCATTCTGGAAGATCAGATCCTTGTTGTCCTTAGAGGTGAATTCGAAGAGAAAAAACCTCGTCCTAAGAAATAAGAAGTGACACTATTCTTGATCAATGGTGCCCAGTTATTATTGACCCATATCTTAGTGGACTTAGGAGAACTCCATAGACTAGTGAACTGGCAAGGACAGGGTGACTTAGATCAGGGTTTCTACCGGCAAGGAAATTTCAGGAATATCCTCGAGCCTCTTGACAAACTTGGTTGGTTCATTCTTTTTCTTCGGCAGCAAACCAGCCAAGAGCTAAGAGAAGGCTTTGGTAGATGTAGGGGGTGAGGGGGGGAGGTAGCTCGCCTGGGGCGTCCATCGGGGAAAACCTTAGCTTACAAGCCCCTCTCAGCGGCAAACGAACATAACAGCAGCGCAGGCTCTCAACCTCAGGGACAGTCGCAGTAAGGCACATGGCCCAGGGCCGCGAGGCCGCAGGGTAGGAGGACCTAGGGTGCAGAAGAGGCGTTGAAGCGCAGGCATAAGACTAGGTCTTCATGGGTTGCACCATTGCTCAAGGTCGCAAAAAAACCTAACATAATTTTCTTTTCGGTACTAGGTATTGTGTTAGTTACTACAGAGATATGTAAAATATTGGGGAAAAGCTTGAATTTATATGGCTATAATGCCAATACATGTCTTTGATTTTAAAGGCTTAAAATACAGAATTGTGCCAAATACTTTGTGTGTAACACAAAGGCAGTACCGTTTATTTCTGTATTGCGTTTCATAAAACATGTTTGACACCACTATTTCATGGCCTAATTATAAAGATGGTTTCAGATAATATATAGTCTTGTGCAACATTTTCACCTTTCGTCAAATCGTATTTTTATGTTCTTTGAAATTACTAGCGTATTTGAATGGGGCCAAAGCCACTCTGAGATATTTTGAAATCATTGGATCATTCAGATGTTATTTGAAAATATTTGAAAATATATTCAAGTGGATATGTAAAGCTTTGAGTGAGCTGGCCGAATAATGCTATTCACATGGATTTGTTTTTGTTATTGCCAACCAGGATATGGCTTTCATATAATTCTTTTAAGTTTTGATTATAATGAGACTCTGATATCTCACGGACTTTTCATGAAACTGAATACCATCACACTCAAATCTCAGTACCGGTACCATCAAACTCAACAACGATTTAGTAATCTAAATATTAGTAATAATACAAAAAGATAACACCTAACACATTTTTCATTAATATGTGTGATGTCTCAAACTCAAATCTCCATACCGGTCAAACTCAACAGCTATTTACTAATCTAAATATTAGTAATAAGAAAAAATGATAACACCTAACACATTTTTCATTAATATGTGTGATGCCCTGCATTTATGGAGGGAAAACAACTAAAATTAGAAAAAACCAATTATTTTTCAGTGAAAAAAAATATTATTAAATATATAAATAATAATCATCACAATACATTATTTATGAACTTGCTTTTAGACCAATGAAAAGGGTTGCTTGCTATGTCATGTTTAGAAAACTAGAAATATAAGTGAACGTATCTTTAATTGCAATCGTCATAAGTATATACTTAATTTTTAATTACATTTTTCATTTCAATGACCTTGTCTATTAATCTACGGGTAATTATTATGTAAATTATAATGTTTTTACTAATTTCAACTAAATAGTTCAGGTTTCTGTGATCCATATCAAGTTTGTGAGAGATTTTTCGGCGAAAATCACATGAAATACTATTTGTCGACGCGTTTCGAACCAACTAGTGTGGTTCATCGTCAGGACTACTATAATATTTAGTACAAAACATTAATATATTGATGGCCTAGCCCTTCCAACGTGGTGGCGTTGTGTCCACGGTGCGAGAGTTAATGTGAATGAACGTTGGAGTTAACGCGGTTGTACAGGGTCTGGATATTTCGGAGGGCTAACCGGTGGTACAGGTTACCAAAATACACCCGTCGGTTCCTTACCTCAACCTACTCCCGCCTTTTGAAAACCAATCCTCGTTTACTGGTCATTTCATTGTTCACTGTGTGAAGTCTCTGGCTCTGCTCTGTGGAGGGTTCTTTGCGCCTCCGGCTTCTCGTTCTGGCGTTGGGTTCCTCTGGTGCCTCCGGCCTCCTGCTACTCTGTGCGTTGGATTTCTTGTGAGGGCGACATGCTGCTAGTTCTCTGCACTGTAACACGATATATTTGTTGTTCCTTTGATTGTTTTTCCGCTGAGATGGGTTCGTTCCACGCTCTGTTAATTTGTGTTTGATATTATGGCAGGTTTCTTTCAGTCTCGTGCTTCTGCTACTCGTTTCGCCTCAACCCGGTCTCAGAGGTAAGCTCTGGTTCGATGTTAAACCCTGTCTTCACACCTTTTACAGAGTTTAACAAGCTCGCCCCTTGCTCTTCAGGTTATGGGTGTCGGGTTGTTTGCAATGCCGCCTGTCCAACTTCAGGTGAGAACCCAATGCGGTTGTGTCTATTCGTTTACAGGTGCTTTTATTTATTTTCTTGCCTCAGGTGCTAACCCGCATCTACTTTTGTTGTTGCAAGTTTCTCGGGTGGCTGGCCGCCGTGGGCTTATGCTCTCTGCGCGTTCTGGAGACAACCCAAAACCCTCCCAACCTTATGTAACGGGTAGGGTCCTTCCAGCTTGGCTCCGTTTGTTTGGTTATAAAACGGTTGTAGGTTTTGTATTTAATGTTCACAGCTACCTGGGTTGTAAACGAACTGTATTCATCTCTGTCTTTAAGTTCTGGTCTGTAGATAATCATTGTCGTTTCGGGTTGTAATAGACCTGGTTCATCCTTTGTCGCTTATGGGACCTTTAGCCGGTTCGGTTTCTTTTAGTTTCTTGAAACGGATTTGTTTATAAGGGGACTGTGGTTGGTGAGCGTTCTATGCTCAGAGAAACTTGTTGTGCACCTTATTCGTAATGGTTACATTAAATGAAACTTTCGTATATTTCATTTCCAGCATTTACATAACTTATGAAAAGTATTTAAGCTAGTATGTTTGTTACCTGGTTTCTTATGTTGATGACGGTTGTCAATCCTCTCTTCTGTATGGGATAGCTTTCTGTAGCAGTGCCTTCTCTTCTTGTTGTGGTTTACTGTCTTTAACTTCAAGTATGTGCTCAGTGTTTCGTATTTTCACTCGTGTGCTTACTGTGTCTTACTTGCAATGGATGTTTAAGCAAAACAATATCAACCGAGTAAATTTTGTATGCCTGTTATATTCTATTTGCAATGGATGTTAGTGCAGAAACAATATCAATAAATTAATGTGACAGTTGTTCTTAAAACAAACAGTTTGCTTCTTTTACAGAGGAATGTATCTGTCTCTTTCTGTTTGAGGGGAATCTCCCTTCATTATCCGTCTCCCTCTGTTTTTACATCTGGGTAGCGTAACTGCTCCCACTTTCAGTTGAACTGTTTACCAGAATCATTCCAACTGTGTACCAGTTTCTTGTACTAAATACTAATTTACTGCTAACTAATTTCTAAACTTAAAACAAAACACAGTTTTCAATTACCATGGTCTCTAAATGACCTTCTAGGAAATAAAACAAATAATAAAAGAAATTAAGATAAATGTCAAGTTTGTTAACCTGCCTAGCTATGCACGTGTGCTCTGCTTGTTCTTGTTCTCTCCATGAGACAGTTAACGACCTTCTGTCTCCTCAGAGCTGGATGCTCCTGCATCAGGCTCCCGGGGTGGCAAAAAGTCATGGCTCCGTTCCATGAGGTCGTCAACGGAATAGCCTGATTTCTGTATCTGTGTTGCGTTAAGCCAAGAACTGTCCTCTATCAGACGGTTCTTCCACTTGACCAAATACTGCAGATATTCCTTCCTGCGTGTGCGCCTGGCTACCCGTGTGTCCAGAATTCCTTCGATCTCAAGGGGTGGTGCCACTGGCATCTGCCTCATCCACGAACTTTCCTCACAACTGGTGTCCCGCGGTGGCTCTACTGCGGTTTCGTCCTTCGGATCAGCGACATAAGGGAACAGATCTGCCACGTTAAAAATGGGAGAAATACCAATCCCTGGTGGCAACTGTAACTCATAGGCGTTCGCAGAAAATTTGCGAATGACTTTACAGGGACCGATCTTTTTAAATTTTAACTTGTTGTACTCCCGTTTTGGAAACCGCTCCTTACGTAAATACGCGAGGACTTCATCTCCCACGTTGAACTGAACTTCCCGGCGCTTGGAATCTGCCCGCTGTTTATATTTGTGACTGCTGTCTTGTAATTTCAGCTTGACCTTCTCATGCAGATTGCTCATTGCTTGAGCGAAATCTTCTCCATCAGCACTTCGTTTTTCGAGCTTTCCCAAATCTCGTAACTCATGCACGCCTTGTGGACGCATGTTGTACAAAATCTGGAAAGGACTATAACCAGTACTGCGATTAGGTGAATCGTTATATGCGAATTCCGCCTAAGCTAGTACACGGTCCCACGTCCGGGGATTCTCACCTGTTAAACTCCGAAGCAAGTTCCCCAAACTCCGATTTACAACCTCCGTTTGGCCATCGGTCTGCGGGTGATAAGCAGAGCTGAACTGTAACTGATTGTTCAACGTTTTCCACAGGGTTCGCCAAAAATGACCGGTGAATTTTACATCCCTGTCGGAGATGATGGACCTTGGAAGTCCATCTAGTCGAACAATCTCATTGAAAAACAGATGTGCTACATAAGTAGCATCGCTCGTCTTCCTGCAAGGTACAAAGCGCGCCATCTTTGAAAATCGATCTACCACAACCATTACTGAATTGAAACCCCGTTGTGTTTTAGGCAAACCCAAAACAAAATCTAAACTGACGGAGTCCCATGGTCGGTTCGGAACGGGTAATGGTAAGTATAAACCTGTATTCTGGCTGTGCCCCTTTGCTAGCTGGCAAACTTTGCATCTACTCACATGCCTTTGTACATCTCGTTGTAGTTTTGGCCAAAAATAAGAATGCCGTACCTGCGCTACTGTCTTATCTATACCGAAGTGTCCAGCCAAACCTCCACTATGTTTCTCCTGAATAATGTTTTCTCGCATAGAGCAGTTGGGAATACACAGTTGTCCGCCCTTAAACAGCAATCCCTCCTGTAAATTATAGTCCAACCACAGACTGCTGTTTCTCAACAGAGGGTTCTGACAAGCCTCATAGGCCTCCTTAAAATCAGCATCTGTCTGATACAGCTCTTTTAGGTGTTCAAAGCCTAGAACCTGCAACGTACCTTCCTGTAAGAGTAGAATCCTTCTACTCAGCGCATCTGCCACCTTGTTTGCTTGCCCACTAATATGTTTCAGTACAAACGTGAAATTCTGTAAATACTCTACCCATGCTGCATGCTTATGGTTCAATTTATGTTGCTGCATAATGTACTGTAATGCAGAGTTATCCGTAAACAGAACAAACTCATTACCCAACAGATAGTGTCTCCAATGTTTTAATGCTTGGATAATTGCATAAAATTCCTTGTCATAGGTTGAGTATTTCTGTCTACTCTCGTTCAGCTTTTCACTGAAATACGCGACTGGTCTATCCTCCTGACTTAGTACTGCCCCAATGGCTGTATTACTGGCATCACAACGAACCTGAAAAGGTTTGTTGAAGTCAGGCAGCCTCAATACCGGCCTTTCAGTAATCTTTCTTTTCAAAATCTAAAAACCTCTTTCCGCTGCTTCAGTCCAGTGAAAAGGCTGATTTGTCTTCTTAATCGTATCCAGCATAGGTGTGCAGATCTCAATGAAATTTCTGATGAATTTCCGCTAGAAACTCGCTAGTCCGTGGAAACTGCGGACTTCAAATAAACTTCTCGGTGAAGGCCAGCTAACTATAGCTGCCACCTTTTCTGGGTCCATCTTTAATTCGTTTTCTGCAATTACAAAGCCCAGATACACTAACTCCCGCTGAAAAAAAGTACACTTTTTCAGATTGATCAGCAATTTATTCTGCTGCAGCTTCCTCAACACATTGCGAACATGCCTGAAATGTTCTTCTTTAGTTTTACTAAAAATCAAGATGTCGTCCAAGTAAACTATTACGAATTTCCCAATAAATTCCTTCAGTACTTCATTCATCAAGCGCATGAACGTACTGGGAGCATTGCTCAACCCAAATGGCATCACCAGCCATTCATATAAGCCTTCATTCGTTTTGAAAGTTGTCTTCCACTCATCTCCTTCCCGAATTCGGATCTGGTGATATCCACTTTTCAAGTCAATTTTTGAGAAATAAGCCGCCCCACTCAAACAGTCCATCATATCGTCCATTCTTGGTAGGGGAAACCTGTACCTAACCGTAATTTTGTTAATGGCTCTAGAGTCCGTACACATTCGCCACTCTCCTCCTTTCTTTGGAGCCAAGACGGTTGGTACTGCACAGGGGCTCATGCTCTCCCTAATCAATCCTTTGTCTAACAACTCCTGGACCTGTTTCCTGATTTCTTCATGGTCCTTAGGACTCATCCGATAAGCTGCTTTATTTGGCAGACTTGCCCCTGGTATAAAGTCAATGCAGTGACTAATACCTCTCCTGGGTGGAAGTTCATCCGGAAGGTCATCCACCACAATGTCTCCAAACTCCTGCAGCATCCTTTGGATTTCCTCGGGCAAATCTGAAATCTGTGTATGCAATATCACTGCTTTTGGTCTTCTTATGACAGCGAAATTTACTTCACTATCCTCAATCTGTTTCATAAACTCTTTTCCGCCCATCAGCAATGCCTTCAATCCACTGGCTTCTGTTGTACTTTCCTCTTTGATGGGTACAAGCGTGTGCTTGATCCCATCTTTAACAAATTTATAACAATTGGTTTTTCCGTCATGAACTGCGCTCCTGTCAAACTGCCAGGGTCGTCCTAGCAATATATGACAGACATCCATCGGCATAACATCGCAGATGATTTTGTCTTTATACCTGCCTATCTGAAACTCCACCTCACACTGTTCATCCACCAACAGTTGGTGTCCCTTCTGCAGCCATGACACCTTATATGGAGTGGGATGTTTCAGCTTTTTCAAACCCAGTTTTTCCACCATCTCTACTGCTACCAAATTGTCGGTACTTCCACTATCGATGATCAGCTTGCAGCACTTACCCTGTGACTTGCAAACAGTCCGGAACAGAGCTTTTCGCTGATCAGGCTCTGCAACTTCTTTTGCTGGTTTTAACAGCACCTTATTCAACACCAAAGCTTCGCCTGTCTCTGGTGCGTTTTCCACTTCTTGAGGTGCTGTTTCAGCATCCTCTGGCTGAGCAACATAAGCTCCTCTTCCACCTACAGGTTCACCCTCAGGACAGTCATACGACTTGTGCCCTAACTTGTGGCAACGATAACACTGGACAGTTCCCCTGCCCCGACCATTTCCTCGCCCTCGCTGAGCTGGTCGTCCTCCTCTAGTGCTATTGTCCTTTTCTGTTGTACCAGCAGACTTAGAACTGCTGCCTTCCTCACTTGAACCTGCACTTCTACCTCTACCAAAAACCTTACCTTTTCCTCTGCCAGTTCCGCCTCCTCTCCTGGCATTCTGTTTTCTGTTAATTTTCTCCTCTGCCTTCAGTGCAAACTGGTATGCTTCATCCAAAGTTCTGGGTGAGAGGATACCGATTTCATCCAGTATTTCCCCCCTCAAACCATTCACATATCTGGCTGTTTTTTCTGGGGTATCTTCCACATACCCTGCCCGCAAATTCAACTTATAAAATTCCTCTGTAAATTCTTTAACAGTCATCCCTCTCTGTTTTAGGTTCTGCACCTGTCTATACAACATAATCTGATAGTCTTTTGGCAGAAACTTTTCCTTCAGTTTTGCCTCCATTCTGGCCCACTTCTTTATAGGCTGTTTGCGTAGCCTCTTCCTTTCCGCCTGAACGCTGTCCCACCACAAGGATGCATGTCCTTTCAGCTTGGTGGCGGCGAACTTCACCTGTTTATCCTCACTAGTTTCCTCAAATTCAAAATATTTGTTCACTTCACTTAACCAATCCAATAACACATCTGCAGATAGATTCCCGTCATAAGTGGGTAGCTCATGCTTTGGCTTATGACTAGACAGCAAAACTGACTTTAATAATCGGAATTCCGGTGTCACCCCTTCAAACTCATCTTCTGGTTCTGCCACATCTTCGTCACTATCCTCTGCTGGGTCTCGCCTTCCCCCAGCTTCCACCACTGCCAATCTTTCACGCAAAGCGCGAATCTCCTCACGGAGTTCCTCTTCTGCTATCCTCCGGACCGCTCTTCCTCTTCCTCTTCCTCTTCTGCCAACCTCCATTTTCTCCTACTCAACAACCTGCTCTGATACCACTTTTGATGGCCCAGCCCTTCCAACGTGGCGGCGCTGTGTCCACTGTGCGAGAGTTAATGTGAATGAACGTTGGAGTTAACGCGGTTGTACAGGGTCTGGATATTTCGGAGGGTTAACCGGTGGTACAGGTTACCAAACTACACCCGTCGGTTCCTTACCTCAACCTACTCCCGCCTTTTGACAACCAATCCTCGTTTACTGGTCATTTCATTGTTCACTGTGTGAAGTCTCTGGCTCTGCTCTGTGGAGGGTTCTTTGCGCCTCCGGCTTCTCGTTCCGGCGTTGGGTTCCTCTGGTGCCTCCGGCCTCCTGCTACTCTGTGCGTTGGATTTCTTGTGAGGGCGACATGCTGCTAGTTCTCTGCACTGTAACACGATATATTTGTTGTTCCTTTGATTGTTTTTCCGCTGAAATGGGTTCGTTCCACGCTCTGTTAATTTGTGTTTGATATTATGGCAGGTTTCTTTCAGTCCCGTGCTTCAGCTACTCGTTTCGCTTCAACCCGGTCTCAGAGGTAAGCTCTGGTTTGATGTTAAACCCTGTCTTCACACCTTTTACAGAGTTTAACAAGCTCGCCCCTTGCTCTTCAGGTTATGGGTGTCGGGTTGTTTGCAGTGCCGCCTGTCCAACTTCAGGTGAGAACCCAATGCGGTTGTGTCCGCTCGTTTACAGGTGCTTTTATTTGTTTTCTTGCCTCAGGTGCTAACCCGCATCTATTTTTGTTGTTGCAGGTTGCTCGGGTGGCTGGCCGCCGTGGGCTTATGCTCTCTGCGCGTTCTGGAGACAACCCAAAACCCTCCCAACCTTATGTAACGGGTAGGGTCCTTCCAGCTTGGCTCCGTTTGTTTGGTTATAAAGCGGTTGTAGGTTTTGTATTTAATGTTCACAGCCACCTGGGTTGTAAACGAACTGTATTCATCTCTGTCTTTAAGTTCTGGTCTGTAGATAATCACTGTCGTTTGGGCTGTAATAGACCTGGTTCGTCCTTTGTCGCTTATGGGACCTTTAGCCTGTTCGGTTGCTTTTAGTTTCTTGAAATGGCTTTGTTTATAAGGGGACTGTGGTTGGTGAGCGTTCTATGCTCAGAGAAACTTGTTGTGCGCCTTATTCGTAATGGTTACATTAAATGAAACTTCTGTATATTTCATTTCCAGCATTTACATAACTTATGAAAAGTATTTAAGCTAGTATGTTTGTTACCTGGTTTCTTATGTTGATGACGGTTGTCAATCCTCTCTTCTGTATGGGATAGCTTTCTGTAGCAGCGCCTTCTCTTCTCGTTGTGGTTTACTGTCTTTAACTTCAAGTATGTGCTCAGTGTTTCGTATTTTCACTCGTGTGCTTACTGTGTTTTACTTGCAATGGATGTTTAAGCAAAACAATATCAACCGAGTAAATTTTGTATGCCTGTTATATTCTACTTGCAATGGATGTTAATGCAGAAACAATATCAATAAATTAATGTGACAGTTGTTCTTAAAACAAACAGTTTGCTTCTTTTACAGAGGAATGTATCTGTCTCTTTCTGTTTGAGGGGAATCTCCCTTCATTATCCGTCTCCCTCTGTTTTTACATCTGGGTAGCGTAACTGCTCCCACTTTCAGTTGAACTGTTTACCAGAATCATTCCAACTGTGTACCAGTTTCTTGTACTAAATACTAATTTACTGCTAACTAATTTCTAAATTTAAAACAAAACACAGTTTTCAATTACCATGGTCTCTAAATGACCTTCTAGGAAATAAAACAAATAATAAAAGAAATTAAAATAAATGTCAAGTTTGTTAACCTGCCCAGCTATGCACGTGTGCTCTGCTTGTTCTTGTTCTCTCCATGAGACAGTTAACGACCTTCTGTCTCCTCAGAGCTGGATGCTCCTGCATCATATATGTATTATTTTTTAAGTGACATCAACCAGCTTCAATCCATAACTATCATGTAAATTACAATGGATTTATTAATTTCCACTAAATTTTTATTGGAAAGAATTATTTATCAATGCTTATGTTATTTGTAAGTGATATCAATGATATGAATGAAGCTAAAGTGACAATTACTATGTAAATTAAAATGTGTTTATTAATTTTGCAGAATTAATTTTTTATTCACTAATGTTAAATATATGTAGATATCATTTTTAGAATGACTACACCACCTTTATTGTTGGTTTAGTATTGACTACTATTACGCTTTACAATTAAGATATGGCTTTCTCTTTAGTGTAGCTTGCACACTTCAACCTAACAACACAAAAAGAATTAAGATAATAAAAATGAAAATTCTATAAACATTGTCTTTGGTACAATTCATTTAGAAATTAATATCTAGGTGAATTGAATCTATCAAAATTATTAGATCGGCATATTTTCCCACTTGCATAGTTCTATAGTTCTAGGCCTATTACCTTACATACACCACATATTGTAAAGTTGAATCCACACAAATTAAAATATCTATGGAAATGAAAGAACCCATTATTTGACATACCAATGAATAATGGTAGGTAAAAGTGGTATATTTTTATTATTTTCTATTTATATTTTTCGTATATAAGAAAATTACAAATGTCCTCAATCATGATGTTAACTCTTGGCTAAATTATTGGAGAATAGAGGATGATTTCATTATATAGAATATTTATATTATTAAGGAGACATAAGATAAGAAAATAACAAGATATTATAAAGAGGGTATTTATTTTTATCTAGAATATCAAAAGCATCTTTAGAAAAAAATCAATATTGGTGAACTAAGAATAAACACTCATAAGCTCCATAATAAAATATGGTATATCAGAACTCCTATAGTAGAGTGAGAAAAATAGATTGTCCTCTTTAAGAAATTAAAGAAAAAAATCATTTCTTTTAAATAAATAAAATCATCATTTAAAAAAAAATTACAAAATAATAACAAACAAATAAAAATATTATTTATATATTTATACAAATTTTCTATCATACTTATATAATAACTATTAAAAGAACCATCGCATTATACTTTATAAAAAAATAATATCCAATAAATAAAAACTTAATCTATATCTTATATATTTTTAAAATTTAATTGTTTATATTTTCTTAATAATATTTAAATTATTTCCAATAATTTTAATTATTTGACATATTTAAGAAAATTACAAATGTCCTTCATCATAATGTTAACTTTTCACTAAATTATTAGAAAATAGAAAATGATTTCATTATATAAAATATTGATACCATTAATTATAAAAAACTATTATAGTTTATTAAATTTTATTCTATTTAATGTTAAAAAGTTAAATATATTAAAAAATCGATGAAAATTTATTATAGCTGTTATTTTTAGCCGTTGAGTCATGGATTCTCTGTCATGTTTATTTAATGTGTTAAATGTGATTTACTCATTCAACTTGTTCTGATGATGAATCACATTGGATGGTTCCAAATGCGTCGACATAAGTTTTTCTATGTGATTTTTGCCGAAAATTCTTCAATAAAATTGATATAGATCACAAAAGTCTCAATTCAATAATTAAAAATGAAAAAAATAAAAGTGAAAAATTCAAAAATTCAAAACTTCGAATTCTTAAATAATTTTTCTTATAGTATTGATTCTGTTATTTTTCACCAAAACATGGAGAGATTAAATGTAATTCCTTTGTAGGAGAGACATACCTAAATGTAATTGGATAACTGATGTGGATTCACGACTTACCATTCTCACTGAAATTAAAATTACTGGCATATAACTTTACATATGAAAATAAATATATAATAACTATTATAATTATATATCGATTTAAACAAATTAGAAATTATTTCAATATAATTTAAGTGTATATCAATGAAATTAAATAGTTGTCGATTTAAACCAATTAGAAATTATTTCAATCTAACTTAAGTGTATATCAATGAAATTAAGTAGTCGATTTTATTTTTATTTGTCAAAATTTAAAATATTTCAAAAACTACAATCTAATTAAAAATAATTTTATAAAATGATTAAAAATTCTAAATTTATAAATGGATCAAAATTTTCGTTATAATTGGCATTCATATTTGTATTGAACTTTTATAACTACCTCATTTAAAATTTATATTCCTACTCGATTACATTTTTTGAAATGTTGCAGAGATGCTCCATTGTATCAATCATTTTGCTCTAATAACTTCAAAATTTATATTCCACTTAATTATACAGTTACTCAATTGTTGCAAAGATGCTTCATTGTCTATTGAATTTGACTATCATTTTGCTCTAACAACCTCATTATTTCGCTTAAGGTCTTTGTCTTATTTGAAAACCAAAATATGTGGAACACAATCTTTTCCTTGGCCTCTCTTTCTCTTGTTTCACGACGAGAACTGTATGAAGTAGTACCAAAAATGTTCATTTTTTTCCCCCTTTGAATCTCCTATCTCCAAACAACCATTGACTCCAACTACAACTTTGTTGTTCTTGAAGCTATGTGTGCTTTTGTTGTTGAGAAGTCTTAGAGAATTCAACTTGGGTTTGATTTCCATCATGTTAATTGTCTAACCATATTCTTGTTCAACACCATCACTCAATTTTTATCGTAAGACCATTAACTTTATCTAAGACTTTTCTGGAAAAAGGAAAAAAATGAAAACCACTTTACCTAGATGTGTTGCATGGTGTTATCTAAATTTAACAACATAAGAAGAGGCCAGTATGAATTCATACTTTTTGACAACCATGAGAAAGGATCAAGGAAGCAGAGAAATGGTAGAAGGTCTATCCACTACAAATCCTAGATGTATTAGAAACCCTGTATAGTGAAGGGATTTTCAAACCCAATACCATTCAAATTGATCAAATTGTTGGTCAACTACATATGTATGGAAACATGGAAGGGAGGAATATGTTCTACTACTTCCAAAATCATAACGATCACAAGTAATAGAGATAGAAAGAAGATACAATGGTTTTTATTGTACTCGTTTCTTGTAGGTAGTTCTTGGCTGCAAAAAATATGCCGAGAAACCAAATCGACCAGTCTTTAGGTTCAAGTTGGCCCTTGAACCAAAGGGGGCTCCCTCAATTGTTACGAGGCTTTGTTTAACGTTGTTCATTGTCACTAGACATCACCTTATGAAGCACAATGACCAGATTTATGATTTATTTTGGGTGGTTGCTAATGATCATCAAATCTCTGTATATGAATAAAGCCGGCTCTTGCAGAGTCCTTGGTCATAGTACTGTCCAATTTGACAGAATAACATGATTTTTTTTAATAATTTGGCGGAAGAATAAAAGGAAATTCATGATAATTAAGTATTCATACTTAAATCTTAATGACCGAGACATAGAGGATGCCTGTAGAAGATTTCTACAACCAAAAAAAACATTCAAAAGATGGTAGAAAGCAACAATCAACATATGTACAGAAATTAACCAAGACAAACAATCTAGTTAATTAATCTCTTTAAATGATTATAACTTTACAGGGGATTTCAGATAGATTGACACTCAATCTATTCTTATCCAGATCTCCTATGTTACTTTGAAGATGTGCAAAAAATAAGGTATGAAAGCACTAGAAAAACATATAGGAAACACAATTTCTATCAAGAACTGGAGCTAGAATACTTCACTTAGGATTTCTATAATAAAATCTTTACAAAGTGACTAGGTTTTAGCATAAAAAGCTCACCCTTTTACATTACAAATGAAACAATATATAAAATAAATCTCTCCTAAACTGTTACAATATTTCTGGAATAAAACCCTGAACAACAACTAAAAACAAAATAATATCTTTAATTTATTTATTGGAAACTTGGAGTTGTTTGCAAGTCTTCTACCTTGAACTCTTGAGCTACTTAAACTATCTATTAGAAAACTACACTTTGATCCTAGTTTGTTGATCTTCTGTTGCTAGGTGTCTTTTGAATGCTGATATCACTGCCTCTAAATTTGGATAGGAATGACTAATGATATTCCTCCTTCAAATGCTAAAATCATGTATATAATCTAGTTGACTAATTTGTTTTTCTAGGTGTCCTTTGAATTTCCAATGCTTGAATTAACCAAATTTTCTTGATTAATGTTTTCCAAATTTTCTGTAAATAAATTTCATATTTCTTTCTTTTCATGAATTTCTCCTCAAATAATTATATCTCGTAAATCCATCAATTTGATTGAAATCTATGTCTTGTTTTGGTATTTATCAATAAATATAATCCATAAACATATTTCATAAAACCATCAAGTGATTCCCTTCCAATGGATTTGAAAACCATGTGTTGTTTTGTCTAAATTAATATATTGATAATACTTGGATTCATAAACATATTTCTAAAAACCATTAAGCGATTTCCTCCCCATGGATTTTTTAAAAACCATGTCTTATTTTTCCATGGTTGGTAGAGCATTTGTTTTTACTTTCCCCTTTTACTCGAGTAAAATATTTGGATAAGTATTTATCCAAATCTCATTTTCCATGCATTTGTCCTCTTTATACCATAACAAAAATATATTTCTTTATTCTGTGTAAAAAAAAGAATGGTTTTACTGGCCTCCTTTTTCTTTCACCGATAACGTCATTTCATAAATATATCACTTATAGCTTTCACCTGTAAATTCATTTACTTAAATGTATGACCTATAAAAATCTCCTTTCACCTCAGTGGAATTTTACTCAGCCTCTCATCCCTATAAAATTTAGGAGTTGTCTTTAGTGAGACTTTTTGGAAGCTTGTCTGGTGGGTTTTTCCTGTCTAATTTCTCTAAAATATGGCAAGAATTTATTGAAATCACAAACTTGATGGGTAACTCCTACACAATTGAAATGCCGCAGAGGCTTTTGAGGGTGTTTAATTCATTTATACAATCAAAAAACCAGTTTAAATAACACAAATTAAGATTTCACCTCGAAATTTTCCGTTGGATTCTAGCAGCGAAAAAGTCCAAAATGTCACACTAAAGACAACTCCTAAAATTTATTTCATGAAAATATGAACTTTCCCTCCTGTCACATTTTATAAAATTCAAATTAATATGGATAATGGCTTTTGGGGAGGGGGTTAGGTAGTAACTGATTTAGGAGGGGGGTAAGAACCTGAAATGCATGAGAGCCTCACAGTAGTAAAAAGTAGTAAATTTAAAACAACATTTTAGAGGGAGGATGGGGGGTAGGTTAAAATTCGAATAGGCAATCCTGCTCCCCTAGAAACCACTGATTAATCCTTCACACATCTCGAGCCATGAAAGGTTAGGGTGGTTTAGTACTTAAGTGCATACAAAATTTTAGGGGCGAATGTTCGCCCTTAGGTGAAATTAAGGGGTTTTAAAGTTTTAGTGGGTGAATATTTTGTATCATAGTACATCTTTACAAATCACCTCAAATAGCCCACCTTATTTTAAGGGAGAGGGTAAAAAAGGTAAATTTAGCCCTTGAAATTAGGAGTTACAACCTTCCATTCACCCATTTTCAAGAATAGGTTTTATTTAAGTGAATCCATTCGCCCATTTTTGAGAATAGGTTTTATTTAAGTGAATCCTATGGGCCAAAGGCCCAAATACCATATTTATAAAAAAGGTATGGTAAAATAATAAAAATATAAATAAATGAGAGGTATGGTAAAAAAATAAAACATTTTTTATATTTACTCCATAAGTCACCTTATATGCATGCAAGGGTGTAAACAAATCAAAATATAAGTAAAGTGGAGGCATGGTAAATAAATAAAATGTCTTTTTATACTTACTCAAAAGGTATGGTAAGTAAATAAAAATATAAATAAACTAGACACATGGTAAATAAATAAAACCTCTTTTTATATTTAGTCCATAACCCTCGTTCTATTTATGAAAGCTCAGGAAAGATGTTTTATTTTAGTGAATCCTATGGGCCAAATACCATATTTGTAAAAGAGGTATGGTAAATTAATAAAAATATAAATAAACGAGAGGTATGGTAAACAAATAAAACATTTTTTTATATTTACTCCATAAGTCACCTTATATTTACGAACTCTCAAAATATGCATTATATTTAGGTGAAACCTATGGGCAAAATACTATGGGACAAATACCATGGACTAGATTGTTATTAATGCCATGCAAAAAAACACTATTAACCCCAATATTAGTATTAATAAAAATAAAAATGGTACATGGTATTGACCCATGGTATTCACCAAAATGGCACATGGTATTGACCCATGGTATTCACCTGGAATGTAGCCTATTTAAATGGGGGAATTAAACCAACATAGGTCCATCCTTACTCTGGATCTACTAACCCTCGAGAGGTATCAAATATCATGATATGCAAACTAGCATAGAGTGAAAAATATTTGATACGATCAAGAGTAAAAATGGATGTTGTAATTTAATGTATGTTAAACATTTTAGCTTGGTTAAATAAAAAATAAAATAAAAATCAACTATTAATTTTATTATTTTTTATAAATTACTAATGGTAATTTTTAAGCTCCAGGTTTATGATAACCCATGGTATTGACCCATGGTAATACCATGGTAGTCATGTGAGCATAGACTATTTAAAGGGGAAATGCTATCATCTTAGATCCATCTTAATTCCGGGTCTACCAAGTGCTCAGAGGGATAAATAGATTTCATCCCCCTAAGAGTGGTAGATGTGGAGTTAAGATGGATATAGGTTGGTTTTTATGATAATGAAGATATTAAATAGACTTAGGAAATTATATTGTAAAAACATCTTAAGGTGAATGGTTAAAGCATAGACATTGGACAAGTATATTTGTATAACTGAAACAAATCTAGGGCTAAAAGGAATGGATTGATTGCACTAGTCATCCTTATATAACTTTCCAACATATGCTCGAGTAAACAGATTGTAATTTGGGTAATTTTTCTGATTGCGAACAGGAACATACTTGTGTATTGGCAGGGTAGCTACGAGGTCCCTAGAAGTGATGAATTTGAATTTTTTTTGGTTTTATATATAGTATTAGGTTTTTTTCTCATGCTTTCTGTGAATGGCACGGGTGAATTTTATCCTACACCCACTAGGTTATCAATATGTAATTTCGATAGTTTTGATTTCGAAAGATATTTTAAAGAAATGTAATGATTTCATTTTTGTATTCAATAAACACAAGATTTTATAATTGAGTAAAATATTTGCCATGTCTGGTGAGAGATTCGCCGAAGAATTATATATACATATCATATTATTGATAAAATTGCCTTCCATTTTTCCTATATACCATGGAGATTCACCCATTTATTATACATGTAAATTTAGGGGGGTTCTTAAAATTTTCCATGCTTAAGTGTGGGGTGGGGGCGTACATTTAATTTTGACTTTTTTCGATTTGAGTTTTGATTTGACGTATTTGGCATAAGATAAAATGTGCTTTTTATAGTTTGGAGATTAGGTTTGTTATTTTTTAAAACTAAGTTTTAATATTTTAAATAAATAATTATATATATATATATATATATATATATATGTGTGTGTGTGTGTGTGTGTGTGGATATATTATAAAGTTGAATTTTATTTAAAATAAAAACCTGTAAAAATTGCTCGGAGACATTTATAAAAACTTCATAAACTTCATGGTTTAGCAATGGAAAGGGTTAGATGAAATGATATTTAAATGAAGGAATTTATTAAGGCAAAGATAAAATTGTAGGAAGGTGACAAATTCTTTTTAAATAATTTTGTAACTTACATGGTGTCAAAGTAAGTTACAATAGTTTCAATGCTTCAAACTTTTCTCTCGCACCAACAACGATCATGTACGATCAAGTCTCGACGCAAAAGCGGGTTAGTTCGAGCAACAATCGACCTTTACAAAATCATCCTGAAAAATAAATTTCCAAGAGCATGAGGATAGTGAATACGAATGAGTTCTCACTATTTGAAAAAATTATTAGTGACATCGGACAGATCACACTAAGCCTGAAATAAGGCATCCAAAATTTTGTCCAATTAAATGTTAACAAATTACTTTTTGAATTATAATAAAAATTATTTTATTTATTTTTAAAATTAAACATTATAATTTTCATTATTCAATGCTAAATTAATAGTGGTCAACAGGATAATCTATTGCTAGAGTCACGTCTCGGTAGAGACTAATAAGCAAATCATTTATTTTTCACAAAATGTTGCCATACCTTCTTGTATAGCAACTTTGTTATCAAAAACTTCTTGAATAAAACCAACAATATGAAGACTTTACATTTCATTTATACCTTTCCTCTTTCTCCTTATTCGAAATTTCCCTTCACTATTAAACTACTCTCATTTCATCGCCGCCATTTTTATGCATGTTTTTGATTTCCTCTTTTTAAAATTATATATTTTATATTTTCATATAACTAAACTAAAATTATATATAATTTTAATTATCATATTATAATAAAAAACATATTTTTTTAAAACAAAAATGAGAATAAATTATATAAAGTATGTGCCTAGTCACAACAAATATGCGATACATTCCGTACATTGCATCTTCTTTCATAGGGTCTTCCACTATCTGAGGTACCAAAAAGACTAAAAACAAACTACAATAGCAATTCACCATGCATAGATCTTAGAAAATTGTTCTAACAAAAGGACGCATTTACATAAGGACCCCTTTAATAAATGAGAAAGAAAGTCTCATATTGACGCTTGTTTAGATCTAAATGTAGAATTCATCTGCGAGGACTTGAAGTAGTTTTGGAAATATTTTGGTTTGTGAGTACTTGAGGCATTTGTTTTAGGTGCTCCATCTGTTGTCGAATTTCATCAAGCTTTTCATCTTAATAGGATATCTTGACCTTCAAGGAATAAATTTCCTTTATGAGAAAGATTAGATAATTTTTCTGTTGATGAAGTTTCCATTTGATATCCATGTTCTCCCTCTAAAGGGCCTTGATTTGGTGACTGAAGTCATTATAGGTCCTGGCGCTGCCAAGAGAATTATGGTTTCCTTTCCTAGTCATTATTGTTTGTGACGTGGAAGGGGGGACTAGGCGACAGATTAGACTAGACTTGTGGAATACAAATAGGATAAGATAGGGCTATCAAAGGGAATGTAAGAGATGTGAGCAAGCAATGAGCTGACAAAAACTATATACTTGATGGGCTATGTCAAGGGAGGCCAACCTGAGTTCAAAGCATTTACGAGAATTCGTAGGGCTTGGGATTAGACAAATTGAGAAAACTAGAGGCAGAAGGAGATTCTAGAAAGAAAAAAATAGACACCAAAGATGACGAATTTCGAGGGGAATAGAAGAATTCACCCTAATGAACAAAGGACACCAAATAGAAATAGAGCTCTGGAAAATGACACCAACCTGCGAATTTGTACCATGATATTTTATATCCAGAGTACTGAGGCTACCACAGACCATGCAACTACCACCACGCTACAGAGATAGATGATTATCGTGAGTCCCTAAGTGGAGATAGAACAAATCCACCTCGTTGCAAGGATGTGAGAGATGAAAACATAACCTATTGACACACATATAACAAACATTCACAAAGAGCCAAATACATATCTCGTTGTCTCTATGGGTAGCAACCCAAATAATTCCTTTAGAATGGAGTGACATAAAAGGTGCTAATGGGAAATTTTGAAGTTGCTCTATAATTGTACCCTGGCATTTCTATGAGGGAACCAAACAAAATCCAAATATTTATTATAGGAGCCATGATGAAAACAAAAGAGACAGAATATATAAACTATTTATTAACTTGGCTCTCCAGTTGAGATACATGGAGAGTGTACAAACGCTCATACACACCCTATATTTCTTGAGTCAGATGAGCCTCAAATATATAGGCTTTCACAACATCGGGTGGTTTGAACCACTCCCTAACAAATAGGACCTCAATCCCATTCTAAAGTAACAAACACTTAAACATAGGAAAGCTAAATTTCTCCATTAATGTGAACACTCCCCCTTAATGGAGAAAGGGTTCACTAAAAAAAACTCAAATGACATATGATGCCTGCCGGTCTCAGTCTTAGCTAGGATTACAATGGTAAAAGACAGAGATCTCATTTTTGTCTTCTTGCAACAGAGCCCATACTTGTTCATTTTTGGATGAAGATTCACCTTCACTTTCTTTTCCATAAGAAAATGATGGAGGTTCACCTCCTTTTTACATTTTCTCCCCATCCAGAGGAACACATGAAATTTTATCCTTGTCTTCTTCGAGTATATACTAACATTCTTTACATTTGATATTGCACGTTCTTGGGATTCTTCAATTTCTTCTTCTTGTCTCCCAATATCTGCACAAAAAACAATGTTAGATTTATAAAGAGGATCACATTTGCTTTTGTCTTCCTGCTCCTTTAGGAGAGCTTTCATTTCTTCATCTCTCCCTAATCCATCCCTTTCTGCTATCATAGTTATGCTTTCAGCCTCTTCATTTAGTTCTGTTGCTGTAGGCATGTTCTGCATTTGATCTGTATGCAAGGATAGGCCTTCCTTCTCACCAAACATTAATTCATCAATAAGATGTTCTTCAATCATCAAATTGATCCACTCATCATGAGGTATATAAGTCACATCAAACTTGATTTCTGCATCTAGAAAAATTTTAGGTTCTACAATAATCGATGTGTTTTCATCATCACAAGTTTCAGTTATAGACACACATTCATCACCCATCATGGTATCTTTAGTTTCACAATCAAATATGGGATCATTTTCAAGAGAAATATCTTCAACATCATTGCCCTCATTCAAACATATTTCATTTCTAAAACATCCCATAAGAATTTTGTACGAAGAATCTCTCCATGTTCATATATTATACTGAGTATGATGTTGTCATCTAATGCAGATGTTATAAGACTTAATATTGATGCATATCCACTATCATTAATAACATCTTCTACATAATCCAGTAAATTTACCTTCCATAATACTGTTTTCATTTCACTTGGCCATATTTCATAATTCATACTTGAAAACAACGGTAAATTTAACCATTTAATAATCTCACCAAGTTCCAACTCTGCATCTTGATCAACTACTGGTTCATCAACGTTAACCTGAAACAGATCACTAAATTTAGCAAAACAATATTTTGCATTTCTCCTTTGATGCTTTCTCCTTAGTTTTTTTACAAGGCTCTTTCAGTTTACTTTGAAGAACCATTTTCTCCCCTATCAATTTCGGATCTGGAAATTGATCCACCACAGTCAAATTCTCTACCAGCACTCGAATATTTCCACCGGCTCTATGGATCCACAGATAGATCGAACAGTCTCCTCTTCAGGCAAATATGCCTCTCCAGCAAAAGTCTGAACGGAGACATCACTCCAACACACAATGAGAGATTTCCTCACACTGCTGGAAGCATTCAACGGCTCTCACCAGCCCCACGCAGATCACTTCACAGGCAGTTCCTCAACAACATCCACAGTTGCCTCCTCAACAGCAGATCCTCACACAGATATTCACGAAAATCTTTATGATCTTCTTCATGATCTGCTCAATTGTGCTAACAGATCTTGCTCTTCTCGTGTCTCCTTTCACACAAGCGGCCACCAATTTACATTGATCCGCAGCATGCAGGGCAGATCTCAACACCACGAGCTTCTCACCAATAATCCATGCAACAACCTCCTCTATGTTGCCTCCCCCATAGGCCACCAACACTCGTTAATCCCTTCTCAATCTACGCCCACTTTCCACATTTGGACAACACTCAAAAGTCCACAGCCCTCCTGTTTGTGCTCCAAACAGATGTTCCCAGTACCAAATCACGCAACCAGCTCAATGGTGCATGGCCTTAAATAAAAACAATGTTTCTCCACGGTCACTGGAATCAAAAACTCTGCTTAGCAATAAAAACAACAGGTCCACTCATCAGGTCAACTTCTGCCACATCAGGTTAAGACTACCACCAAAGACCACCAACACAGTTTTGAAATCAAGCGTCCAACAAATTCCAAAAAGAAAACAAGCCTCCTGCAAAAAGAATCAGCAACAAAAGTTTCTCCTTAGCCTCATTTGCACCAGGCCTCTACGCTCTCACTCACTTGATCCATGCTCACCGCACAGTGAGTTCTCCTCCACTCATGAATTGGACACTAAGCAAGAATATGGTATCCCAACAGCTCACCAGTGCTTGACTCTCTCCCAATATTTTGGTGTGGGATCAAATCCATGTAACAACAATTGAGGTTGGCCACGATGCTTGTTGTGGTGACAGGCCAAAAATCTGCTTGACACAGCAAGAGATCCACTATCCCACTTCTCGTTGACCAGCTACACGCAATCAACAACGTTTGATCCACGCCATAGTAGATCCGCCTCCACTACTGAAATTTCCAACCTCCAACAACAAATTCGTGGGGATGGGACTCTCAACAACCACATATCTTTATTACGATATGAACTATAATGTTTGCTACACTTGTTTGAACAAACGAGAAAGAGATCCATGATCAATCCAAGGACAAACTCATCTCTTGTATTCCGGGATTGACAACACTCTGCCTCAAAGATCTGCCCAACTACCTGATAGGACCAGACTCCTCCGAATTTATGTTTCAATACTTCTTAAACACGGGAAAGAGCACGCACCAGGCTTCACTAATTTTGGTTAACAGTTTCGACGATTTAGAAGGGCCGGTGTTGAGGGACCTCAACAATAAATTGTCAGGAAAAGTACTCTCTATCGGTCCTCTTTTACTGTCGGCAGGGGATACAACAGTAAACACCAACATATGGAAAGAGGAAACTCAGTGCCTTGAATGGCTGGACGAACAGAGAGTATCGTCTATAGTATATGTATCCTTTGGGAGTATTACAGTTCTATCAGACGAGCAGTTGGCAGAGTTTGCATGGGGATTGGAGGCAAGCAATCAACCCTTCTTGTGGGTTATTCGACCGGACCTCGTTTAGGAGCAGTCTTTGGCAGTCCCAGCCTTGCTTTCCCAGCAAAGGCAAAATACTCAATCCGCTGTTGCACTTGCAATTAGAAAGCAACACACAATGTCACTGCCCCCATGGCGTGTGGGGTTCTCGGCCTCACGCCTCCTGATCCGCCACGAGAATGCCTCCTGCGGTCTTCTCCACGGCCTTTGATCAACTCAGTGGCCTCAAACGTATCCACACTAATGACCTCCTAATTTTTCTCATAGAGGCTTTATCACCAGCAACGAAAACGATCCTCCACATGGTGAGCTATGGTGTGAGCAGCTTCTGCAAATGTTCACTTCCTCGGATTCTTTGCAACAGCCTCCTCATTAATCAACAGTCTACAAAGATGTCCTCAAACATGTAGCTTAAAACAGTCAGCGTGATTTATCACTGCGGACTCACGAAGGTCTTTGCGACTTCACACCAGATATCTGCAACGATCGACAAAATAAAAAATCGCGGAAGGGTAACAGTGCGATCGGCACGTTTGTGCACTCTAACACTCGCGACGATTTCGACTGAGTCGGGCCTTTCACTCAGGTTACCAGATTGGCAACCTTGAAGTTTTGATACCATGATAAAAATAGAATTGATAGAATATATAAACTATATATTAATTTGGCTCTCCAAGTGTGATACTTAGAGAGTGTACAAACACTCATACATGTCTTATATTTTTTGAGTCGGATGAACCTCAAATATATAGTCTTTTACAATATCAAGTGATTTGAACCACTCCTTAACAAATAAGATCTCAACCCTATTCTAAAGCAACAAACACTTAAACATAGGAAAGCTCACTTTCTCCATTAATGCTAACAAACCCGCCCTATGCTTCATACAGAGAATCCAACCTATCAAGCATAATATTCATAATGCCTAGCCTCATAAAAATCCACATAGTAAAATGCTTGGTAGGTGATTTTCTATGAACGTTGAGGATAAAGCAAGTGGATCTAATAGGGTCACCTCCCATACATGGTTCACTCGCCCAGGAGTATCCACCATATCTGAATATACATATCTCTTCTTATGTTAATCCAACCTTAAATTTTCCTTTATATTGCCTCCCTATATGAGTTGCATTGAGGTTGGTGTAATGTTAGTATACATCATTATTATATCTAAGGTATAGTTCTTCATCCCTTATATCCGTTTATTTCCATATAACCCACATTGACAAGGAAGGCCATATTTGCTTGATTGCATACTTCTCTATTTTTCCTTATTAGAATATGATAGAGAGGCTTTGAGAAAAAGCATTCTAGAGAACTTTCAAATTTTTGGAGGAGGAACTTAAGCTATTTTTTTTTAGAATATGAGTTATTGTTCAAATTTTGTATAGTAATTAGAGAGTCTCCCAAGATTACAATATTTGGGATTGCCATATTGTGAGCCTAAAGTATGCATAATAATAGACAGTACATTTAGCCAAAAGTACTTATGGCTAAATTTCCTTTAAAATTAATTATAATACCCTCTCTCTTGGTAACCATATAATATAAATATAAAAAAATTAAAAATTAAAAAATAATAATAATAAAATAATTTAAATAATTTTTGATAAAAATATTTTAATATTTTATTTTTAAATACTCATATGTAACTTTTAATATCATAAAATAAATAATTTTAGTAAAATATTTCAAATTTCAAATATTAGATATTTAACATGAGATACTTTAAAATTGAGTTGTCTACGAAGGCTGAGAAATCACTGGATGGTTAAAAGTGGCAGGAATCTCGGCAAAAAAAATCAAAAAATCTTGTAGAGGCAGTGTTTGAATCATGTTTTTTATGGTAGAAATGGATTCAGCACCATCAAAAACTGCTAAGCACCTAAAACTATGAATTTTAACAATTTTTATTTGGATTTACAAAAATCCCTAAAAAAATTTCAAAATATGATGTGAATTTCCATAACTTTCTGAACAAAAAAACATAATTATTAGACTATAATCCATAAAATATATATCAGATGTATTTGACCGACACAAATTAAAATGTCAATAGAAAAAATTGAAACAAAGATATCTCATATGTATTTGACCGACACAAGTTAAAATGTCGATAGAAAAAATGAAACAAAGATATTAAGGAATTTAGACTTCTGTGATCCATAACTTGTTTAGATAATCTTCAGCAAAATCACATAATCAATCGTTTGGGATGGGAAAGAAAGGAGATGTAATCAGATAGATAGTATTGAAAGGAAATTGCATTAGTTAATAATCAAAATAATAATGTTATAATAAATTAATGATAATATTGTTATAGTTAAATCATATGAATATATAGTTATATAAATTAAATAGTTAAGAAAAGATAATAAATATAATACAATTTTATATTATTTGAATTTAAAAATATTATAAAAATATATAAATTTATAATTTTATTTTAAAATATTATTATTATTGATTAAAAAATGATAATAATGAATTTATATATATATAATTTAATATGTAATAATATTATTAAATATTTAAATTTACTTTTATTTTATTTTAATATGTAGATTCTAAATTAATGAAGAGGTCTAGTTTCAATACTATGAATCAATATTATAATTTAATAATTTTACATATCCAAAAAAACAATAACTCATTTTACAATTAAAACATTTATATTTTAAATTAAGTTTATAATATTTTTTTAATCAAATTGTAAAGTAAAAGGAGAGTGTATATTTCGACACTTATTTATATTGTCCAAATATTTTGGGAAATAAAGAATGTAGGTTTTTATTCTATTCAACCTTTTGGCTCGACACTTTACCCATGGTCAATATTATGAATCAATATCATAATTTAATAATTTTACATGTCCAAAAAAAACAATAACTCATTTCACAATTAAAACATTTATATTTTAATTTAAGTTTATAATATTTTTTTAATCAAATTGTAAAGTAAAAGGAGAGTGTATATTTCGACACTTATTCATATTGTCCAAATATTTTGGGAAATAAAGAATGTAGGTTTTTACCCTATTCAACCTTTTGGCTCGACACTTCACCCATGGTCAGGGACTAAAAGAAAATCATTTTTTCTCATAAGTAATGAGGAGTGGTGTGTGAAATGTAGAATGAGGTAAACATCTACATAGGGACAAAAAAGAAAA
The DNA here is from genome assembly GCA_031772625.1 of Pinus tabuliformis. Lineage (NCBI taxonomy): Eukaryota > Viridiplantae > Streptophyta > Pinopsida > Pinales > Pinaceae > Pinus > Pinus tabuliformis. Next base: position 1,289,845,727 of record CM062807.1, read on the forward strand.
AGTCAGTGATGAGTGAAGTGCCTGAAATGTAGCACCAGGTAAACATCTACCCATCATTAGGGACAAGAAAGAAAATCACTTTGCCTTTTGGTCCATAATGATGAGTGAAGTGTGTGAAATGTAGAACAAAGTAAACATCTACACGGTTCATTTTCCAATAAATTTTGACAAAAGTAAAAAGCATAATTACCTTTAAAATAAATCTCAATTTTCTATTTCTAATTACTACTATAAATATTTCATAAATAGTTTATAATATTAAATCTTTATTATCTAAATAAAATTAATTTTTTTGAAACATATTGTAAAACAAATGCCCCTATAAGCATAATGAAATTTATATAAATTTAGATACCAGATTGAATAAATATAGCTACATATATAATGTAGGAAATATAAATAGAAAAATAAATATACCTTCATAAATAATGTAGGAAATATAAATAATTTTTCCATGGTTTTTTTCTTGAACAGGAATCCATGAATAATCCACATTGTATGATTAAATAATCAGAAAAAAAGAGTAGGCACACTTATGACCATCATAAACATAAATCGAAAATTACTTGAAGTATTCTAAGTATTCACATAAATCGAAAATTACATGAAGTATTCTAAGTATTCCTATGTAGGGTAATTACAATGATACACGTGTATTTTGGAATAAGGCTTTTAGAATTTTATTTTAATTATCAATGATTATTAGTTGAGTTTAACCTCCACAAAATATTTTTGAATATTATGAGTAGTATACACAAATCAAATGTTCAGGTTTATTTCCAAAATATGAATGTTTTTTTTCGCTCTTAATTAAATTGATTAATTAAAAAAAGAAAAAGTCATATGAGCAAGCCATGGTATTGTAACAAAACTTATTTATAAATTAAGAATCTCCACAGTGAAGTGGGGTTAAATTTCCATGTTTAAGAATTGTGTTTTATGGTTTTTTTAAATGTATATATGTTTAACTTATATATATGTTCCATGATCCATCTTAAGTTTAGATCTAACAATGGTTGTGATGGATCAAATCTCTTGATTATTATTATTATTATTTTTTTTCATTTTTTCTTTTTATGTAATTTGACTTGGTCAAAATGGTAGGACATTATAATATCTCTACCATACTAGGTTGGAGAGAGCCTCTTAATAATAATAATAATAATAATAATAATAATAATAATCCAAAATTAGTTATAATCTAGATCATTTTTATAGTTTTTTATTGCTTTCTTTTTGAATTTTTGGTCAGAATTAAAGGCCTCAATAATAATAATAATAAGAATTCAAAATCAGTTATAATCTACTTGCTTTTATATTTTTTTTTTGTTAGTTTGTCTTTTCAGTTTTTAGTCAAAATTATAAAAAACAATTTTTAGACAAATTCTGATTCTTCTATTTATTATGCTCCAATTGTGAAGAGTTCACAACTAGATCTTGTGATTCCAGCAAATATTAAGCAAATTCGACTTTAAACTATTCCAAAAAAATTCCAAAACATATAACAAGTCAACTATAATTTTCTTTTAATTTTAATTTAAACATTGTGAGATATATCCCGTATTAAAAAGTGTTTTGATATTTACTAGATTAATTCCTATAGACATTAATGAGCCATTTAAATTTATACGGTAGTATGTCTAAAGTCTAATCAGAAAAAACATTTTTTTAACAATTTTGTTTTGAAGGAATACTGCGTCTTCATGTCTCGCAGCTTATGGTGAGAGAGTTTCAGCTTATGGTCACAGACTTATCCATGGTTAGGGTACGCAACTATTTGAGGAAAGTCCCATATGTCCAACATTTAGGCCACGCATATTCTCTCAAGAGCTTCACTGTCTAAAGGGATATGTTTTTAGACTTTTTTAAGTCCTTCCACCATTCATTGAACATGTATCCTCTCTTATTATATAGTTGTCTAGAATGGCTCTCCTATACTCAACAATGACCGGCTTTACGACTCTGCAAATGGATGGCCGTGGACTCTGAGAGCAGGTGAAGACAACAATACCAGAATTACATTATGTGACCTAACACCTTTCTTCATGTGTATCTAACTCACTCAATAACAACATAGGATCAACTATTACTCTTACTTTCCATCTAAAGGGAGATTCTTCGCTAGAGAAAGTGAGAGATGGGAATTTTCAAAAGAATTACTGATAAAGTCAGTTTCATGAATGATTATTTCATATACAGAAGATCCATCTGCTATCGGATTAAACCATGTACATCAAATGTCTCTGTTACGTAGAGAACATGTCCATTTGAATAAGAGGCCGGGAGGAGAGCATAAAATTTGGAGACAGATAAGTTTGAATATAGGTTTTGTTGAAGTCAAGAGATTTTTGGTTTTGATACCACTTGTTGGAGTCACAATTGCCGTTACACCAAAACCTGCAGGTATTAGTAAACTGACACATTGCTAAGTATTAGTAAAATGACACATTGCTAGATTTAAGCACGTGCCAAGAAACACACAGGACCGTTGGATTATCCTTCTACACGTCACCGCCATTAATGGGGAGCCCAACAGATTTGTCGTAATGGTAGAAGAAAAGAGAAGATGCGGGACCCGCCAGAGAAATCTGCTGCGAAACACACAGAGACCGTTGGATTATCCTTCTACACCGTCACCACCATTAACGGGGAGCCCAACAGGTTTGTCGTAACAGTAGAAAAAAGGAGAGGATGCGGGACCCGCCAGAGAAATCTGCTGTCCGAAAGGACCAGTCATTGCCGAGATCTTGTTGCAATGATGTAGGAAATATACTTAGGACAAACTATCAAAATAATGGCGTTGAATTTTGCTGGTTCACGATGATTCGAGTAATCTTGCGTAAGCTACTATTGATGTTTTAGAAAAAAAAGAGGTAGACATGTTATATTCGTTTGTTTATGTATGGGAGAGCTTGGGAGAGTATGGACTTGAGACATGTAAAATATTGGGGAAGAGCTTCAATTTATATGGCTATGATGCCAATACATGTCTTTGATTTTAAAGACTTGAAATACATAACTGCCCCAAATACTTTGTGTGTAACACGAAGGCAGTAGCGTAGTCTATAACCATTTATATCTGTATTGCGCTTCATAAAACATGTTTGACCCCACTATTTCGTGTCCTAATTGTAAAGATCGTTTCAGATAATATATAGTCTTGTCCAACTTTTTGATCGTTTTCAGATAATATATAGTCTTGTCCAACTTTTTTACGTTTCGTCAAATCGTATTTTTATGTTCTTTGAAATTATTGAATGGGGTCAAAGCCACTCCGAGATATTTTGAAATCATTGGATCATGCAAATGTCATTTGAAAATATATTCAGGTGGATATGTACAGCTTTGAGTGTGCTGGCCAAATAATGCTATTCACGTGGATTTGTTTTTGTTATTGCCCACCAGGATAGGATATGGGTTTCATATAATTCTATAACCTTTTGGTTAGGTGTTTATATATGACCATTATATATATATGTGAATTGGGGTGATGTGAACCAATAATCTTTTTACATATAATATTTCATTTACTTATACAATCATCATTAGTTGAGTTGTTCAAGGGCTACAAATCTACTCCATTATTAACAACATAAGATTAAATTATATATATATATATATATATATATATATATATATATAGATATATGAATGAAAACACTTAAAAGAAGATATTTACTAATTAAAATTTCGGATTCCTCTCATGCAATCACCCCTTTAAACATTTGCATGCCTTTCTCTCCTATCACCTAGGTCTACTCCAAGAAAGGATAGGCCAAGTCCTACTTTTGGGTGCCATATACATGTAATTTACAATTTTCATCTGCAAAGTAATATTTCTTTTTGTTATTTCTATTCAATAATTTACAAATTTCCATTTCCAAAGTAATCTTTTTTTGTTATTATTATTCAGGACTTATGTGGCTATTCTCTCATTTTAACACACAGTTTCTCTCCTCACTAGATCTCACTTTTTTAGTTGCATATCACCGTACTAGACCTTTTTATTTCCTCTCATACAATATTCATGTATGTAGGTAAAATCTCAATCAGGCTTCTCTATGTTAGTTTTAGCCTCAACATATAATGCTTTGACATTTGCAACCATCTTACATTTGGGTGCCATATACATGTAATTTAAAATTTTCATCTCCAAAGTTATATTTCTTTTTGTTATTTCTATTCAATAATTTACAAATTCCATTTCCAAAGTAATCTTTTTTTGTTATTATTATTATTCAGTACTTATATTCTCTCATTTTAACACACAGTTGATCCCCTCACTAGATCTCACTTTTGTAGTTACATATCACCCTACTAGACCTCTATTTCCTCTCATACAATATTCATGTATGTAGATAAAATCCCAATCGGGCTTCTCTATGTTAGTTTTAGCCTCAACATATAATGCTTTGACATTTGCAACCATCATCTCCTTCTACAAGCCACAATCCCTTGGCTTTGAAACCACTTGTCAGTAAAAAATGAGATAGAAATAAATATGTTTTATAATATATGATAACACATAAACAATTAAAAATACATGAACACCATATTTTACCCTTGAATCTCTTAGGAGAAAATTGAATAATATATCTACTATTTCTCATGGCTTAAAACAAGCCAAACCAGCCAAAGTGAGCCCTCCACTCAATTCATGAATATTACAATAGAGAATGGTCAAGCTTTTAACAACTTCATCACATTTTAACAACTTCATCACATATAATCCACGGGCTCTAAGACCATGGGCCACAAAATTGATGTGCCCACATTTATGATTTCCTTTTAAATTCATTATTACTTAGTATACAATCAAATGATGTAATCACGAGTCAAAAACATACTAAATTACTCTATAATGACTTAGCTCATCATTTTTAATACTAATAAAAATCTTCGTTATGTCCCTTATAACTTTGTAAAAATCTTCTTTTAATAAAAAATCAATAAAAACTTGATATGAATCATCCAATTAAATACTTTCTTTTCAATATTTATCCAATTTCTTATAACATACTATATTCTTAAAGCGTTTCCATTGCAACATATAGGGCAATTACTAATTTATATCTGTATTGCGTTTCATAAAACATGTTTGACCCCACTATTTCATGTCCTAATTGTAAAGATCGTTTCAGATAATATATAGTCTTGTCCAACTTTTTGATCGTTTCAGATAATATATAGTCTTGTCCAACTTTTTTACGTTTCGTCAAATCGTATTTTTATGTTCTTTGAAATTATTGAATGGGGTCAAAGCCACTCCGAGATATTTTGAAATCATTGGATCATTCATATGTCATTTGAAAATATATTCAGGTGGATATGTACAGCTTTGAGTGTGCTGGCCAAATAATGCTATTCACGTGGATTTGTTTTTGTTATTGCCCACCAGGATAGGATATGGGTTTCATATAATTCTTTTAAGTTTTGATTATAATGAGACTCTCATATCTCACGGACTTTTCATGAAACTGAATACCATCAAACTCAAATCTCAGTACGGTACGATCAAACTCAACAGCTATTTACTAATCTAAATATTAGTAATAATACAAAAATATAACACTGAACATATTTTTCATTAATATGTGTGATGTCCTGCATTTTAGTATATGGAAAGAAAACAACTAAAATTAGAAAAAACCAATTATTACATATGGGAAAAAATTTAAAAAACTTATTAAATATATAAATAATAATGATCACAATACATTCATTTATGGACTTGCTTTTAGACAAATGAAAAGGGTTGCTTGCTATGTAGTGAATGTATCTTTAATTGCAATCCCCATAAGTATATACTCAATTTTTAATTACAATTTTCATTTCAAGGATCTTGTTTATTAATGGACTTATTATTTTAATAGGTTATTATTATGTAAATTATAATGTTTTCAGTAATTTCAACTATAATATTTATTAGAAAATATTATTATCAATATACTTATTATTTTTTAAGTCATTATCAATATACTTATTATTTTTTCAATCACGTCAACCAGCGTCAATCTAGAACTATCACTGTAACTATCATATAAATTACAATTGATTTATTAATTTCCCACTGCAACTTTTATTGGAAAGCATTATTTATCGATCCTTTTATTATTTGTAAGTGATATCAATAATATGAATGAAACTAAAGTAACAATTATTATGTAAATTAGAATGTATTTATTAATTTTGCAGAATTAAATTTTTATTCATTAATGTTAAACATATGTAGATATCATCTTTAGAATGACTACAAGGCTTTTATTGTTCATTTAATATTGACTACTATTACACTTTACAATTAAGATATGGCTTTCTCTTTAGTGAGGGTTGCACATATCAATCTAGTAACGCAAAAATAATTAAGATAGTAAAATTGAAATTTTGATAAACATTGTTTCTGTTTCTGGTACAATTCATTTAGAAATTAATATCTAGGTGAATTGAGCTTATCAAAATTATTAGGTTGACATATTTTCCCACTTGCATAGTTATGTAATTCTAGGCCTATTAACTTACACACATCACATATTGTAAAGTTGAATCTAGACAAATAAAATATCCGTGGAAATGAAAGAATACATTATTTGATATACCAATGAATAAAGGTGGGTAAAAGTAGTATTTTTTTTTTATTTTCTATTTATATTTGACATATGTAAGAAAATTACAAATGTCCTCAATGACTCTTTGCTAAATTATTGGCGAATAGAGGATGATTTCATTATATAGAATATTGATACCACTAAGGAGACATAAGATAAGAAAGTAGCAAGATATTATAAAGAAGCCATTTATTTTAATTTAGAAAATCAAAAGCATCTTTAGAAAAAATTCAACATTGATAAACTAACAATAAAAATTCATGAGCTCATAATAAAAAATGGTATGTGAGAACTCCAATAATAGAGTGAGATAAAAAAAAAAAAATTGTCCTCTTTAAGAAATTTAAGCAAAAGATCAGATTTTCTTTTTAAATAAATAGAATCACCATTAAAAAAAATTACAAAAATAATAGCAAACAAATAAAAAATATTCTTTATATATTTATACAAAATTTCTATCATATTTATATAATAACTATTAAAAAATCCATCACATTATATTTTATAAAAAAATAATATTCAATAATTAAAAACTTAAGCAATCTAAAATTTTAATGAACACATATTATACATTTTTAAAATTTAATTGTTTGTAAATTTTTTTATGATATTTAAATTATTTTTAAGGGAAATGTCACTTAATGTTACATTAAAAAATATTAAAAATATATATGTGTAGGCTAATATATATTGTATATGTTAAAGATATGTGTAACGTTACTTTTAAAAAATTAATTAAAATAAACGTTCCTTTAAAAAAATTAATTAAAATAAAAAAATTGTTGGCTAATATTAACAAACTCAATTTTGAAAACCATATATATACAAATTAAAAACAAAATTAGGTAATAAAAAAGAAAATTAGGTAAAGGAAGTGGAGAATTCAATGGGGCATCTCATGTAATAATAACCAAGTAAATTTCGTGGCGTTAAGGTTTTATGTTGTGTGATTTCTATTCACGTTTTTGGTTGTGTGGCATTTAGGTTTTATGTTGTGTGATTTCTGTAATATGAAGGTAAACTCAATATAATGGAAGGTGCTCAATAAAATAGTAGAATTGAGCTGAAATATTGAGTAGAATGTAATATTTAGGGTGGGGTGTGACTTGAAATATTTGTATTTATCCCTACCCATGGCTACTATTTATTTGGTGGGGGTGGTTATAAATATTGGTTAACATATAATATTGTAATATTATATTTTATGTAATCAATATATTTGTAGAAATTAATATAGATGTGTTCCATCTATAAATTTAATTAATAAGCCAATAAAAACTTAATATTTACAATATGACAATATTTTTAATCATGAATATTTACCATCGATATTATTAACTTTTATGTAGGTGTTTTAGAAATACCATGGGCCAATACCCACAAGAGAAAGATACAGAGGGAGAGGAGAGCAGAAAATTATAAAACTATGGGCTACTACCATGGTTTATCAATACCATGGGCCATTTAGACTTTTGATTATTATGTTATGGATCTAGGCTTTTAATTGTTACAATGCAATGCCCGAATACCATGAGCTTTTAATTTTATTTTGTTTAGCATGATTGATCCAAAATATATGTTTAATATTTTACAATTAATTATGTTTTCTATTAATTTAGATACTTTTTAAATACAATACAATGGGATCATATTTAAGAAAGAGAGTGAGATGGAAGGGAGAATAGAGTGTGGGAGAGAGACATAGAGGTGAGAGACATAGTGAGAGAGAAAGGAAGAGAGAGAGGAGGGGGAGAGAGGGAGGGAGACAGATAGATTTCGAGGGGGAAAGAGAGGGAGTGATGAAGATGGAATAAGGGGGAGAGGAGATGAGGGAAGAGAGAGAAAAGGAGAAGATAAAGATAGGGAAAGAAGGGGAAGAGAGAGAGAGGGAGACATAGATATGGAGGGGGGGAGAGGGGGAGAGAGATAAAGAGAGAGGGAGGGAGATAGTAATAGAGTTGGAAGGTGGAGAGAGAGTGTATGGAGAGATAGAGGGAGGTGGGACAGAAGGGGAGAGAGAGGAAGGAAAAGGAGAGAGGACTTGAGAGAGAGTAGAGAGAGAGGAGGGGAGAGAGATGGGGTTGGAAGGGGAAGGAAGACATAAAGAGAGAAAGGTGGAGAGGGAGTGGCAAGGGAGAGTTGGAGAGAGAGAGAGAGAGAGAGAGAGAGAGAGAGAGAAGGAGGGGGAGAGAGAGTGTGTATGTTTTGGGGTGAGAAGGAGAGACGAGGGGAGATATAGATATAGATGGGGTGGGGGGGGATGTGGGGGAAGGGGTAGAAGAGAGAGGCAAAGAGAGGGAGGGAGGAAGGAGGATACATGGGAGATATATCTATATATATATATATATATATATAGATATATATATATATATATATATATATATATATAGATATATATATATATATATATATATATATATATATATATATATATATATATATATATATATATATATAGATATATATATATATATATATATATATAGAGAGAGAGAGAGAGAGAGGGGGGGGTTGAGATATAGATACAAATAAGGAGAGATGGAGGGAGGTAAAAATATATATGACAGGGGGAGAGAGGAAAGATGGGGGAGAAAGGGAGGGGGAGAGAGAGAAGGAGAGGGTGAGGGAGATAGACACATAATGGAAGGTGAAGAGAGAGGGAAGAAGAAAGAGTCTCACATAAACAAATACACTATTGATTTCAATGTAGTTGTTTTCTAATACTATTTAATCACATGAACTATATGCATTCATTTAAGTGTAGATGTCGATTTATAATTCTATTTAATACCTTACACCAAATGCATTGATTTTAGTGTCGATGTTGATTTCTACTGTTATTTGATCGCTTGCACATGATGCATTGCTTTCAATGCAGATATTGATTTCTAATCGTATTTGATCGCTTGCACTATATGCATTGATTTCACTGTAGATGTCGATTTCTAATCATATTTAATACCTTGCACTAGATTCATTGATTTCAGCGTGGATGTTGATTTCTACTCAGATTTCATTGCTTATAGTAGATGCATTGGTTTCAATGTAGATATTGATTTCTAATCCTATTTGATTTCTTGCACTAGATGCATTGATTTCAGTATAGATGTTGATATCTAATCCTATTTGATTGTTTGCAATAGATGCATTCATTTTAGTGTAGACATTGAGTAGATGCATTAGTTTCAATGTAGATATTGATTTCTAATCCTATTTAATTTCTTGCACTACATACATTGGTTTCAGTATAGATGTTGATTTCTAATCCTATTTGATTGTTTGCACTAGATGCATTCATTTTAGTGTAGACGTTGATTTCTGATTTGATGCAACAAGATGTATGATGTACATTAATTTCAAAGTAATTAGATTAATAAGGTGCACTAGTTTCTGTGTAATCATATCTCTACCTCCTCCATCTATATCTCTATCTCCCATTGTCTCTCCTTCTCTATCTCTCTATCTCAGCGCCTAAACACACACACTCTCTCTCCATATCTATGTATCTCTCTCTACCTTCCTCCCTCTCTCCCTTTCCCCTCCCTGTCTCTCTTCCCCTTCTCTCTCTCTAACATTTCTCTCTCAATATCTATATTTCTTCCTCCCTCTGTGTCTTTGCCTCTCTCTTATTCTCTCCCCCCCCCATATATATCTTTATCTGCCCTTGTCTCTCCTTCTCACCCCCAAAACATACACACACTCTCTCATTGTAAGCACATAAAAATTATTCAACCATAAATACAATACTTGGATTTTCATTCTAAATAAAATGTTTGCTTACCCCAAATGATTGCTTCTTGAAACTATAAACTAATTATAATTGGGTACATTCTTAGAAAATAACTCTCGTTCCAACTTCTTTTCATATGATCGATATGAGAAAATGGAAAAACTAATAGGTGTGACAATAGGAATAGTAGAAGAAAATAGTTTCATATTGATTGCAATGAAGATTGTTTGTAATTGACTCTATTCTTAGTATTCACATTTTATATTTATCAAAATTGTTACATTGACACTTTGCACTCAAAAATTGTATTTCATCATTTTTCATCATTCAAATTACAAAGGGTCTCTCTCATCTCAACAAATTGAGGTAACTAAGCAAATTTTAAATTAAATTGACTAAATTAATCTTAGACATATTTAGCATATTTAAAATGATCATAATAATTAGATGTTCAACAAATTTTTATGACCCCACACGACTCAAACCAGCCTAGATCCATTTTTAACACCAGATCTATCAAGTAGCGAGAGGAATCAAATCTCTCGAGATGCAAACCTTTCCTCATATTTTGCACTCAAAAAATAGATTTGCACTTCGAAAGATTTGATCCCTCTGGTGTTTTAAGATAGATCTTTTTAATTATTTAACATATATAAAAAAATTACAAACGTCCTCCATCATGATGTTAACTCCGGGCTAAATCATTAAAAAATAAAAAACAATTTTATTATATATAATATTGATACCATTAATTATCATCATGATAAAAAACTCTTTTTTATTCCATGAATCATTATCATTATAAAAAATCCTTTTAGTTTATTAAGTTTTATTTTATTTTAGTTAAAAAATCAAATATATTTTAAAATTTGATGAAAAGAAAAAATGAAGAAGTAAAAGTGAAAAAGTGATAAATTCAAAAATTCGAATTCTTAAATAATTTTGCTATAGCATTGATTCTCTTATTTTTCATCCGGAAGCTGCTTGATGATCAGCTGCTGGGTATGAAGGAAGCTAGCTGATGAACCTTAGGCATGAAGAAGTAAAAGTGAAAAATTCAAAGGTTCGAATTTTTAAATAATTTTTGTGTAGCATTGATTCTCTTAATTTTTTTCTTTTTTTTGTAAGCTAGTGCGGGACCCTTTCATTTTTCCACATACAACATTTTTACACTTTCTGTAGGGATTCGAACTTGGGTGGGGGGTGTGAAAACCATCCTCCCCAGCCATTACACCATGCACGTCATGTGCATTGATTCTCTTAATTTTCATTCAGAAACAGGGAGAGGTTAACTTTGCCATGAATAATGTATTATACGAAATCATTTTATAATATTTAAATGCATAATCAGCTTGATAATAATAAAAACTATTTGGAAAATTTAACTTTTTTATTTTCAACGATGGCAGTATAACTATCCGATGAAAAGCTGGTAACAATGTAAAGCTAATAACAATGTAATATAGTTTTATTTTCAAATGAATTTATAACTAGCATTTGCATCTTATGTTGCAAAGGAAATGCCGTAAGGCATAGAGTGGAGAAGAATAGCGACATGTGAATGGACATTGTTGAAAGCAAGGGTGGATGATAATGAGTTACAATTGCAATAGTTAGTTATGTGTACTTTGAAAATGGATATTTTGTTATGGTCAATCTAATGCATCCATTAATTAGATGACAACGAAAAAGTTTCGAGCCCAGGCTGAACCAACACGAATCTTTTCTACAAGACTGAAATTGCCTAAATGATTCCTCAATCAATGGAAATAACTGTTTCCCTCCTCTGATACCTAAAATACATTGTAGGAGAATGATTTTTCAAGTAACTTAATATAACTAGCAATTGCCCCAAAAGGTGCAAAGAGAGGCCGATAGAAATGTTAAATTGAAAGAATTGTATTTTGATTCAAAATAATAAATATTATAATAATTCAATCATTCAAACTAAACCTAGTCAATAAATTGCCTAAAATAAAATAAATCCTTAATCAAAATTATACAAATTATTATTCTTCGTTTCTCTCAATTATTTATTTAATAAAATCCAATCAATCATTCAAAATTGAGCACATCAGGCAGGCCAATCCGCTTTGCCCACAATAAAACTCATTGGGATTTCAGATCCATAGGTTGAGAGTGAGCCCCCGCTTTGCCCACAATAGAACTCAATGGGCTTTCAGACCCATAGGTTGAGATTGAGCCCCAGCCTGTTGCTGCTGGTTTTGCTGGTAATTCAAAGGTCTTCTGAATAACATGATGTGTGGCTCAGGACGATGAATGGCATAGTGCACCCATCCATGAGACTGTTGAACTCCAATGGCTCGCCATTTGTTATGGACCAAAAAGAATATCAATTTGGTTAAAATTATTAATATGTTTATAATAATAAAAATAAAAAATAAAACAAACAAACAGATTAGCGCATTAAAAATGGCATTTGAAAACAAATTAGGTGTTGATTACCACATTGGGAAGTTGGCAAAACAGATGCATTTGCATTAAAAATAGCATTTGAGAAAAAAAATGCGGTGCTTACCTCATTGAGAAGTCAGTTCTTGGGAAGCAATTTGGCAGTGTCCGGAGGGAGAACCACATGTCAGGAGATGACACATAACGCCCAATCATCAAAATAATCCATTTGGGTGAAATAAAACCCTAATTACAGATATTCAACTCACCAGTTGAAGAAGGCATACAGAACAGTGTATGTGAAGGCCCAGAGGACAGTGATCAATCATTACAAGTACTAGATTTGAAGTGAATTCAAGGCTAAGTTTCGGAGGAGGGTGTCTGCGTATGTCGTGGATTGGAAAGAGTCTAGGAATGTTGTGTCCCAAGATCGAGCTCCAGGCCTTGGCAACAGGGCCATCAAACCCCATGAATGGGAGAATATGTTCTGCCATGTGAATGACAGTGCATTGAAGGAGTTTACAGGTAGAGCGTTTTCTTTGAATAATAAAGAACCAGGCTCCAAATTACAGTGGCAATGAAGGGCAACTGCAATTGTATGTATGTATAGGGTTAAATCAATAGGAGGTTGTCAATGATAGATGTAGTATGCGGTTCGTTGAGTGGATCTGAAAGTCCACCATCCAGCCAAAAAGCAAAACAAATATTTTATTTAACAAAAAAAATAGCGCAAGCTCTGAGTTACAACCCTGTATTCATAAGTATCATCAGTGTATTTATCTGAGTACTGAATTTGAGGCATCCTGATCAAGCGAACTAAAGGCTTGAATGATCTGAACCCAAAGAAAGGAAATAAGGGCCAATGATTCAAATCCATCCATAAATTGCAATTAAACGATACAGTATTTTTACCCAGATAACGGGGACTAGCATTTAAAACAAAATAACGATAAACCCAGAAGTAATCCCCGTAATTATTTTAAAAATAAATTTAATATTTGTTTTAATTTTTCTGTTGACCCGAATGAATTCGAAATCCATATAATTGGATCTGAAGTCTTCAATGTTGTATTATACTCGTTGCAGTTCTAGACGGTCCTGCCAGTGTGGTCGTGGGTTTCAACCTGTCATGCATAAGGTCTTCTTCGAGTATGACTAGTTCCAACAAATTTCAATTATCTGGGACTTAAATTTGAGTGTAATGGAATTGCAGATTCAGAAATATTCTGAAATTTTGACAATAAGGGATGGTATTTCATATTTCCAAAATAATCTGAATCTGCAATCTCGATAAGAAAAGAATGGCGGGTAATTAAACCAGGCTCGTTGCAACAGCTTCCTTAGGACCCGTAAGCTTGAATAAAACTCTAATTACAGATATTCAACTCACCACCTAGATAGCCAGCAATCAAGCATACCCACACTCTAAGATACCCAATATTGGGTACCCATTAAAGAATACTGCATCAAAAGCAGCTCTAAGGCGATTAGTAATAAATCTTAGTAAACCGGGGGCTGCATTGACAGGGCAAATTTCTTTGAGATGCAGAAATTTTGGACCCTCGGGCCTCCGGGAGCACCCGCAGAGAGGGGTTACTCAAGGGTACACTTGCAGGGAAAGGAAGCTGAAGCGCTACAAATCCATACTTCTTTTGGAAGCTGCCTCTCCTAAGTTGCTCAATGTAATACACCGCTTTCAGTTGAAGAAGGCATACAGAACAGTGTATGTGAAGGCCCAGAGGACAGTGATCAATCACTACAAGTACCAGGCTTGGAGTGAATTCAAGGCTAAGTTTCGGAGGAGGGTGTCTGCGTATGTCGTGGATTGGAAAGAGTCTAGGAATGTTGTGTCCCAAGATCGAGCTCCAGGCCTTGGCAACAGGGCCATCAAACCCCATGAATGGGAGAATATGTTCTGCCATGTGAATGACAGTGCATTGAAGGAGTTTACAGGTAGAGCGTTTTCTTTGAATAATAAAGAACCAGGCTCCAAATTACAGTGGCAATGAAGGGCAACTGCAATTGTATGTATGTATAGGGTTAAATCAATAGGAGGTTGTCAATGATAGATGTAGTATGCGGTTCGTTGAGTGGATCTGAAAGTCCACCATCCAGCCAAAAAGCAAAACTAATATTTTATTTAACAAAAAAAATAGCACAAGCTCTGAGTTACAACCCTGTATTCATAAGTATCATAAGTGTATTTATCTGAGTACTGAATTTGAGGCATCCTGATCAAGCGAACTAAAGGCTTGAATGATCTGAACCCAAAGAAAGGAAATAAGGGCCAATGATTCAAATCCATCCATAAATTGCAATTAAACGATACAGTATTTTTACCCAGATAACGGGGACTAGCATTTAAAACAAAATAACGATAAACCCAGAAGTAATCCCCGTAATTATTTTAAAAATAAATTTAATATTTGTTTTAATTTTTCTGTTGACCCGAATGAATTCGAAATCCATATAATTGGATCTGAAGTCTTCAATGTTGTATTATACTTGTTGCAGTTCTAGACGGTCCTGCCAGTGTGGTCGTGGGTTTCAACCTGTCATGCGTAAGGTCTTCTTCGAGTATGACTAGTTCCAACAAATTTCAATTATCTGGGACTTAAATTTGAGTGTAATGGAATTGCAGATTCAGAAATATTCTGAAATTTTGACAATAAGGGATGGTATTTCATATTTCCAAAATAATCTGAATCTGCAATCTCGATAAGAAAAGAATGGCGGGTAATTAAACCAGGCTCGTTGCAACAGCTTCCTTAGGACCCGTAAGCTTGAGGTAAACCAGGCTCATCACATTAGCTTCCTAAGGACCCGTAAGCTTGAGGTTTTTGTTTTTTAGGTTTAAAGGTTTTTTTTTTTGGGTAGTTTAATAAGTATGTGTAGTTTAATGATTGTGAGGTTTAAGAGATAAGTGGGAAGTTTGGTTTCCACAAATTTCACCATGACAAAACAATATACGCTTGAGAGATCAATAAGCTTCCATTAAATTAGAGTTTAGAGGTAGTCGAGCTCAATCCATCCCCACTCTCATGTCCTCAGTCCTTTTTTAAGGACCCTGGATTGGTTTGACTAACATAGATGGGGACTCTAGAGTTATAATCGCCTGGGCCAAGAGCTGTTGCAATCTCCAGACTCTGAATCTCATCTCTTGGCAGCAGATGATCCAGAATCTGTCTCAATCTTTCCGTCTGATCTCCGTCTCGCACATAAATTGTGAGCATAACAAGGAAGCTGATAAATTGTCATAAAGAGGAGTTTCTTCCCTTCCTGGCTCAATCTACTTTCAGGAATTCTCCGCAGACTCTCTTATTCGATCGGGCCAAATTGCTTTCTAGCTCCTCTCCAGATCCGTTTCTGTGATGGGCATCCTGCTTTGTGGCCCTAATTTTTGTATGACGGGGCTCTCTCAAGCTAATGTTTTCTGATATTTGATTTTGGTAGTCTTTTTCATTTCTGTTTTGTGGTGCTAGTTATTGTTTTTCTCCTGCTCTGGATAAACCTCTTGCCTCTGGGTATTTTCTGATAATGTTGATGTTCTTGATGTATATTGCGCAGATTTATCGCTGGATCTAACGTCTTTCTTTCTCTGCATCGGGGTTTTTAAAACCATGCTCTGTAACCATGTCTGTTTCATTAATATATGATGGTGCGTTTTTTTCTTTTTCTTTTTTAAGACAGAATCAACATGAATCAGCGTTGATCTATGATTGAAGCAAACATTGTCATTTACTGTCAGTGTGAAATAGGTAAAAGGGGTTATGCATTCAAAGCATTTGAAGGAGTGAAAGCACATATGTATTTTCAGTTCTTTCATCAAAGCGCTTTACAGAGCGTGCAGGGTGGAGGACACTGTCGAGCTTTTCAAATCAAATCCATCCATAAATTGCAATTAAACGATACAGTATTTTTACCCAGATAACGGGGACTAGCATTTAAAACAAAATAACGATAAACCCAGAAGTAATCCCCGTAAAGCCTGATTAAATATATAAAATGAAGGAATCTGTTCTACCGTGATCAATTGAGATACAGAAATTTAAACAGGCTTTTTGTAGATCCAAAAAATGTGGGTAAAGGGTTAGTTAATGCCAACCTGGTGGATAACAGAGAGGTCGAATTCCGACCTGAGAACTTGAAATGCCCTACAAACAGCCTTGGAAAGCTCTGATAAAACCTTTGAACCGAAAATTAGTGAGCGAGAACCTGAGATTGGGTGAATGAGACGGCGCGTAAAAGGTCAAAATAATGAACTTAACAAGGAATAAACTAAGCAGCTCGCAAGGGCAGAAGGAATACAACAGGAGAATGACAGGAGAACTGATTCTAATCGTTCGGCTTCCAACGATCAACTAAACTGCTTTTAATCGTTCGGCTTCCTACCAAATTTTGGTCAACAATAAGACACTATTTAGATATGATTAATGTAATTTCGAAATCAATGTTTCCCTTCATTTCCTTTCCTATTAAAGATATTAGATAACTTTTATCCATAACGGGGTAAAGCTACATTCTAAATTCCGAGAGTTTCTTGTATATATATAAATCTTTGAAATCCTCTATTTAAATATTTAGATATGGAAATGAAATTGAAAAATTATTTAAATATTTAGATGATGTATTTGACATCATTTAAATATTTAAATGGAGGTTTTGGCACTAATATAAGAGGTGAAATCATGGCATTTTGGGGTTGTTTTGGTTTGCCAAATAGAAACATCTGCATATCGTCAACATTTATGGAGATTCCAAAACTTCCATAGCAAAAATACAGGGACACTCTGCATTTGACCCACCTCTATTAAGTTTATGGAGATTCCAAAACCTCCATAGCAGAAATACAGGGACACTCTGCATTCCACCCACCTCTATTAACTGGATGGATTAACAGGATTAAACATGTGCTGGCCTCTCTCTCTTCCTACTCCATGGCACATGTATACAGAGAGGACAACAAGGATGCGGACAGACTGTCTAATGGGGGTCTACAAGGACAATATGGTATCATGTATTACAAACTAATAATAGATCATCTCATTAGAGAGGAAGGCGAGATCAACTTGCCATAAAAATGGATCCTGTTTTACTAGTTTTCTGATCTTTAGCCAACATTCTGATGGGCTGACAGATGCCACAGTTTTTTGCTCTGTTTTTGCATTTTTGGATTTGTGTTTTAAGGATTGACTAAACCAGATGTTATATTCAGACATACAAGCATGCATGTTTGTATATTGATATGTCTATCTTCTCTCAGTTGTATGTATTGGTGCACATCTTATTCTCTGTTTGGCCAATCAGTCTTTTCTGATATGTTCTCACTAATAAACTTTTAATTATATATATAAAAGCCAACATTTTTCTTCTAAAAATCTATTAAAAGAAAAATATTCTTTTAAAATCAAACTGTGTCCACTCATTTATTTAAAAATCAAAATTCCTGAACATAATTAAACTAATTCAGAACAAAACATCCAAACAAAAATAAAAAACTAATTCAGAACAAAACATTCAAACAAAAATATAAACCACCATTACAGCAACCCCTACAGCATAATTAAACTAATTCGGAGCAAACCATTCAAACAGGGAACAGGAGAAAACCAGTAATCTGAATCTATACTAATCTAATCCCACATACTTTGTATGGACAGGACATAACTCGTCGAGAGAAAATCACTAGTCATCTGTATTATTTAATGGAAGTTATCCACTCAAAACCATATCATAACTTAACCTTTACTACTTTCTCTTTGGTTTCCATGCTTTCCAGAAGTCTTATAAAAAGCGTTTACGTTCACTTGAAATTTACACAGAGTGTCTAATATGTTCCAAAAGCAAAATAATTAGTACCTTAGCCATATACTCGTAAAGGAATTGCTCAGTAGGAATAGCCAGAATGACCCACTGACACTAGTTCGGCCAGATGCAATGCACCGCCTTTGGACAGTGGGATATCCCTTCTCTCCTGTACAGATTTTGATATGGCTAGATATACAGATACCCTACCTCCTTCACTTGGCAATGGCAAGACTCTAGTAAGTCGCCTTCCGTTGTTAAACAAGTACTCAACAGAATCACCTTCTGTACTAAAACCTTTCTCTGCTATGCTGTAAAGATGATCTGCAATTAACACCAGCGAAATTCAGTAACAATTGGATATCTGGTCATATGCCAACATATTGCAGGAATCATGGATAGTATTCAATCCTCCTTACCTACAAAGAGGGGATCATCCTCTGCCATCTTGCAAAGTTGGGTAAGAAAAGGACCATATATGGAGGGGTTGTCCACTCGGCCTATGACATATGATTGACAGGGACAGACCTTCCACACCAACTCAGAGCCTCTGCTCTGCATCTTATGCCTTACCACATTCTTTATAAAGTCCTTGCTAGTAAGTTTCTCTAGCAGCAACTCCAGAGTCTGTAACTCCAAAGTTTTTTATGTTACTTAGCCCAAATAATTAAAACAAAAAATGAATTCAAGCTTTCTGAATCATAAAGTTTCATAATCTATGAATGCACACCTTTTTGCTGAGGGAATTGATGCGATCCGATTGGGCAGCTGCAGCCCTGGGAAGCTTTAGAACCAAATTGCACTCATCCTCCAGGAGGCATTGAGAAGTCAATTTCTCAAGGTCTACAGTGACAGAAGGAACCATCTTGACAATCTTATCAGACTCCCTTCTCTGGTTAATCACTTCAACTTTAACAGGACGAAAGAATGTGACTAATTCATCTTCTTCATCAGAGTCTACATCTTCCTGTTTCAAGAAACAAAGATATTGTTCTAAGAACACACTCTTAAAAATCCCACAGAAACCATTACCCAAAAGAGCTGAAGGGTATATATACTCACCTGATCATCAGCAGGGCAATAATTGATGATTTTGATATCTCTGGAGAAGCCAGTGTTTACATTGGTTTGCTTCATGGCCACCAGGTCTATGGCATAAAGCTTTCCTGAAGGGTACTTGACAGATTTAACAGAACCCAACGTAATATTTGAGTCCCCATTCTTCTTTGCTCTCAGAATTTTCCTTGCATCCTCTGGAGAATATAGAACCCACTTGTTCTCATCTTTCCACCGAAATTCAGTAACAATTGGATATCTGGTCATATGCCAACATATTCCAGGAATCATGGATAGTATTCAATCCTCCTTACCTACAAAGAGGGGATCATCCTCTGCCATCTTGCAAAGTTGGGTAAGAAAAGGACCATATATGGAGGGGTTGTCCACTCGGCCTATGACATATGATTGACAGGGACAGACTTTCCACACCAACTCAGAGCCTCTGCTCTGCATCTTATGCCTTACCACATTCTTTATAAAGTCCTTGCTAGTAAGTTTCTCTAGCAGCAACTCCAGAGTCTGTAACTCCAAAGTTTTTTATGTTACTTAGCCCAAATAATTAAAACAAAAAATGAATTCAAGCTTTCTGAATCATAAAGTTTCATAATCTATGAATGCACACCTTTTTGCTGAGGGAATTGATGCGATCCGATTGGGCAGCTGCAGCCCTGGGAAGCTTTAGAACCAAATTGCACTCATCCTCCAGGAGGCATTGAGAAGTCAATTTCTCAAGGTCTACAGTGACAGAAGGAACCATCTTGACAATCTTATCAGACTCCCTTCTCTGGTTAATCACTTCAACTTTAACAGGACGAGAGAATGTGACTAATTCATCTTCTTCATCAGACTCTACATCTTCCTGTTTCAAGAAACAAAGATATTGTTCTAAGAACACACTCTTAAAAATCCCACAGAAACCATTACCCAAAAGAGCTGAAGGGTATATATACTCACCTGATCATCAGTAGGGCAAGAATTGATGATTTTGATATCTCTGGAGAAGCCAGTGTTTACATTGGTTTGCTTCATGGCCACCAGGTCTATGGCATAAAGCTTTCCTGAAGGGTACTTGACAGATTTAACAGAACCCAACGTAATATTTGAGTCCCCATTCTTCTTTGCTCTCAGAATTTTCCTTGCATCCTCTGGAGAATATAGAACCCACTTGGTCTCATCTTTCCACCAAACACCCTTCTCAGTTGGATCAGCGATTTTGCACATATTGCTTCTGAAGCAGCAACAATGCAGGCAGAAATTATGCTGTGCACAGCAAACTTTGACGGTGTGAAAAACAAATACAGCAACAGGCCTGGCAGAAACTATGCAGTGGAAAGCAAATTTCTGGTTCTGGGTCACAATTCATGATTTCTTCCTCGGTCTAGCCATTGCCCATTTGGCAAGTATGGCAGAAAGTGTTAGGCCAGGATTGAAAAGAAAATCTACAGAATGAATTAGATTCGACATTATTCTCCACACAGAAGCCAGAAATAGAGGACTTAGTCAATAAATTTGGAGCTAACAAATTTTTTAGAGAAACAGGTGAACAGAAACTATTGGGATCTAAAGGAATCGAACATTTTTTTTATTTTTTTTTGAGGATTGGATTTCTGAGTGTATGAATTGATACATATGGCATGAAGTTCCAACCACAAAACGAAAATAATGCTCCGATCTCCAGTTAGACATAGGTGGCAACGGCCGGCTGAACAGGGACATCAGTGGTGAAAGACATGAAACCAGCTGTTGCAGACTGCTCCTCCAAGAAGAGATCCTCAGGCGCCCTGAATGCACCGTGCACGCAAATAATCGCCATACCAAACATGAGGGAAGAAATAAGAACGGACCCAACATCCGTCAAAAACACAATCACGATACTGAGGACTGACAGAATCCCCAGAATTTCTCTCTCGCTGAACTTTCTGCCATACAACACCAGAGGCTCTGTTCGGAAAAAGTATAGAAAAGACCAACCGCCCAACAAGACCAGGAGCAAGAAGAGTGAAACAAGATGCGAAAGCAGGCTGAAGGCTACCACGGAACAGAGCATAATCACATAATTAATGCGGAAATAGGTCTAGTTTCTCTGAATTCTGGATGTTGCCTCAACGAGGGACTCAGGTTTGGAGAAGGCGTTGTGATCCATGAGTTCCAGCCATGGCCGACGATGGTACATTGCATTTTTAACCGCTTCTGAGACTTTGGACAGGAAAACTGGGGCCGCAGGGCTGGAGAGTAGAGGTTGAGATATGGGAGGGATTGGAGTTGAAGCTGACGTCGAAGGGAATTTTGAAGCTGCCATTCTGCAGTCCCTCTTGCCGCACTTAACGGATCTTTAATCAAATTCCTGGACAATTTCTTCGACGGTTCTGTTACAACAACTAAACTGCACCCCTTCTGAGACTTTGGACAGGAAAACTGGGGCCGCAGGGCTGGAGAGTAGAGGTTGAGATATGGGAAGGATTGGAGTTGAACCTAACGTCGAAGAGAATTTTGAAGCTGCCATTCTGCAGTCCCTCTTGCCGCACTTAACGGATCTTTAATCAAATTCCTGGACAATTTCTTCGATCGTTCTGTTACAACAACTAAACTGCTTTTGATCGTTCGGCTTCCTACGATCAACGATCAAATTTTGTTTAATCATCTAACACCCTAAATCCACGGTCAACAATAAGACACGGAGTCGGCTGGGGCTATTTCTTTCAGAGGGAAACGCCTTACGGCGTAAAAATTCCTGGACAATTTCTTCGACGGTTCTGTTACAACAACTAAACTGCACCCCTTCTGAGACTTTGGACAGGAAAACTGGGGCCGCAGAGCTGGAGAGTAGAGGTTGAGATATGGGAAGGATTGGAGTTGAACCTAACGTCGAAGGGAATTTTGAAGCTGCCATTCTGCAGTCCCTCTTGCCGCACTTAACGGATCTTTAATCAAATTCCTGGACAATTTCTTCGACCGTTCTGTTACAACAACTAAACTGCTTTTGATCGTTCGGCTTCCTACGATCAACGATCAAATTTTGTTTAATCATCTAACACCCTAAATCCACGGTCAACAATAAGACACGGAGTCGGCTGGGGCTATTTCTTTCAGAGGGAAACGCCTTACGGCGTAATAATAATTTTTTATATAAAACTAAAAAGATGTACAAATAGTATGATATTAAATGTTATTTCGATGAACATGATATATTATCTCATTCAATCAATGGATATATAAAGTTTTAAATCGATTAAAATTTTCAAATAATATTTTTTTTTACTATTATTTAAATTTAAATTTAGATTATTTGTAATTTTTATTTAGTTTAATAAAATTTATTTTTTGTCTATGGGGTTTTGGAGAGACAGTGATTGGGTATTTTGTTAAGGCATTCTTTGATGTGAAGTTAATGGTTGACTTTCAGGGTAATATATTGGACATGATGAAGACGTAGTCCTTCCAAGTTTACAACTATATATATATATATATATATATATATATATATATATAACTTTTTATTAATAAATAATATATGTATATTTTGTATATTTTTAAGCTAAATTTATATTTCTTAAACAAGATAATATATCTCTAATCTAGTTTTAGTTGGTATGTCAGAAGGGAGACCGCACAAATGGTGAAAGAATAGTGTTCTTATCCAAAATATATATATAAAGGTTAAAAAAATGACACTATATATCATGTGTCTGCATGCATCATGAAAAGCTAGAGAGGAATTTGCATGGGCACAATGAAATAAATTCACCTGAAGAGAGTTACCTCAAGATCCATGATGCGAAGAGATGAGCCATTCTTTCCAGTAGAGAACATAGCCACAATCATGAACCACACCTTACCTAGATAAATGCCAACCATGACCAACATCTCTAAGCACTCCAACACCTAGCATCAAATCCATCCTACGACTGCAAAGTGAAAGCTCCTTCGATACATGACCTTTTCTTGGTGTTTTCACCTTGATCGTGGATTTTTACCACTTCATTAGATGAAGAGGATGAAAGAATGTTTGTGATGTCCTTGACGATCAAGTAGCTTCCAATTTGGAGTATGTCATACTCATTAAAGGACGACCAATCCACTAAGATAGATAAATCTTGGATTAAGCAGCCTTTGTTAATTAAAAATATGGCCACTTGGTTTTTTCGATGCCTGATATGAGTGAGAATTACAACCAAAAGTTGAGAAAGAAGTTCCACAATTTGATAAATATGGATTTATAGAAACCAGGAGGTTGAAAGTTTGGTTGGCTAAGAGCCATTTTGAAGATGCTTCAAGGTGGAGATAATAAGCTTGCAATATGCTTCCACATCTAATTTACTGAAGTTGTTAGCCACTATAGTCTTAAGACATTTTTCAAGATCCATAAACACCATTGCATTATTATTATTGTGGCCCATGGATCAAGAAATTGCATAACATGACTTACGATGATGACCTTTGAATATGCCATTGTAGCCTACCAAACCTGAATTTCCCTTTGAATCCCCACCAAAGTTGTATTTTAGTAAACCTTGAGGAGGAGACTTGGCATCTGGAGATGAAAACCCCACTGCATGAAGGGGAGAAGAGGAGTAACTTAGAGGGGAGAGGGACAAATTTGATAGAATATGCAACTCTTTGGGAAAAGAGGTCGAGTCATTATTTAACCATTGGGATAACATGGAAATATCCCTAATATATTTAAGAGTAGTCTCCCAAAACACCCCTCTTTCATGACTGATCCCTTTGAATATTTTATGATTTTGCTCCTTCCAAACGAACCATAGAGTAAATCCTAAAGTTAGGACACGACCTCTTTTAACTGTTGGGTTCCTAAATATAGTTTCATGCAAAGCAAGGATGAAGTTGTGAATATCACTCTCATGAACCTTCACCTGATTGTAAAATAGACAGACACCATTATGCTTGAGATTTGTCGCAAATGTGCAGGCAACAATTATCTAACCTATTGCATGGTACTTGATGTGTAATGAGTGTATATGTGTGTCATTGGATCTAAGAGAGTACATTTTTTTGGGTGATCCAATGATGCACATATACAACCATTGCACATTAACCGTCGTGCAATAGGCTGGATAATTGTTTACCAAATGTGCATTCTTGGAAGACATTAAAAGCTAATTCCTGAGCATTCTGGGAGAGATAGCATCTGGAGGGACCCTCAAAACCTCACTTTTAAATGCGATCCCACATGAGGGTAAACATTTTGAGAACCATATAAAGAAAATGAGAAATCTTGGGCTAGAGATTGGCCCAGCAGATATGACACTATATTTGTTCCTAAGGCAGAAGAGAGTGCACTATGAAAATATAGTATGCTTATTTTATAGATAAGGATCATGAAGGTTTATGTGCCCAAGAAGATATTCCTAGCCGTTTACTATGCAAATTTGCATTGTTTCAATTTTTCTTCTAGAGTCTTCCATTCATGTAAGGACATTTGCAAGTCCAAATCTTCCTTTCTTTTCCACAACTGCCATATTGAGTGAGTATATGGTTCTTTCTAGTAATGGGCCACTTGTGCGTAGCTATAACATCCTCGAGTTAAAGGTTCATATAATAAGGTTAATAAAGGAAAAATAAGACCAAGGTCATGGGACACTTATTCCAACCTGAATGTTGGGAAAATCATCCTATTGGGTGCACATTTGATTATTATGGCTAAGGAAAATTTACAAAGGCATTGGAAAAGGATTTGATAACCTAAATAGACATTAATTGGCATCGATTTATGAAAATAGGAGAAAAGGAAGCTGAAGGGCCACTGACTTGCATGAGAGGGAAACTGAAGGGGAAATGAAGGAAAATGAATAAAATCAAGGCGTTAATGTTAAAAAGGCTTCTGAGGATTAATTTAAGGTTTTTTACTGGTTAGATTTTGTTAGTTCAGTTTTGGAGCTCTCTCTTTACTCTCTCTATTCTCTCATACTCTTCAACACTTAGAGAATTCTTGGAGCACTCTAACATTATATAAGGGAAGGAAAATGAAGTACAAGAAACCAAAGGGGAGCAAGGATCAAGAAACTAATAGTTGGATCAAGCGGCTAAAGAGGGATCGCTTTTCCGGTATCGAGTTGCATGTGTGGTTTCCTTATTGGTTTTTTCATGCATGGTACATGCATGTGTGCATTCGATTCTCTTGAAGTCATTGGCATGGGTTTTTCTAGGCGTGATAATGGTTTTATCTTTGCATTTCCATTTTTGGATAGTCATGTTATGATGGGATTCTTTCATTTGGTTGAGATTTGGATTGTCGTATAGTTTTGGAACCGGGTGAGGTTGTTTTAGTAAAATTCCTAGGGGCCTAGTGATAAAAAAATTATCTAGATGACTATTCACTCAAAAATGAAAGTCAAAGGATGCTTATCAAAATAGTCCCATTGCATAGATCTTTCAATTTGAATATAATGCAATTTGAATGGGCTAAAATGGACTTCGGATGAAGAAGTTATTGCAAAAAGAAGATTGCCATTGTCCTTTGAAAAGGAGGCAAATTCTTATAAAAATAGCCTAAAAGACTCATTGAAGAAATCACATCGCAGATGTACCAAAGGGAAGGAATTAAGGCAAAGGCAGAAGTAACCCCGATTGCGGCCTCCGACTTACCGCATCGAAGGTAGGCCTTCACCTAATATCGGGACCCCAGGCAGAGCAATATGCGATATGCGATCAATGTGATGAAGCGATTGTGATGATCAGTGATCGAAGGAGCAGAGGCATAGACCCTGCCGATGTGATATGCAATGTGTGATATCGGTGATCGGCGAATCAGTGGATTGGCGATTGGCATAGTCAAAGGGAAGACACCTGGGGCTGTTGGACATTGCGATATGCGATATGCAATGCGCTGATAGCGTGATCAGTGATCGGTGATAGGGATCACAGAGATACAAAGGGGCTCCTAGCTGTTGTGATTGCGATATGCAATCAGAGCACCGAATCAATGGGAATTATGGACGTGTTTCATAATATTTGAAATCTAGAAATTCGAATTTTTAATGTATTCTCGTGTATTGGTTTTTCTGTCTAATACGCCATGCGATTGCGATTTACGATGGAATGGCGGACCTGATGGGTTTATAAATGTGATTGCAAATATTTGAAGCTCAATTAAACGCTCCAATGATGTATTTTCGCTAGTTTTCCCTGTGTATTGTGTTACGTGTTTGAACGTGGGCTTTCAGTAGGAGGAAGGCCAAATGGTTGGGTTTCTTGTGCCCATCGGTTCATTGCAACGGGAAACTAATTCTTGTGATCAAATAGTTGGGTTCTTCAATTATTGAGGACTATAACCGATGTGTTACAAAAACACAGAGAGCACAATTGACTAGGGGTCACTTGGTGGTTTCTTGGAGGTCGAGCGAACCACTGATATCCCAGAGAAGCCAGTTTTCCCTTCAGGGAGTGGTCGAGAGTTGCTTTGAGGTTCAGTGAAACACGAAAGGGACAGAGAGCCCGAGAACTTGAGCGCCAAGAGCCAGAAATCTTGAGAGCTTCAGAGCCAGAGGGTCGAGTAGAGGCAGAGCCACCAAAGGTTGGAGGCAAAGCTAGATAGAAAGAGCCAGATAGCTAAGAGAGCTAGAGCCAGATGAGCCAGAGAGCTAAGAGCTAGAGCCAGTTAGCTAGAGAAGCAAAGCCATAGAGCCAGAGAGCTCAAGTAGAATTCTAAGAGCCATGATGTTGTAGTGAAGTTGCAGAACAACAAAGAGATCGAAATGACCAAGTTGTTGCTGGTGTCTAAAGTGTGTTGAACATAGAAGAAGGAGTTCTAGAGACAATACAGAATTCTGAGGGAGTTAGAGAGGCTAGAAGCTTAAGAAGCTCAAATCACTGACTGAAGTAGTTAAGTCCATAGAAGCCTAGATCTGTTTGCAGAGTATGCACAACCAGCAAGATAAGATGGTATTTCTAAACCCATAGGTTCAGTGTAAACCAATGGAGTTGAGCGTGGAGCTTGTAAAAGAATTTAAGCCATAATCCCAAAGAGCCTAGTTGAGTTGATTATAGCTTATGGAGACATAGCCCAAGATATCATGGTGAACTCCTAATTAAACTTGTTGTCTTATGTGGTTGCTTATTTTTTGCATTGTATTTACCTGTATGTATGTTTAAATATCAGCAAAGCAAATGAACATAAGCACTTAACAGTAAAAAGGAAAACAAAAGAATACGCCTATTTCAATTTATTTATTCCGCATTTGTCAATCATAAGCAAGATATTGGAAATATGTAAGCTTTGGAGTGGGAGAGTTTCTTGTAAGCTTGACAAGAAGCCTTTAGTGCCCCATTTCAGATCACCTAGGAATCCCTTGAGCAGTAATGGTGGGATTGAGGCAAAGCCTAAGGGAGGAGACACAAAAATTATTGAAAGTATTGGCGAACCAATATGGAGGCATCCAAACTTGTTTAGGGCCTAGTGATCCCTTGACCGATTTTTTTGGGATTGCAGTAAATCTCGATAGTGTATGCTTTTCCTTTGGGCCTAGAAATATATCAAATAGTAATGGTAGGATTGTGTTACAGCTTGGCTGTATAGGTGAGGTTTTCGGGCCTAGGATTCCCTTGACCAGTTTTGGCAGGATTGCAGTAAATCCTGAGGAAGCTTTGATTGTTTTGTTGTAAGTACCACATTCATGCTTGGAATATGGCATGGGGGTGTTTGGGTAAAAAAAGGTTTGGTTCAGCCAAATCTATGGTCAGGTGGTACATGGAAGTCCCTAACTTGGTCAAATTTGCATATGTTAAAAAGAGCTATTTTTCCTCTTGTATTTCATGAGTATTCATACCTTTTATTATGTGTCTTTAACGGTTGTTCTATCATTGTTATTATTTTGGTTATATGTGTGGTATAAGTATGGTTTTATGATAGACTTTAGTTAAGGCCCTCAACATGTTTTGATTGGTAAATAAATGGTTAATGAATGCATGACCTAATAGATGTTATTTTAGCTATTATGAGAAGGCATCATACCTTCTTGGTGATTTTCATATAACTATGAGACCCCTATGTTTAGATATGCATTTATAACCTATATATTACATGTTCATCGTATTAATGAAATGTATGTCATGGTTAGGCCTGGTTAGCTCAAGTCCTTGATCAATTTTTTAATTAATGGATTTTTCCTTGTGTCATTCATCATTCTAGAAAGTTCTATCATGTTATGGGCACATGTCTAGATCCTAGCCTTGAAAAAGTGGCTCAGATCTTGGGGTCACATGCAAAGAACTGGGTAATTTAGACTACAGTTGATGAGAGGTAGGTTTATCTATGAGATGAGAGGATTATAGTCACTAGATTGCCTTCTGATGCAACTGACTAGTAGTCCAGGTCTGTAAAAAAGAAAGTTAGCTCAGGGTTTGGGCACCTGGAGTGGTTGTTTGGCTCCTAGGGATCCTGTAGCTCATGAGGAAGGTCAAAAAGGTTTTATTATCTTGATCCTACTTATTTAAATGTTCCTAGGAGGTTGAGTCACCCCATAGTAACTTTTCATCACATATTTACCTCAGTGGACTGGTTAACTTTGGTAAGTGTCAGAGGAGGGTGCTATAGAGTGGTATGAGTGTTTCGAGGTTCAAACACCTGACTTGATGGGTCATGTTATGCTCCACAATATCCCAAGGCTAAGATGGGAGACCGGAGGAGGTAGCCAAAAACCACTTTTGGTTCAGCAGCTAGCCCTGCTAAACCAACGAGCTATCTCTATGAATTCACAGCCAATGAATGACTCGAATGGGAAAGGATTTTAGGGTTAGATATGTTGGGCACATCTAGGGTTTTGAAAGTTTTAGGTTTTTGATGTTGGAAAAGGGATGAAAATCAGGTAGCTAGGTCAAAGGCTCAAAGGGTTACAACAATGAAGATATAAAGGAGCAAGGTAGAAATAATTTTGTGACGGCTTTAGGGTTTGTCAGTGTAGTGTAGTTTTTGAAAGAATAAAAGGGTATTAATGAGCATGTGGCACCATGAATTCATTAAGAAAAGAGGAAGATTAAACAAACTGATATTCCCATAAAAACATAGCTTAAAGCAAAGAATTTTGTTTATAAACTTTAAGGAAAACCCCTGAAGAAACAAGATATGGAAAGGAAAGATGTATAGCATTCAAATAAAACTAAAATAGAGAAAATACATCATCACAAACTCACTGCACATGAATTCCAAGATAATAGTTGCAAACTTCTCCTTTGATTTCCTAAATAACGTGTCCAAGTACAAGCTACAAGTATTCTCTCCTCTGATGTTCAACTTGTTCTATGACTGAGAAAATGATACATATAGACCAAAACAACATATCCCTTCTCTCTGTGGTCGAATCCATGAGTTTAGGAACTAATACATGAGGCGTTTCAAAGGAAACCTTGAAGACTAGGGAAGCTAAAACAACTCCTTCATTTAAACTTTGACTCAAACTACTCTCATTAATGAAGCGTAAGTTTACTTAAAAACATCTTAACAAGCATTTTACCCATAATTACACCATAGTAACTGTAGAATTTCTCCTACAAATTAGCTAGCTTTGATACCATGTATAACCTTTTCTACAAATCAGCTAACTACGATACCATGTAGAATTTTCTCTACAGATCAGCTAGCACACTGATATCATGTAGAAATTTCACCTGCAGATCAAACTGATATATGCAATGTACTAAAGCATAATACTAGATCTACATCTACCATAAACTTTGCAGAAACTAATCAACCATGAGCAACGTCAAGCATGAACACATATAATTGATAAGAAGGAATCAATCACACATAACACAGAATATATCACTGGGGAAAGCACCAGCATAAAACTCCAACACTGTATTATCAATCAAGTGGAGATCCTCAACAACATACGGAAAGAATCAACTCAATAGCTATCTTGCTCTCTCTGTAATTAGAAGATGAAAATCATGGACTACCTAGGCCTCAATATATAGGTTGTAAGTTGGCCTAATCATACCTATTGTCACCTCAGGTCCAACTACGTAGCCATAGAAGAAAATAGATTCCTTCCTCATGCAAGGAATACTTATTAGAAATATCCAAGCATCTGATAGTACACTATCCCTCATTTGATCTCAATTGGGTCTCTATCTGAACTGCCATGCATCAATTATCCATGAGAAAATACTTAGTTATCAGTTGTCACATGCATGCAAGCATTAACAAACTAAATATAGAAAATTTAACAACTTGTTAAATAATCTAACTGGACTTGACTAAGTTAGACTAAGTCAACTGATCCTCTCAATATAGAATTGAACCTTATCTCCTTTAATCAAGGGATAAATTCCTAAATCAAGGGAGAAAATAATTGCATGATCTCACAAAGACTTCAAATTTAATTTTCCATAAGTAATTAACTCATGGAGATTAATTAATTAATATTTTAAATTGCTGGTAATACCAAATTCGTTTTTACTTCCTATAGTTAGACTAGGGACTCCTAAAAATAGGAAGGGACCCAGAAATTCTATTTTTAGAAGTTTCTATTTTTAGCAGTTTCACCTCTCACCCAATGTGGCCAATGACCTAACTGGCCAAACTGCTATTTTTAGAAGTGTTATTTTTAGCAGATCTATTTTTAACACTTTCTAAATTTAGCATTTCTTGTTGCACATTTTTCAACACTCCCTCTCAACAAGAAAGGCTTCCTCTCAAACTCGATCTTGTAACTCTGGCATGTTTTGCATGCAACACATCTATTAAGTGTGGTTGCTCCAACAACACTCGGAAAAAAAACACTCCCAATTGACCTCTCTATTGGGCTAGAAACATACTTTGATGCTGAAACTCTACCTGCTGCTGACAAGTGCTCCCTCTCTGACATCTATGCTACTGCAACATATCCATGCATCTTGCACCATTGCACACCTCTCTATGCCACCTAGCACTGTGCCACACACTTGTGCTTCTCGCATTGCTGCAGCCTACATGCTATGCGGTATCTTGGGATTCCCTGCACTGTAGCTCTCTTTGCCACTCCATCCGCATCTATCTCTACCCAATCAGTCAGTTCCTACTACTCCACATTGGGGCTCCCATAGGAAGGCCCCATCCAAGAGTTTGGGTACCTCAAGGATCCTACCCCTCCTCCTTTGGACAATCACTCTACATCGCCCCACCTCCTACCTGGAGGTATGCCTCGGTAAAAAATGAAACAGGTCTCGATGATATTTCTTTTACTGTGTCAACCTCGGTAAAAAATGAGCAGGTCCCAACGATAGTTCTTGATCTTGTGTCAACCTCGTTAAAAAATGAAACAAGGGTATGAGGATAGTTCCTTGTCTTGTGTCAACCTTGTTAAAAAGTCAAACCAAGGAATATGAGGATAGTTCTTTTACTGTGTCAACCTCGTTAAAAAATTAAACAATCGATCCGAGGATAGTTCATGATCTTGTGTCAACCTCGTTAAAAAATGAAACAAAGGGTACAAGGACAATTCATTGTCTTTTTTCAACCTCGTTAAAAAATGAAACAAGGTTTTTGAGTAGAGTTCCTTGTCTTGTGTCAAGCTCATTAAAAAATGAAACAAGCACCCCTTGGAGCAAAGTTCCAATTCAAGTCTTTGGTTAGATCTCATAAGATCCCAGTCGACTCTTTCACTTGATCTCGTAAAGTAACCTTCATTCCATCCACTTGATAGCCATGAGTAGTCTACTTAGGTGAATGTAATGAAGCTTGGGGGTCATGCACCTAGTGGTAAAGTCCTTGTAGGTTATGTGAAGGGAATCACCCCATTCACCTTTGTCTATCTGGACGAAGCCAAAAAGATGTTGGATAATCGTCCTGCTTCACCACATCAACTTCCATCTGGTTACAGGAGACTCTCTCAATCATCATGCTGGGGGCATGTAAACCAATTTCAAGCATAGTTTATCATTTTAAGCTTATGTAAAAATGAAACTGAATCCAGGCATAGTTTTTCGTTTCAAGCTTGTGTAAAAATGAAACCATCTCCATTTTTAACCCTTGTGATTGCCATTCTATCAGACTTTTTCATCAGATGAGCCTTGGTTGTTTTCATTCCGTCGGCACCATCCTATGTTTGTGTAATCTGTCAATGCATTCATATGTTTATCATACTTTCGATTCTATGTTATTTATGAATTATGGATCATTATGCTTTGACGGGTCTTTGTTCTGTAATTGTAGAGGTACTCTCCAAGTGTGTTAAGTACAGGGAGGAGCAGCAAGATCAGTCAAAGAAGAGAGGGATCAAGTGAGGAATCAAGTGGAAGTTGAGGGTTGGCTCCTTATAATCTTTCTCTTATCTATCGTTCATAGGAAAAATAGTGAATTGTTTTAACTATTGTTTCTAGGTTAGCTACCAAACCTAGAGGGTTAGAATTTCTTAGATATACTAATTATTCGTGAAGAGAGAAACTTGCCATTAATTTATGCAAGCTTCAAAGTATTGAAAGCGTGTTTCTAAGTCAACTTCTTGGATGATGAGATGATGTCGACAAGAAGCGACGCGTTGTAGGAGGGCCTTGATTATCCCACATATACGACACAAAACAAAGTAAATGATTTTTGGAGATGAGAAATCGACTGACGACACAAGGTTCAGGAATGGCGGTCATGAAAATGAAGGTTTAAAGTATTGCAATAGATGAAGTTTTAACTGGATGACTTCTCTTGAACATACTGGCGACACTGAGATGAATTGGTAGCATTGACCTAAACAAAAGTGATGGATGGTATGATAGACCAACAGTGTGATAACCATAAAGCTGAATGTCTCAACCCAAATAGTCACGGAGATGAGGTGAAAGTGTCATGTTCAAGAGCGACTCGCTACCATAAGTTTTTCAAGACTTTTCCCAATTTCCCCAGTCATTTCTAGCCAGTACCTCTTTATTTTTATCAAGCTTGAGGAGGATAACATATGCTTGTTCTATAATTCACCCTTTGAGCGAACCCATCACTATTTGATGCTTTAATGAGTCTAGTGAATGTGAAACTCGGTCTAGCTTAGATGGAGAGGTTTTTCACTATTATGACATTTTAACGAGTTTAAAAACAAAGATAACTCGATCCTTTTCATGTTTAGAGAGTTTGAAAAGGGACGAAAAGAAAACTCTATAAGTTATTTTTCGTAAAAATAATTCCTCAAGTCAAAAATAGCATAAAATAATACAAGAGAGATCCTATTGATCATGTTCGACCAATGAGTACCTTTTTCGTAATTAATCTATCTCAACCCGAAGAAGGGGTAAAACTATACTGAGTAGATATCGATTCTAATCCATTAACGAGCTAGAAATGACAAAAGGTTGGCAATCTTGTCATGTTTAGAGAGTCTTAAAAGAGCTTAAAGAGGACTCGATTTTGAGGAACGAGTTGTGTCTAGGGTAGCTACTGGTTTCGGTGATGTTGGAACTTCTCAAAACATGTTGATTAATGTGAAGAGGTTGGCTAATAAGACCAGTCATTGCAAATGTTCATCAAGAAAGGATAAAACAACCAAGTGAAAGTGTATTACTGGCCAAAGGATGGTGGTCATGGGATGAAAACAACCAAGGCTCATCTGAGGAAAAAGGCTAATAGAATGGTAATCACGAGGATTAAGAAAGGAAATGGGTTCATTTTTACACAAGCTTGAACCATAGGTAAAGTTAAATCAACCCCACCTTACATGTCAATGCTATTAGGGTTCATCAACCCCTAATATAGTTGTTTCATGCCCTAAAGAACTTAATCATCTGAATGCCTCACTCTCAAAGAAGTTCCATCACAAAATTCATCCAAAACGTGTCTCTAAAGAGATCATTGTAGGAAGTCCTTCATTAGGCTGCAATGTGTTGCAAGTGCCACACTGACTAAGTGCTATGCATCACACTTAGGCCTTACTTAGCCTGCGATGATTGAACTTGGGCAAAGTTCCTAGAAGGTTTGAATATTCGCCATCCATGGGAAACGTCTAGAAGCTTCTTAAGTGCCACCTGCCCCTCTGAGTTCTCCCAAGGATGACAAAAGGAATTTGGAAACATCAACCTCCTATCTCCCTCTTTCATGGAACAAATTCCTAAAAATAGAAAGGCATTCATCATCTTCATTGAGTACCTAACCTTCTTCACTCATCTATAAATATATCACTCATCAAAGGGATCTAAAGGCTGAATAATTCTGAGTTGTAAGGAGGTGCTAATTGTTTTAGTATTGAGGCTAAGTATTGTGGTAATGTTGAAATTTCTTGTTGTTCATGAGGTGAAGAAGGTTTGAAGCTGGAAGGATGGCACTGGATCGAACTCATGAGATGTAATCCTTCTTTCTATCAATAAAGCCTTTTAAGATTTTTCCCCTATGTTTGTGTAATCTGTCAATGCATTCATATGTTTATCATACTTTCGATTCTATGTTATTTATGAATTATGGATCATTATGCTTTAACGGGTCTTTGTTTCTGTAATTGTACAGGTACTCTCCAATCGTGATAAGTACGGAGACGAGCAGCAAGATCAGTCAAAGGAGAGAGGGATCAAGTGAGGAATCAAGCGGAAGTTGTAGGTTGGCTCCTTATAATCTTTCTGCTATCTGTAATTCATAGGAAAATAGTGAATTGTTTTAACTGTTGTTTCTAGGTTAGCTACCAAACCTAGAGGGTTAGCATTTCTTAGAAATACTAATTATTCCTTAAACAAATTGGTGACTCTGTTGGGGAGATATTTTTTCAACTTTTGGTAGCTTAGTAGCCTCTTAGAACATTCCATTACACTTTACTTGTTGTTGCTTATTAAAGTCCAGTTTAATCCACTTAAAATTGAAGCGAATTTGAGCCAAAAACACCTTCAAAATCGCTCACTATAATCACTGCACTGTCCTTAACTGAGACCTGCTATGCGTTTCACTTCCTACATGGACACAGTGCTATGCATTTCACTATCTCTAACTATAGCCTGCGACGATCTCTTGAAGATTACTTTCCCATCTAGGAGCTGAAGTTTTTGTCAATTTTCATTATGTTTTGGATTCCTTGGTGGATATAAATGATGTCTCATTTTTGAAATCAGCCTCCCATCTCCTTAGTTTGGCCTCACATAGACTGGATTGTTGAATATTTTTTGTGTATTTGTTTTATCATTTACAATCTATTGTCGAAAAGTAGTTTTGATCGATTGTCATGTCGAATTGAAAAGTGTCGTAAAGTCGTCATTTTCGTCGAAAAGTGAAGTGTCGTAAAGTCCTCCTTCATAGATAATTGATCAATCTATTTTTGTGCATTTGATTTGATTTTCATTCAAAGTGTCGAAAAGCTTCATTTCTTCAAAATTGAAAGTGTCATATAAGTCTTCCTCTCTCTTTGAAAGAAATTGTTGCAATCATCATTTTTGTATGAAAAGAGTTCTGAATCGTTTGTGCATTAGTTTTTCTTATTGCATCATTCACATTAAGAGAAACTGAAAACAAATACATGCATTTTCATTTTAGAGTCTTAGTTTGTGAATGCTTGAAAGGAATGGTTTAGGGAATTGAATCTAGTTTGTTCTCTTTGTTGCTTGTTCAAAAAGTATTTGTATGCTCTATCCCTCATAGCTAGGATTTTCATTGTTGAAATAAATGGAAAGAGTGCTTCTCATTCTAGTTGCATGTTTAGGAATTTCGGAAAACATCTTGTGGTGAACCTTGAAAGGCAAATTCTAAAATCAACCTAAAATTTACATGAATTAACCTAATAATCCATTGGAACTTAATGAAAAACATCTAGAGGTCTAGGCTAGAGACGTGTTCCGGTGTATTTAAACCTAGTGGCTGTCGTCTTCACTGAAGGTTGGGTGATTCCTCCTATTTGATCCGATAAGTGCTAATATGGACTTGTGCTCCTTGTACCGTTGCGTATATGGTGGGAGACCCCAATAGGTTGAAATCATTTATCCATAAGAAGCCAAGTCTGTCGCCTTACCGATCACAACGCACCAAACACAGCATTCAAGAAGATTGACAGTTTTACGTAAAGTCCTTAGTAATTTCTCTTTCATTTATCACCAAGGTGTATATTGAAGTTTTACGATTTGTCTGGTAAACCCTCTTGTCTAGAATCTCCAAAGTAGTCACTTTCATTCCTTTCGACTGTTTAAAAGAAAAAGGATGATCTGAGCACTTGTCCTTTCAGGTTCATTAAACATCGAAAGCGACTAGAGTAACATTTTTTTTTCTCGACTCTTTAAAAATGAAAAAGCAAAGTTTTGTTCCAGTGTCGTAAAACTTAATTGACTGCGGATAACATACTCCACGCTCAGTCTTTAGTTGATCTTAGGTTGAAACATATGGCAAAAAATCCGGAGTCCACTGATCAAGGAATTCCTTTCGATGGGAATCCTAGTCCTTTTCATCCATTTGGAAATATTGGTGCTCCAGATATTGCTACATTGTCCCTTCCGAAATTTACCATTGGCTTGCTAGTGTGGTTGTTTTCAACCTCCTTGGTTAAAAATATCGTGATTTCTCCGCAGTCAAGTACACCTCCAACTGGACAAAATCAACCTCCAGTTGATCCTAAGGTTGACCCTTTGCCTTCTTCCTTAGTCGTTTCTTCCTCCCCTTCTTCCTCTTTGCCTGGTGAAAGTATTGGTACTAGTAACCAGGTGGCTAAGAAGAAGAAGAAAGGGAAGAAGAAGAAGGAGAAGTAAATTCAGCAAAGGGACAACCAAGCAACCATTGCTTTGAATGCAACGCCTAATGAGAAACCATCCATCGAGCATCACAAAGTTTGATATCCATGCAAACTTTTTGCGGGAGACCATCTTCTTTGAGATTGTCCTGATATTCCTGAGATCTTAGAAGAATGGTCTTCCTATTTACATCATCCTGCGTCATCAACTTTTGGAGATCATGTTGATGACACACCATCAACTAGTGGCAATAAAGATCATGGAAAGAAGGAAAAAGTTTAGTTTCCATGTAGGTTATGTGAAGGGAATCTCTCCATTCACCTTTATCCCTATCTGGATTGAGCCAAAAGAATGTTGGATAACCGTCCTACTTCACCACATCGACTTCCATCTGGTTACAGGAAACTCTCCCTAAATCCTTCACTAGTTGATGAATTAGTTGACTCAAATCAACTATCAATAAAACCCACTCTCTCTGAAAGTGAATCCTATCAGTATAAACCCGATGCAAGTCAAGAGGTCGAGGTAACAGTTGACCCAATTTCACCTTTAGTAAATCATACCTTTCCCAAGGAGAGTGAACACGATACCACTCAGGTTCTTTTTGTTTCTTCAGATTATAATGAGCTTGGGGGCAGTCCTCCTGTTCCATTAAGACAAGAGGAAAATCCTCCCGCTCTCGTAACTTAAGGGGTTAATTGTCCCGTTTCTATAGTAAACCCCTCCATGTAGTCTAGTCACTTCCTTTGATTGGAATCGACTGGCAGGATTCTGCCTTCCTTCCGATGTGCCTTTCCAAATCATAGTACAAGTTTGTAATACGATTGTATCTAGCACTATTATAGATGAAGGTGCATCAATGAGTATCCTTTCCTCAACTGCTTGGAAAGTTCTTGGTTCGCCACCGCTTGTACCAGTTACCCAGAATCTGTTGGGTTTTAATAAAGAAACTAGTCAACCATTAGGGATCCTCCCTCGGTTACCCATTACTTTGGGAGGAAAAACCGTTTATCTGAATGTGATGGTAGTCCCAAGCCCTTTAGATTATAACTTAGTACTTGGGCGCGACTATGTTTATGGAATGTGAGCTATTGTTTCAACACTCTTTCAAGTGATTTGTTTCCCGCATGAAGGCAGAATCGTCACTATTGACCAGCTTTCATTTCCTGGTCCAAATATGGATCCTAGTCAACCATCTTCCCTAAATGGTCCTTTTGTAAAAATGGTATCATCCCCACCATGAGTTAATTATGTGGCAACCTGTTCCATACCTACATCGACTGACGATCAATTCAGTGATGTTGTACATCATGTACTGGGGGCATTGGAACTAGATCTCTCCTTCATGACCTCTTATGAGTTGTGAACATAGGTCTCGAGGATAGTTCTTTTACTGTGTCAACCTCGGTAAAAAATGAAACAGGTCTCGATGATATTTATTTTACTGTGTCAACCTCGGTAAAAAATTTGCAGGTCCCGAGGATAGTTCTTGGTCTTGTGTCAACCTTTAAAAAATGAAACAAGGGTATGAGGATAGTTCCTTGTCTCGTGTCAACCTTGTTAAAAATTGAAACCAAGGAATATGAGGATAGTTCTTTTACTGTGTCAACCTCGTTAAAAAATGAAACAATCGGTCCGAGGATAGTTCATGATCTTGTGTCAACCTCGTTAAAAAATGAAACAAAGGGTACAAGGACAATTCATTGTCTTTTGTCAACCTCGTTAAAAAAAAAAACAAGGAATTTGACTAGAGTTCCTTGTCTTGTGTCAAGCTCATTAAAAAATGAAACAAGTACCCCTTGGAGAAAAGTTCCAATTCGAGTCTTTGGTTAGATCTCGTAAGATCCCAGTCGACTCTTTCACTTGATCTCGTAAAATAACCTTCATTCCATCCACTTGATAGTCATGAGTAGTCTACTTAGGTGAATGTAATGAAGCTTGGGGGGCATGCACCTAGTGGTAAATTTAAGTTTCCTTGTAGGTTATGTGAAGCGAATCACCCCATTCACCTTTGTATATCTGGACGAAGCCAAAAAGATGTTGGATAATCGTCCTGCTTCACCGCAGCAACTTCCATCTAGTTACAGGAGACTCTCTCAATCATCATGCTAGGGGCATGTAAACCAATTTCAAGCATAGTTTATCATTTTAAGCTTATGCAAAAATGAAACTGAATCCAGGCATAGTTTTTCGTTTCAAGCTTGTGTAAAAATGAACCCATCTCCATTTTTAACCCTTGTGATTGCCATTCTATTAGCCTTTTTCATCAGATGAGTGTAGTGTTCTATCTAGGGTACTAGACTAGACCATATTTATTATCGACCAGGATGCGTAATCTTAGAGGCATGCGTCTAAAGTATATAGATATAAAGGATTAATAGCTAAGTGGTTATGATGTAGGTCACAGAACTTCTTTATGGAAGATTGGGGTATGTTACCTATCATCCAAACACTCAGGTCACTCTGCTAGTATACCTAATTACAATGCGGTCATTAAATTCATTCGCCAAATTAAACACTGAAACTAAACACTGTGTATCACTGCAACCAAGATTTCAATCTCCTTACAGAGACATTATACATAAAACCCTTTTTCAGCAAACACCCAGCATTCACTAATGTTTATACAAGATAAAAATATACAGAGATCATAAGCAGATTTTGAAATAGAAACAAAGTTCATGACTTTGCTTTAAAAGACAACACAGGGATCGAATCCCTTACAGGGCACGATTCACGATCTCAGCGATGGGCTATTCAAGCATTATCACAAACATAACCATATGCATTCGATTAAAGTCAATAACCAATCCTAACTACTGTGCGAATAAAACGAAAAGGACAGTATACCAGTTCAACGCAGGGCCCGTCCGCGTTCCAGAGGTATACTGGACTGTATTCAACTAGTTATCAAATCAACGCACAAGACAAGGGTCGTGACTATAACTGGGTTCTTAATATTAAGTTCAAAAAACTCTGTTTCAGAATGATACAACCATTCTTATCGTTCATTACATTGAACTGTATTTACATATGTCTTTTTTTTACAACACATTCAAAAACGAATGTACATACATGATATGTCTGTTGCCGCTTTTACTACATCGAGATTTTTTAAAAATGTTTCCATCCTAAACTGATTTCAAAAAGAACAAAAACTAAATCAAATTAGAATGCTCTACTGTTGCTGCCTTTGTCGCCAGTGTGCCATGCTTTGACCTGTGTTGACCGTGCATGTAGGAGGGTTGATTCTGCTGTGGGATAGGTATTCGTCCATGCTTGGACATTCTACTTTTCATCCATGCCTTTCGCTCTAGCCCAGCTATTGTGCCACATGTCAAACAATGAGCCAATTACAGGATGTTGGAACTTCCTGTATCCATTTTACCAAAAACTTCTAATTCGTTAACATGAAACTCCTAAATCAATTTCAATGCATTTTAATAACTATAGAACTATTAACTAATCAATTTTCAAGGATTCTAAGAGGTATATGATGAAAAGGAATAGGAAAATGATATGTTTTAGGAGGAGAAAGGAGGTCATGGGTTGGTACCAACATCTCTCCCGGACTTAAGGAGTTAGCATGTCCTCATGCTAACCCCGAAGTACTTCCCTTGAACTCTGTCCCTGCCTGGATTTCTGCTGCCTTTAGTAATGTGTCCACATTCTTTTTCACCTGGGTATCTTTCTGACCCTTGAGCTCCTGCTTTAATCTTTTGTATTTTTCTTTGAGGCT
Organism: Pinus tabuliformis; assembly: GCA_031772625.1. NCBI lineage: Eukaryota > Viridiplantae > Streptophyta > Pinopsida > Pinales > Pinaceae > Pinus > Pinus tabuliformis. Next base: position 1,289,886,687 of record CM062807.1, read on the forward strand.
CTTCTTCTGATTGTACCACTTAGTGGCCCAGTTAGAAATCTTTGTTTGCTCAGCCTCCAGTTCACTGATTCTCTCCCTTAAATTTTCATTCTTCTTTTGAGTTTCTTTACTCTGCGCTCGGAGCATTTCATTTTCTCTCTTGATAACGTTTTCTAGCATATTAGCCTCCATGAGCTCTTCCTTTAGTTGTTCAATTTGTTTTTTGAATTTCTTCTGTCTCTTAATGGGAGGTGGTGAACATTTTTCCTACCTGTTATTGCTTTCTACCTCTATATCAACTCCTGTCCCTGGTGGTGAGTGGTCACCACTCTCAACATCCATTTGTGCAGGTGCATTGGATTCAAGCTGATATTCTTGTAACTGGGCTTTTGGTGTCCTCCTTGTTCTTCGTGAGTAAGTGGTGAAAATTTTATCTTGTTCTGCCCTCTTAGCATCTTCCTTTCTCATGTTCCTAGTCCTTATGCTGCCCACAGGTAGAGGTGCCTTGCTGGCTTTGGATACTGGGATTTCTTCATCAATGTCCTTCATGAACCCTGAGTCCTCCTGCAATTCTTCTTTGTCTTCCTCATCTATAATTTGATTAGCAGCTAGGAACTCTTTCCATGGTTTCCCTCTTCTCTGCAATTCATGTTCAATAAGAATTTTAATTAAGCCAAAGTGATATAGGCTCTTGTCTTCATTTCCCTTCTGCTTCTGGATGGTCTTGGACATCATGGTTAAGCTTTGTAATAGAAAATATGGTAGACTGATAACACATTGTCTCTTCAAGTGCAGCAGTAACTTAATATGGTATAGATATAAAATACTGTAACGGCCTTCGCAGGTTATGATTTTTTGAAGGATATAGACCATCTCATCCCAGGGATGCATCAACCAACTTCTTGGAACACCTTTCTTCCAGTTAACTGATGAGACTCTGGATCTAGACATAAACTGTGTCCACGATTTCTCTTTAAATTGCTTTGTTTTAAAGTACTTCTCCCCTTATGGACTAATCCCTATTGACTGAGCTATAGTATCCTCTGAAACCCTGAATGAGAAGTTACCTATCAGGGCTTTTTCTCCATTGAAGGTGAAAGCAAATTGTTTGGTAATCTCTTCATTACTTCCATGAAATTTTTCTAAAAATGGTAACCACTGTATCTCTCTAAGAATTGCAATGCAATCTTCATGATATTGAGAACTGTCAAACACACTCGGTTCGACCCTATTAGTCATAGTGGCAGAGGGTCATGCTCTAACCCTTCTCTATTTATGTCTTGCAATTTTAACAAAGAAATTTCAATTTGTTATCTGGTGTGTCACTCCCTTAATATGATGCTCAGTCGGTCGACTGTCTTATGACTTTGGTGGGAGTCGAAACCGAGTGGTTATGTTTCCCTTTCTATGGCACTCACTGCTTCCAATCCTCACTGTGTAATTCGAACCCAATTGGTAATACTTCTTCGGCGCTCACTACTTCCGGTTCTTGTCAAAACCATATGATAATATTTCCTTCGGCGCTCACTGCATCTGATTCTTACTGTGGAAGTCACGGGAAATCAAATGCCAGCGTAAGATAACCGAAAATGATGATGGGATACCCAGCCGTACTTACTTCATAGCGTATTCATTTGTTTTAGAACAGAGGAGTGCTATACGCTTGTATAGATGTCACCATAAGAGCGCTGAAGGCGTATATGCAATGCTGGGTATGATTTCGGGGAGTCCCTTGAATCATTTTGCTACGTCGGGTGGTGGAGTCATGATTTGGCCGTGTGGAATACAATGAATAGGCCACTTTACATTTGTTTCTTTCCCCTTTTATTTAAAAACACAATCCACCACGTGTCCTGTTTCGATTGGCATTCAGTCAAATGGAAGATGTTGGTATGGCTGTAGGATGCATTTAGCATGACAAAGTTGATGTGTTGGTACTAGGTTCAGAGGTATGAATAGGTTGAAGTATGAAAAAAAATGATTAGAATCGGTGGAATAAGGGATGATGGAAAATGTAGGTGTCCTTGCAATCGATCATAACAGTCACAGTCATCAAATTTACATTAAAAATTAATCTAAGAAATTAAATGTTAAGAATAAGAAACATATTACTCTTTTGTTGGTTGTTGTTGTATTGACATGCTGAGTAGGACTAGTCCCTTTTTTACTGTTCTTTTGCTTGTTGTAACAGGTCCCCTGAGAAAGATTGAATTCACAGGTCCCTTTAGAAAGATTTGAAGATGCAACAGGTCCCTTGAGAAAGATTGAATGCAATAGGTCCCTTGAGAAAGATTTGAAGATGTTCATGCATCTCCTTATGTGTATACAGGTTCATTGAGCTTGGGCATTTGATGGAATCTTGGTGCCCAAATCCTTGTAGAAACTTGATGAAACTCTTGTAGAAACTTGATAAAACTTTGTTGAAGTAGCCCCGGGTGTCAATCTCTTTAACAGGTCCCTTCTAGGTGTCTTTAATAGGTCCCATTACTGCTGATGTTGGTAGCATAGTCGTCTGGACAGAACAGGTCCCCCTGCATAATCTTTATAACCAGGTCCCTCTGAGATAAAACAATGACAAAACAACTTATTTATTGAAGTCTGAAATGCTGGAACAAGCTACTTTGGAAATTTACAGTGAAGAGATAGGATAAGAAATGTTTAAGAATTTACAACGGAGAGATAAAAGAACAAAATGTTGATGCCTCTCTCCCCGACTAAAATTTAGACTTGTCCTCAAGTCATGATTCAGTTGATAAATCAAATAGTGAACAAAAGAAAGAGAATTCATACCCGCCAACGAATTGGTTTTCAAGTAGGAATTCGGGGTTAGAGTGTGCCAGAGGCTGGTTTTCACATCTAACCCATTATTATATATATATATATATATATATATATATATATATATATATATATATATATATATATATATATATATATATATATATATATATATATATATATATATATATATATATATATATATTAATTTTTTTCTGTTTATATATATATATATATATATATATTTAGTTTTTGTTTTATATTATTATTTTTTATTTCTTTTTGACTCTGAAATTGAAAGGAAAATGAACTAAGGCAGTGATACTGCAGCTGAGGGTTGCAATATCTCAACCTCTCTTTGCTGAGATACTGTATGGAGAAAATCTTGCTTGCTGATGGGCTTGGTGTATAGTTTCAGGCGATGACCATTGACAGTAAAGGAGTGACCTTCCCCATAAATAGTTTTGAGCTTGACTGAACCATTGTCGTAAGCCTGCATAATTTCATATGGGCCCATCCAATGGGTGGTGAACTTGGTTTTATGATCTCTGAATTTTGAGTCAAAAAGTAAAGCCCAGTCACCTTCCTTGAACTGCTTCTTCTTAATATGTGCATCATGCCACTGCTTCCTTTGTTTTTGCATGAGGATTGTGGTCTCCTCTGCTTGCTGCCTCATTTCATCCAGCTGGTTCAACTGCTGAATTCTTTATTTTTGTGCTTGGTCCAAGTCAATTTGCAAATCTGCAGCCAATTTAAAAGTATGTATTTGAAACTCAATAGGAAGCATTACCTCTTTGTCGTACACCAATTGATATGGTGTAAATCCGGTAGTATCTTTCCACGTAATTCTGTAAGTCCAGAGTGCATCTTTGAGCTTTTCTTCCCAATTCTTCTTGTTCATTGCCACAGTTTTAGTAATGATCCCCTCCAAAGTTTTGTTTGTGGATTCCACCTGCCCATTGGCCTGTGGATGGTAAGGGGAACTTTTCCTATGCTTGATTTGGTATTTGTCTGTGATGTGCTTCACTAGCTTTGAGGTGAATTGAGTACCTTGATCAGTCACAATTTCCCTTGGTACCCCATACCTCACAAAAATCTCTTCAAAAAGGAAATTTACTACTGTGTGTTCGGTGGCTCTAACTAGTGCTTTTTCTTCAGCCCATTTTGTGATGTAATCAGTACATACTAAGATGTACTTTTTACCATTGGAGGTTGGGTTAATGGGTCCTATAAAGTCTAGAGCCCATTTGTCAAATGGCTCTAAGTGAACTTTGGGTTGAAGGGGCATCTCATTGGTAGCTGTGGGCCTGCCCATTCTTTGGCAGCTGTCACAACTCTTTACATACTTCTTGGCATCCTTGAAAATGGATGGCCAATAGTATCCAAGAGTAAGAACTTTGAATGCTGTCCACTTAGCTGCAAAATTCCCACCACACAGTTCATCATGGCAAGATTTTAAAATATCAATTACCTCATCATTTCTTACACATCTTCTAATGATCATATCATAACCAGTGTAAAATAAATCGCCATTAAGCCATGAATATCTAGCACTTTGTTTGACTAGTCTCTTCCTTTCCTTTGCAGTAAAGTGTGGAGGTGTCCTTCCTGTAGACAAATAATTGGCCAAAGCAGCATACCAAGGAGTTACTATGGAAATTGCAAATAAGTTTTCATCTGGAAAAGAATCTTCAACTGGAACAACCTCACCTGGATTTTGTAGTCTAGAAAGAAAATCTGCCACCTGGTTCTCTTTGCCTGGTCTATCTAACACTGTGATGTTAAATTCCTATAACAATAATAACCATCTGGTAACTCTGCCACTAGTTATTGGTTTATTCATTAAATGTCGAATGGCAGAATGATCAGTATGTACAAAGACCTCATAACCAGTTATATAATGTCGGAATTTATTCACAGCATAAATGATGGCAAGTGTTTCCTTTTATGTAACTGTGTAGTTTAACTCTGCAAGTGTTAGATTTTTGCTAATGAAATAAATGGAATAAGTAAAATATTCCTCTTTTTGGCCTAAGGATGCACCCACTGCAGTGTCAGATGCATCCGTGAAGATATGAAATGGTAGGCTCCAATTAGGCCCTCTCAAGACTGGTGCGGTTGATAACTTCTTTTTGAGTTGTTCAAATGCTTGTTGGCAGTTCTCATTCCAGTTGAAAAGTACATCTTTGGTTAGAAGTTTACACAAAGGTAAAGCTATTTTACTAAAATGTTCAATGAATCTTTTGTAGTAGCTTGCATACCCAAGGAAACTTCTTACCTCTCTCTGATTCTGTGGAATTGGCAAATCAACAATGATCTGGATCTTTGCTGGGTCAACCTTGATGCCTTGAAAAGAAATATAGTGGCCTAACACTATCCCTTCATTTAACATCATAAAGCACTTTTCATTGCTGAGTGACAGGTTAGCTTCAATACATCTTTTCAAAACTCTCTCAAGGTTGTCTAATGCATGTTCAAATGAATTGCCATATACTAAAAAATCATCCATGTGAACTTCAACACAATCATGAATTAAATCAGCAAAAATAGCTAGCACAGCTCTCTGAAATGTAGCTGGAGCGTTGCAAAGTCCAAATGGCAAAACATTATAAGCATAAGTGCCCCAAGGACAGGTGAATGTGGTTTTGTCCTGGTCTTCTGAGGCGATCCTGATCTGGTTGTAGCCACTGAAACCATCAAGAAAGGAAAATGATGATTTGCCAGCTAGGGTGTCTAACACTTAGTCAATAAATGGTAGTGGGAAATAATATTTGAGCGTTGCTTTGTTCAGCTGTCTGTAATCAACACAAATGCGCCACTTACCATTTTTCTTGGGCACTATAACCAATGGGGATACCCACTGACTGTCAGAAATAGGATATATAAAATTAACTCTCAAAAGTTTTTGCAATTCCTCCCTGACAATATCTTGGAGCATGGGGTTCATTCTTCTCTGTGGTTGCCTCACTGGTTTAATGGTGCTATCTGTATAGATATAGTGAGTGCATGTGTCGGGGTGAATCCCATGCATATCAGTGTAGTCCCAAGCAAAGGCTTTTTGGTATTTTCTCAAGAGTCTAATCAATTTCTCTTACTGAGATGAGTCTAGGTGATTGCCTATGTTCAGAGTTTTCCCTGGACTAATCTCTATGATTTGACTCTGTGTGTTGGTGATGGATTGAACTGGAAAAATGTTGTGAAATGTGGTTTGCAAAGATTGGATGGTGCATTTTTCCTGAAAGTTTTGGGCCAGAAGTACATCTACAACATGATATTGTTCATTTCTCAAATTTTTGGACATAACAGGTTGAGAAAGGAATAATTCTACCAAATCATTATTGTCTTGTTCTTGGAAATCATAGATTTGGTCAATGCTAAAAACAGATTGTACTTCTTCTTTATCATTAAATTTATCATCAAGCCACAAATTGTGTGTTATTGCTGGTGATTGTGCCGATGGATAAAGGGTGAGTTGTTTTCTTTCGGTCCCCCTTGAAATGATCATGTTGCCGGATCGACATCCTATAAATGCATCAACAGTCGCCAACCATGGTCTACCAAGGATGATAGGGTGTCCTCCTAAATTGGATTTGGGTTGAAGGACTAAGAAATCCACTGGATACTCCCAAGAGTCCAATGAGACAATGATGTCCTCCAACATCCCCTCAGGAATCACTTTAGACCTATCAGCTAGTTCTAGAACAATCGTTGTATGTTGCAAATTTATGAGCTGGAGTGTTCTCATGGTTTCAAGAGTCATGACATTGATTGCGGCCCCGAGATCTATCAAAGTGTTTGGAATCTGTATGTTGTTAATGATGGTGGTCACTCTGGGGATGCCAGGATCAACATACTTCTCCATGGAGATGGTATTGGTCATAAGGCCTACTAAATTTCCTAAAACATGAATGGTTTGAGGATCAATCCTTTTTCTAGCAGGATTCTTGAGGCACATGTCTTTGATGGCTTTGGTATAGATAGGAATGTCTTTTATGGCTTGCAGTAGTGTAATTTTTATGTAGACATTCTTGAGTTCATCTAAGACATCAAACTGTGGTATAGACAGTGGAGGTTTTATTTGGACCAATCGGTCTGGAAAAGGTGGATGCAGTGGTTGCATCTGTTTGTCTTTGGTATCATTGTTTGGTTTTCTTTGATTTGTCATTTCATTTTCATTTTCTGTGTTTTCTTCTTGCTTATCTGTTATTGGAGAATCTTTGTGGAGTATCCTACCAGACCTCAAGTTAATATTTTGCAAAGGCAGTGTGGAATATGAGGTTCCCTCTTCTACATTGTAAGCTTGCCTCTCTGCTCTATTATTTGGATTTGGGATAGTTTGAGCAGGAATTTGAGTGGGTCTGGGAGGTTATGAGTTAGCTGGAAATTGCAGTTGTGGTGGATTTATTGGTGGAGGAGCAGGCAGTGCTTGTTGAGGAGGTTGGGGCTGATAAACAACTTGCTGAGGATATTGTTGATATGGTTGGGAATGTGATGAATACGGCTGTTGGTATTGCTGATATGGTTGTGAGTATGGTGGGTATGATTGAGGGTATGTATGATAAGATTGGGAGTATTGTTGAGACAGTCTCCATTGTTGTTGTGATTGGTTTTGGTGCTACCATGGCATGGGTACATTCCATGATTTTTGTGCATACATTTGATCATTCATAGGAAATTGCAAATTTTGACTTGGAAACATACCTTGAGGTGCTGGCCTTGGCTGCCATGGTCTCTTTGCACCCATGTAATACACGTTTTCCATCTCTGCATTGGCTTCCATATTACAGTTCTGCAAAACCTTAACTTTAGGACAGTTAAACATATCATGATGTTCAGTACAGAAAACACAAACTTGGATGTTTTCTAGAGGGCAGTCTTTTAATGCATGTTTCTTCCGGCATTTTGGGCAGAAGATATCCATTATCTGATCTTCATCTTCTTGTTTCTTCTTGGCTTTTAAAGTGTCAATTTGGTTCCCTAGAGTGCTTAACAAATTTGTTTTAAACTCTTCTAAAAGATTCCCTATTTCAGCCCTTGTGACACTTGCAGAGGCAGATTTTGTGACTTTGGATGACAGGGTTCTCTTTCCCATTTTAGCTTTACTCCTTGAATACTTTTCGCACAACTCAGCGATTTATTCAAAGGGTAAGGCAGAAATGTCACCTTTGCCCATCAAGTTGAGGTCATCTATGTATTCCTCTCGGATATGTTTCAAGAATATTGTGCAGATCATATCAAGAGGCATAGTTCGGTGTTTAGATTTTTGTAAGTTATAGACAAACCGTTCTAAATATTCCTCTAAGTTTTCATCCTCTTGCTGGCTCATTCTAAAGATATCATCTTTAGAATCTTTGGATCTGCAATAAGGCTAATATTTCCTAAGAAATATTCTCCTCATGCCATCCCAATCAACTATAGCATGCTCACCAAGCCTCATGAACCATCTTAAGGCTGATGCCTTTAATGTCGCTGGGAATAATCTAAGCCTATGAGCATCATCTGTATAGCCATATGTTCGACATACAATGTCAAACTCGAACAAGAATGAGTCTGGATCCTCCGAAGCCATACCATAGAAGTTTGGTAGCACGGATGGGGGTATGTTTTTCATTTTGATCTCATCATCTTCCTGTGGTTCATGTATAGGAAACTTAAAAGTTGACTCCTCTTCATCTCCTTGGCGTGGTACTGATCCAGATCCTTCCTCAGCCATTCTAATAGGTCTCTCTATGTCAGTGTCACTTGTTTGAAAAAGGAGATTAAAGAAAGATTGTTCGGTCACTGTGCTACTTTCTCCTTGTGTGGAAGGTCTAGGAAAGTGCTTCTTCTGAGATTTATGTGTAAATAAAGTTTGCCTTTCAATAAGAGTAAGTCTCTGTCCTGACTTTTGTTTTTCTTCCAATGCTTGGATAACTTCCTCAGCTGGTGCTGTATTCCCTAGAGAGTCTGCTCCTGATGATGATGGGTTAGTTTTTAGATGGTGGGGGTTTTTACAAATCTACCTTGACTGTCTCTAAATCTAGGCATAAATGAACATGATTTCTAACTGTGTTTTTGTTTATTTTTGTGTATTGAATTTTTTTTTCTTTTTGTTTGAATCCTTTAAGTACGCCTCCCCGGCAACGGCGCCAAAATGTAGTGTTTTATCTAGGGTACTAGACTAGACCATATTTATTATGGACCAGGATGCGTAAGCTTAGAGGCATGCGTCTAAAGTATATAGACATAAAGGATTAATAGCTAAGTGGTTATGATGTAGGTCACAGAACTTCTTTACGGAAGATTGGGGTATGTTACCTATCATCCAAACACTCAGGTCACTCTGCTAGTATACCTAATTACAATGCGGTCATTAAATTCATTCGCCAAATTAAACACTCAAACTAAACACTGTGTATCACTGCAACCAAGATTTCAATCTCCTTACAGAGACATTATACATAAAACCCTTGTTCAACAAACACCCAACATTCACTAATGTTTATACAAGATAAAAATATACAGAGATCATAAACAGATTTTGAAATAGAAACAAAGTTCATGACATTGCTTTAAAAGACAACACACGGATCAAATCCCTTACAAGACACGATTCACGATCTCAGCGATGGGCTATTCAAGCATTATCACAAACATAACCATATGCATTCAATTAAACTCAATAACCAATCCTAACTATTGAAATCGGAAACCAATCCTAACTACTGTGCGAATAAAACGAAAAGGACAGTATACCATTTTAACGCAGGGCCCGTCCGTGTTCCAGAGGTATACTGGACTGTATTCAACCGGTTATCAAATCAACGCACAAGACAAGGGTCGTGACTGTAACTGGGTTCTTAATATTAAGTTCAAAAAACTCTGTTTCAGAATGATACAACCATTCTTATCGTTCATTACATTGAACTGTATTTACATATGTCTTTTTTTTACAACACATTCAAAAACGAATGTACATACATGATATGGCTGTTGCCGCTTTTACTACATCGAGATTTTTTTAAAATGTTTCCATCCTAAACTGATTTCAAAAAGAACAAAAACTAAATCAAATTAGAATGCTCTGTTGTTGCTGCCTTTGTCGCCAGTGTGCCATGCTTTGACCTGTGTTGACCGCGCATGTAGGAGGGTCGATTCTGCTGTGGGATAGGTATTCGTCCATGCCTGGACATTCTACTTTTCATCCATGCCTTTCGCTCTAGCCCAGCTGTTGTGCCACATGTCAAACAATGAGCCAATTACAGGATGTTGGAACTTCCTGTAACCATTTTACCAAAAACTTCTAATTCTTTAACATGAAACTCCTAAATCAATTTCAATGCATTTTAATAACTATAGAACTATTAACTAATCAATTTTCAAGGATTCTAAGAGGTATATGATGAAAAGGAATAGACAAATGATATGTTTTAGGAGGAAAAGGAGGTCATTGGATGGTACCAACAATGAGCCTTGGTTGTTTTCATTCCATCTGCACCATCCTATGTTTGCGTAATCTGTCAATGCATTCATATGTTTATCATACTTTCGATTCTATGTTATTTATGAATTATGGATCATTATGCTTTGACGGGTCTTTGTTCTGTAGGTGTAGAGGTACTCTCCAAGTGTGTTAAGTACAGGGAGGAGCAGCGAGATCAGTCAAAGGAGAGAGGGATCAAGTGAGGAATCAAGTGGAAGTTGAGGATTGGCTCCTTGTAATCTTTCTCTTATCTATCATTCATAGGAAAAATAGTGAATTGTTTTAACTATTGTTTCTAGGTTAGCTACCAAACCTAGAGGGTTAGAATTTCTTAGAAATACTAATTATTCCTGAAGAGAGAAACTTGCCATTAATGTATGCAAGCTTCAAAGTATTGAAAGCGTGTTTCTAAGTCAACTTCTTGGATGATGAGCTGATGTCGACAAGAAGCGACTCGTTGTAGGAGGGCCTTGATGTATCCCACATCTACGACACAAAACAAAGTAAATGATTTTTGGAGATGAGAAATCGACTGATGACACAAGGTTCAGGAATGGCGGTCATGAAAATGAAGGTTTATAGTATTGCAATAGATGAAGTTTTAACTGGATGACTTCTATTGAACATACTGGCGACACTCAGATGAATTGGTAGCATTGACCCAAACAAAAGTGATGGATGGTATGATAGACCACCAGTGTGATAACCATAAAGCTGAATGTCTCAACCCAAATAGTCACGGAGATGAGGTGAAAGTGTCATGTTCAAGAGCGACTCGCTACCATAAGTTTTTCAAGACTTTTCCCAATTTCCCCAGTCATTTCTAGCTAGTACCTCTTTATTTTTATCAAGCTTGAGGAGGATAACATATGCTTGTTCTATAATTCACCCTTTGAGTGAACCCATCACTATTTGATTCTTTAATGAATCTAGTGAAGGTGAAACTCGATCTAGCTTAGGTGGAGAGGTTTTTCACTATTATGATATTTTAACGAGTTTAAAAACAAAGATAACTCGGTCCTTTTCATGTTTAGACAGTTTGAAAAGGGACGAAAAGAAAACTCTATAAGTTATTTTTCGTAAAAATAATTCCTCAAGTCCAAAATAGCATAAAATAATACAGGAGAGATCCTATTGATCATGTTCGACCAATGAGTACATTTTTCGTAATTAATCTATCTCAACCCGAAGAAGGGGTAAAACTATACTGAGTAGATATCGATTCTAATCATTTAACAAGCTAGAAATGACAAAAGGTTGGCAATATTGTCATGTTTAGAGAGTCTTAAAAGAGCTTAAAGAGGACTCGATTTTGAGGAACGAGTGGTGTCTAGGGTAGCTACTGGTTCCGGTGATGTTGGAACTTCTCAAAACATGTTGATTTATGTGAAGAGGTTGGCTAATAAGACCAGTCATTGCAAATGTTCATCAAAAAAGGATAAAACAACCAAGTGAAAGTGTATGATTGGCTAAAGGATGGTGATCATGGGATGAAACAACCAAGGCTCATTTGAGGAAAAAGGCTAATAGAATGGCAATCACGAGGGTTAAGAAAGGAAATGGGTTCTTTTTTACACAAGATTGAACCATAGGTAAAGTTAAATCAACCCCAACTTACATGTCAATGCTATTAGGGTTCATCAACCCCTAATATAGTTGTTTCATGCCCTAAACAACTTAATCATCTGAATGCCTCACTCCCAAAGAAGTTCCATCACAAAATTCATCCAAAACGTGTCTCTAAAGAGATCATTGTAGGGAGTCCTTTATTAGGCTGCAATGTGTTGCAAGTGCCACACTGACTAAGTGCTATGCATCACACTTAGGCCTTACTTAGCCTGTGATGATTGAACTTGGGCAAAGTTCCTAGAAGGTTTGAAGATTCTCCATCCATGGGAAACCTCTAGAAGCTTCTTAAGTGCCACCTGCCCCTCTGAGTTCTCCCAAGGATGAAAAACGGAATTAAGAAACATCAACCTCCTATCTCCCTCTTTCATGGAACAAATTCCTAAAAATAGAAAGGCATTCATCATCGTCATTGAGTACCTAACCTTCTTCACTCATCTATAAATAGATCACTCATCCAAGGGATCTAAAGGCTGAATAATTCTTAGTTGTAAGGAGGTGCTAATGGTTTTAGTATTGAGGCTAAGTATTGTGGTAATGTTGAAATTTCTTGTTGTTCATGAGGTGAAGAAGGTTTGAAGCTGGAAGGATGGCACTGGATCGAACTCATGGAATGTAATCCTTCTTTCTATCAATAAAGCCTTTTAAGATTTTTCCCCTATGTTTGTGTAATTTGTCAATGCATTCATATGTTTATCATACTTTCGATTCTATGTTATTTATGAATTATGGATCATTATGCTTTGACGGGTATTGGTTTCTGTAATTGTACAGGTACTCTCCAAGCGTGATAAGTATGAATAGGAGCAGCAAGATCAGTCAAAGGAGAGAGGGATCAAGTGGAAGTTGTAGGTTGGCTCCTTATAATCTTTCTGTTATCTGTCATTCATAGGAAAATAGTGAATTGTTTTAATTGTTGTTTCTAGGTTAGCTACCAAACCTAGAGGGTTAGCATTTCTTAGAAATACTAATTATTCCTTAAACAAATTGGTGACTCTGCTGAGGAGATCTTTTTTCAATTTTTGGTAGCTTAGTAGCCTCTTAGAACATTCCATTACACTTTACTTGCTGTTGTTCATTAAAGTCAAGTTTAATCCACTGAAAATTGAATCGAATTTGAGCCAAAAACACCTTCAAAATCACTCACTATAATCATTGCACTGTCCTTAACTGAGACCTGCTATGCATTTCACTTCCCGCATGGACACAGTGCTATGCATCGCACTGTCTCTAACTACAGCCTGCGATGATCTCTTGAAGATTAGTTTCCCATCTAGGAGCTGAAGTTTTTGTCAATTTTCATTATTTTTTGGATTGCTTGGTGGATATAAATGATGTCTCATTTCTGAAATCAGCCTCCCATCTCCTTAGTTTGGCCTCACATAGACTGGATTGTTGAATGTTTTTTGTGTATTTGTTTTATCATTTGCAATCTATTGTCGAAAAGTAGTTTTGATCGATTGTCATGTCGAATTGAAAAGTGTCGTAAAGTCATCATTTTCGTCGAAAAGTGAAGTGTCGTAAAGTCCTCCTTCATAGATAATTGATCAATCTATTTTTATGCATTTGATTTGATTTTCATTCAAAGTATCGAAAAGCTTCATTTCTGCAAAATTGAAAGTGTCATATAAGTCTTCCTCTATCTTTGAAAGAAATTGTTACAATCATAATTTTTGTATGAAAAGAGTTTTGAATCGTTTGTGCATTAGTTTTTCTTATTGCATCATTCACATTAAGAGAAACTGAAAACAAATACATGCATTTTCATTTTAGAGTCTTAGTTTGTGAATTCTTGAAAGGAATGGTTTAGGGAATTGCATCTAGTTTGTGCTCTTTGTTGCTTGTTCAAAAAGTACTTGTATGCTCTATCCCTCATAGCTAGGATTTTCATTGTTGAAATAAATGGAAAGAGTGCTTCTCATTCTAGTTGCATGTTTAGGAATTTCAGAAAACATCTCGTGGTGAACCTTGAAAGGAAAATTCTAAAGAAGATCAACCTAAAATTTACATGAATTAATATAATAATGCGTTGGAACTTAATGAAAAACATCTATAGTTCTAGGCTAGAGACGTGTTCCGGCGTATTTAAACCTAGTGGTTGTCGTCTTCACTGAAGGTTGGGTGATTCCTCCTATTTGATCCGATAAGTGATACTATGGACTTGTGCTCCCTATACCGTTGCGTATATGGTGGGAGACCCCAATAGGTTGAAATCATTTATCCCTAGGAAGCCAAGTCTTCCGCCTTACCGATCACAATGCACCAAACACAGCTTTCAGGAAGATTGACTGTTGTACGTAAAGTCCTTAGTAATTTATCTTTCATTTATCACCAAGGTGTATATTGCAGTTTTGCGATTTGTCTGGTAAACCCTCTTGTCTAGAATCTCCAAAGTAGTCACTTTCATTCCTTTTCGACTCTTTAAAAGAAAAAGGATGATCTCAGCACTTCTCATTAAACATCGAAAGCGACTAGAGTCACATTTTTTTTCTCGACTCTTTAAAAATGAAAAAGCAAAGTTGTGTTCCAGTGTCGTAAAAATTAATTGACTGCGGATAACATACTCCACGCTCACTCTTTAGTTGATCTTAGGTTGAAACATATGGCGACAAATCCAGAGTCCACCGATCAAGGAATTCCTTTTGATTGGAATCCTAGTCCTTTTCCTCCATTTGGAAATATTGGTGCTCCAGATATGGCTAGATTTTCCCTTCCGAAATTTACCATTGGCTTGCTAGTGTGGTTGTTTTCAACCTCCTTGGTTAAAAATATCGTGATTTCTCCGCAGTCAAGTACACCTCCAACTAGACAAAATTAACCTCCAATTGATCCTAAGGTTGACCCTTTGCCTTCTTCCTCAATCGTTTCTTCCTCCCCTTCTTCCTCTTTTCCTGGTGAAAGTATTGGTACTAGTAACCAGGTGGCTAAGAAGAATAAGAAAGGGAAGAAGAAGAAGAAGAAGTAAATTCAGCAAAGGGACAACCAAGCAACCATTGCTTTGAATGCAACGCCTAATGAGAAACCATCCATCGAGCATCACAAAGTTTGATATCCATGCAAACGTTTTGTGGGAGACCATCTTCTTTGAGATTGTCCTGATATTCCTGAGATCTTAGAAGAATGGTCTTCCTATTTACATCATCATGTGTCATCAACTTTTGGAGATCATGTTGACGACACACCATCAACTAGTGGCAGTAAAGATCATGGAAAGAAGGGAAAAGTTTAGTTTCCATGTAGGTTATGTGAAGGGAATCACTCCATTCACCTTTATCCCTATCTGGATGGAGCCAAAAGAATGTTGGATAACCGTCCTGCTTCACCACATTGACTTCCATCCGGTTACAGGAAACTCTCCCTAAATCCTTCACTAGTTGATGAATTAGTTGACTCAAATCAACTATCAGTAAAACCCACTCTCTCTGAAAGTGAATCCTATCAGTCTATACTCGACGCAAGTTAACAGGTCGAGGTAACAATTGACCAAATTTCACCTTTAGTAAATCGTACCTTTCCCGAAGAGAGTGAACATGATACCACTCAGGTTCTTTTTGTTTCTTCAGATTCTAATGAGCTTGGGGGCAGTCCTCCTATTCCATCAAGACAAGAGGAAAATCCTCCCGCTCTCGTAACTTAAGGGGTTAATTGTCCCATTTCTATAGTACCCCCCTCCACGTAGTCTAGTCACTTCCTTTGATTGGAATCGACTGGCAGGATTCCGCCTTCCTTCCTATGTGCCTTTCCAAATCATAGTACAAGTTTGTAATACGATTGTATCTAGCACTATTATATATGAAGGTGAATCAATTAGTATCCTTCCCTCAACTGCTTGGAAAGTGCTTGGTTCGCCACCGCTTGTACCAGTTACCCAGAATCTGTTGCGTTTTAATAAAGAAACTAGTCAACCATTAGGGATCCTCCCTCAGTTACCCATTACTTCGGGAGGAAAAACCATTTATCTGAACGTGATGGTAGTCCCAGGCCCTTTAGATTATAACTTAGTACTTGGGCGCGACTATGTTTATGGAATGTGAGCTATTGTTTCAACACTCTTTCGAGTGATTTCTTTCCCGCATGAAGGCAGAATCGTCACTATTGACCAGCTTTCATTTCCTGGTCCAAATATGGATCCTAGTCAACCATCTTCCCTAAATGGTCCTTTTGTACAAATGGTATCATCCCCACCATGAGTTAATTATGTGGCAACCTGTTCCATACCTACATCGACTGATAATCAATTCAGTGATGTTGTACAACATGTATTGGGGGCATTGGAACCATATCTCTCCTTCATGACCTCTTATGAGTTGTGAACATAGGTCTTGAGGATAGTTCTTTTACTGTGTCAACCTCGGTAAAAAATGAAACAGGTCTCGATGATATTTCTTTTACTGTGTCAACCTCGGTAAAAAATGAGCGGTCCCAAGGATAGTTCTTGGTCTTGTGTCAACCTCGTTAAAAAATTAAACAAGGGTATGAGGATAGTTCCTTGTCTTCTGTCAACCTTGTTAAAAAGTGAAACCAAGGAATATGAGGATAGTTCTTTTACTGTGTCAACCTCATTAAAAAATGAAACAATCGGTTCGAGGATAGTTCATGATCTTGTGTCAACCTCGTTAAAAAGTGAAACAAAGGGTACAAGGACAATTCATTGTCTTTTGTCAACCTCGTTAAAAAATGAAATAAGGAATTTGAGTAGAGTTCCTCGTCTTGTGTCAAGCTCATTAAAAAATGAAACACGTACCCCTTGGAGCAAAGTTCCAATTCAAGTCTTTGGTTAGATCTCGTAAGATCGCAGTCGACTCTTTCACTTGACCTCGTAAAATAACCTTCATTCAATCCACTTGATAGCCATGAGTAGTCTACTTAGGTGAATGTAATGAAGCTTGGGGGGCATGCACCTAGTGGTAAAGTTAACTTTCCTTGTAGGTTATGTGAAGGGAATCACCCCATTCACCTTTGTCTATCTGGACGAAGCCAAAAAGATGTTGGATAATCGTTCTGCTTCACTGCAGCAACTTCCATCTGGTTACAAGAGACTCTCTCAATCATCATGCTGGGGGCATGTAAACCAATTTCAAGCATAGTTTATCATTTTAAGCTTATGTAAAAATGAAACTGAATCTAGGCATAGTTTTTCGTTTCAAGCTTGTGTAAAAATGAACCCATCTCCATTTTTAACCCTTGTGATTGCCATTCTATCAGCCTTTTTCATCAGATGAGCCTTGGTTGTTTTCATTCCATCGGCACCATCCCTTTAGCCAATCATACGCTTTCTCTTGGTTGTTTTACCTTTTTTGAGGAATAGCTGCAATGAGTGGTCTTATTAGCTAGCCTCTTCACATAAATCAACATATTTTGAGAAGTTCCAACATCACCAGAACCAGTTGCTACCGTAGACACCACTTGTTCCTCAAAATGGAGTCCTATTTAAGCTCTTTTTAGACTATCTAAATAATAAAATATAGTCGAGTGCATGTCCATTCCATCTCGTTAAAGTATTGGAAACGACATCTCTCCTGTATTATTTTATGCTTTTTCAGACTTGAGGGATTATTTTTACGAAAAAGAACTTATAGAGCTTTGTTTTTGTCCCTTTTCAAAATCTCTAAATATGAAAAGGACCGAGTTATCTCAGTCGTTAAACGCGCTAAAATATCATAACAGTGACAAGCTTGTCCATCTAGACAAGACCGAGTTTCACCTTCACTAGACTCGTTAAAACATCAAATAGTGATGTGTTTGCCCGACGGGTTAATTATAGAACAAGCATATGTTATCCTCCTCAATATTGATAAAATATAAAGAGGTGCTGGTCAGCAATGACTGGGGAAAATGGGAGAAGTCTTGAAAACTTATGGCAGCCAGTCACTCTTGAACATGACACTTTCACTTCATCTCCGTGACTAAGTTGGGTTGGGTGATTCAGTTTGATGGTTATCATACCATTGATCTATCACACCATCCATCGCTTTTTTTTTGGTTCAACACTACCAATTCATCTCAGTGTCGCCGATATGTTCAAGAGAAGTCATCCAGTTAAAACTTCATCCGTTGCACTACTGTAAACCTTCATTTTCATGACCGCCATTCCTGAACCTTATGTCATCAGTCGATTCTCATCTCCAAAAATAATTTACCTCGTTTCGTATCATAGATGTGGGATAAATCAAGGCCCTCCTACGATGAGTCTCTTCTTGTCGACATCAACTCACCATCCAAGAAGTTGACTTAGAAACACCCTTTCAGTGCTTTGAAGCTTGCATACATTAATGGTAAGTTTCTCACTTCCAGCGATAGGTTGACATCAATGACCTTCGACCGAAATATTTTGCGTGGTGTTCGACATCAAATCATTTATTCACACCATCCGAAATATACTGCAGTACCTTGAGGATCATCATCATTATCAATGATCCCTCTCACGTTCGTTAACAGCTTACATCATTAGTTGGTAATCAGACAATGTTTCTCCATGTTCGACCTTAGAACATCTATTCACATGGTTAGACTTGTACATTGAGTGAAGATTGAACGGGATTAAAGACCCTAGATCTATTTTCATCCATCCGGGCTGAAATATATTCAGGAGTACCAAATCAAATGTACAAAGGCTTTACACAGATAGTCATCCTAATCATGGATCACAAATCTATATCTATAGAATCATAAGTCTATATCTGTAGACGACTATCTGATCTATGTACATGTAATAAAATTTTATAAGTTGAGCATGGGAATGCCTCCCTTAGCTAGTTCATGAGAAAAATCAAATTATCATGATGTATTGTATTGTAATTGATGCAGTTCACCTTCCATTTCGAAACTTCCAATCCTCATGATAAAGCATTTCACCCGACATAGATATTTATTACCTCATGCTTTAGGGGGCAACTGTTACAAATTTATTTGGGCACAACAACCCCAACTTACATGTCTATGTTATTAGGTTCCATCAACCCCTAATATAGTTGTTTCATGCCCTAAAGAACTTAATCATCTAAATGCCTCACTCCCAAAGAAGTTCCATCACAAAATTCATCCAAAAAGTGTCTCTAAAGATATCATTGTAGGAAGCCCTTCATTAGGCTGCAATGCATTGCAGGTGCCACACTGACTAAGTGCTATGCATCGCACTTAGGCCTTCTTTAGCCTGCGATGATCGAACTTGGGCAAAGTTCCTGGAAGGTTTGAAGATTCCCCATCCATGGGAAACCTCTAGAAGCTTCTCAAGTGCCACCTACCCCTCTAAGTTCGCCCAAGGATGACAAAAGGAATTAGGAAACATCAACCTCCTATCTCCCTCTTTCATGGAACCAATTCCTAAAAATAGAAAGGCATTCATCATCTTCATTGATCACCCAACCTCCTTCACTCATCTATAAATAGATCACTCATCCAAGGGATCTAAAGTCTGAATAATTCTAAGTTGTAAGGAGGTGCTAATGGTTTTAGTATTGAGGTTAATTATTGTGGTAATGTTGGTATTTCTTGTTGTTCATGAGGTGAAGAAGGTTTGAAGCTGGAAGGATGGTGTTGGATCAAACTCATGGGTTGTAATCGTTCTTTCTATCAATAAAGCTTTTCAAGATTTTTCCCCTATGTTTGTGTAATCTATCAATTCATTCATATGTTTATCATACTTTCGATTCTATGTTATTTATGAATTATGGATCATTATGCTTTGATGGGTCTTTGTTTCTGTAATTGTACAAGTACTCTCCAAGCGTGTTAAGTACAGGGAGGAGCACAAAGATCAGTCAAAGGACAGAGGGATCAAGCTAGGAATCAAGCAGAAGTTGCAGGTTGGCTCCTTATAATCTTTCTCTTATCTGTCGTTCATAGGAAAAATACTGAATTATTTTAACTGTTGTTTCTAGGTTAGCTACCAAACCTACAGGGTTATAATTTCTTAGAAATAATAATTATTCCCAAAACACTTGCACCGTGAATTCATGGATATTTCTATCCAACCAGTCTTTGATCTCTTTATTAGTTTGATTCCAATGATGTGACATTACACATCTCATTATGCATATCCTGGTCCCATCAACAGAACCATTTTTTGGCTTGATGGGCCCTAACCCTGGTTCAGTGTTAGTTAGCCAAGAAAATCCCTAGAGTATTGTTCCTTTCAGCATCAGTCCACAGAGCACAGACTGAAGTCTCATGAAGAAGTGGGGGCGATGCAAGAACTAGGTTTCTGCACCCTGAGAGAGTTGTGATGTCGTTTTATACCCTAACACTTCCTTTACGTAGACCGATAAGCCTTTTAGGGATTACCGATATACTCATATTATTTGGCTTCGAGACCTTTGCGAAGGTCTATGATCGTCCTTCGCGTACCTCAATATGAATTTCAGACACTTACACACCTCTGTAATTACCCTTACTTCTGTGTCTGCCCAGATTATCTTAAGTGTTAGATAATTTCAACATGCATTATGATTATCTTCGCGTAAACATATATTCTTACCTGCGTTCGTATGAAAAGTAAAACACATAGATTCGCACATCAATACAACATCAAATCATAAACCTACTATTCAACATGACATAACTGCATAAAATAATAACGGAAGTAAAATAGCTCACACACAAATATCTCCATAATAGTTCTTCTTATTAATGGTTCATATCTCCAGTACTGACTCTAACTTCCCTGCGCACATAGCTGCAGGGGTCCACGCACTCAGCTATGGACTTCTACCCTAGTCCTCTACGCACTTAGCTGCAGAGCCTCTTCTTACACTAAGACTCTCTTCTCTTAGCTCTCAAATACCCATTACATCAATCACTTGCCCAAAAATTTACTTAGAACTGAATTGCCTTAAAATCTTCTAAGACTCCTTTTTATACATTCCCATGGTCCATGGACCAAGCATGAATCTCATCAAGCTGACACAAGCTATCTAAACTAA
Organism: Pinus tabuliformis; assembly: GCA_031772625.1. Taxonomy (NCBI): domain Eukaryota; kingdom Viridiplantae; phylum Streptophyta; class Pinopsida; order Pinales; family Pinaceae; genus Pinus; species Pinus tabuliformis. Next base: position 1,289,907,453 of record CM062807.1, read on the forward strand.
GGGTGGAAACCATTTTTTATTGTTTACATCTTCGCGCTCTGCGACCACAAAATGTGGAGACTTTACATTCTTTATACAAAACTTGGGCTTTTAACCCCAAAATTAACCCTAGGGGACCCGTTCCCAACACTCACCTAATCAGATTCCTCCACAGGTTCTATGATGTGCTTCTCCATCATCTTATCCAACTCCTAACAAACCTTTTCCTTGTATTTTGGATTAAGACGATACAACCTCTACTTAATAGGCTTCGTGACTGGCTTCAAAGTAATATTCACACGCCCAAGCTGCCTATTATGCCCTTCAGGTCTGAAAAATTCGTAGGAAAAATATCCTGGTACTCATGGAGTAGCTCAACAACTTTATCCACAGTGGCATCATCCCAATGATCCCCAATCTTTTCAAGCTTCAGTTCTGTTATCACTCAGATTTTCGTAGAATTTTTTGGGAAGAGGAAAGGGGTCTGAGGTAACCACAAACCAACTTTTAGGTATATAATCTAGCCAATCTGTACCCAGAGAGGGCTCTCTCTTTATGATTTAGCTTGGTTTTGAAAGATATTAGGCTAGTTGTGAAGTTTTAGGAGTTTTGTTTGAGTTTGGGTGGTGAGATTCAATAGCATAGGGGTAAAACTGAGTAGTTCAGGCCATTGGGCTAATGGAGTCAAAGAGGATGGCTTAACTGGACTTGGTTTCTTAACAAATGATGGTTTCACAGGACAATATGGTCAAACAGGGAACTAATAAAGACTTGGGATGAATGGAATGGGTTTAAAATGGGTGAAGGGCAGTTAAGAATCTTTCAACATATTTAAAGGGGGAAGTTGAATGGTACCTGCCCAAAAGAATCCAGGTCAAGGGTTTTCTCAAGATCTCTCATAGCATTTTCCATATTTTCTTGCTCACTAACATCTTCTATTAGGGTTCCCTCTATCCATTCATCCAAGTTTGCAAACTGCTCAATTTCTGGGATTCTATGGTGAATGTATGGGGACAACCTGTTCTTCATCCTTCTGTCACATATAAAACTATTGGGGTCATATGGTACCCATCTAAAACTCTTCTTTAGTCTAAGGTGATCTTCTAAAATTATTTCAGCTTCTTTCCATGCATCCCTAGAGTTGATGACAAAAGGGCCTAGCTGGTTCTTTATTCTTAGCTGTGCTTTCTTCTTTACACTACAAAAATGGACTAAATCTGCATTTATGATCTACCTGAAATACTCCAATGCAAATAATCTCATGGGAACATACTTGGGTAACTTAAAAGGGCAAAGTTCACACCCATACATCCTGATTTCTGTGTGATTTTTGTATAGGTACCAGTCACCTATCTTGTACTGCTTAGAGAGCTAGAGAATTTTCTTCATGTCACCATTGATCCTAGGAGGGGAAACTCCTATCAACAGAGAGTTTTCTAGATGTAAAAATAAGTCAATGAACTCATTATAAGTGTAAGGGGACTCAATGGTATTATGAAATATTGAACTCCAAAATATGACAGATCTAGGATTTCCTTTGGTGTCCAGTTTCTTAATAGGGAAAGGAAAGTTATCTGACTGATAATATAGTATAAGATGGTATATGAAAGAGGTGTATTTGAAAACTCCTTCCCTTTCCAAATTCAGGAATTGATCATGGATCTTGTTGACAATAAAGGTGGCATAGTCATATTTGACAGTAGGGGGCTGTCCCAGAGTAAAGATTGATAGTAACACTAGGGTGATATCATCAACATATTCACTAGAGTTAAATCCCATAATAAGAGATATCATACCAACAATTAGTCTTCCATTTTTAGTGAAGAAAGCCTATAGATAAGGAGGTGGACCTTTGGGCTGGTGCTTTGGTAACATGAAGGTTTGAGCAATACGAATTATCTCTGATTTGGATAACTGAGATGATTTTTCAAGTAAATATGCCATGGAAAGAGGGGTGAGGGGTTGACTGGAATGGAATTGTATCATTTCATTGATGGACTGAGCAGTTATGCGGAAAATGACAGTTTGGAATGGGGACATAATAGCTCTCTGGTTGGGATCATAATTAGCACAGCATTGATGAATTATGTCTGGGAAAACATGGACTGAGGGGAGGAAATACATGGGAAGGTTAGATTCCCACAATCCAAAAATGTCAGATTTATTCAGATAACTATCTTTGGATTGGCAAAAGGCCTGAAGATGGTTTTTAACACTAGATAGGTCTTTTATTTGAAAATATTTATCGGCCAAAGGTAGATAATCTAAGTCTTTGTGAGGTACGTTCATGGGTGCTACATTCAGGGCTACAGGGGTTTCCATTTTGGTTCTTGTGGATTCAAAATGGAATTTAGGATTTCTGTGGGAAAATAGACCAAACAACAGGTTTGGGGACTTTTTATGGCAACACAAACTGTTTTTAGACTTGAGTTTGGCCCTCTCTTGTAGAATTTTGTAGAAAACCGAAATTACAGGATTGCAGAGTAAACTAGATAAATACTTGTGTTTAGGAGGTAAAATGTACAATGGCAGGTTGGATGACAGGCTGCGGAGTGCGTCGCTATAGATTTTCTAGTCAGGAGGCAGCTGGGAAACTGGAACATTTGACTCGGACGTTGTTTTGCATGGGAGCACGAGATGCAGCACACTACAGTGGAAATGACACTTTGTTCGTTTATTTAACAAAACTGAAGTTGGCGGGTCTTTTTTTTAGTTTTATCGGGCGTATGACATAAGCGGGATGTGACATTTTATCACTTGCAGAGGGTGGTAAGTGGTTTGTATCGCACCGCTTTTGAAGCTGGGTGGTTTCGGGCTAGGCGCGAGCAAGCATATGGACAGTGCGACGCATGGCAGGAGTACCAGCGGAAAACCACCTGGTGCTCGCGAGTTAAAGCGCGGTCACCACGGGGGGTGTGATATCAGCGTCAACCGCTGGATGGAAAGGGAGTGATCGGACGGTGGACAGGTGTTAGAGATGGCGAAACTTTATTTGTGGCGGGCCCGATATAATTAACAATGTTTTAATCATATCGGGGTCAACATGATTGGTCGGGGTGATTATTAATTAACCTGAAGGGTTAATTAATCCCGTATAGTGCGGTGGGGAATTAAGGCTCTTAACGAATTACAGATTAACTCATTAATCCTCTACTAAAAGATGATTATGGTTGTATTCAACTAAGGGAAGGATTATATAATAATTTGGGGATTTATGTATAATTAAATAATATAGGAAGGGGAATGGTTTTTCAGGATTTATATATATAGGTTAAAAGGTTAATATGACATATGAAGTGTAAAAGTGCCAAGTAAACATTTAAAGAGTATATTTAACTTAGGCTAAAGATAAAAATGGATTTTTTAGGTGATATTGTGCATTAATCCTAAGTAAAATAAGATTTTACTTAGGAAAAACTTTATGCAATGAAATGAACAGTTTATGGATGAGTCTAAGTACTTAGGATTTAAAATCATTGGGCCGAGGGTCTGGTCCCTCCAGAAGTCATAGAAATGCTCTGAGCCCCTTTGGTTTTCAAAGACCTTAATACTTTGGGGGGAATTAGTGAAATATTTAGGGAAAAATGTTAAGTGGTGTTAAATATTTAACCTTGTTTTGCTTGTACTGCATCAAGTAAAATGTCTGCCTTGCACTTGTGATAAAAGTGAAAATTGACACATTTCAGGGACATTATCCATCACAAGTAATTCTGCAACACCATCTACCTACCCTACCTACTTTAACCTAGCATTTTTTCTTCTTTATTTGGGTGCACTTGGACTCACAAACCCTTATCACACTTTTTCTTTTACATATAGAAATCTATCTAAGTCTAACCTTATTACATCCAAGGGCTCAGATTAAATTGTTGAGCTCCTTTTATTCACTCTACCTATCTACTTAGCTACCAAGATTAAACAGTTTGATCAAATTTTATTCTCTATCTCTATATCATGAAATTGAAAAATGAATGAGCCAAGTTTAAACAGTTTGACTCTTCATCAATTGTGGCATAAGTTTAACAAGATGCACACAATTGTTTATTACAGAAAACGAAATAGTAGTGGCATTTAGACTTGCACACTTTCCTTGGTCTTTCTTTTAGTGGGGTTCATTTTCCTTCACTTTTTTTGACCATTTTATTTATTTTCACCCTTTGATTTTTCTTTTAGGGTATACCCTCTTTACATTTTTTAATTTCTTGATTTTTTGAAAATATGGAAAACCTTTGCAACAAGAAAAGGTATGAACATATTCATAGCTCATCAAGTCAATCATGAAATATGACACCTATTGGTATAGGAGCATAACACTGGCTCCACTTGGGGATGGCTTTTCCTGGTGGAAAGTCAAGAACAACAGGTCAGATGGCCTTTTTAATGACTTTGATTGTGCTTTGAAATCTCCTTCTGCTAGTTGCTTTATTGTATGTATGACAGTAATCCTTCTGAAGCTTAGGGCCTTCTCTCCGGGCTTCAACTCCAACAAGTTACTATCCAATCCAAACTGTGACATTACCAAGGATATAGTGTTTACATGTTAAAATCAGAATACAATAAAAAGTGAGATCATAGTAATGCTTCAGCATCCTACCATTAACTGGCCCTTATTTTGTTTCTGTGTCATCCAAGCTTTTGAGATAGTAGGTGTTGTTCCCTTTTAAAGCATGGATAACAAAAGGTCCTTTCCATAGGAAGTCAAACTTCCCATGTTTTCCCTTATCCTCTCTCCTGGAATCCCATCTTAAAACTTTGTCTCCAATGTAGAAGTCTTCTGCCTTGGTTCTTTTATCAAACATTTTCTTAAGTTTCTCTTGTACCACTTGAGATCTCTGATATACTTCCTCTCTGGTTTGTTGCAGATGGATGGTCTGATTTATTCTCCTTTGAATATCATTGGGTTCCACTTGAGCTTCTTGAAGTAATTTCATTACAGGAACTCCTAAAGATGAAGGAAATACAACCTCCATGCCATAGACTAATTCATAAGGACTAGTTCCAATAGATTTCTTTGTAGTGAGTCTGTCTGCCCATAGTGCATTGGTAAGTTTCTTGTGCCAATTTTTCTTGTTCTCTTCCAATAATTTCTTAATAATATTAATTAGGCTTTTATTGGAGGACTCAGCTAGACCATTACCTTGAGGGTAATAGGCTGTGGAATGGCCTAAAGTGATATGGTACTTATTACAGAAACTTATCATTTTCTTGGATTTAAAGGCAGCAGCATTATCAGTTATGATCTTTTCAGGACAACCAAATCTAGATAGGATGTTGGTTTCTAAGAATCCTATAATTACTGTGTCATTGGCTTGTCTAGAAGGAATGGCTTCTATCCATTTGGTGAAATAATATGTGGCAGTAAGAATCCATTTATGTTGGCCAGAAGAGGGAGGATGGATTTCTCCAATGATTACCAAACCCCATTGTTGGAAGGGTTCTTCAATAGAAATTAGTCTCAGTGGTAAAGGTAATAGTTTTCTCTTGCCTTCAAAAATTTGACATTTATGGCAAGCAGTGACAAATTTCTTTACATTAGTGAACAAGGTTGGCCAATAAAATCCAGCCCTCAGGATCTTGTCTACAGTTTCCTTCCAGTAAAGGTGCCCACCACAGTCTCCTACATGAAATTCTTTGAGAACCTTGTCAGCTTCTTCTTTTAATAAACAATTCAATAGAATACCTTCATGATTTTTCCAAAAAAGAGCATTATCTAAAATACAAAATTTTGAAGCTTTCATCTTTAAAAACCTTTTCTTTGTTCTGGATAACCCTGGAGGAGCCTGCAGGTTTAATAATACATAAGTTATATCAGCATACCAAGGTGAATCTAAGAAGGCCTAGCTTATTTGTGGAGTCACCATCTCCTGTTCATTATCTAGTTCATTAATGTCTAGGGCTTGACAATTTGTTTCAGTCATAAGTTTGGCCAATCCCTATCCTTTTATAAGCTTTGTGGGTTTTATTTCAATATCATACTCCAATATAGTAGCGATCCATTTACCTCTTTTGCTCTCAATTCCATCCTGAGTTAGGATGTCTTTGACAACAGCATTTGGTACATAGGCTATTACATGGGAATACAATATGTAGACTCTAAAGTCTTTGACAGCTTTTACAAGTGCAAAATCGTGTTTTACCATGATTTTGTATTTTACTGGTGCATTCCTAAGTGCTTTGCTAAAAAATGCTATGGGTTTTCCACATCCTTGATCGTCCTTTTGTAGTAAACCAACAGCTATGGTGTGCTGTGGTGCAAAGGAAAATATTATAAAGTCTCTATCAAACTTGGGACTTGTAAGGACCGGTGTTCTGGTCAAAGCCATTTTAATTTCTTCAAAGGCTTGCTTGGCTTCAACTATCCATCTAATACTAGAATCCTTTTTAAACATATTATTAAGCAATCTAATTAATTCAGCTAAAATAGATACAAATCTTCTCAAAAAATTGATCTTTCCTAGGAAAGCTTGAAGTTCTTTGACATTTCTACGGTGGGGTATTTGTAGAATGGCTTCTATTCTAGCAGGATCAATCCTCATACCCTCTTTGGAGATAATATGGCCTAAAAGTTTGCCTTCCTCTAGACCAAATAAATACTTTTTAGGATTTAAAGAAATACCATATTTTCTACATTTCAAGAATACTTGTCTCAGATGATCCAAATGTTGTTGATCTGATTGAGAAAAAATAGTCAGGTCATCTAGATAAATAACCAGAAAATCATGAATTTCTTTGGAAAATGATATGTCCATGGATATTTTGAAGGTTTCCCCTGCATTTTTAAGTCCAAATGGCATTTTAACATATTTGAATGTGCCCCATGGTGTTGTAAATGTAGTCTTTTCCCATCTGTTCAAGAACGTTGTATAAAGGGCTTGTAGGTCATTGATACTATTTGCAGGGAGGGCTCTAAACCATGTTCTAACATCACCAGTTAGACTTTGAACAAATACCCTCATTCTAACATCATCGGCATCAACCTCATATATCTCAAAGTAATTTGTCATATTTTTAGTATGTTGTTGTGCAGTGTAAGTACCAGAGCCATCGAAGGGAGTGATCTTACTTTGATAGTCTTGGGGCATAGCCCTTGGATTAGCAAGTAAATTAAGGGGAGTATACCTATTTTCCATTGCAGTAGGTTGGGTTGAAACAACAGTTGGGGTTGGTCTTGGAGTGGTGGATGGAGGGGTGGAAGGGGTGGTTTGGGGTTGAGATGTCTGAGGTGCTGTTGATGAACTTGGAGAGGCTAAAGTGATTACAGAAAGGCTTGGTGTTCCTACAGAGGTAAGTTCAGATTGAATGGAATTCTACAAATGTCTGTCAAGATGTGAAGTGACAATCTCAAGTTGTAAATCTTTGATAAATAATGGGTCATGAACTGTGTGGGCTAACCCAGATTCAGAAAAAGTTACAAATAAAGAGGTCTCAAAAGACTCATCAAAAGGTTCATCCTCAAGGTAAATCCATTTACTCGGCAGGATCTTGATCTGTATAAAGGCCGAGAACAAGCAGAACTCTCTTGGCTATCTTGTCTCCTAAGAATCCTAAGGATCAGATTAGGGTTTTTGAAGACAGGTGGTGGATTTGGATCAGGGTTAACTCTAGTGTAATGATTCCTTTTTAAAGCCAGGTTTCTAGGTATGTTTTGGGTTTTTCTCTAAATGGGTTGGACAATAAAACTTCGTACAATTTCTCTAAGAGGATTTAGGTATGGGATTTGAACTCTCTTAAAGACTTATTTGATAAGAGGAACTGATCAAGAATTTGAAACCAAATGTTTAATCCATAAGCTAGACCAGAGATAGAATGAAGCAACATTCATTTACTTATGCAATTGCAAAGCAAGAGCAGTTCAAAGGCTACCTGGCTAACTTCAGGCTCCGTCTATAGCTTATAAAGTAAACAATAGTAACAAACAAATTATTCAGGTCCCCAGTGGAGTCGCCACTATGTTATCACTCAGATTTTCCTAGAATTTGTTGGGAAGAGGAAAGGGGTATGAGGCAACCACAAACCAACTTTTAGGTACAAAATCTAGCCAATATGTACCCAAAGAGGGATCTCTCTTTATGATTTAGCTTGGTTCTGAAAGATATTAGGCTAGTGGTGAAGTTTTAGGAGTTTTGTTTGAGTTTGGGTGGTGAGATTCAATAGCAGAGGGGTAAAAATGAGTAGTTTAGGCCATTGGGCTAATGGAGTCAAAGAGGATGGCTTAACTGGACTTGGTTTCTTAACAAACGATGGTTTCACAGGGCAAGATGGTCAAAAAGGGAACCAATAAATACTTGGGATGAATGGAATGGGTTTAAAATCGGTGAAGGGCAGTTAAGAATCCTTCAGCATATTTAAAGAGAGAACTTGAATGGTACTTGCCCAAAAGAATCCAGGTCAAGGGTTTTCTCAAGATCTCTCATAGCATTTTCCATATTTCCTTGCTCACTAAAATCTTCTATTAGGGTTCCCTCTATCCATTCATCCAAGTTTGCAAACTGCTCAGTTTCTGGGATTCTATGGTTAATGTATAGGGACAACCTATTCTTCATCCTTCTATCACATATAAAACTGTTGGGGTCATACAATACCCATCTAAAACTCTTCTTTAGTGTAGGTGATCTTCTAAAATTATTTTTGCTTCTTTCCATGCATCCCTAGAGTTGAGACAAAAGGGCCTAGTTGGTTCTTTATTCTTAGCTATGCTTTCTTCTTTACACTACAAAAATGGACTAAATCTATATTTATGATCTGCCTGAAATATTCCAATGCAAATAATCTCATGGGAACATACTTGGGTAACTTAAAAGGGCAAAGTTCACACCCATACACCCTGATTTTTGTGTGATCTTTGTACAAGTACTAGTCACCTGTCTTGTACTGCTTAGAGAGCTGGAGAATTTTCTTCATGTCACCATTGATCCTAGGAGGGGAAATTCCTATCAACAGAGAGGTTGTTGGATGTACAAATAAGTCAATGAACTCATTATAAGTGTAAGGGGACTCAATGGTATTATGAAAGATTGAACTCCAAAAGATGACAAATCTAGGATTTCCTTTGGTGTCCAGTTTCTTGATAGGGAAAGGAAAGTTATCTGACTGATAATATAGCATAAGATGGTATATGAAAGAGGTGTATTTGAAAACTCCTTCCCTTTCCAAATTCAGGAATTGATCATGGATCTTGTTGGCAATAAAGGTGGCATAGTCATATCTGACAGCAGGGGGTTGTCCTGGAGTAAAGATTGATAGTAACACTAGGGTGATATCATCAACATATTCACTAGAGTTAAATCCCATAATCAGGGATATCATATCAACAATGAGTCTTCCAGTTTCAGTGAAGAAAGCCTACAGATAAGGAGGTGGACCTTTGGGCTAGTGCTTTGGCAACATGAAGGTTTTAGCAATACGACTTATCTCTGATTTGGATAATTGAGATGCTTTTTCAAGTAAATATGCCATGGAAAGAGGGGTGAGGGGCTGACTGGAATGGAATTGTATCATTTCATTGATGGATTGAGAAGTTATGCAGAAAAGGAAAGTTTGGAATGGGGACATAACAGCTCTCTAGTCGGGATCATAATTAGCACAACATTGATTAATTATGTCTGCGAAAACATGGACTAAGGGGAGGAAATACATGGGAAGGTTAGATTCCCATAGTCCAAAAATGTTATATTTATTCAGATAACTATCTCTGGCTTGGCAGAAGGCCTGGAGATGGTTTTTAACACTCGATAGGTCTTTTATCAGAAAATCTTTATCAACCAGAGGTAGATAATCTAAGTCTTTGTGAGGTGCGTTGATGGGTGCTACATTCAGGGCTACAGGGGTTTCCATTTTGGTTCTTATGGATTCAAAATGGAATTCGGGATTTCTGTGGGAAAATAGACCAAACAATAGGTTTGGGGACTTTTTATGGCAACACAGATTGTTTTTAGACTTGAATTTGGACCTCTCTGGGGGAATTTTCAGTAGAAAACCGAAATTACAGGGTTGCAGGGTAAATTGAATAAATACCTGTGTTTAGGAGGTAAATTGTACAATGGTAGGTTGGATGACAGGCTATGGAGTGCGTCGGTGTAGATTTTCTAGTCAAGTGGCAGCTGGGAAACTGGAACATTTGACTCAGACGTTGTTTTTCATGGGAGCACGGGACGCAGCACACTACAGCGAAAATGACACTTTGTTTGTTTATTTAACAAAAATGAGGTTGGAGGGTCATTTTTTTTGGTTTTAATGGGTGTATGATGTAAGCGAGATGTGATGTTTTATCGCTTGTGGAGGGTGGTAAGCAGTTTGTGTCGCACTGCTTTTGAGGCTGGGTGTTTTCGGGCTAGGGGCGAGCGAGCATATGGACAACGCGACACGTGGTGGGAGTACAGGCGGAAAACTGCCTCGTGATCGCGAGTTAAAGCACGGTCACCAGGGGGGGCGATATTAGCGTCAACCGTTGGATGGAAAGGGAGTGATCGAATGGTGGATGGGCATCGGAGATGGTGTAACTTTATTTGTGGTGGGCCGGATATAATTAACAATGTTTTTTTCATATCGAGGTAAATATGATTAGTCGGGGGTGGTTATTAATTAACCTAAATGGTTAATTAATCTCGTATAGGGCGGCAGGGAATTAAGGCTCTTAACGAATTACAGATTAACTCATTAATCCTCTACTAAATTTTGATTATGGTTGTATTCAACCAAGGGCGGGATTATATAATAATTTGGGGATTTATGTATAATTAAATAATACGAGAAGGGAAATGTTTTTTTGGGATTTATATATATAGGTTAAAAGGTTAATATGACATATGAAGTGTAAAAGCACCAAGTAAACATTTAAAGAGTATATTTAACTTAGGCTAAAGAAAAAAATGGATTTTTTAGGTGATATTGTGCATTATTCCTAAGTAAAATAGGATTTTACTTAGGAAAAACTTTATGCAATGAAATGAACGGTTTATGGATGAGTCTAAGTACTTAGGATTTTAAATCATTGGTCCGAGGGTCCGTGTTAGGTCCCTACACTACTAGTGTAACCCCTTATTGTTATTAGTACAACCCACTTATTATATTGATGTACCCATGTAGTGACCATATTGTTACTATTGTGCCCCATAGAAGCCCACTATTGTTATTATTGTGCCCTTACATTATTATTGCTATGTCAGCTCTGATTATGTTATGACCCCTTGGACTCCTATATATAGAAAGGAGGCATTTTCATTTGTATCATCCAAGAATTGTTCATTTATGTAATGTAAAGGAGGTTTCCCCCTAGAAGAGGCTGAATTCTAAGGCGTTGATCTATCTTTTCTATCTTTTCTTGAGCTGGTTTCATAACAGTCCAGTCCCTCCAGAAGTTAGAGAAATGCTCTAAGCCCTTTTGATTTTCAAAGACCTCAATACTTTGGGGGAATTAGTGAAATCTTTAGGGAAAAATGTCAAGGGAAGTTAAATAGTTAACCTTGTTTTGCTTGTATTGCATCAAGTAAAATGTCTTCCTTGCACTTCTGATAAAAGTGAAAATTGACACATTTCAGAGACATTATCCATCACAAGTAATTTTGCAACACCATCTACCTACCCTACCTACTTTAACCTAGCATTTTTTCTTCTTTATTTGGGTGCACTTGGACTGGCAAACCCTTATCACACTTTTTCTTTTACATATATAAATCTATCTAAGTCTAACCTTATTACATCCAAGGGCTCAAATTAAACTGTTGAGCTCCTTTTATTCACTCTACCTATCTACTTTTTTGCTAATATTAAACAGTTTGGTCAGATTTTATTATCTATCTCTATAGCATGAAATTGAAAAATGAATGAGCCAAGTTTAAACAGTTTGACTCTTCATCAATTGTGGCATAAGTTTAACAAGCTACACACAATTACTTATTACAGAAAAGGAAAGGGTAGTGGCATTTAGACTTGCACACTTTCCTTGGTCTTTCTTTTGGTGGGGTTCATTTTCCTTCACTTTTTTGACCATTTTATTTCTCTTCACCCTTTGATTTTTCTTTTAGGGTATACCCTCTTTACATTTTTTAAATTTTTTAATTTTTTGAAAATATGGAAAACCTTTGCAACAAGAAAAGGTATGAACATATTTGTTACACAGTAATTTATCACTGCCTTCCTGTCAGTCACCCTGCTGTGTCCAAAAAGTCACAATCACTAAGTGTTTGCTCCCTGAACTGGCTAAAAACCCATTTTTCCAAAGTTTTGTGCATCAGCGCGTCTGTTCCTAAAATAACCGCGATGACCAGCGCCCCACAGTGTATTTCGTGCGCTGCCATCGCGGAAGAACATCACTTTTCCGCGATGACGCACAGCGCGGCTTTCGCGTGTCCTTCCGCGCTGACATGGCTTGTTCAGTTATTGTCATGTGCTGACAGCGCGGCAGTCTCCATATAATCCGCGCTGATCCAGTTTGGGCGAATTTGTTCAAACAACCAGCCTTCCAGATCTTTCCAGGCTTGGTTGTTAGCTTTGTGAATATCGACTCCCTTCTATGGCATGTCTGTTCGACCCTTTGCAACTACTCCCCTTGAAGATAAGCTCATCCTTCCACCTTTTTAGGAGACTCCTTCTCCTATATAAACCTCCACCATTACCATGAGCAGCTAGTTTTGGATAGTTAGAAAATAGCTAGACTTAGCTTGGATTATACAAGAGCTTGTAGTGCTCAGATTGCTGCTATAGGTGTGGTGTGTTAGGAGTGGAAGTGATTGATTGCTTTGGGAAGTTTGTTTGTGACATTTGTGTGAGAGAGAGAGACTAGTTTGTCTTGGGAGAACCATCCTCAAAGGTGAATGCTTGAGATACATGCTGACTGATCCCTCCTGAGAAGTTTATCGACGTCAGAACATTTGGTTGTACTCTTCTCTATTCTGATTAATAATAGATGACTGCTATTATTGTTCCATTCTCGTTTGTTTATGCAATGGATAAATGTGAATTATGTCTTTTCTGACTGGCATATAGTTACTTTTACTAGATTTCACGCTTGCGTTTGCTTTCCCTTCGTGTGTGCAGGTGTTCGTTCGCGGGGATCGCGGAAGACTATGACCAGCTGAAGCGAAGGAGCAAAGGGATACATCCCCTCGACAAACGACAGCGCAGGAATCCAAGTAGGTGCTCTTTACTTCTTGTCTAATTGTAACTAGGAACATGCGTGGCAGCATTGTGTGATTGTTGCTAGACCCCTGTTGGGCTAGTAGGGATCGCCTCTATCCGTAGAGGGGATTTACCTTCTCAACAATTTGGCGACTCCGCTGGGGACAGCGTTTGTCCTTTTTCATTCATCCTTGTTTTGAGTTTGTTTGATTGCTCTCTTTTTGAAACTTTGGGGATTAATTATCAGTCTTTTGCGTTTCCTGGGTTGATCTGGGAAATGCCCCTGTTTGATTGAAAGATTGGCTGTTTTGATTTGGGAGTTTTGATTTGCCTGTCACTATTTTTGAGCTCCATCGCGGATTTAATTTTAACAGTCGCGCTGAAAATCGGATCATCGCGGAAAAGACGTGTATATCCGCGATGTCAGCGCAACTTTCTAGCTTAATTCCGCGCTGACTGTGTTTTTCTAGCTTAATTCCGCGCTGACTCTGATTTTCTGAGATCATCTCGGTTTTTGGGGCAAAAGTCGCGCTGACAGCTCGGGTGGCCTGTGTAAAAGTTGCGCTGACCCTTGATCATCTCGGGTGCTCAGTGTAAAACTTGCGCTGATTCCTAAAAGTTGTTTTTATAACTTTATCTCCTGAATTCATCAATCTTTCTTATCCCCTGTTGTTTCTTGTCCCTCATTAGCTTGTTTTGATTGCTTTTGGTTAAGGGACGCTCTCTCTTTGATTTCATTCAAGTGAGTCTTGTGACCATGTGACCTAGCCCTTTAGAAGTTTCATCGAGAAACCATTTGCTTGGGTTACTTGTCTATTCAAGGTTCATCCACAACCCTCTTATTGATTTGCTTGAGGCTTTTCCACTGCTTATTGCTGGTTGATTTTTAGTGTCGATTATTGAACCACCTTTTTATGTTGATTCGATTTCTTCACTACCAAGCATAGATTACGATTGTTTGGATCAATCAGTTCACATTCGCTTCCTCCTTGTTACAATCCTTGCTTGTCTTGACGAGCTTAGATTACATAGCTCGTGCAGACCTTTGTTTTCCTTTGATTTGGAAGCTTTGGTTGAATGTTTAGGGAACTTTGTGTGCTTTCATTAAGTAGTTTACTTGGTGTTCCGGTTCCTCCAAATTATTTTAGATGCTTTGTGTCACTGAAAGAAAATCAAACTAGTGGCTTTGCTTTTAAAAAATCGAAAAGGAAAAGAATGTTTCATTGATCTGCATTTTCAAAAGAAAAGTTTCCTTTCCTCGCTTTAGTTGCATTTAGCTACTTGTTTGTTTGTATTCGTTTTGTTTAAAAAATTCTTTGCTCTTTCGTAGCTAGAATTCATCGAACGAAACGAAATTCTTTTGCATATAGATTGCATCTAAGTAATTGTGAGCGGACATACGATAGAGCTTGAAATCGAAACTTAATCTCAAGATCAACTATAAAATGAACCAAATGAATCTAAAAACGCATTGGAACTAAACGCAAATATTTAGAGGTCTAGGTTAGAGACGTGTTCCGGCGTCTTAAAACATAGTCACTGTTGTTTCACATTAGGTTGGGTGATTCCTCCTTCTGTGACTCGATAGTGGTCTAATACGGACTGCGCTCCCACGTACCGTCGAGTATATAGGGAGACCCCACTAGGCTTTTATCCTTTATCCATAGGAAGCCGAGTCGGCCGCCCTACAATTCGCAATGCAGTGAACACAGCATTCACGAAGATTGACCACCCGTACCCTAAAAAGTATTCTGTGGTTTTGCGAAGAGTTTGGCACACCCTCTACCTAGAGTTCCAGAGCAGTCACTTTTGATCCTTTTCAGACTCCCTAAACGAAAAGGTGCCTGTGAGCGTCTTGTCACTTCGTGCTCATTAAACTTTCGAAGGAGACTGGAGTCATCTTTGTCCTTTTCTCGACTCCTGAAATATGAAAAGGTCAAGTTTGGTCCCTGCGTCTTAAAAATTAATTTGGCCACGATAACACCACCCAGTTAGGTCTTGTGTGCGTTAGCTTGAGTAGGTTTCGTTTTCGTCTGCTATGGCAACTTTTCTGGGATTCACTAACCCAGGTTCCCCCTCTGATGGGAATCCAGGACAATTCCCTCCTCTTGGGAATGTTGGTGCTCCGTACATGGCGACGTTGTCCCTACCAGGGTTAACTGTCGGGTTGCCTGTGTGGTTGTTTTCAACCTCTTTGGTCCCTACCGTATCGGCTGTTAGTCCATCAGTCCCTCCACCTGAACAACATCATGTTGATCCTAAGGTGGATCTCTCCCCTTCGACGCCTACTTCTACGTCATCCTCTTGTACTTCGCCTGGTGAAATTCTCGATGGGAGTAACCAGGTGGCTAAGAAGAAGAAGAGGAAGACCAAGAAGAAGAAGTCCCCTAAGGGAGAGCCTACACACACAGTCCCCCTCTCAAGTCTAGCTATCCACTCGAGTGCACCTGAAGTCGGGTCACCTTCTGCTCCTCCGCGGAAGGTTAAGTTTCCTTGTCGATTATGCAAGGAGGACCATCTGCTTCGTGATTGTCCTGGCATTCCCAGGGTACTAGAAGTATGGTCTCGCGATCCGGCCCACCCTTCATCGTCCACTGATGATCATGGCGATGCTACCTCATCAGTTGGGAATGGTAAGGAGAAAGGGAAGTTTCGAATCCCCTGTCGACTTTGTGAAGGCAAACATCCCCTTCACCTTTGTCCACTCATGGATAAAGCCTCTGCTGTGTTGGAAAGTCTTGCTGCTCCTCGGAATCCATTTCCCGCCGGTTATCAACGTCTTTCTACAACTGTAGATCGCGCCCTTGTTGACAAAGAGATTGCTTCAGATTCCTCTCTTGTCCAGGCTCCTTTTCCCGAACCTGGCTGTCCCCAGCCTGTTCCAGACCCGCCGTTGGTCGGAAAGAGTGTTGATTCGAGTTCACCTCCTCTCAAGCACTCTGTTTCGGAAGAGCAAAATTCTCATGTTCTTCTCGTCTCCTCAGATTCTCCTGAGCTTGATAAAGGTTCTCCTGAAACCTCTCCGGAGAATTTAGATTCGGTTCTTTCCAAGCAGGGGGGCAACCATATGGTTCCCCCACCAAGTAGTTCGGTCATTTCCTTTGATTGGAGTCGTTTGACTACCCCTCCCCTTCCATCCCACGTGCCTTTCTGGGTCACCGCCTATGCTTGCAATAAGGCGCTGCCTGGCACTGTGTTAGACGAAGGAGCATCGGTTAGTCTTATGCCCGTTACTACTTGGCGAGCTTTGGGTTCCCCATCGCTTGTACCTGTCGCGCCGCATCTCACCGCGTTTGATGGAGGAACGAGTCAGCCATTAGGGATCCTCCCGAAGTTTCCTATTACTTTGGGAGGCAAGACCGTCTATATAGACGTCTCAGTTACCCGAGGTTCTTTAGACTTCAGTCTTCTCCTTGGTCGTGATTATGTGTATGCCATGGGAGCCCTTGTTTCTTCACTTTTCCGTGTGGTTTGTTTTCCACACGATGGAAGAATCGTGACATTCGATCAATTATCGTTCGTTCGTCCACAAGCCCCTCCGGCGCACTCGTCCTTCCCTCCCGGTTTTCATCCACAAGTTGCATCTGCCTCACCGCAAATCAACTACGTGGCCACCTACCCCGTGCCCGTACCCAGTGATGACACCATCGTGCATCGTGTCCTGGGGGCATTAGGTCCTGGTTTCCAAGATGTCGGCCTTCCCTCTGGAGCCACTTTCTCGGGGGCCTCCACTTCCCGTTCATTATGATGAGGTCTGGATGGAGCATAGTTCTTTTCCGGTGTCAAGCTCCTTAAAAAATGAAACTAGGTCTGGTCGGAGCATAGTTCCTTTCCGGTGTCAAGCTCCTTAAAAAATGAAACTGGGTTTGGTCCGAGCACAGTTCCTTGTCTTGTGTCAAGCTCGCTAAAAAATGAAACACGGCGTTCCGAGGATAGTTCTGATCTTGTGTCGACCTCGTTAAAAAACGAAACAAGGAGCCGAGGATAGTTTTGATCTTGTGGCGACCTCGTTAAAAAACGAAACAAGGTGGTCCGAGCATAGTTCCTGATCTTGTGTCAAGCTCGTTAAAAAATGAAACAAGGGTTATGAGGATAGTTCTTTTGCTGTGTCAACCTCATTAAAAAATGAAACACCTCCCTTTCCAAATCGAGTCTTTCCTAGATCTCGAGAGTGAACCTTCATTCCATCCACTTTGTTGAATGCAATGAAGCTTGGGGGGCATGTACCTCGTTTTGCGTCATTATGCTGGGGGCATGCGAACTTATAACAAGCATAGTTTTTCGTTTCAAGCTTGTGTAAACATGAAACCGAATCCAAGCAAAGTTCTTCACGGTTCAAGCTTGTGTAAAAATGAACCCATACCCGATTTACATCTCGTGATTGCCATTTTTATCTGCTAATTTCTGCTAGATGAGCCTTGGTTGTTTTCATTCCATCGCCGCCATCTCTTTGGCCGATCATATGCTTTCACTTGGTTGTTTTCCTTTCCTGAGGAACCGCAGTGATGAGTGGTTTTGTTAGCCAGCCTCTTGACCATTACATGTTTTGAGCAGTTCTGCCATTACCGGAACCAGTTGCTATCCTTTATACCACTCGTTCCTCTAGGACGAGTCACCTTTAAGCTCTTTTCTGACTCGTAAAATGTGAAAAGATTGCCGAGTATTTTTCCCTTTTGACTCGTTAAAGAGAATAAAAATGGAGGTCTGCTTTCAGCTCTTTTCTGACCGTTTAAAGATGAAAAGATTGCCGAGTCCCCCTCTCGACTCGTTAATGGAACGAGAGGCGGTCACCTTTAAAGCTCTTTTTTCGACCGTTTAAACTCAAAAAGATTGCCGGGTTTTTGTCGTTTCGAACTCGTTATTGGCTCCAAAACGACGTACTTCTGACCGCTTTTTTACTTTTTCGGGTCAAAGTTACTATTCACGAAAAGTACTCCTCGATCGTAATGGTCGGGCGGTTCTTTCGAGCATTGTTTTATACTTTTTCGGGCTCGAGAGACACAACTGTACGAAAAAGGACCCCCCTGGAGTCTCCTTTTCCGCATTCTTTTCAGACTCTCGAAACAAGAAAAGAAGCCGAGTTTTTCCTTTGTCAGGCTCGTTAAACACTCAATGACATCGGATATGGTCAACATGACACACACCAAGCATATGTTACCCCCGTCAAGCTTGTCATCCAAAAATAATCGGGGTACCTGCCTGCAAAGGTGGGGAAAATGGAACTTTGATTACAGTCGTCTCGGCAGTACGTCGCTCTTGAACATGGCACTCCGCTGTTTCGTGTCTGGGTGGGGTCATCTCATCTCGTTTTCACTAGCCTCCATGGGTTTGGGACATCCTATTTGACCTCTCATCTGTTCATTGCCGTCATCATCCTATCCGCTGCTCATTTGATGTCAAGTACTGCCAAATCCGTTACAGTGCCGTTATATGTTCAAGAGAAGTTGTCCTCTGCCACAATGCAACCTCGTTCGCTATCTCATCACAAATTATTATACCTCTGTCTCATGTCGATGATGTGGGAATCATCATGGCCCACCTTCGATCAAGGCCACTTCTCGTCGACTTCAACTCATTATCCGAGAAAGTGACTTAGAGACTCTTTCCAGGTGCCTTGGAGCCTGCATGCCTCAATGGCAGGTTCCTCGTGTTCGACGCAAGGTTTACATCATTGACCTACGATCGAATGATTCCGTGGGTGTTCGACACCAGCTCATTGATTCACACGCCACGGATTGTACCTATAGTACCTTGAGGGCCATTGTCATTATTGGTGGTACCTCTCGCGTCTGTTAACGGTTCTCATCATTGGCCGGTAATCAGACGATGTTCATGCATGTTCGACTCCAACCCCTGTATTCACATGTGTGGACTTGTACTCTGTTCGGGTCGAGATGGAGCGCAAGACCCTGGATCCTTGCTCACTGTGGTCCAGGTTGCGATTTTGTGGATAATCATTACATGACTCATTGATGGATGGCTGCGCCCATACCTGAGTCTTCATGGATGGCTGCGACCATACCTTATCATTATTATGGTCTCTTTAGCTGGGTGGCTGCGTCCATACCATAGACCAGTCTTGCATGTCTTTTGGATGGCTGCGCCCATGCCTAGACTGCGTGTACATGATTGTCAGAGATTTTTCGGTACTTCCTGGTGGTGTTCCAGTTCGGCGTGTGTTGTAAAGCATTTCACCCCTCCCACTCTCTCGGTCTTCATGCTTTAGGGGGCATCTGTTACACAGTAATTTATCACTGCCTTCCTGTCAGTCACCCTGCTGTGTCCAAAAAGTCACAATCACTAAGTGTTTGCTCCCTGAACTGGCTAAAAACCCATTTTTCCAAAGTTTTGTGCATCAGCGCGTCTGTTCCTAAAATAACCGCGATGACCAGCGCCCCACAGTGTATTTCGTGCGCTGCCATCGCGGAAGAACATCACTTTTCCGCGATGACGCACAGCGCGGCTTTCGCGTGTCCTTCCGCGCTGACATGGCTTGTTCAGTTATTGTCATGTGCTGACAGCGCGGCAGTCTCCATATAATCCGCGCTGATCCAGTTTGGGCGAATTTGTTCAAACAACCAGCCTTCCAGATCTTTCCAGGCTTGGTTGTTAGCTTTGTGAATATCGACTCCCTTCTATGGCATGTCTGTTCGACCCTTTGCAACTACTCCCCTTGAAGATAAGCTCATCCTTCCACCTTTTTAGGAGACTCCTTCTCCTATATAAACCTCCACCATTACCATGAGCAGCTAGTTTTGGATAGTTAGAAAATAGCTAGACTTAGCTTGGATTATACAAGAGCTTGTAGTGCTCAGATTGCTGCTATAGGTGTGGTGTGTTAGGAGTGGAAGTGATTGATTGCTTTGGGAAGTTTGTTTGTGACATTTGTGTGAGAGAGAGAGACTAGTTTGTCTTGGGAGAACCATCCTCAAAGGTGAATGCTTGAGATACATGCTGACTGATCCCTCCTGAGAAGTTTATCGACGTCAGAACATTTGGTTGTACTCTTCTCTATTCTGATTAATAATAGATGACTGCTATTATTGTTCCATTCTCGTTTGTTTATGCAATGGATAAATGTGAATTATGTCTTTTCTGACTGGCATATAGTTACTTTTACTAGATTTCACGCTTGCGTTTGCTTTCCCTTCGTGTGTGCAGGTGTTCGTTCGCGGGGATCGCGGAAGACTATGACCAGCTGAAGCGAAGGAGCAAAGGGATACATCCCCTCGACAAACGACAGCGCAGGAATCCAAGTAGGTGCTCTTTACTTCTTGTCTAATTGTAACTAGGAACATGCGTGGCAGCATTGTGTGATTGTTGCTAGACCCCTGTTGGGCTAGTAGGGATCGCCTCTATCCGTAGAGGGGATTTACCTTCTCAACAATATTCATAGCTCATCAAGTCAATCATGAAATATGACAACTATTGGTATAGGAGCATAACAAGTTCTACTTCAATACCAATGTTTACTTGCTTTGTTTTCAATGGTAGGGTGATGTCCAAGTTCTCTATTTGCAGACCTTTGACTTTGTGATACCCTTTCGCTTATGGGATATTAATATTCCTTGTATTTTCATCCTCCTCTTTAGCGGTCACATTATAACATTCCAGTGCGTGGTGCAGCTAAGTGCTCCAATCTAGCTGGACCCATTCTAGAGGTTCTTGTGGCATTCTGAAGATAACTGCCTTAATCTCCTATAGGGCTTCATCTATGCTTGCGAATCCATATTCAAAAATGAAGGTCAATAGGAACCCTTCCCTCAATATATCCCACTTCACTATGCCATGGAAGAGCTCCGTTTCCAGATACCAGCTCCTAGGAATTTTATCTAAAGTATGGAAAAATACGTGTACCCACTCTGGTTGCTAATTCGTGTTATAGACATTTTTGTGCCTTACAACATAGAGCATGAAATATCAATAATCTAAGGGATCCAAAGTCCCTAAACAAGTTGTTCTTACCCTTAGAGGAACAAGGTCAGCAAACCACAGCACTACAGTTCAGTTCTCCACTGAAAAACACTCAAAAACAGGTCAGTTTTGGATCATTGCAGCTGCTCCACTAGGCATCTGTGCTACATAGCAGGTACAACAAAGGCTACCTGCGTTGCATAGCAGGTAGAACAAAGGTTACCTGTGTTGGGCGTACTTGGACATGTGGAGGAATCTTTTTCTCAAAGTGGCAGTGTCCAGGAGGCTTCCAAAAAGACACTTGATCATAAGATTCGCCTAATGATGAGTTAAGAGCTTCTAAAACTCCAAGTGGAAGGCAGAAACTCTGAGTGAAGGACTGAAGAACAACTGGAGTTGAAGAGGACAACAAGTCACACATCAAGCTGGCTTATCTTCACTCCAAAACTCTATATAAGGATCTCATCCCATGGGATCTGGAGGGCGGAATTCAGTGCAAAGAATCGCTGTTGGTTTGCAGTTGAGAGTATTGGGTGATTGCTTGAGGGAGGTGAAGAAGAGATTTCTCTCCGTCGGGAAGGTGATGCTGGATTGGACCTCGCATGGTTGTATCACCGCCTGAACCTTACTTCCATATATTAATAAAGCATTTGAGGTTCTTCTATTCGCATGTGTTTCAATGATGAATTGTTTTACTTGCGTCTTTGATTTATGCTAATCCTTGAATCATTTATGCATGCATGCCTCTTGTAGTTTCCTTTTCTTTGTCTTATTTGTAGGATCTCGTGTAGCTGGGCCCGTGAAAAGACTTGGAGCTGGGAGCAAGCGGCAAACAAAGGAGATAGGATTGACCATTTGCGCAAGACATCGGTAAGTGGATCTATCCCTTTTATCTCTTTCATGTCATAAAGAAGAAACTTTAGATAGCTTTGCTTTCAGCTGTTGCTAAGGAACTGTCACCCTTAGAGTGGGTTAGGGTCATTCCGATTTGGATACTTTCCCCCACAACAGACTGGCGACTCCGCTGGGGATCGTGTCTTGTTGGTAGCTTGTGTTTCTTGCTATTCATTTCTTAAACAAAAGAGTACCGAATCGAACTGCATGCGAGTCCTTCGAATGCAAAGTAGAGGGCAGCTACTCTAGCCCAGTGCTGGGCATGTTTATGATTTGAAGAGCTGATCCAAAAGGACTCTTTGTAGCTCTTTGTGATAGTGTTCATCTTCCTTTAATCATCCTCTAGAGTATACTTGATTGATAGCAACTGATTTGGCCAAAAACCACTCATTTTTGAGCAAACTGTGAGCCGGAATCTGAGAGAGACGAGAGTTGTCTCATCAGTGCAGCTGCAACAAAGGCTACCTGCACTGACAACGCAGGTCCCGAAGGGGCTACCTGCGCTGCATCTCAGATTGACAGTGCAGCACCTGCGCTGATCCAGGTTTGCCTTGTGCAGCTGGGACTATCCACTGTCTGTTGCCCAGTTTTCAGTATTGTTTTTGCAGCCTGTTGTCAACCTGTATACCTAGCTGAAACCACTTCTCTTTGCCTTCATTCCCCCTCAGTTGTATGAAGAAACCGTGATTGTTCTTATTGTATTTCTTGCTGTCATTCACTGTTTCCCATAGCGAAAGCGAACTAGTCTTGCTATGACCTCTTGGATCTAGACCTGTGAGAAAGTGTCGTTGTGATTCTAAGAGCTAGTTTATTGCTGTTCATAGCTGCTTGAGCATTTGCTTTCATTATATGGTTCGAATTTCATTATTTCTTGTGTTGAAGTGAGTGAATCTTAAGGTGTTCTTTTGATTATTGGACAAAACTTGTTTGCTTACGCTTGAAATCGAATTCGAAAGTATACAACAACTTTCTTTTTGTAATCATCAACATTAAGGAAGAAGAAAAGAAATACTTGCATTGTGCATGTGCATTTTGACAGTTTGCATGTCGATTTAGGAAAAGTGCATCAATGTGTGCTCTATGATCTGTTTGAAAAGATGATGTCTTTCTTTTCCTTCAGTAGTTAAGGTTTTCATAAGTTGAAAGAATTGAAAAAGCTTGCTTATCATTCTTAGACTGCATTTAGGAGTTGTCTCATACATCACGTGGTGATCCATAAAGGCAAACTGCTAAGCAAGATCAACCTAAAAAGAACTGAATTTATCTAACAACGCTTTGAAACATAACGAAACACAGTAGAGGTCTAGGTAGAGACGTGAACCGGCGTCGTTAAACATAGTGACTGTCGATCTCTACGAAGGTGGGTGATTCCTCCTGAGGGACGATAGCACTAATACGGACTTGTGCCCCCGCGTACCGTCGCGTATATTGGGGGACCCCTATAGGAATAAAGCCTTTATCCATAGGAAGCCGTGTCGGCCGCCCTACTGATCACGATGCAGTGAACACAGCATTCACGAAGATCGACCACTCGTACCGTAAAACGTATTCTGTGGTTTCGCGAAAGGTTTGGCACACCCTTGCCTAGAACTCCAGAGTAGTTTCTTTTGGCCTTTTTAAAACTCTATAACTGAAAAAGTCCATCCGAGCATTTGTCACTTCGGGCTCATTAATACATCGAAGGAGACTAGAGTCATCTTTAGCTTTTTCTCGACTCTTAAAAAGTGAAAAAGCAAGTTGTGTCTTAAAAAGCATCGTCATATAAAATTCATCTTAAACGGAACATAATTACCCCTGATTCCTACGTTGATCTTAAAGTTGAGAACATGGAACACACCAACAAAGGGATTCCACATGATGGGACCCCTAGCCCTTTCTCCTCTTGGGGAGAAGTTGGTGCGCCCCACATGGCCACATTGTCACTTCCAGGACTGACAATTGGCCTGCCAGTTTGGCTATTCTCAACCGCTGTAGTTCAGACCACCACGGTTCCTGAATAGTCGAGTCAACAGTTAGACCCGTCTAGAGCTACCCTCCAGCCTTCCACTTCTTATACGCCTTCCTCCGATCCTTCTTCTTCGAAAGGTCAAGCCGCCAAAAGCGGAGCTCCCAT
The DNA here is from genome assembly GCA_031772625.1 of Pinus tabuliformis. Lineage (NCBI taxonomy): Eukaryota > Viridiplantae > Streptophyta > Pinopsida > Pinales > Pinaceae > Pinus > Pinus tabuliformis. Next base: position 1,289,931,469 of record CM062807.1, read on the forward strand.
AGAGAAGAAGAAGGAAAAGAAGAAGAAAGAAAAGAAGCAGAAGGAGCCAAAGGCGCCTGGGGGCAAGCAGAAGGTATCTAACGAAAACCCACACATAGCACGGACCGGGCCCAAATCGCCATGTGTCATATGTAGAGGGAACCACTTCCACAGTGATTGTCCCAGTATTCCCCGGATACTAAGGGACTGGTCCCCTCGTTTGCACAGTGCGGAAGCGTCAACCTCTAACAACCAGGTTGAATGCTTACCGTCGACCAGCGAAAGTGAAGGTTCTAGATGACGAAGGGGAATGAGATTCCCCTGCGAACTGTGTGAAGGCAATCACACCCTTCGCCATTGTCCCTTTTTAGACGAGGCAAAGAGAGTTTTGGAAGATCAACCGGTGGCACCGGTGCTACTTCCTCCTGGATATCAAAAACTCACGCCAAGTCCTTCGTTGGTCGAAAATACAGCTGCCCCGCTCATAGGGTCAGCTGAAGTGTCAGTCGCTGAAAGTGAACCTACTGAATCCGGACCGGACGAAAGTCCAAAGGTCGAAACGGCAGTTGACCCGGTTCTCCCTTCAGAAGTTTCACCTTCACACACCACAGTCACTGAGGATTCATCTTCAGTTGACGCCCTCACCGAAGAGAGTAAGGATGACACCGTCCAGGTCCTCTTCATCAACACCGATTCTGATGAACATCAGGGCAATGTACCCACTCCTTTATCGCAGGAAGGAGCGTCATCAGGATCATATCCGGCCGTATATTCGGTCCCACCACCAAGCAACCTAGTTGTGTCCTTTGATTGGAACCAACTAGGCAGACTCCGATTACCAGCCAATATACCATTTAGAATTATAGTCCAAATATACAAAATGGTGATGGCTGGAACTATCATTGATGAAGGGGCATCTGTGAGTATTTTGTCCTCTATTGCTTGGAAAGCACTGGGTTGCCCGGCGCTTTTGCCTGAGACAAGAAATCTCTCGGGTTTTGACAGAGGAACCAGTCGACCATTAGGGATTCTACCTAATGTGCCTATTGCCTTGAAAGGGAAGGCCGTCAAGATAAATTTGGGTAACCAGAAAGAGGTAGGCCTCTCCCGGTAGAACAATTTGTTTTACCTGCAAATTGAGGGGTAACCTTGAAATTAGACTTACACCTGGGGGCATGCAAACCTCTTGGAAGGCAAGCATAGGCGACTTTTAGTTTTAGGTAGAACTAACCCACTAACCCGTAGATAAGTCGATACCTGGCTTGCACAAAAAGAGGATATGGAGCAATGCATAGGGAGATGAAAGCTCTTTAAAAAATAGGAATCTTCCATGAGACCTTTCTACATTATGACTGGTAAGAACGAGCAGTTTTGGCAAAGTTCATGCTCGTTAAAAAATAAACGCAAGATCCGAGCAGTTTTAATGTGGAAATTCATGCTCGTTAAAAAATAAACATAAGCTTGTGAGCAGGCTTCCCCCAGTGTTCAAGCTCATTCAGAAAAAATGAACCGGTAAATAACCGTTTGAGACCGTAAATTCATCAGCCATAAAAGCCTTGGTCGTGTTTGTGCACCGTCACCTCCACTTTTCATTTGGTCGATCATTCACATCCACTTGATTGTTTACCTATTTTGAGGAACAACTGCGAAGAGTGATTTCACCTAGCCATCCTTGTGACACTGCCGTGATTGGAAAATTCCAACCTGTACCTGGAATCTGCTGCTATCCCTGTTTATCACTCGTTCCTCAAAAGACGAGTCTTCTTTGAGCTCTTTTCACTGACTCGTAAAATATGAAAAGTTTGCCGAGTTTTGGCCTTCCAGCTCGTTAAAAGGACCGGAAGAGCTATCCCTCCTCTAGATTTTAATATTTTTGGACCTGAGGGATTATTGCACAAAAAGATCGAGCGCTTGTCTAGTTCGGCTCGATAAAGATATCGAACATTCATCCCTTCTGTATTGTTTTATACTTTTTCGGACTTAAGGGATTAGATGACGAAAAAGGACCCCTGGAGTCTACTTTATGTACACTTTTCAGACTCTCTAAAAATGAAAAGAACCGAGTTGTCTTTGTCGCTGGGCTCGTTAAAAATATTAGATAGCGACAAACTTGTCTTTAGACAAGAACGAGTTTCCCTATCGCTAGGCTCATTAAAAACATAGCGATGGGCTTGCCCGAAGGGCAGGTTATAGATCAAGCATATGTTATCCTCCTCAAGCTTGTCAAAAATAAAGAGGTACTGGTCAGAAATGACTGGGGAAAAATTGGGAAGAACCTCAAAGCTTAATGGTAGCAGGTCGCTCTTGAACATGACACTTTTGCCTCCGTAAATGTCGGGTTGGGTTATTATCATTCACCGGTCCCTTCACCATGGTCTCGCCATACCATCCATACATGGGGTAATGCTACCGATCCATCTCATTAGTGTCGTTATATGTTCAAGAGATGTCATTCAGAAAGTGTCAACCGGGTCCCATCCACTACCGTACATCATCTTTCATCCTTCCATGACCGCCACCCTGAATCATATTTCACAGATCGTTTTCACCAATCATCACTAGCTCCATTCCGTGTCACTAATGTGGGATTCATTAAGGCCCTCCTTTGATGGATCACTTCTTGTCGACATCAGCTCACTATCCAAGAAGTTGATCTAGGAACACCCCCTCAGTACTTTGAAGCTTGCATGCCTCAATGGCAAGTTTCTCACTCCCGGCGATAGGTATACATTAATGAACTTCGACCAGGAGACTTTGCATGGTGTTTGACGTCAGATCCTATATTCACACCACGTGAATTGTGCTGCAGTACCTTGAGGGTCATCATCATTATCAGTGATTCCTCTCGCGCTTGTTAACAGTTTACATTATTGACTGGTAATCAAGCGATGTCTTTCCATGTTCGACTTGAAGAAATTCTCACATGGATCGACTTGTACTAATGTGAAGATCGGACAAGTTTGAAGACCCCGGATCTAGTTTCATCCATCTGGGCTGCGATATATATTCAGGAGATAAAGACATAGACATGTGCAGTAGATGATCATCCTACTAAAAGGATGATAATTAAAAGAAGAGAATTATCCGTCTATTATCAGATGATCGTCTGTTTATGTACAGCAAATGTATTTACAAAGCTGAGCATGGGAAATGCCCGCCTCAGCTAGATCATGAAAAGAAAGTATGAAAAGATAATGTATTGTATTGTATTTTGTTACAGGTCACCTCCCGACGATTGAATGAACTTCGGATCCTCCTAATAAAGCATTTCACCCGATAAACGACCTCATACTTTAGGGGCAACTGTTATAGACATTTTTGTGCCTTACAACATAGAGCATGAAATGTCAATAATCTAAGGGATCCAAAGTCCCTAAACAAGTTGTTCTTACCCTTAGAGGAACAAGGTCAGCAAACCATAGCACTACAGTTCAGTTCTCCACTGAAAAACACTCAAAAACAGGTCAGTTTTGGATCATTGCAGCTGCTCCACTAGGCATCTGCGCTGCATAGCAGGTACAACAAAGGCTACCTGCGTTGCATAGCAGGTAGAACAAAGGCTACCTGCGTTGGGCATACTTGGACATGTGGAGGAATCTTTTTCTCAAAGTGCCAGTGTCCAGGAATCTTCCAAAAAGACACTTGATCATAAGATTCGCCTAATGATGAGTTAAGAGCTTCTAAAACTCCAAGTGGAAGGCAGAAACTCTGAGTGAAGGACTGAAGAACAACTGGAGTTGAAGAGGACAACAAGTCACACATCAAGCTAGCTTATCTTCACTCCAAAACTCTATATAAGGATCTCATCCCATGGGATCTGGAGGGCGGAATTCAGTGCAAAGAATCGCTGTTGGTTTGCAGTTGAGAGTATTGGGTGATTTCTTGAGGGAGGTGAAGAAGAGATTTCTCTCCGTCGGGAAGGTGATGCTGGATTGGACCTCGCATGGTTGTATCACCGCCTGAACCTTACTTCCATATATTAATAAAGCATTTGAGGTTCTTCTATTCGCATGTGTTTCAATGATGAATTGTTTTACTTGCGTCTTTGATTTATGCTAATCCTTGAATCATTTATGCATGCATGCCTCTTGTAGTTTCCTTTTCTTTGTCTTATTTGCAGGATCTCGTGTAGCTGGGCCCGTGAAAAGACTTGGAGCTGGGAGCAAGCGGCAAACAAAGGAGATAGGATCGACCATTTGCGCAAGACATCGGTAAGTGGATCTATCCCTTTTATCTCTTGCATGTCATAAAGAAGAAACTTTAGATAGCTTTGCTTTTAGCTGTTGCTAAGGAACTGTCACCCTTAGAGTGGGTTAGGGTCATTCCAAGTTGGATACTTTCCCCCACAACACTTCGTTCCATGAGATTTAGTCCATTTCACTTGGTGATCACGTGGATCATCCTTCCCACTAAATTTCTCAGCCAATCTAGTGTTAGGCCACCCAAACCGTAACCTCATCATTCCTCTGTAATCTTGCCATCCATCAAAGCTATCCTTGTGCGTACCCCACCATCATGTGGGCATAGCGCGCAGTGCCGAATCTAATACTTGGAAAAGGTGATATTTGGGGACGTCACGCTGAAATGCATCCAAAAACGTCTCTACATCAGTTAAACCATAGTGGGGTAAATTCCTTACCTTCAACAAAACACAGCGCAACGATTTCGTCATCATATTGAAGTGCAGCGTAGATACTTCGTGAAAAGGATTTTTCCAGTGTTCCAACTCTTCATCTGAATTAGAGGTGCAAGAACCCTCCGGGTCCCATGCAATTCTTCCATCAACTGTCAGATTGATCCAGTCTTGACCTTCTGTCATTATTTTATAGATCTGATCTAGTTCATCCTCGCTTTCTTCATAATCAAGGATTGGTTCAGTGTATCACACTCCTTCTTCCGGGTCTAATGGCACTATAACCCAAATTGAATTCCTTTCAAATGACATTGTCCTCTTCTTCAAGTTGATGACCCCATTCATGTCAATGGCCTAGTCAATTCCCATGAGCATAGTGTATGGATTACTGTCATCAACGATCTCTATCACTTCAAAGTCAACCATTGCACTCACACCTTCTATATCAACTGTGACTCTGTATAATCATCCCATAGGGATGATCTTCTGTTGGTTCGCCATTCTGAGCTGAATCGAAGACCACTGCAGTGCAAGTCTCCCCATCCTTTCCCATGTTTTCTTCGACAACACTTTCGCATCAGATCCCAGATCCAAAATGACTTGATCCATTTCATAGTCTCCTATCTGCATGATGAGCCTCATCTCTTGCCCTCTTCGTGCATTATGTTTGCCAATTTTCTAACCACACGGTGTCCTTCAAGGACGTTCTCTTTGCTGGCTCATTTGTTTATTAACTTCGGAAGGCCCTTCACATCTTTTCTATCGCATGACATTTTCAAACAGGTCTCCAAGAACATGGTAAGGACAGAGGGATCAACCTCTGTAGGTGTTCTAGTTTCTTACACTTTGTTTTGGCTTCTTGAGGTGTAGGCCTCAGTGAAGCTCTTCTTGGCTTCCATTAAATTTTCCATAGCGTGCTCCAGATCAAAACCAACTTCCTTATCTGGGGCCTTGCAGACCCAGCCATCTTCTTCAGGTTGTTTACCCTTATCATCACCAGTCGTTATTCCACTTCTTAACATTGTATTCAACCTTTGATCCTCCTCATAGGGCTCATCTCTCATCATCTGTAAGTTTTGCGTCAGCTACTCAGGCTCTAACTTCTTTTCCTACATCTTATTAATCAACATTCCTCTATGATATGGTCAAACTGAATCCAGTACTAACATGACGGGTGTGTCTGATTCTAATATTCTCATGATTAGTGCCCTGGAATTCCATAGTTGTATCAGATAACCTGTCTGCGACCTCTACCAGGTCCTCCTCCTCTACGGCCTCATGCTCTTCCTTAATAACCTCTGCACGCTCCTCCACCACTCTGCTCTGGGGGCTGATTTTCTGCTTGCATATATTATGTAGGTGTTCTTTCCATCATCAGATCATTAGCTATGATAATGGCGCTCATCGTGGCCTACTAATTTGTAGAAGTCACAGAAAAAATCTTGGGGTGTCTGAATGAACTTTTGAAGCAAATGACAATTATATGTGGTAGGTTTTCCAGCAACCTGAAAAATAGTGTACCATATTGCAACCCCCATGCTTGGCCCTACTCAAGCTTTTAGCTTTAGGGGGATTGGTCTCCCTCCTATAATATAATTTGCACATATGGGATAGTGGTATTTATCGTGCCCCTGGCTCTTACACTTCAAACACCAGACTTCCATGCACACCTTTGGTTTAGTCTCCTTCTCTTTCTTCAAGCTTTGCAATTCCAAGTAGAGGATCTGTAACTGAGAGTGAATATGTTGTACCCGCAAGGTTGCATCCTGAAAGAGCATTACATGCAACCTCATCATTATTTCCAGGGCTTTTGCCTGAGTTCCTATCTTCTGTTGTGACAAAGAAATCCTCATGTGGGGAAGAAGTGAAGCTATAAACCATTCACAGTGCTAACTGTTCATGAGTTGCATGTTAGCTTCTTGAATCACACATTTCAACCTTTGGTCTACCTCCCAAGGTGTCTCATCAACCCTCATCATGATTTCCTTAAATCCAACTACTAATTGTGAGTCAAAATTAGGCTTATTAAACTCTTGTTTAAAGTGGCCTTTGTATCTTCTAGTGATACCAAAGGATTATCATAACAGTACTTAATGTAAAAAGTTAGTACGCAATCCTGTAGAGTGGTAACCAAATTTTCTTTCTTTATATTTTCATCAGTAATCTGTTGTGTTTTCTACACAGCATTCGCAACAAACAAAAATTGCTTTTTGTCTTCACTCCCTATGCCTTTGAAAATATGGAGTTTCATGGTGTTTTCCATGTTGGATGGTGGTGGTCGAGGTGGAGGTGTGGGCGAAGGTGTATGCGGTGGAGGTGGAGGTGGAGGCAGAGTGGATGGTTGATGTGTTTGTGGAAAACCTTGTGTTATTAGCTGAACAACGCTTCTCATTGGAGTTCATTCCACCCCTTCGTCTTCTCTCAACAAAGGGCCAATCAATGGACTATACTCCAGTCCTAATCCTTCACAATTTCTAAAGAGTCTTCCACTTCACATAGCTGCGAACATCAAGGAAATGGAATAACCCATTTTTCACACAACAACATTTTAATCCAAGTATTCAAATATATTAAATACTTACCTCAAGGTCCTTTGAAAAATCACCACTCTTATTCGCTATAGCTCACTGAGGTATCAACTGTGAATTTTGTAATAAATCCTCCTAGAATCCAATCGTGCCAATGATCAACATCCTGCAGGATCTAGTTTCAGAGGCTTCCAATCGTTGCACTAATTCAGGAGTCCACACTATAGGATTATCAAGCTTCCACCTTCCTTGGCTGGCTATCAATTTAGCTACCTACTCGTACAGTTCAATGGGAAAAGTGGAGAATAAGATCTCATGTATCTCCATGTACAAGTTGTTGAGATTGCAACAAGATGATGGAGCTTAGTGAAAAGAGTCGCCTTCACTAAGTGGGCCCGCAGGCTATTTTTGGCGCAAGTCTATTTTTAGACTATGTCTATTTTTAGACATATGGATCATGTCTATGGATTGCAGGTTGTTGTTTATGGATGATTGATCAAGTTGGGAAAAAAATAGATGGAATTCTATTTTTGATGAAAGTGTGAGTGATTACAGTGTGAGTGATCAAAGTCTATTTTTAGACTGGCTGTCAAAAATAGAAAAGTCAAATATTATTATCTCACAATAATATTTGGACTATAAACTTAATCTTATTCTCTTGGAGCACTTCAGTTTGAGCTACAGAGGTGGCACATGCAGTTGTCAGAAGGAAATACACTTTTCTTATGAGTCAGTTGAGTTGTTGCATGCATGACTTCTGTTAGAACTCAATCAGTTGAGTTTGGTGGAGTTGATTGTGGAGTTGATGGAGTTGTGTTCAGTTTAGCTTTGTTAAACGGGTTGTATTTAGTCTAACTGGAAAATATACTAGAGATGAGTTGGGTGAATTAGTTATTAATTAATTCACAAGTTATTAAATCATAATACAACTAATGAATACATCAGTTAACTCAGTTGCATGTCAGTGCATGTTCAGTTCAACAGGGACAGGTGGTAGAGAATCAGATTGCTATCAGTTGTGACTATAGTTGTGCACCGGATCTTGCACAATCAAGGGATTGAGTATGCCAATGAGTTTGATCACGTATTTGCCCACATTATAGCTTGTTCTCACGTCCAACAAAGTGTGAGTGACTATTTTTCCAGTGAAAAACGAGTTTGGTGAGCCATTCTCATCCATTCTTGAGCAGGTATTGAGCAGTGGAGGCAGGCAAGCAGTGGAATAGATTTGGAGATCAGATCTGATTTGTATTGTGTGTAACAGGTGGAGCTGGTACTGGATTTCTTGTGATAAGCATTGTACTTTATAATGTTACATGGTCTCAATCATTAATATACAGATAGTGTGGGGTTTTTAGCGAGATGCTTTCCCCGGGTTGCATACTGTGTTAATGTGTGAATGTTCTTGATGTTTTATTGTTATTTATGATGCTATATTGATGATCAACGTAGAGGAGCTTATTTATTGTGTATGTATTCCGCAATAGTACATGATCAGGATAATCTCCATTGAATATGTGTTAAATTATTCAAAATTTCTACATGGTATCAGAGCTGTTGATCATCAGATCTACTATTTAGGAAGTGTTTACATTCTATTTCTTCAGGCAGAGTCTGTAATCGGGCCAGGTAGCCTCTGGATTCATCCTTCCTTTGGAAGGTGAGATATCTGGTGAACGCCCATACAATCAATCTCTGTACGAGAAATATTGTGTTCTCACGAATCTTAGATCCAAGGCGGTTGAGTTGGAGCTGGTGGAATTCGAATTTTGCAACAATGTTGTTGAAAATGTCTTTCAACGGATTGCAAATTTTATTCCAAAGAAAGAGCGACCTGGCGCTCAAGGATAAACTCAGAAACAATAAAGGTGAGAATGGATCTTCATCAAAGGTATCTGATGAAGAGAATTGCGCTTTGGCTGCCAAAGTAAAGAAAGGGAAGAGCAAGAAAGCTTCTCAGTCTGGTGCGAAAGGCAAGAAGCAGGACATGTCCAAGGTGAAGTGTTTTCATTGTCACCAGCATGGACACTATGCCACTAATTGTCCGCAGAAGAAGAAGAACAAACAAGCTGCTGGATCTGCAGGGGGAGAGGCCTTAGATTCTCAGTTTGAGCTTGGTTTTTCATTGATCGCATGCTTGGTTTCAAGTGTTATGGGATCAGTGTGGTTCTTGGACAGTGGTGCGTCCCTTCACATGACGGGAGATAGAGATTTGTTCTCTGATCTAGAGGACAAAGATCTTGGAGTGCACATCGAGATGGGCGATGATGGTAGATACAGTGCGACCGGTATCGGTACCATTTCCTTTGAGAGGGAGTCTGGTAAACCCTTTGTATTGAAGGAAGTCATGCATATTCCAGGATTGAAGAAGAATCTCATCTCAATGGCGATGTTAGAAGACAAGGGGTATGATGTTGTTTTCAGCGAGGGAAAGGCCTTCCTGCGCAGCAAGACAACTGGTGAGACCCGAAAGATAGGGGTTCGAGTGAGGAACCTTTATCAGTTGCATGTAGATGGATGCGCAACAATGGCGGGCAAGGCAGAAGGATTGGTGAGCCGAGATGATGGCGAGTTGTGGCACAGGAGATTGGGTCACCTTCACCATGGAGCCTTGAAGATACTGCAGCAGATCACTACAGGGCTTCCTAAAGGCACACTTGCGTAGTCAGATCAGTGCAAGGGATGTACTTTGGGGAAGTTTGTGAAAGCCACCTTTCACGAGAAGGATAGTCATGCCACAACGATCCTTGAGAGAATTCACACAGACGTGTGTGGACCTTTCTCCGTTGCTTCGACAGCAAAACACAGGTATTATGTGATTTTTGTTGATGATTTCTCTCGTAAGTGCTGGATCTTCTTCATGCAGAAGAAGAGCGAGACATATTCAAAGTTATGTGAATTGAAAGCACTGGTCGAGAAGGAGTCAGGGAAGAAGGTGAAGGCTCTTAGGAGCGATAATGGTGGTGAATACATCTCGGATGAGTTCAAGGATTTCTGCAAGACAGAAGGGATTCGTAGAGAGCTCATAGCTCCCCATAACCCACAGCAGAACGGGGTAGCTGAGCGGAAGAACAGAACGATTGTGGGTGCTACACGGGCAATGTTGCATGATCGGGGCCTACCCCTTCACTTGTGGGCGGAAGCATGCAATACAACAATTTATGTGCAGAACCGTTGTCCTCATAGGATACTTGGCATGAGTACACCTGAGGAGACTTATTCTGGTAAGAAGCCTGATCTTTCTCATTTGAGGATTTTTGGTGCTAACGTTTACATGCATGTGACGAAGGATGCCAGGAATAAGTTGGAGTCAACCGCAGAGGTTGGGATATTTGTGGGGTACACTGATACGCCCCACAACTATCGTGTTTATTTTCCAGACAGTGGTAAAACTGTTGTGCGACGGGATATAAAATTTCAGGAGGAGAAAGCCATGAAGTGTTCGCTTGAGAGGGAGCTACAATTACATGCAGATGAGGAGCTATTAGCTCCTAAGGATGAGCTTCGGGACGTGGATCAGCCACAGGATGAGGTTCATGGAGTGGAAGAGACCACTCATGCAACGCCAACCATCAGAGGGCGAAAGCCCTTGACAGAATCTGAGCGACTGGCTCAAGATGCAGAGAAAGTTGTAGGATCACCTACATCCCAATGCAGGCAGAGACAGTCACCTGATCGGTACACTGGATACATGGCTCTGATGAGCAAGTGTGTTGTGACTGAGCCATCCTCTTTCGAGGAAGCTGTGGAGGATCCCGCATGGGTAGACACCATGGTCGAAGAGTATGATTCTATTGTCAGAAACAGTGCATTGGAGATTATTCCTAGACCGGAAGGGAAATCAGTGGTGGGTTCAAGATGGATCTACAAGGTCAAGCAGGCAGCTGACGGGAGTGTGGAGAAGTAAAAGGCAAGATTTGTTGCCCGAGGCTTCTCACAAATTGAGGGGATTGATTATGAGGAGACCTTTGCACCTGTCGCATGGTATTCTTCCATACAGACGATTCTTGCTCTCTCAACGCAGATGGGATGGCACATTCATCAGATGGATGTGAAGACTGCATTCCTCAACGGAGTCATTGAGGAGGAGGTGTACATTGAGCAGCCCGAAGGCTTTGAGGTCTTCAGCAACGAGTCGGATGTGTGCAGGCTCAAGAGAGCACTGTATGGGTTGATGCAAGCACCACGTGCTTGGTACACACAGATAGACAGTTATTTCACAGGACTTGGATTCTCCAAGAGCGAGGCGGATCCTAACCTATACCAGATTGTGGTGGAGGGTAAGTTGCTTATCATTGTACTGTATGTTGATGATTTGATTCTAACGGGTGATGAGCTGTTGATACTGTCATGCAAGAAGGATCTTGCCACAGAGTTCGAGATGAAGGACTTGGGCCTCCTTCACTATTTCCTGGGATTGGAAATATGGCAAGGTAGTGGTGGACTGTTTGTTTCTCAGGGCAAGTATGCTCGGGAGATACTGGAGAAGTTCAACATGCATGGCAACAAGTCTGTTGATACTCCTCTTCCTGGAGGTTGGAGGAAGGAGGATGCCACTTCGAGAGAAGAAGTGGATGCCACTGTTTATCGACAGTTGGTGGGGTCGCTGATGTATTTGGTCAATACACGACCTGATATATGCTATGCAGTTAACCAGCTTTCACAAGCTATGGTTAAGCCTACCAAGCTCTTCTGGAAGGCGGGCAAGCATGTATTGCGCTACTTGAGAGGCACATCGGGATATGGTTTGTGGTACATACAGGAGGATGAGGTGAATCTATGTGGCTTCACGGATGCAGATTGGGCAGGGAGCCCAACGGACAGAAAGAGCATATCAGGAGGGGTCTTCAGTATTGGATCGACAACAGTTTCTTGGTACAACAGGAAGCAAAGATCTATGTGGATGAGGATGATCCTGGTCGGGTTGTTCGATTCCAAGCACATCAGGTACCATCATATCAGAGATTGTGTGTAGCGGAGGATCATGTTACTTTCGTACATTCCAACGGAGGATCAGGATGCTGATATTCTGACGAAGGCTCTCACCAGGAGCAAATTCGAGTGCCACCGAGGTAGGATAGGGGTTGCTGATAATCCATATCTTGTCGAGAGGGAGTGTTGAGATTGCAACAAGATGATGGAGCTTAGTGAAAAGAGTCGCCTTCACTAAGTGGGCCCACAGGCTATTTTTGGCGCAAGCCTATTTTTAGAATATGTCTATTTTTAGACATATGGATCATGTCTATTGATTGCAGGTTGTTGTTTATGGATGATTGATCAAGTTGGGAAAAAAATAGATGGACTTCTATTTTTGATGAAAGTGTGAGTGATCACAGTGTGAGTGATCAATGTCTATTTTTAGACTGGCTGTCAAAAATAGAAAAGTCAAATATTATTATCTCACAATAATATTTGGACTATAAACTTAATCTTATTCTCTTGGAGCACTTTAGTTTGAGCTACAGAGGTGGCACATGCAGCTATCAGAAGGAAATACGCTTTTCTTATGAGTCAGTTGAGTTGTTGCATGCATGACTTCAGTTAGAACTCAATCAGTTGAGTTTGGTGGAGTTGATTGTGGAGTTGATGGAGATGTGTTCAGTTTAGCTTTGTTAAACGGGTTGTATTTAGTCTAACTGGAAAATAGACTAGAGATGAGTTGGGTGAATTAGTTATTAATTAATTCACAAGTTATTAACTCATAATACAACTAATGAATACATCAGTTAACTCAGTTTCATGTCAGTGCATGTTCAGTTCAACAGGGACAGTTGGTAGAGAATCAGATTGCTATCAGTTGTGACTATAGTTGTGCACCAGACATTGCACAATCAAGGGATTGAGTATGCCAATGAGTTTGCTCACATATTTGCCCACATTATAGCTTGTGCTCACGTCCAACAAAGTGTGAATGACTATTTTGCAGGTGAAAAACGAGTTTGGTGAGCCATTCTCATCAATTCTTGAGTAGGTATTGAGCAGTGGAGGCAGGCAAGAAGTGGAATAGATTTGGAGATCAGATCTGAGGTGTATTTTGTGTAACAGGTGGAGCTGGTACTGGATTGCTTGTGATAAGCATTGTACTTTGTAATGTTACATGGTCTCAATCATTAATATACAGATAGTGTGGGGTTTTTAGCGAGATGCTTTCCCCGGGTTACAGACTGTGTTAATGTGTGAATGCTCTTGATGTTTTATTGTTATTGATTCTGCTATATTGATGATCAACGTAGAGGAGCTTATGTATTGTGTATGTATTCCGCAATAGTACATGATCAGGATAATCTCCATTGAATATGTGTTAAATTATTCAAAATTTCTACACAAGTATCTGTTCAACCACTATTCCTTCGATACGCACAAATTCCTGCTCTCTTGCACCATGAATTCGTAAATCTTCTGATCCAAACACTTTTTAATTTCTTTCTTGGTCAGATTCCAGTGATGTGACATTACACATCTCTTTCAAGAAAATCTCGTTCCTGGCAAAGGAACCATTTTTTGGCTTAAGGGGTCCTGACCCAGGCTCAGAGTTAGTTGTGCCAACCAACAAATCCCTACACTACTGGCCCTTTCGGAAATAACCCACGTAGCACAGGCTGCAGTCTCACCCAAAACAGTATGGGGGGATGCTGGAACCAAGTTTCCGCATCGAGAGATCAGTGTGGTGTCTTTACTGCCCTAGATCTACCTTCATGCAAATCTATAAGCCCCTAGGGATCAGTACTGCAACTCTATTCAAACAACCTTTAGGCCTTCACAAAGGTCTGCGATTGGTCTTTAAGGACCCTTAACAATCAGTTTATCCAGTTACATGCACCAGAAAACAACCCTGAATTAGATTTCACACAGATATACTTAGGTTATTATTAAACATTAGATAATTCATCAGAGTCTTCGCAAAATTACATAGAAATTCTTGCGTACATCATCTAACAATTATTCAATAGAATCACACATCATTAGATCAGTATTTCATAAACACATTATTTATCCACAACATATATTGTAAACAGAAGTAACAAAGATAAACATATATACACAATATTTCTTCTATAATATTCTTTATTTATCTTCAATTCATCTTTACAGACTACAAACTACCCTGTGCACTCAACTGCAGACTGTACCTAGGCCTCTGCGCACTCAACTGTAGAGCCTTTCTTCTCCTGTCTAACCCACTTCCTTGCACTAACACTTCTCTTATATTGATCCATTACATCCATTATTATCTAAGATATCTCTTAAAATCTCTAAGAGACACCTATTTATAGCCCTTTTCATACAATCCCATGGTCCAAAGACCATGGGTGGGTCTCAAAGCCAACTCAACCTTTAGATAAACAAGGGGCTCAAACCCATTTGAATCTTAATCATCTATGCACTTTGCATCCACAAATATTGTAGAATTTACATTACTTACAACAAATACATCAAAACTTAGGTTATTTTAACCCCAAAACTGACCCAGAGAACCCCATCCCAACACTACGTCCCACTGAATTTTTAAACCATTAAAGTCCCAAACAATCCCTTGATATGTGCAAGAGTGACTCTGAGTACCTCTGGATGCATTCACAATATGGGTGTACGAACATCTAAGGAATATTCTGCCTAGTACTGTCCGTGTGTCCCCGCGATTTGAGCCACTTTTTCGGGCCCATATCCTAGGTCATCGCTCAAAACTCAATCACACTTTCAGAATCCATATTTTACATAATAAAAATTCTTACAAATCAAAAACTAACTTCAGGACTAGGCCTGACCATCCCCGACCGAGAGTAACATTTTGTCAAACATTTCGCATCAATGCAATTTACATGAAATGAATACGAGACAGAGCATAAATGACTGATAATTCATATCAGACTTGACAAGAAGGATGAACACCTTCTTCCTTTAACTATTTTGACATAAATTATGTCTTGCACCAATTATCCTTTCAATTACAAGTAAATACATTAAATAACCATGACAATAACCAGTCATATAACCATGCTGTTATAGACATATTTGGGCACTGCAACCCCAATCACATATGTCCATAAACCAAGGGCTTCTAAGTTCCTAAACGTGTTGTTGCATACCCTAAAGGAGCAAGGTTAGCTGATTACATCATCTCCCAGAAGTTCTCCCTGAAAAACTACTCAGAATTGGTCAAACCAGGACCATACAAACTGCCCAGTGCTAAGGGTGTGATGCATCTCACCTACCACATGAAAAAAGTATGATTCATACTGGAAACACCTTCTGTAGGGTGCAATGATCGAGAGCAGACAAATGGCAGAAGCAGTTTGCTAGGTGGAGACCCTGAGAATCTTCTAGAAGCTGCTCATTTGACACTTTCCTCTCTGAATTCGCCCAGGGATGAGTAATAGATCATGAAATCTCCAAGTGGAACCAAGAACTATCAGAGAGATGACAGTAATCAAAATCCTAGAAGCTGACTCACCCCCTTGCAAACATCTATATATGGATCCCTCATCCCAATGATCCAAAAGGCTGGAATTTTGTAATTTGCAAGGAAGTGTTGTTGGTTTCTCTTTGAAGACATTGTTGGGTGATCTTGCTTTGTATGACGTGAATAGGGCTTTCATGCTGGGAGGATGGCGTTGGGTCAGAAAAATGGGTTGTAATCCTCCCTTCTACTACTTCTATGAATAAAGCTATTTGAGTTTTCCTCCATATTCTTGTATATCTCTGAATCTTGTATTGATATATGCATTTGTATGGTTAATATACATCTGATCCTATATTGTTTATGATTATATATCTCTAAGCTTTGATGGTATTATGCTACTTTGACTCTACAGGTTCTCTTTGAGGCAGGACAAGTAGGGAAGGAGTGGCGAAATTCTGTCAAAGGGGAAAGGAAACAAGCAAGGAGCCAAGTGAAAGACTAAGGTTGGTACTCTCTTCTTCTTTCCCATCTATCTTCATAAAGGAAAACAAAAGTGACTTTAGTTTGTTTGTTTCTAAGATAGCTACCCATCTTAGTGCGACTAGCAGCTCTGAATAAACACTAGTTTTCTCGATAACACATGCTTATAACCAACATTAAACAATGAAAATACCAATGAGATAACATCCATTAAATACACATATTAAAAGTGCAAAAGAAAGAGAAAATATCTTTTATTAAACACATGAAAAGTTGATCAGGTTTGGGACTTAAACGTACCACCCAGCCGTAGACATGGCCGAAGCAAATATTTCTTTCAGCCAGTCACCCCCATGCCATATTCCAAGCATGAATGTGGGATATTATAGATAGCCAATCCAAAAACAACAAGGGGAATCTAGAGGTTAAACCACCTCCACCCTCACCAAACTGTGATCTCACCAAAACGGGCACCAAGACCATGAAACCAAACTGAGCTTGGAATGCCTCTAGACTCCATCACTATCCTTGAGGAACTTTTCATCTCCTTGTCTCTCAGGCTTTTCCGCAATCCACACCAGATCATTAGGCCCTAAACCAAGCCACCAGTCTCTCAGGCTTTACTGCAATCCACACCGGATCACTAGGCCCTAAACCAAAACCCCACCCTTAGGCTTTATCGTGTATCCCACCAAAATTGGTGAAGGTATTCCTAAGCCTTTAGGTTTTTGCTGAGACCACCTCCATCTCATATTCTGAAAACCATCCAGCAATTCCAAAGCTTAAAACCAAGAAAACAAGCCCATGACACCATGTCTATCTAGGAAAAGGAAAGGCTAGGCTGAAAAACATTGTCATAACCTGCCAAAACCATGCCACCGATAACAAGAGAACCATATACCAACATGAAAAGATATGCATGTCAAAAACATCTATGAAATCACACAAGCAATATGTTACCTACAATTATTCCTGCTGAAGCTTCTTGATCTTACTCTTCCTTGCTTGATCTTTACTTTCCTCCCTTTCCTTTGCTTGCTTTTTCCTTCCTTGCTCCAAAGCTAGAGTGCTCCAAGAAAACTCTAAGAGTAAGAGAGAGAGAGAGAGAGAGAATAATTACGGAGCTCCAAAACGAAACTGACAAAAGGTTACAAACTGATCCTCAGAAGCCCTTTTATCAACAAGGCCTCTATTTTCTTCATTTTCCATTATTTCCCTTCAATTTCATCCTCACATGAAACATGTGACCTTTCACCTCCCTTTTCTCTTATTTCCTTTATTTCATAAATAAATGTGCCAAAATTACCTTATTTCCTTTTCAATTCCTTAGCCATTTCCTTTTCCAATTTACCTTAGCCATAAACACATTGAGTGATGCCCACTAGGATATCTTTTCCCAACATTCAAGTTGGAATAAGTGTCACTTAACCATGGTCTTATAATTGTGGTCTTATTTGGCCTTTATTAACTTTTATGACATGAAATTTTAACCAGGGGTTGTTACAGAGCCCTCCCCCCTTGGGGAACATCATCCTCGGTATTAAACCACACCAATACCACTGAAATAATGTTGAAAAGAAAACGTACTGCCCATGGAGCTTTATAACTTAGCTCATTGTAGTATTTACAATGAATGACCTGCTCAAAAGAAAAACATCATAACAACGACCATACCGCTTATTGGATCCTTATAACTTATATCATGGTGGTATTTACATCCATATACATATGAACATATTCCAAAACATCAACAAAACATATGCCAAACATATACCAAACATCAAACCAAAACTAATTTGCCTCCATCGGCAAAAAGAGAAGGATACATGGCCCGCATCTAATCTGTCATCTCCCATGTAGATTCTTCGGGACCAGAGTTCTTCCACTGCACTTTACCTTTTTATATGGCTATGTTCTTGAGCATGATATGCTTATGCTACAATATTCACTAAGGCTCTAGCTAGAATTCTCCTTCTTACTGCACCTCCAATACAGACCAATCAATAACATGATCAACATCCTTTATATACCTTTAAAGCAATGTAACATGGAAAAAATCATGGACTTTCATTGTTGGAGGCAATAAAATTTGGTAGGACACTGGTCCAATCTTCTAAAGGATCTCAAAATGCCTGCAATACCATGGAGGCAACTTGCCACACGACCCAATCCTCAAAGAGATCTTCTTGGGCATGATGCGCAAATACACATGCTGCCCAACCTGAAACTCCTGAATGCCCTATGCTAATTCAGATAACTCTTTTTTCTATCATGTGCTACCTTCATATTCTTCTTTATAAACTTCATTTTCTATTCCATGTCTACCGACATATCCAGTCCAATAAGTACCCTGTTCAATGGATCTCTCTAGCTGATGGCAGTATTACAACTCCACCCATACAATTCCTTGAAAGAACTCATCATCAATGACTCCTGATAAGTATTATTGTATGCGAACTCAACCAATGGAATATACTCCTCCCATTTTCTTTCCTAGTGCATCATGTACATCCTCAGAATATCCTCCAAGATCTTGCTCACGCTCTTTGTCTGTCCATATGTGTCTGGATGATAAGTTGTCTTAAGGCCAACTCTGTATGCAAAACTGCAAATATCTCCTTCCAAAACTTGGAAGTGAACTTTGTATCCTGGTCTGACAAAATCTTCTTTATAACACCATGTAATCTCATGATCTCCCTGATGAAAACATGTGCCACCCCACTCGCTGGATATGTAGTCTTCACTAGAATGAAGTGACCCACCTTTCTCAACCTGTCGAACATGACAATAATAGAATGATGTTGCCTCACTATCCTTGGAATACATTGATGAAATACATGGAAATGACCTCCCATTTCCATTCCATAATCGTAATAGGTTGTAGTAGACCTCCTCGATGCCTACATTCTACCTTTACCTACTAACAATCCAAGCATCTAGCCACAAACTCTACCACCTCCTTCTTTAGATTTGACCAATAGTATAACTTCCTCATCACCATCAACGTCTTTTGATATCCTGGTTGACCCAAGTATGGATTCACATGAAAATCCCTCAAGAAAATCTTCTTTAGCTCACTATAATTTGGCACATATATATTATCCCTGAATCTCACCAAACCATCTGTTGTGAGATGATAGTCTACATCTTGATCACTTGTACCTGTACCTATAGATGTACCTACACCTGTATCTATAATTGTACCTACATTTGTACTTATACCTGTACTCTATTGTAACCTATGCATAATCTCCATATACATGTCATCATGTTGTCCCGCCTGCGAGATCCTATCCTATAACTCTGTACCATAAGAGCTCATAGTTGCTTTATGATTCACATGTATCTTCCTGCTAAGAGCATCTAAAACCTGGTTCTCCTTTCCCATAATTTATCTTATCTCGAGGTAAAAATTACTAAGGCTATCCAACCATATAGCTTGCCCAACATTTATATTTAATTGGTCAAACAAGTATCTCAACCAATTTTGATCGCTCATGAATATGAATCTCATGCCCAAAAGGTAATGCCTCCACATCTTCAAGGCATGAATAACAACTACCAACTCAAGAACATGAGTCACATAGTTCTGCTCATGCTCATTCAACTTCCTAGACTCATAGCACACTACATGTCCCTCCTGCATAAGGACTCCACCAAGTCCCATTTTAGATTCATCTATACACACTATAAACTCTTTATCTAGATCTGCAATCTTAAGGACTGGAGCATTGGTCAACAACTGCTACAGTTGCTCAAAACTAGCTGCACATTCTTCTGTCCACTCAAACTTCTTATCATTCCTCTACAACGATGTCATAGGATATGGAATGTGTGAGAAGTTCTTGATGAACCTCCTATAATAACCTTCCAATCCCATGAATGATCTCAACTCATCTACGTTCTTAGGAGATGCCCAGTCCATGATGGCCTTTATCTCTTTTGTATCTACTTCTATCCCTTCCTTGGAAACAACATGTCCAAAATAATGCACCTATGTCTGAAAGAAGATACACTTGCTAATATTCGCATAGAATTGATGCTCTCTTAGCAATCTCAACATTATTTCTAAATTATCAACATGTTCTTCTTCATCGTTGGAATATATCAAGATGCCATAAATGAATACAACGACAAACTGGTCCAAATAAGGACACAACACACTATTAATCAAAAACATAAATGTCATTGGGGAATTATTCAAACCGAATGGAACTAAAAAAAACTCATAATTCCCATACCTCTTCCTAAACGCAATGTTGTATATATCCTCTTTCTTGATGCATACCTGATGGTATCTTGATCTCAAGTCGATCTTAGAGAATAATGTTTCTCCCTTCCACTGATCAAACAAATCATCAATCCTCGATAATGGGTACTTGATCTTTATCGTTACCTTATTCAGCTCCTTGTAATCAATGAAAAATCTGAGAGTAACATATTTCTTCTTTATGAACAACATGTGTGCACCCCAAGATGATACACTTAGCCTAATGTATCCCTTGTCAAGCATATCCTTTAACTGCAATTTCAACTCTACCTAATGTACTCATCCTATAAGGTTCCTTTGATGTTGGAGCTGCCCTTGGCACCAAGTCAATAGAGAAATCTACTTAGCCTAATGTACTCATCTTGTAAGGTTCCTTCGATGTTGGAGCCACCCTTGGCACCAAGTCAATAGAGAAATCTACTTCCCTGTGAGTAGGTAACTCTGGAATCTTTGCTAGAAACACATCCTGATACTACTGCAATACAGGGTACCTCTTGAATATTTCAGTATCCTCAACGTATTTACCCTTGTCACTATATATATGCACTACAAACATCACATAACCTATTCTACAATTACAATTAGCCTGCATAGCAGTAACCATCCTCACTGATGTTTCTATCTCCTTACCCTGCAAAATTATCTACTCTCCATTGTTATCCAAAAACTCAATCGGTTCGTCATAACAATCCACTTTGGTCCTCTGAAGGTACAACCAATCCATACCCAAAATCATGTTATATGATCATAATGGAATTACATTCAAATGTGTTGCAGTAAGCATACCATTTAACTCAAATGCACAAGCTCTTACCCAATGGTGAACTATCTTCTTTGTACATGTAGCCAGTTGTACCAACCAAGATTCTGCATGCACTTCTTTACTCAAAACACACTTATACACTAGGTCAGGATTAATATAACTATAATTAGATCTAGGATCAATCAAAATAGAAATAGATTGATCACAAATCTTACCGTCCATCTCAATTAGCAATGCCCAATGATCCACCTACTTGTTGTCTATTAGAATTATGATGCATGTGTCTTCCTTGATGGAAACTCACTTGTATATGGTAACTAGATGAATCTAGAGAACAAATCAGAGGTGACACAATGATGGAACACAAAGATATCAGAGGTGACAGAATGATGGAATAGAATAATAGTTAAAGGTTTGATACAAGGAGATTGTGTTAGTGTTTTCCTTGATAGACAACCTATTTTATTAGTGGACTACTTGATAAAGATATAAACAGGATGTGACAGAATGCATGGTAGTTGTGTTTAGATATGACAAAATGCAGGGAAGCTCAAAGGAATTAGTTCAGAAATGAGGTAACAGGTCTATTAAGAGGTAACATAGTAATGGTAGAGAAGAACAGGATGATGGATCAAAGGATTACAAATCAAAATCAAGCAATTGAAGAAAAAGAATGATTTAAGTTGTATACGTTGGCTTTCCTAGTCCACGTAGCATATACAAGTGGGTTCATAGAAAAAAGCAGTGTATACGCATGCATGCACTTTCACAGAAAGAAAATCACGTATGGGATGGAAAATTAAGGTTAAAGAATACTAAGGGTCAATACCATGGTATTAGCCCACAATATTGAGCGCAATAATGGTTACTTGATCCCGTCTAAGAATACCACAGCTTGTAAGTGTTGTTTTGGTCCGAGGTATTGAAAAGGCTTTAAGTATATAAGGAGGTGAAGATCAAAGTGTGAAGAAGTGCAAGTAATGAATATCTTATGAAAAGTTAGATCAAAATAAAATATACATGTTATGGGTTTCTGATGTTTTGATTGATCTAGACTAAGAATGCACCTGAGTGTTTGATGATGGATGAGATCTAATGATGTATCGAGATCATAAGACCTAAAATGACTTATCATTATGTGACATGATAATGGATAGGTTAGATTTGAGTGATAACAAAAGTTGTTTCCTTTAAATGCTATGATATGGGTATATCTGAAGTCTGGAATAGATGGAAAGTTATAAGTTATTATTTGCAGATCTATACATTGGTTCGCCTTCGTGAAGGCATGTATACACATTGGTTCGACTCTTCCAAGTAGCCTATGCAAAAGAAAATTTGGCTGTTCAAAGATGATTTGTTTATCTTATCAATGCTGCTATTTTACTGTTGTTTGTCAATGATGTCTTCTTTGGATCTGCAAGTAAAACTAATCATATAAGGTGATTGGGTCCTGTTGATTGATTGAATGAATTAGAAGGGTGATCTCTGTTGTTATCTATTTAGAACTCTGTAATATGACAGTAGATCTCTAGGATGTCTTTGGTTGGTATAGTTTTTTGGTTCAGAAGTTTATGATTCAATATCTTTAGAGGTGTACGCAGGTTGGGTTATAGAAAGTAGTGTATACATGCAGGTTGGCTTCATTGAAGTAGAGTATTCATTCTGACATATGATTTTGAGGTTGCAGTTGGTTCTAGTTGTTGATGCAGTGTTCTGGGCTTAGATCTGTGTACTGGTTAGATTGATCTGCCTATTCCAATTGATTGATTGAACTTTAATTAAGTGTCAGTTGATTGAGTTTTCAATGATTGATTGATTCAGTTGTGGTTGATTCATAATTTGATGATTGGGTGATTCAGTTATGTCAGAGGTTTCAATGATTGATTAATTCAGTTGTGATTGATTCAGAGATTGATGAATGGGTTTCAATGATTGTTTGACGCAAATATATTTGATGGTTGTATTGAAATGGTGATTTATTTTGAGCTTTAATGTTACTGATGGGTCTAGTATTAGAATTTGATGAAACGTGGCCTACATGTTATGTTGTTGTGTACCAGGAGTATCGAGTCTAAAAATTTATGAAACGTTATCCCTAGAGTAAGAATGAAGGTGGTAGCCTTCTGTAGGTTAGCGCCTACGTACTGGTAAGCATATCATCCAGTAAAAGAGCTAGGGGGTTGGAGCTCCCTTCCAGTAGCAGTTGGAGAACAGGTTAATGTAGTAGCCTTTTATAGGTCGGCACCTACATACTGGTAAACATATTAGCCAGTACAAGAGCTAGGGGGTTGTAGCTCCCTTCTAGTAAAAGCTAGATAACGAGAGAAGGTTGTAGCCTTATTCAAGTAGATTCCTATGTACTGGTATGAGTCTAAGCTAGTACAAGATTGTAAACATCTTTTTATATTAAAAGGAAGACAGAGACAACAACAATAGGTGGTTTTCTCTCGAATTTTGTTTCCACCTTAAGTCTTGGTGTTCATGTGTGTTTCTTATGTGTGATGGTTTATTTATTACAACACATGGTTAATGTTTATCTAATGGTTAATAAAGTATTAATGCACTAGCTGAAGACAAACATATGATAGATCAACTGAATTGTAAGTTCACTTGATATGCGCTAATTGTCTTAAGAATAATCGTGTGCACACACAAGTTCGATTCATTAAAGTTGTGTATAGAAATATTAATATGAAAAGTAAAAAGTTATTGATTTGTAAATACTGATCCCCCGCCCACCCCAGTATTTTTCCCAAAAATTGGTATCAAAGAAGGTCCTTTGGCAAAAGCTTTATTTCTTGAAGGAGATCCATTGAGACAATGGGAAAGAAGAAAATGAAGAAATCACCTCATAAGAATAAGACATCTCAAAGGAATAGTGACAGCAGGAGAGACAATTGGCTATTAGGTGGAAGAAAGCATTCAGATTCAAAATCACCTCAGATTGAAGTTGAACAAGAAAAAGAGGTATCAAGTACTAATTTTTGGTCTCCTCGTGATACATTTCTCTGTTCATGCAATATTGAAGATAGTGAAAGTGATAGTGAAACAACTGAATTTTCTCTTATGGGTGAAAGTGAAATAAATCTAATAGAGGTAGAAGTTAAAAGGCTCACAGATAAAATGAGGGATCAACAAGATCTATTTGACAAAATGGAGTGTACCTCCAAAGAAGAAGTTACCAGGTTAAAAGCTCAGTTGGAGGAAGGAAACAAACTAAGGAAGCAGTACAAGGAAAAGTAATATCAATGCCAAAGGTTACAGGATGAAGTGACATCATTGAGAAATGAAGTAAATGAAAGGTATACAACAATCAAGAAACTTAAAGATAGATCCAGTTACTATGAAATTCTTAAAGCTGAAATCGTCTCTCTAAAAGAAGATCTTGAAAATTAAAATAAGCAAAATGAATAACTACCTCAAGCTGATGAGATTCTCAAATTAAAAAAACAAGTGGAAGAAGGAAGAAAAGCTAAAGAAATCATGAAGAAATAGTATCTGGAAAAGGAAGAGAAATATCAGGTTGAGGTAAATACCCTAAATGGTAAATTAGAAGAAAAGGATAAAATTTTGAGATTTCAAGATAGTACTAATATTTTGGATAATATTCTTAGTAGTCAAAGGTCTCCTACCATCAAATATGGTCTTGGTTTTCATGAAAGTGTTAAAGGTGAATCTAGCTCACAAACTGAGGCAAGGAACTGTAATGCAAAATCTAAAATGCTCAACAAGGAGATAAGAAGTCAACCCCATCAACAACCAAGGAAAGAAAGTCTTCAAAGGAAATAATTTACTCCTAACTATGGAACTGTTAATCAATTCTTTCCTTTGATGAATAATGTTGAATGTTTTATATGTAATAATTTTGGACATGTTGTATCTAGATGTAGAAGTAGAATGTTTCAAGCTAATAACCGTCTCACATAAATATCATCAACTTCCATGTACTTTAAGGGATATTGTTTTCCTTGCAATATGTTTGGTCACAAAGCCATTGATTGCTATAGAAGGAATATCAAACATATAATATGTTATTCTTGTAGCAAGTTTGGGCATATAGCGAAAGAATTCATGAACAAATCTATGGATTGCCACAGACAACATGGTAAGCAACCAAAAAAGCAGATTTATATTAGAAAATATGAAAATGATGAATCCACCAAGAATCAAGAAAAGGAAGATCAAAAAAGGTGTGATCTTTCTCTCTTCTCATTCGAAGACAAATATGATAATGGATGTGCTCATCACATGACTGGAGATAAGAGAAAATTGGAGTCTTTGATGAAGAACCATCATGATATTCTTGGAACTGATGTTTCAACAAAATTTCTAGGACTAGGGATAGTTAGAATAGATTGAGGAGGAACTGGAAGTATGAAATTTTAGTGTTCTAATTTTGATACACAGATATTATGAAGACAATTAGAATATATACGCGAGTTTGAGACTACACAGTCACGTATATGTTGGTTTGACGAAGAAGCAATGGGATAAACTTAGAAAAAAGGTCCGATATGGTTCAGGAAATTATCAATTGTATTTTCTATCTCGATTATTGATAATTACAGATTGATGTTGTTATTTAGAAGTGCTTTTGGCTCTCACAAGTTATTGATGACTTGATGTATAAATAGTTGATGATGATACCTTGATGATTCTTACTGATATATGCAATGATCAGATCTGACAGTGAACAATTGACACAGGTTCATGAGGAGAATATGGTATGGTTCTAATAATGCATTGTAGGCATTATGTTTAGAAGTATTTTATACAGAATTATTCTTGTCAATGATGAGGATGCTTTTGTTGTTGAAGTGTTTAAATGATACATCATGTTATGTTGTGGTCATGGATGAAGTCTCAGATTGCACTTATATTCCTTGGGCCACATAATTGTTCAGATCAGATTTATGAATGATTCTGATGATTCGTTTGATGATGCATATACTAAATGTGCTATGTTTCTTACATGGTTATCTTCATGAGTTAAAGGAGAAGAACAAATCTTGATTACACAACTTCATTATTTGATGATGATAAGTGTCACTCATTTCTTTTATGTTGCTATCATCATGCCTTCAAAGATGCATAAATTTCATATTCTACATGAAGATTCCTATACTTCTTGGCTCTCACATGGTGTATTGTTCGAGGTTTGTTGTTTTTGATGGTATCAAGAAAGCTTGACAAATGTCTGTGAGCTCATGGTTTTTTTTTCATTTTGATGAGAAGCTAGATACATATTGCTATCTCTATGTTGGACACATATTATGCTGATACATGGATGATTACTTAAATTACACATTGGTAAATAATGTTGGTTGGCCAAGAGAATGGTGTTATTGCAGGTTTCATGAAGACATGGATATTCATAGGTATGGCTTGCTTAGTCACATAACGATGATGACGTCTTACTTTATGATTATAGGTTGGATACTCACATACATTGATTATCATGGTTGATGCTTATAAGATGCGGGATGTTGGAAAAATCCCTAGTGAAGATACATGGTTGATATATTGAGGGTTGTTACGGAAAGATCACACAGTTCTTGGTACGATGATGGTATAGTCATGGATGATGACTATGGTGTTTTCATATACATATATGATGTGAATGGTTTTCTATTACTGCTTGGAGATATGACATATGCGTAGTTGATTCATGGAAGGTTATGTTATGGCTTTTTTTACTAAGGAAATGGAACAAGTTGATCTTCATAAGATCAAGAGTATGAGTTGATATCTATATGGGGCATACTTAGTCATAGGTTGATGATATTAAATTTACATTGTTTTATCTTATGAACTGATGATGTACTTATACAGGTTGTTATTCTTGATACTGCTAACATATGCTTATGGTGAAGATTATATATGACGAATGATAGTTTTTGATAACTATCATGGTATTGTTTATAGCTTTGGTATTTCTTATAAATGTCATGTATATCATTTTATGTAAAGGTCATGTAAAGACCTATGATGTAATAATTTTCATATTCATTCATGTATGGACTTTTAAGATCATGTCAAATATGTAATCCCACTTGGTTGAGTGGTTGAGTCATTTGGTGTATCCCCACTTTCTTGGGTGATTTATGTAGGTATGATTCATTAGTTATAGGAAGGTCATACTCACATAGTTGAGTTGTAAAGTCATGTTATTCTTTTGAAAAATACTTTTGCAGACTCTGCATGTGCTTAGGGGTGGCATGAACAGTATAATGCATCTCAACATGTACTAAGGGGGAGTTTGATTAGACAAATTAGCATGTGCCTAGGAGGAGCATGATCAGTGTGCATATTCAGCAGTTTAGATATGGAAGTCTTCATTTAACATTGGTCAGCGCTTTTCCCTTGATGTCAAAGGGGGAGAGTAGCTTGATGTTTTGAAAAGCTTAGGTATTGTCTTGATGTTATTTATAGGTTGTGGTGACCAACCACCAAAGTGGTTACTATCAAGTTGAAAGGGGGAGATTGTTGGCATTATTATGCATGTGTTGTCCTTCATGGAAACTCACTTGTATATGGTAACTAGATGAATCTAAATGACAAAACAAAGGTGACAGAATGATGGAACAGAATAATGGTTAAAGGTTTGATACAGGAAGGTTGTATTAGTGTTGTCCTTGATAGACAACCTATTTGATGAATGGACTACTTGATAAAGATATAAACAAGATGTGAAAGAATGCATGGCAGTTGTGCTTACATATGTGACAAAATGTAGGCTAGTTCAAAGGAATCAGTTCAGAAATGAGGTAACAGGTCTATTTAGAGGTAACATAGTAATGGAAAAGAAGAATAGGATGATGGATCAAAGGATTATAGATCAGAATAAAGCAATTGAAGAAAAAGAATGATTTAATTTGTATTAAGTTGTATACATTGGTTCACCTAGTCCAAGTAGCATATACTAGAGGATTCACAAAACAAAAGAAATGTATACGTATGCATGCACTTTCACATAAATAAAAGCGTGTATGAGATGGAAAATTAAGGTTAAAGAATACCAAGGATCAATATCATGGTATTAGCCCACAACATTGACTAGAATAATGGTTACTTGATCTGTCTAAGAATACCACAGGTTCTAAGTGTTGTTTTGGTCCGAGGTACTGAAAAATGCTCTCAGTATATAAGGACGTGAAGATCAAAGTGTGAAGAATTGAAACTAAGGAATATCTTGTGAAAAGTTAGATCAAAATAAACTATACATGTTATGGGTTTTTGATGCTTTGATTGATCTGGACTAAGCATGCACTTGAGTGTTTGATGATGGATGAGATCTAATGATGGATTAGGATCATAAGACCTAACATGACTTATCACTATGTGATATGATAATGGATAGGCTAGATCTGAGTGCTAACAAATGTTTTGTCGTTTAAATTCTATGATATGCATATATCTGAAGTCTGGAATAGCTGCAAAGTTATAAATTATTATTTACATATCTATATGCTAGTTTTCCTTGGTGAAGACACGTATACATGCTAGTTCGGCTCTTCCAAGAAGCTTATGCAGAAGAAAATTTTGTTGTTCAAAGATGACTAGTCTGTCTAATCATTATTGTTTTTCTACTATTCTTTGTCAATGATGTATTCTTTCGATTCGAAAGTAAAACTAATTGTATAAGGTGATTGAGTCTGGTTGATTGATTGGTTTAATTAGAAGGCTAATCTCTATTGCTACCTCTTTAGAACTCTGTAATATGATAGTAGATCTTCAAAATGTCATTGGTTGGTAAAGTTTTTCCCTTTTCCTTCGTTTTCTTGTCATGACCAACAACTACATGTTTTGGTTCACTACATGAGAAACACAGTTCTTTGGCCTTCTCTTGAGCCACATTGAAATCTTCTCCATATGAACATTAAAATATGTATTGTTGGGCATGGAATCCCCCCACAGCATGTCTTGGGGCTCAAATCCCAAGTTTTGGATGATATTATTGTAAAGCTCCGTGAATTGCAGGCGTGAAATGTATGTTAGAGTCATAGGGTTGTCCGCCCTAAGTTTGAATGTAATGTCGGCCTACCCATGGTCCGCGGACCATGGGATTGTATAAATAGAGTGAAGCTCTAAGTGAAAAAGATAGTTAGGAGTAAGGAAGTAAGAATGGTGTATGATATAGAAGTACATAGAAAGTATCTAAGTGTATCTTGGGTCATAGTAATAGGAAGAGGCTCTGCAGTTGAGTGCACAGAGGCATACTAGAGTCCGCAGCTGAGTGCGCGGACCCCTGTAGCTGAGTGCGTAGGGTAGAGTTGAGTCTGTAACTAGAGAATAGATTAATAAAGAAACGTTTTGTTACCAATTTTGTGCATCTATTCTGAGTTAGTACATGTTTGATGTCATTTGCAATTATACTATTTATTTACTCTACGCACTTATATGAATTGTGAATATTGTTAAGTATAACTGAAAGCATATAAATAAGCTAAGGTATTCAAATAATATCAGGTTAGTAGTAAGGACTTGGGCAATAACAGTGTTTGGTCCCCGAGTAGGGTTGTGCAAAGGGAGCATCTCAGGCTGCAAGGTACGAGTAAGTGCACGTAGCAAAGTGCGCAACTGCGGACCACTTGAAAAACCATCAGACATCTCCAGGGTGCAGAAACCTTGTTTTAACACCCTGCCATACTACTTCGGGTGAGACCTCAGTCCACACTCCACGGATTGTTGCCAAAAGGGCCAGTAGTACTGGGATTTGTATGGCTAAATCACCTCTGAAGCTGGGTGAAGCCACAACAAGCCAACAAATGGTTCTATTGCTGGGACTGGGATCTGCATAAGGGATGTCTGATTTCGTGTCATTGGAATCCGATGAAGAAAGAAATTGAAGGGTGGTTGGACGGAAAGATTCACGAGTTCACGGAGCAGGAAAATAGGAATCTATGAGTATTAAAGGAATAGTGGTTAGAGTGCTACTTATATACAGAAATCCACGAAATTCTCTTTGCATCCTTCCCCTCTGAGTTATATGAGTGGATTGAGAAGCTAGCAGACAGTCAGGGAAGGTGTAGGCTCGACAAACCGATCATGTGGACTCCAGAATTAGTGAGCAGACTAGAAGCATTGTGGACCATTGGCTCGATCAAACTATAGGAGGATTTATCACTGAGTTCGTGGTAGACATGACATTCAGCTATAGTGAGGCGAAATGATGCTTCCTCAAAGGACTGCGAGGTAAGTACATTAAATATTTGAACACTTGGATTAAGATGCTATTGTGTGAAAAGCGGGATATGCGAATAAATTGATGTTTAGGGCTATGTGAAGTGGGAGGATCTATAGAAATGAAGGTAGCGTAGAGAGTAGAAAGTAGCCCCTTGATTTCACCTCGGCGAGAAAGTGAGGAAGAACTCGCGAAAGTTTCTCAGAGAAGCGTGGTCAATCTAATGGCAACAAATTCCCTGCCTACCACCTCCACCTACACCACCACTAGTCTAACCATCTTCACCTCCATCTCTGCCCACACCACCTCCGCCACCACCACAGTTCAATATGGAGATGGCGATAAAATTTTCGGTGTTCAGAGGAGTTGGGAATGAACATCCAGACCAATTTTGGTTCGGTGTAAAGGCCATATGGGAAGCACAAGGAGTCATAGATGAAAATATAAAGAAGGCAACGCTGATAAGCACGTTGCAGGAGGATCGTAGATATCCAGGCTACGCTGAACAGGGAATTTAGCAGGCCAAAATCAGATACACAATCGATTATCAGGTTTAAGGAAACCGTGATGCTTTCAAGTGAGACCTCATGGGATATGGATCAGAGACTGAAGAGTATGATTCGTGAAGCCAACATGACCTTGACAAATGGACATCACCACGCATGGTTTGTAGTGTCCCTAAGGCCGGATTTAAGGATGGCGTTGTCGTAGCAGAGGTTATCCACCCAGGACGAAGCTTTAGAGATTTCAATGAGATTGCACGAGACCCCAATACAATATCCTGGCCTGGGAGTCCAACAAATCCATGCACAACTGCAAAATTTGTGTCTGGAAATGTAGAGTTTGAAACAGGACAGGACAACTCGCCCATAAGCATGCGAAGAGATATGATACATAAAATGCAAAGGCCAGGGGCATGACAAGGACCATTGCCTAGTCTTCGCGAACTACTTGGTGGGAGGAGGGTCGATGCCAATAAGACCAAAGGCATAAGTAGGACCAAGTGCAGCGCCTACATTATGGTGCATGATTTTTCAGATCGGAGGGAAACACACTATGGATAACTGTCACCTATGATGCAGACATCCCAACAATTGTTCAGTAATTTCTGGAGATCGGTAGGCCATGATGAGTTCACCTGCAGAAGTTATGAATTGATGATGGATCGAACTCCTGCCTATAGAGTGCAGACTAAAACGCAAGCCCTTGATCCAAATGCAGGGATGGCACGTGCTGGATTTCAGGGGCGCAGATGAGGTCGATGTGGAATGGGACCAGGAAGGGGTCGCGAATAGCTGATTTGCTACAATTGCAGAGGGCCAGGGCATTATACCCGTAGTTGTACAAATCCAACGAGAGAATAATGTTTATATTGTACTCATTTTGATCATGAGATGAAGGACTGCCTGACACTAATAGTGAGGCTGCACGATAATGGGATACTCTAACCTCCCTCGACTGAGAATTTGGAAATGATGAGGTCTGAGCCACACGAAGAGGACCCGAATGTAAACATAGTGCTCCAAAGCAGTATCACGATAGGAGATGAAAAAAGTAAGCAGCCTAAAGAAAGTGCGTGGGTTCGTAATGTTCCTACAAATGAACCTGAATTTGATTTGGAGTGCACAAAGGAGACATTCATGGAAGCTAAGAAGAGCTTCCCGGAGGCCTCCACTTCAGGTAGTAAGGATCAACTAGAGCCAGAGATGGATCGTTCAATGATCACTACCTTTATGGCGACTTGTATGAAACTGCTGCGCGACAGCAAGGCTATGAAAGGACTGCAAGAACTTATCACTAGGTGTGGTAGTTCAGGAAAACCTCACGTATTCTGGAAGCTTGGGAAACATACATCGCGAACAGGAAGGGAAATGCGATTGACTATGCAAATCAGGGAGTATGAAATGGATCAAGTAATTTTGGATCTAGGATCAGACATGAATATGCTGCCAAAGAAGACATGGGAGTGCATAGGTAGGCCTGCGTTGCAGTGGTCCCCTATTCAATTATAAATGGTGAACCAGCAGAATATCCTAGCAATGGAAAGATTGCAGGGGATAACAGTAGACATCGAAGGTGCGAGCACGCTTGCAGATTTCGAAGTGATAGAGATTGTCCATGACAACAATCCCTATTCGGTGCTGCTGGGAATAGATTGGGCCACTGATATGAATGGAGGATAAATCAAAAGGAGCACAAAATGATTTTTGAGAAAAAGTCACTACGCGTAGTGGTAGCTTTAGACCCTGCGAAAGGGTCATGCTACACAGAGCCAATGTGTGACGATGATAGTGACAACGAGCTAGAATGTATCTACAAAATAACCACTCAAGAACAAGACTAGGTATAGCCTACAACGGATGGTAGGATTTTATGGGAGCGCAAAAGCTCATGCACATTAGATTCAGATGAGGAAACATAACGATGGAAGAACCGGTTACACAAGGTAACCATGCTCAAGTGCAACATGATGGTAAGATCACTGCACTGTGTGACAACAGAGGCAAGGGATCTGCCTATGTATGACAGGTTGATAGAGGTGGATGAATTCCTGAAAAAATTTGAAAGAGAAGTGCCAGAACAACAGCGGTTTGATGCTCTGAAATGGGCATTGTGCGCTATGCCCGCAAGGTGGTGGGGTACGCATCAGAGAAGCTTTGAGGACTAGCGTGAATGCAGAAAGATGATGCGCTTATGATTTGGGAAGCCTCCGATGTGGATGGAAGTAAGGCATGATGGACGAAACAGCCTGCGCACCCATCTTTCTAGATGGGTACAAGCGTATGGTACGTAGCTCGCACGAACGCACACCGCTATCACGATAGTAAATAATAACAACAAGCAGAAGCAGGAAGGGAAAGTGTGCGAATGGCAAAGTATGATAATACCTAGCACATTGAAAATCATACACAGGTAAGACTTTGACAAGGTGTGCGAAGTGCTGAACAGGGTCCACCATCTGAGACGCACTGACTGGGACCTGTGCATACCAGTGGGTTATGGGCTTATAGGCCCATGTGCAAAACTCTGACTGTACAAAAGCTTTAGAAGCTAAAGTATGAAGCAAGGGTTGTAGTCCTTGTGGAGCATGCGAAGACGAGTTTGCACATAACAACACCTATAGATACAACAAACTGCATAGACCAGAATGAAGAAATCACGCAGCTACGAGAAACAGAACATATAAGACTTGAGGAAGAAATCTGACGGGGAAATTTTAGACTTTGTGAACTTGAAAAAGACCGGATACGGCTAAGGGAAAAAAGTGCTTTAATGGACACCGAGGTCAAGAAGCTGGAAAAAAACAAAGGAAGAATTTCTCATCAAAAAACTGAGGATGGGAAGGCAAGGTGCATACAATATTACTGACAAATTGGAAAACTATTGCCATGAACTAGTTAGTCTGCTACCTTGGCTTGGACCGCATATCGCTAAACATAGTGACTAGGGTAGAGCATTGCAAATAGTAGAGTGCACGATGCTAATCACCACAATGAAAGATGAGGATTCTCCACAAACCATGGTGGAGGAGGGGATGGAGCCCCGCACGGGTGGTGCGACCACCTGACTAGCCATAGGGAGAATAGTCTTAGCACTCCAGGTAGCTGAAAGGAAGCACGAGACTATAAAATATTCTGCACGGGAGCTACAAAATTTTGGAAAATGCACGCAGAAGCAAAACATCATAGGATTCGCGACCGCGCACGGATGGTTGCGCTGCCATGCAGGTTGGCTGGGAAGTGACTGTTGGTGTCACTATTCATGATGGGATGTTTAATTTGAGGCCAAATAGAGTGAGCGGTAGGCATTTAAGATATAATTTATCGGCAAGATTTGGAAAAATATACCACCAAGAAAAATTAATGGCCCGAAATTGGGGGAACGGTCGAATTCAAAATCGAAAGGCTCTATAAAATGCAAAAGGCCTGGCATGATCACCATATTAAGCTACGTGCCTTCAAGGTAGACGACTTAGTGCTGCTATATGACAGCAAGTTTGAAAAATTTCTGGGAAAATTCAGAATGCATTGGATAGGACCATACGTGGTTAAGGAGGTCACAGACGAAGGTGCGGTCCAACTAGCCAAACTAAATGGAGAACCTTTCCCAGGCAATGTAAATGGAAACCCCTTGAAGCGCTACACGGGTGGATCGGCTATTTGACTAGCCAGCTGAAGCACAATATTCGCGATTCGAGAAGCCAGACAAGGGCACGGGACTATAAACATACGCAGCAGATGTGGGTACAAATGTAAGGAAATAATTCGGCCACGGAGGTCTCAAAACAGAGGATGGAACAGGTTCAACAAGCAGCAACTTAGTGCACTGTAGACATCAAGCACCGTACGAGAACAGTTGGAGGGACTACACGTCAAGATCGCCGCGTCGATAGAGTGACATGAGGGCGAGTCATGATGTTTGTGTTGGGGGCTTGCTGGGCATGGAATCCCCCCACAACATGTCTTAGTGGTCAAAGCCCAAGTTTTGAGTGATATTATTGTAAAGCTCTGTGAATTGCGGGCATGAAATGTATGTTAGAGTCATAGGGTTTTCTGCCCTAAGTTTGAATGTAATGTCAGCCTACCCATGGTCCATGGACCATCGGATTGTATAAATAGATTGAAGCTCTAAGTGAAAAAGATAGTTAGGAGTAAGGAAGTAAGAACGGAGTATGAGATAGAAGTACAAAGCAAGTTTCTAAGTGTATCTTGGGTCGTAGTAGTAGGAAGAGGCTCTACAGTTGAGTATGTAGAGGCCTAGTAGAGTCTGCAGCTGAGTGCGCGGACCCCTGCAGCTAAGTGCGCAGGGTAGAGTTGAGTCTGTAACCAGAGAAGAGATTAATAAAGAAAGGTTTTGTTACCAATTCTGTGCATTTTTTCTGAGTTAGTAAATGTTTTATGTCATTTGCAATTATATTGTTTATTTATTTCATGCACTTATATGAATTGTGAATATTGTTAAGTATAACTGAAAGCATAGCTAAGGTAGTCAAACAATATCAGGTTACTAGTAAGGACTTGTGTAATAACATTGTTCGGCCTCCGAGTAGGGCTGCGTGAAGGCAGCATCTCAGGTTGCGAGGTACAAGTAAGTGCGTGTAGCAACATGTGCAACCATATACCACTTGAAAAACCATCAGACATCTCCAGGGTGCGGAAACCTAGTTCTAGCACCCTCCCATACTACTTCGGGTGAGACCTCAGTACGCACTCCACGGACTATTGCCGAAAGGGCCAATAGTACCGGGATTTGTCTGGTTAAATCATCTCTAAACCTGGGTCAGGCCCCAACAAGCCAACATGTATAGAATTTATTTTGTTGTCTAACAATGCCTTACTTACTAAACATCTTGTTAAGATAACCCTTTCATGATGATTTCCTTATTTTCTTCATTTTTATCACTCTTTTCTCCATTCAATAAGGAGCACCATACATCAACATCAAATGCCATTAAATAAGCTTCCATTATAACCTTCTAGAGTACATACTCTGATCCATTAAAAAATGGAACTACTTCAGTTGTTAGCCAATCTTTATTAGTCATTGTTTCCCTTTGATCTACCTTCGAGTGATTAAGCTATTCTTGAAGGAACTTGGATTTTATACCAATTGTTGGAAATAATGTTAATACTGAGAGGGGGATGGGGGGTGAATAAGTATTAAGGTTAGTTTATATTTTTATGCCAATTTATCTTTATTCATTCGTGTTGGACATTGGATAAACCAATGCTCCCCGTGTTTTTCACAACATGGACTAACCACCTCTCATGGATCCTTATCTCTAACGATGTGATCATTGACTAACACTTGTGGGTTTTGGTCTAAAAACAATCGTGATTACCAACAAGTCGTATCAGAGCGTAGGTCATGAGTTCGATACACGCTCTGCTTGCATTGGGGGGGATATTTTTGGACACTAGATAAACCAATTCTTCCCATGTGTTTCATGACATGGACTAACCACCTCTCATGGATCCTTATCTCTGGCGATGCGATCATTGACTAACGCCTGCGGGTTTTGGTGTAACGACAATCGTGATTCACAACAATTCAAACTTGGAATCCATTATATGAGAGAAACCATTAACAAACCATAACAGTAGCCGTATCAACCAATACACACATACATATCATGAGAAACAAACACATGAGACAAGGAGGTTTCACGTGGGAACCATTCTGGGAAAAAACCACCAAGATTGTTTTTGTTATTGATGTAAAAATAAGAGAACCTACTATATTACATCAATATATTTGTGCTCCACCACTCACAGGAAGCACCAACTCCCTTTGATTGATCGCTAGGACCCACTAGTAGGAAGCACCAACTCCCTCCTTTTGTAGACACTTGACCAGCCTACAAAAAGCACCATCTGAAGCACCAACTTCATGGATTTGTTGCAAGAACCAAATTGCAGCTACTTGGATTTATGAACGCACCTATTTGTAGGAGGAACCAACCCCAAAGACTTCTCAGACACCCACTAGAGATGGAAGCACCAACTTCCTATATGCAGGATCCAACCCACACTGAAAATAAAACTTACTGCTCACTGTAATTGGTAGCCTCTCTACCTGTTTTCATCTCTTTGTTCTCCTCTTCTCTTGGCTCACACAACATTCTATGTCCTATACTCACTCCATAGAAACCCATTTTTCTACTTAATAAAATTCACTAAACTCAACCCTCACAACTCTCTCTCTCTCTGCACTCTACAACATCATTCTTCTGCTCTCATCCCTCTTCTATTCTAGAGGCTCTCTTGGTCTCACACAATAGCCTCTCCTGCTATTCCGTCTGATAGATAGGTATTGTAGCTTCATTAACCACTTAGAATGGGCTTCATTAACTCACCCATTGTTGCTGCATTAAACAAGAGGATGGGCACCTAAGTGTTCCCATTTTGAGACATAAATCCTCAGTCAATCTTACACACTCCAACAAGGCTCTTATCCTTTTTGTGAACAAATATTCTATCCTAGAGGCTCTGATCTTCATTTAATTCAATGAAGTGTGCATGGGAGATCAAAGGTATATTATTTCAACTCAAGATAGGCCCAACACTTTTCTTTGAAGACCATGGTCCTCCTCTCCCTTAACTCAGCGATCTTGACAGTCGCTATTTATTCCAACAACCAACACTTACGTGCGATGTTACACTTCGCTATCGACTCATTCATCCTTCATACACCTATGTGCTGCAATCTGGGAGCCCCACATATCGTAATTTTATTAACATGACTATGTTCCAGGATATTACGATATTGCGAGATTTTGAACCTAGCCTTTAGCCCTTTTTGTTTTTCCTCTAGTTGTTTTTCCACCATAGGACCAAGTGATGTGACCGACGGTATAGCACTTAGGTGAGGATCCTACTTGCGGCGTATCTCCTTGTGTTCTTGATCTATGACCTTGGTTCTTTGGCGCCACGACCAAATGCCAACAACATCAATGGCTCCTTGGTATCATAACTTTATGAAAATGTAATTATAGAGGAGTTGCGAAATATTAGACCTTCCAAATATACTTTCAGGGTGACATCATGCTCTTTTCATCAACTCCATGTGGTGTCTCCTTCATGGTGACATGTGTCACTAGGATTTCCCCATTAGGCCACTTAATAATGTTGAATCTAACTGCAACGTGTCCTTCATACAACCATGGCATGTTGATGTAATCTTCCACTATCAACTCCTGACAGTCAATCAAATGCTTCCATGTGTCTTGTCCGAGGAGAGAGAAAGGGTCCCTCGATTCATGGTTTTGAAAATAATTCCCTTTGTAAATCCCTATTCCCCAGAACCCTTAGTGATTTTGAAAGAAATCATTAATAAGAAGTTACGAGGTTCCAAAATTCAGGGTTCTGATATTCCAACCATCCGATGTCCCGAGATTCCGACCCTCCGAGGTCCCAAGACTCTGACCCTCTGAAGTTCCGAAGTTCTGAAATTCAAGGTTACAATATTCAGCCTGCTTCCAATATTCTAACCTTTTGACATCCTGAGATTCATGCTCTCCAAATTTTTGAAATTTGGGGTTTTGATATTCGGTCTTCTTTCGATATTTTAACCTTCTAACATCCCGAGATTCTAACCCTCCAAAATTTGGAAGTTTCGAAATTTAGTGTTCTAATATTCGGCCTGCTTCTGATATTCTAAACTTCTGACATCACGAGATTTCGACCCTTCGAAGTTCTAGAGTTTCAAAATTGGAGGTTCCGATAGTCGGCCTTCTTCCCTGGTTCCAAGGTTCAGTAATTTGGTGTGCTCCTAAGGACTTCAAGATCCCTATTTTGACTATCAATAATTTTTTATCCCGAGATCCATTTATGGACTTCCACATACCATAGGAAAGCTCTTTTCGATCGCTAACCAACTGTGCAATATCCAAGAGCATCTGAGTTGATCTCTTGAGGAAGAATATCTTCTAAATCATGAGACTCCCAACCACCATAGTCATCATTTTATAGCTTCTCCAATAGGCCTACTGTTGTGATGATTCTTTACAGAGCACTACAACAACCATGGGATGCCCATTAATCTTGATACACCAAGCACATCAATGCTAGCATCTATTGTGATCACAACTAGCCTAGTGGGCATCAATGTTGTATTTTCTAACATCATGCTAGAACATACTTCCATGCTAGTCTCGTTGTCATCAATGCCAACACACTTTCTAACTATGAGGCAATGCCAACTACCCAACTTCATCTCCCAGCATGGTTGTTGACACGAATGCCAACACACTCACTGCAACTAGCCAAATAGACAATGTACATTTTGTATCAGTAGTTTGGCAAGGAATAAAACCAGGTTTCACAACTATTTTTGTGGGATTCTTGGGATAGTGATTTTATGTATTTTTTCTTCTTTGTAATGAGTTTTTTTTTTATGTTTTATATGTATCCACATCTCTCTCTCTCTTCTAAAATAAATAAATCAAGGTTAATAGACAAAATAAACTAATTTTACAGTGCTTTGTCTTTGGAATGCATTTGGTTTTCAATGTTTTCACTGTTTGAAGAGGATTCATAGTTTCTTTATTCCCTCCTCAACTCCTCAGTTGTCTTAATCTACCATCTCAATCCACTGCCAGTACATAAACCCTTGTCTACCTTGCCCCACAGAACATGATTGTATCCCTGAGTTGATTTCCCGGACCCAATCTGCCTTCTCCAATTGATCCAACAACCAAAACCTAAAATCAAACAAAATTATTTGATGTACTATACCTAGCCTAAAATCAAGATTCATTTTAGTCGTCTCAAGCCCTAGTTACCAATATCCTAATTGATATTGACAAGGAGAGAGCCCTCTCCCGACCTGGTAGGGCTAGCTACCAAGTTAAGATGCTTTGATGTTACCCTAGACCTGCCTTCCTTCAGCCTGAGGTAGATTTAGGAACTAGCATAGTGGCGACCATACTGGGGAAGAACTGAAAAATATTACCACAGTACTTTAAAAAAAAACATTCTAGACTTTTGGACGATAGGTTTAGAATTCATTAGGCTGAAAAAAATTATAATGTCCATTTGAATTTTGGGGAAAAATCAAACATACTGGCTTCAAGAAGATACACAAGGGCCAATCCTGATCCTGATCCTCCTCCTATGTTTGAAAATCCTAATCTCATTCCAAGAATGCTCAGACAAGAAAGTTCATTGAGTCCTAGACCGGTTTTCAGATCTTATTCATGCCCAGTCAAATTTCAATATCTTGAAGATCTCCCTTTTGATGACCACTTTGATTTATCGTTGTTTGAAACCAAATCTAAAAGTGCGATTGGTGATAGCATTTGAAATCCGCAATTTGTTGAAGACCTTGAAACCGAAAGAGAAAATAGATCAATTGATGATTATTTCTTAAATTCTCCTCAATCATCTATTACGGCTACCAATATCCCTGAGCTTCTAGAATCAGCATTCATTTTAGTCATTTCAAGCCCTAGTTGCCAATATCTTAATTGAGATAGACAAGGAGAGAGCCCTCTCCCGACCTGGTAGGGCTAGCTACCAGGTTAAGCGTGGTTTGATGTTACCCTAGACCTGCCTTCCTTCAGCTTGAGGAAGATTTAGGCACTAACACAACACAATATACTCTTCTACTTTCACATGTTTCACTCAGACCCTCTGATGAAGAAGTCAAACCTATACAAACTAAATTAATTTGTTTGAGTGAATTATATTCACAATAATAATGTTACAACTATTAATACAAGAAACTTAGTCTCAAGATAGGAAAATTATCTCAAACCCAATATTTTTGTTGACAAAAAATCTCAAGCAAATACCAAGCTAGAAGATCATCTAGTTGGAGAGAATCTCTCAACCAACTAGACCTCAAAAAACTCCTAAAAATAAAAACATACTCATTTTCTAATAAAACCTAGAACACTACCCATAATGATCATACAGATAAACAAATAGTAACTAAATATTCTAACATATATCATAATTTCCTAATGTTACAAATATTAATACAAGAAATTTAGTCTCAAGATAGGAAAAATATCTTGAGCCCAACCTTTTTGTTGAGAAAATATCTCAATCAAATACCATACTAGAAGCTCATCTAATTGGAAAGATTCTTTAAACCAACTAAACCTCCAAAAACTCCAAAAATAAAAGCATACTCATTTTCTAATAAATTCTATAACACTACCCATAATGATCGTACACATAATGATCCTAGTAACTAAATATTCTAACTTATATCATCCTTTCCTAATTACACATCATCACGGAAATTCTGCACATGCAATTTCTTATACAACATAATCTTCGTTTCTTTACCTTGGTTTTAATATAAAAAAGGATTAACTATCACGAGGCCACTAATGATTAAAAAAAATGAAGATATTTCTACGATAAAGCTCATTTTTGTAAATAATATAAAATGTTCCACCTGATGAAAAAAAATGCATTATGAACATTTTAATGCAGCTGGAAATATAGTTTGATATAAAGCATGGTACAACATTTTTACATCGAAAGTGTTAAATGATTTAACTTTTAAAAATTAATTTAACATTTTCATACTGTTTTAAAAGGCATAGTACCACATTTTTACATCTTAAGTGTTAAATCTTTTACCTCTTAAAAATTAATCTAACATTCTTCATAGTGTTTTAATGTGTTTCAAGAGTGTAGATTAATTATTCATCCGGAATTTGTTAAGATATGTTTTCAAAGATTGTTGAACTATGTCATGTGTGAAGCCACGTAAGTAGAACTTAAATAAAATTGTTTATTTTCTTTTTCTAATAATAATAAGTATAGCTAGTGAAAACCTGCAATCATAAAATAAAATTGTTTATTTTCTTTTTCTAACCTTTAGTTTTAGATATTATTTGTGGGGTTTGATAATCTTGATAATTCACTGAAATCCTCAGATATCACAATCTCACGAAATAATTATGTGAAAACCAGCTTGTTTGGCAATAACATAAAAAATCCATGGAAATAGATTTCCTTGGTAATCGCACCAAATCATATATCAAATAACATGTAAGTTATTCAATGATTTAATAATATTTCGTACGGCATTTGGATCTATTTTTTCAATAATATTAATATATATATATTTATTAATTTGTTTGTTAAGTGGTTTCAGTGTATCAAAAATTACAAGAGGTTTGACTTTTGGGTTGAGAAACTATGATTTAGAGGCGGTGCATTAAAGATTACAAGAGGCTTGACTTGTGCGTAGAGAAATCATGATTCAGGAGCGGTGCATCAAATATTACAAGAGGCTTGACTTGTGGGTTGAGAAACCACGATTCAGGGGCATTTATACTATCAAAATCACTTGGAAGTCGTATCTAGCATGGACCACACTAGCCCTTAACATAATTGGATTTTTCCCACAGAATTTAGAACTGGTAACCTTCACATCGGAGAGTGACTTAATAGTACACCCCATCACCGTCTATTTTACACCTCGTATATGTGTGTGTGTGTGTGTGTGCGTGTGTTAAATTTAGGTTTTGTGGAATTTTTTAAGATAATTTAATATTCTTCATAATATTTATACATAAATTTGGTAGGGACTAAATCTCATTCAAACTAACAAATCTATATCTCATAGATTTTATAGCTAATAATATTAAGTGATATACCCTCAAACCAACTAATCTACACCCCATGAATTTTATAGAAAATACTATTAAATAGTATTCAAATAATGAGAATGTTCACTACTCTTTTTCGCTCCATCAATATTCAACACTTTATAATTAACAAGATCTCATAAATACTAATAATAATAATGATGCAGGAGCATCTGGTCAATAGGGTGAAGACCGAGAGGGGGCAAACATAGTTCCTGAAGAAGATTGGGAATGAAAAACAGTTCACTGAACGGACAGCAAGTCTGTCAAGTTCCTATGTTTTTTTCGTTTTATTTCTTTCATGGTCAACTACTGTATTAACTTCTGTTACTTTAAATTTCTGTTCATTCTATTTAAATGATGTAATAGGTCCTAGTTAGACACGTTAAGAGTAGATTAGTGTCAATAGGTGATTAAATCAATGAACCCTTAAGGTAGAAAGGCAGACAAAGCAAGCTAATGAATAGTCAAGAAAATCATGTCTACAGTAACTGCAAAATAAACTGTAATAGAATAACTACCAACAGTTATCAAACTGCCTGGAAATATTGTACAAAAGGACAAACAAGAGAACCAAGAGGAGTTCAGGAACGGAGCATTTGCATGAGAATAATCAATATACATTTCTTTTCCTTCATCTTATTAAGTGCACGAACAAACAGACTGTTCAAATATATATGTCCTCAGTAACAAAATTCCACAAATACAGAGTTGTATAATCAATCCATTTCAGTTAAATATAATAACAGTATTGTACAGTATCCAAGAACCAGCTAATGGGCCGAGACGAAGGTGAACACAAGGCGGAAAGAACCAGCAAACACAGAGGGACAAACTAAACCACTACCGCAACCGGGTAAGCCACCAGAACTAACTGCAAACGATATTAAATAACACTTTATATTACATTGTATTTTCTATATCAAAATTACAGACACTGTACACCGAGGGTTCACTGAACCGAGTTGCGAACAAGCCACAAAGCCCTTCCATGCTACGGCTAAGGGTTTGGGTAGACCCAAAGAAAAGAAGAAGTCCAGACTTGACAGATAAACCGACAGTTCACACAACAAGCAACCGCAAAAGTAACCAGGACCCATAACCATTACAAAAAGTAAAACGAGAGCAGAGCTACCCGGGTGGAATTGACAGAAGCCCCTGCGAAGATACGGGAACCAGCCACACCTGCAAACGAAGCAAAAGGTGGAGGGTAAGGGTTTTATCCAGTCAAAACCCTTGCACAAGAAATTGAGACTATAATGCTGTAGATGCAAAAACCCTGAGTATGGAGTAGGTGGAGAGCCATACCTGACTGTGTGCCGGAGTAAAAGACCAACCGAACCCGAAACGGAGACCCTGTCCACAGAGGGGCTGCGGAACGTTAGTTCCAGCGCAAACATGGGAAGAGAGATGATAGCATGAAACCAAAACTTACCTTGTCTACAGAGCCGAGCGCCGAAGAAGAACCAAGCCGAAAGACCATCGAACTGTGCAACCATCGAACTGAGCGGACCAGACATCATACATTACAGACATTCACCACAAATTTGCTAAGAATGGCTAGAACGACAGTTTTCATAAAAGCAAACCAAGGAATGTTTCTACAGTCATAAAAACGAACTGAATGCACGGTGGAGTCATAGCAACTTACCAACAGAACCTGGAGCCGAACATACAAACTCACACAGAAATGACCAGACACAGCTGATTAGCATTATTTCACCACAGAACCGGCGGAATTTCAACAGAGCTTCCCCACAGACAGGAACAACCCAAAAGGCGGAGCCAAAACCATACAGAGACCGCAGAGACCAAGCGACAAAGGTAAGAATGACGGTGGAGGCGCGAACCGGGCAACAAAAAAGGAATTAGGGTTTGCCAAATTTGAGGAGGGCAGGTGTCACACGGAGGAGCAATCCCAAGTACAGTGGGTTGATAGCTAATTAAAACAAAAATCAATTTGCAATCACCAAATATCCGACCCAATTTAATAGTGTAGGTCCACGTAAGTTGAGAAAGGGCGGGACCACGTGGGCTGGCCCCATCAAGTGGTATCAGAGCAGTT
Organism: Pinus tabuliformis; assembly: GCA_031772625.1. Taxonomy (NCBI): domain Eukaryota; kingdom Viridiplantae; phylum Streptophyta; class Pinopsida; order Pinales; family Pinaceae; genus Pinus; species Pinus tabuliformis. The sequence continues at coordinate 1,289,975,887 of CM062807.1, forward strand.
TTTTGAAATAGAAGAGGATGGAAGCACCAAGACGAGGACGTGGAAGAGGTGTACGTAGGGGAGTAGATGAAGGATTGAGGGAACAGATCAGAGTTCTTACAGCTCGTTTGGAAGCAGTGGAAGCGGGTAGACGAAGAGACCCGGAACTTGGGGATACCAGTGAGGAGGAAGTGGTAACTGCTGCAGACGGGTCTGATGAGGAAGCTCCGGAATTGAGACTGCTGCGTTCAGTTTTATTGGCCAGCAGCAAACCCAAAATAGAAATTTCTAATTACGATGGCAGTCTGTCCGCAGATGTCCTATTGGACTGGATAAGCGAACTGGATAAATATTTTGAAAACGAAGAAGTTAGAGAGGATAAAAGAGTTAAGTTCGCTGCCACTAAGTTAAAGGGACACGCACTCTTGTGGTGGGACAGTGTCCAAGCGGACAGAAAACGAATGAATAAGACGCCGATACGACAATGGTCAAGGATGGTAGCGAAATTGAAGGGCAGATTTCTGCCAAAAGACTACCAGGTGGAACTATATCGGCGGGTGCAGAATTTAAGGCAGAAGGGAATGACTGTCAAAGAGTACACGGAAGAGTTTTACCGAGTAAATTTACGTGCTGGTTATACTGATGATAACCCAGAAAAGACAGCAAGGTACGTAAATGGATTGAGGATGGAGATATTAGATGAAATCAGTATTCTTTCTCCCCGGAATATTGAAGAAGCCTTTCAGAGCGCTGTAAAGGCTGAGGAAAAAATTAACAGAAAACAAAACAATAGGAGAGGGAGAGGAAATGGCAGAGGACGGGGACAGTCCTACGGCAGAGGAAGGAATGTTGCGAACAGTGAGGAAGGCAGCAGTTCAAAAACTTCAGGGACAGCAGAAAAAGGAGATAGCACCAGAGGAGGTCGGTCATATCAGAGAGGACGAGGGAATGGCCGCGGAAGAGGGACTGGTGTCCAGTGCTACAGGTGCCATAAATGGGGGCACAGATCCTTTGAGTGTCCAGAAGTTGAACAGGCCAGTCAGAGGGGAACGCTAATGGCACAGCCTGAAGAAGCTGAAGCACAACCCTGGGAGGTGGAAGACATGGCAGAAACAGGAGAAGCTTTGATTTTGAATAAAGTGTTGTTAAAGCCAACCAAGGAAGTGGCTGAACCAACGCAGCGGAAAGCACTGTTCCGGACAGTCTGTAAATCGCATGGAAAGTGTTGCAAAGTGATAATAGACAGCGGGAGTATAGATAACTTGGTTGCAACTGAAATGGTGGAAAAGCTGGGGTTGAAGTAGCTGAAACACCCCACACCTTACAAGGTGTCGTGGCTACAGAAAGGCCACCAGCTGTTGGTTGATGAACAATGCGAGGTAGAGTTTCACATTGGCAAGTACCACGACACAGTGGTCTGCGATATTATGCCAATGGACGTGTGCCATATACTGCTCGGAAGACCATGGCAGTATGATAGGAAGGTGACACACGATGGAAAAACTAATTGCTATAAATTTACGAAGGATGGGGTCAAACACACACTTGTATCCATCAAGGAAGAAGATTCAGCAGAATCAAGTGGGACAAAGGCACTGTTAATGGGAGGAAAACAGTTTATAAAACAGGCTGAAGAAAATGAAATTAATTTTGCAGTTGTGAGGAGGATGAAGCTAGCATTGCTGAAATTAGAAAAATCAGAGTTTCCCAAGGAAGTACAAGAGCTGTTAGAGGAATTTCAAGACATTGTGACTGATGAACTACCTGATAAATTGCCTCCCAAAAGGAGCATCAGCCATCACATTGATTTTATACCAGGAGCAAGCTTGTCAAACAAGGCAGCGTACAGGATGAGTCCAAAAGACAATGAAGAAGTACGCCGACAAGTGCAGGAGTTGTTGGATAAGGGAATGATCAGAGAAAGTCTGAGCCCCTGTGCAGTACTTACAGTCCTTGCACCCAAGAAAGGTGGAGAATGGCGAATGTGCACAGATTCGCGGGCTATAAACGAAATTACCATTCGATATAGGTTTCCCTTGCCTAGAATGGATGACATGATGGACTGTCTTAGTGGGGCAGCTTACTTTACAAAAATAGATCTGAAGAGTGGGTACCATCAGATCAGAATCAGAGAGGGAGACGAATGGAAGACAGCCTTCAAGACCAACGAAGGACTGTACGAATGGCTGGTCATGCCATTTGGGTTGAGTAACGCTCCGAGTACTTTTATGAGACTAATGAACGAAATGCTAAAGGAATTTATTGGAAAATTCGTGATAGTCTATCTGGATGATATTTTAATTTTCAGCAGGACGAAAAGAGAGCACCTTCAGCATATTCGAAGGGTATTCGAGAAGCTGCAACATAACAAACTGCTAATAAATTTGAAGAAATGCACTTTCTTGCAGAAGGAGTTAATTTATCTAGGATTCGAAGTTGCAGAGAACGAGTTAAAGATGGACCTAGAAAAGGTTGCAGCGATTATAAGTTGGCCGTCACCTAAGAATTTATTTGAGGTACGTAGTTTTCACGGTTTAGCAAGTTTTTATCGAAGGTTCATTAAGAATTTTAGTGAAATCTGCGCACCAATGCTAGAGACCATAAAAAAGGCCAGCCAACCTTTTTGTTGGACTAAGGCGGCAGAAAACAGCTTCCAACTTCTGAAGCGGAAAATAATGGAGAGGCCGATCTTGAGACTGCCCGATTTCAGCAAACCTTTTCAGGTTCGTTGTGATGCAAGTGGGACAGCTATTGGCGTTGTGCTCAGTCAAGAGGACAGACCAGTGGCGTTTTTTAGTGAGAAACTAAATGAGAGTCGGCAGAAGTATTCGTCATATGACAAAGAGTTCTATGCAGTGGTTCAAGCTTTGAAGCATTGGAGGCACTACTTACTGGGCAGTGAGTTCGTCTTGTTCTCTGATAATTCAGCATTAGAATATATAACACAGCAGCACAAACTGAACCATAAACATGCCAAGTGGATGGAATACTTGTAGAGTTTTACTTTTGTGTTGAAGCACATAAGTGGGCAAGCCAACAAAGTGGCGGATGCTTTAAGTAGAAGAGCCCTGCTCTTACAAGAAAGTGGCATACAGGTGATGGGATTTGAGTACTTGAAGGATTTGTACTAGATGGACGCGAATTTCAAAGAAGCTTTTGAAGCATGCCAGAATCCCGTATTGAGGAACACAAGCCCATGGCTAGATTTCAGTCTACAGGAAGGATTATTGTTTCGAGGAGGATAGCTATGTGTTCCAGATTGTTTGATGAGGGAAAACTTAGTAAGAGAGAAACACAGTGGCGGACTAGCGGGACATTTTGGCATCGATAAAACATTGGAGCAGCTCGGGCATTTTTATTATTGGCCAAAAATGAGCCGGGACGTACAGAGATATGTCACCAGGTGTAAAATCTGCCAACTGGCGAAGGGACACAGCCAGAACACTGGGCTGTACACACCCCTACCTGTTCCAAACAGGCCGTGGGATTCGGTCAGCATTGACTTTGTCCTAGGATTGCCTAGAACACAGAGGGGATATGATTCAGTGATGGTGGTGGTGGATAGGTTTTCGAAAATGGCTCATTTCATTCCTTGCCGGAAGACTAGCGACGCCACAAACGTGCCACACCTTTTTTTTACAGAAGTAGTTCAATTACATGGCTTACCTAGAACTATAGTTTCAGACAGGGATGTAAAGTTCACAGGACATTTTTGGCGCACCCTGTGGAAAAAATTGGGCACACAATTAAATTTCAGTTCTGCGTATCACCCGCAGACTGATGGAAAAACAGAGGTGGTGAACAGGAGTTTGGGCAACCTGTTACGAAGTTTGACAGGAGAAAAATCGGGACTGTGGGATCGAGCTCTTGCCCAGGCAGAATTCGCTTATAACGATTCGCCCAATCGGAGCACCGGTTTTAGCCCATTTCAGATCTTGTATGGTATGCAACAAGGAATACATGAACTACGAGATTTGGGACAGCTAGAAAGGAGAAGTGCAGACGGAGAAGATTTTTCTGAAGCAATGAGCGAACTGCATGAAAAGGTCAAACTGAGATTATAGGACAGCACACAGAAATACAAGCAGCGTGCAGACATAAAGCGGCGAGAGGTACATTTTGAGATTGGAGACGAAGTCCTTGCGCATCTGCGCCGGGAACGGTTTCCTAAGGGTACGTATAACAAGCTGAAATTCAAGAAAATCGGTCCATGCAAAATTCTGCGGAAATTTTCAGCGAATGCATATGAAATTCAGTTGCCACCTGATATAGGTATATCACCTATATTCAACGTGGCAGACCTGTTCCCATATCATGCCCAGGCGGAAGATGATAGAATGGTACAGCCACAACGGGACACCCAGTTCGAGAGCAGTCTTTGGAAGAAACAGTTGCCTTCGGTCCGGACCCATGAAATCGAAGGAATCCTCAGCACACAGGTAGCCAAGAAGACGCGCAGGAAGGAGTATCTGCGTTACCTCGTCAAGTGGAAGGACCGTCCAATGGAGGACAGCTCCTGGCTCGACGAGGCACAGATTCGGAAGGCTGGCTACTCGGTGGAGGAGCTCATGGAACGGAGCCATGAGATCTCTCTTTTACGCCGGCAGCCTGATGCAGGAGCATCTGGTCAACAGGGTGAAGACCGAGAGGGGGCAAACACAGTTCCTGAAGAAGATTGGGAATGAAAAACAGTTCACTAAACGGACAGAAAGTCTGTCAAGTTCCTATGTTTTTTTCGTTTTATTTCTTTCATGGTCAACTACTGTATTAACTTCTGTTACTTTAAATTTATGTTCATTCTATTTCAATGATGTAATAGGTCCTAGTTAGACACGTTAAGAGTAGATTAGTGTCAATAGGTGATTAAAACAACGAACCCTTAAGGTAGAAAGGCAGACAAAGCAAGCTAATGAATAGTCAAGAAAATCATGTCTACAGTAACTGCAAAATAAACTATAATAGAATAACTACCAGCAGTTATCAAACTGCCTGGAAATATTGTACAAAAGGACAAACAAGAGAACCAAGAGGGGTTTAGGAATGGAGCATTTTCATGAGAATAATCAATATACATTTCTTTTCCTTCATCTTATTAAGTGCACGAACAAACAGACTGTTCAAATATATATGTCCTCAGTAACAAAATTCCACAAATACAGAGTTGTATAATCAATCCATTTCAGTTAAATATAATAACAGTATTGTACAGTATCCAAGAACCAGCTAACGGGCCAAGACGAAGGTGAACACAAGGCGGAAAGAACCAGCAAACACAGAGGGACAAACTAAACCACTACCGCAACCGGGTAAGCCACCAGAACTAGCTGCAAACGATATTAAATAGCACTTTATATTACATTGTATTTTCTATATCAAAATTACAGACACTGTACACCGAGGGTTCACTGAACCGAGTTGCGAACAAGCCACAAAGCCCTTCCATGCTATGGCTAAGGGTTTGGGTAGACCCAAAGAAAAGAAGAAGTCCAGACTCGACAGATAAACCGACAGTTCACACAACAAGCAACCGCAAAAGTAACCAGGACCCATAACCATTACAAAAAATAAAACGAGAGCAGAGCTACCCGGGTGGAATCGACAGAAGCCCCTGCGAAGATACGGGAACCGGCCACACCTGCAAACGAAGCAAAAGGTGGAGGGTAAGGGTTTTATCCAGTCAAAAACCTTGCACAAGAAATCGAGACTATAATGCTGTAGATGCAAAAACCCTGAGTATGGAGTAGGTGGAGAGCCATACCTGACTGTGTGCCGGAGTAAAAGACCAACCGAACCCGAAACGGAGACCCTGTCCACAGAGGGGCTGCGGAACGTTAGTTCCAGCGCAAACAGGGGAAGAGAGATGATAGCATGAAACCAAAACTTACCTTGTCTACAGAGCCGAGCGCCGGAGAAGAACCAAGCCGAAAGACCATCGAACTGTGCAACCATCAAACTGAGCGGACCAGACATCATACATTACAGACATTCACCACAAATTTTCTAAGAATGGCTAGAACGACAGTTTTGATAAAAGAAAACCAAGGAATGTTTCTATAGTCATAAAAACGAACTGAATGCACGGTGGAGTCATAGCAACTTACCAACAGAACCTGGAGCCGAACATACAAACTCACACAAAAATGACCAGACATAGCTGATTAGCATTATTTCACCACAGAACCGGCGGAATTTCAACAGAGCTTCCCCACAGACAGGAACAACCCAAAAGGCGGAGCCAAAACCATATAGAGACTGCAGAGACCAAGCGACAAAGGTAATAATGACGGTGGAGGCGCGAACTGGGCAACAAAAAAGGAATTAGGGTTTTCCAAATTCGAGGAGGGCAGGTGTCACACGGAGGAGCAATCCCAATTACAGTGGGTTGATAGCTAATTAAAACAAAAATCAATTTGCAATCACCAAATATCCGAGCTATTTTAATAGTGTAGGTCCACGTAAGTTGAGAAAGGGCGGGACCACGTGGGCTGGCCCCATCAAATAATAATAGATATTAAATTGATATATGAAAATATCTCTAAAATAACCTAAAATAGTGATGTCAAAAATATTTATGAAACATAATATGAAGGACAATTGTATCGTGATATTATTGCCATCATCATGTTCAGACCAAAATTTTGTTCTATAAATTCTAGAATGCTAGCAACCTCTCAGCCATGTTATTTTCACAGTAAAGTGGAGATATTCCAACTCTAGCCAATTATATAAGATCAAATATTTATTTGAAGACCTTTTGTACATTCTGACTTATAATAGTATCATGTGACTTTTATGACTAAAAAGTACATATCCAATTTTGTTTTTTTGTTTTTTTTGGGGTGAATTTTATTAGCAGAAAAAACATGGAATTACATTGAGGATTACAATAAGTTACTCTAGTCTCTCACAGGGGAGACCAGACCATAAACAAAAATGTGATCTCCTTAGAAACTAGACAAACAACTGAAAACTAATAGTAACTACTTAAACTAGGCTAATACATAGATAACGACCTAGCTGTCATCGAACAAAAATAGCTGCAAGATAAGTAAACAAAATCCAAAATCATATCAAAGTCAAGCAACAAGGTTACAATCATAGCCTATCACCGATATTATGAGTTTTTGGATCTATTAGAGGCCTGTCAGTTGTCGAGGTGATGTCAAGATGATGTTCTATCCTCTCCAACTTGCAGTCAATCCTCTCCAACCTGTTATTAAAATCCCTCAAATGTCCATGCATGTGATCCAAAGATTGCAGTAGGTCCATCTAAGACTCATGGTGATCTAATAGATCCTTCCCCAAAAGGAATTCCATTTTCTAATACAAATCTACCATTTGAATGTACTGATTAATTTGTTCCCTTGTCTGTCGTGTATTAGGGATCTAATCTACCCACTCAGCAAGGAATTCAGTATGTGAGAGGTAAGTTTTGTGAGAAGAGGCTTCGCCCTCAAACTAGGCAAATTCCTCTTAAACACGGGTCATAGTGTGCTCCCAATACCATGCTAGGAAGTGTTCACCTTCGTGATGCAAATATGTAAGTCCTCTTTGGGCTTTCTCCTAATAATAAGTGGCCCCTCTTCTAACTTTGTCAAGGAATGGTGGGAGAAACACTTGGAGACTCACAAGTAGGCCATGGTCTAACCTAGATAGAATAACCCCTCCCCGACGCACAGAACCACCACATACTAAAACAATTAAACATTAAGAGATGGATGAAATGATATTCTATCTTCGTGGCACCCTTGCTAGCTAGGCTCACGTTCATCAAAATTCGTATAACACACCAACCCTTGCTATCTCCCATAAACCAAACAATAGAGAGATCGAACTTCCACCAAAGAACCGAGGCTTACACTAAAACAATAAGTTGAGATAGAATAAATACAACCACCCAACCTGGGTTAATGATATAAAGTCAATGGTCCAATAGAAACCCTTTGAACCACGATAGAATATACACCACCAGCTTCTAAAGTGACACATAAACTAGAACAGACTCCGTGGAGTCAGTGGAATACTAACATTATGAGCAAGAAAACACTAGCACCCTGAAGAATTGCCCCAAACCACACCAAGATGAAATAAAAGTCCCCTCAACATCCACAAATCTTTCCAATATCCACTCATCAATATATGGACACCCTATAGAAAGGATACCATCCCTACAAAACTCCAACCATGAAAGGGTAGTGAAACAAAAATTACTTCATGAACTAAAAAGCAACAAACACAACGAAAAAAAACAAATAAACAAAAAAAACCAAGATTGAAGAACGTTATCGCTCCAAAAGCTCATCCACTAAGTCTATAACTTGACAAAAATAGGTCATCCACAAGATCCATGGATTTTATAATGCATTATAGATAGCTTATTATTTGTTGAACTCCTTGTAACTCTCTAGATCTAAAAGGTTTCAAAGGTGGCCGCAAGATGCATGAAAAAAACAAGTGATCAACTATAAATGGTTCGTGTTCAACAACCAACCAATTGCCCTCTTCTTCGAGGAAAGTTTGATGAATATTAAACTACGTTTATTTTCGAACATATGACATGTGTCCGTGACCAGATAACACCCATAACTCAATTTTAAGACACTTAGCTCTATAAAAATCTATCTTATCAAAATCAATTCACCATTAATTCTACGAAAACGAGAATCCCATAATTTATTGAAAAATAAAATAAACCGAACCAGGCATCTTTATGAAATGGTATCAAAATTAATGTTAATATAAGGATTTATATATCTATTTTATATAAAAGTATGAAATTTTGTAAACTAGATTGGAGTGATAACATAACTCAGGGTTATATTAGGTTTTATATAAAAATTTGAAAATTTATAGGAATTTTTTTGGCCAAGATCTTTTATTATGAATTTCTATAATAATTTTGATTGTGAGGTATGGGTATCATTACAGAAAGAGTGTTATTTGTAAATTAAATTGGTTATCTTAAGATAGGACTGTTTCTTAATTGCAAATTAAATTGGTTATCTTAAGATAGGACTATTTCTTAATTTATAGATTTTTGATATTTTTTAGTAGTATTGAAATAGGGCATTTTAATAGGAAAAATGATTTTTTGTTTTTGGTATTTTTCTAATAAATTTTGTGAAAATATTGTAGAAATTTTTAAGAATTATAAGTTTAATCTATTTAATCTGCAAAGTTGAAGTGTTCTAGGGTTTTTCAACGTTGAGTTCTTTTATCCATTCAAAAAAGTATTTCAAACAACAAGAATTCACAATCTCACTAGCAATTATATGGTCATATTCTAGGGAAAGGGTCAATTTGTCTATTAGTTAAACTATGCCTTATTTGAATCTTAATAAAAAACTAATAAGTAGACAAATTATCTTGACATTTTTTTTATAGTTGTAACATACCCTGGTAACCTCACATGAAAAATGCAGGGAGTTAATTTTTTTTTACACAAATTACCCACGGGTAATTATCCAGATCACTATTCTAGATTCCTTGTTAACCATTGGATAGAATGTTTATTGGTACATAAAGTAACTTTAATAGAGAAATAGTAAGTTGCATGATCATTAACAACCACTCTTGTAGTCTATTAACATGAAATGTATGATGTAACCTTGCATCCATTTCATGATTCCTTTAACCACATTAATTAATCACACATTATCAACATCACATTATGTAGGGAATCAACATCAAAGTGATCACATCATTGAACACTGATATAACCTGGAAACCCCGTAGGGTGAAACCCAGCAAACATTTAATTTTATTTTTAAATGCTAATGAGGGTGTTCACCCCTCATTCAATGGCTTACAGTCCATCCCTTATCCATTGTTATGAAATATTACAATGAAATATCATTAAAATACAACTTACCTAGCTAGAATCTATTAAAGTCATCACGAAACCATTTATAGACAAATCACCACTCTCTATATCCTTGTGGCATGATTGTTCCATGAGTGGACAATCATGCAACTTATACTCATCAACATAGACCATTAGTTCTTTATCTGCCACAATGTTAAAGATAATTTTTCTTTTTCAAAAATCACTATCCTTTCTTGTGTCGTCAACAAGCTTTGGTATCATGATTAGATAAATTTTGAATCAATCAATAATCAGTCTGTAAAAGTGATCTTTTAACATCTATTCATGTGCATACACAAGATGTAAATATAATATCACAACATGCTTCTTCTAACAACATTGTGTATGTATAAACAAATAATTATCAAGCATGTGAAAATAATTACCACATTACTATGATCATTCTTGCACGAGAAAACATTCATATGCAAAGGAAACAGTTGTAACCATCCATTTCATTTAAAGGATACTAGCAACTTATCTTTATTTTGCATACATGTAATTAGATTAAAACTTATTCAAGGAGAGCTAGCCCCTTAGCTTCTTCTTTGTGCATGTAACTAAGTAATCTTTCCAATACAATAGATATTATTATAATACATAAAAATATATGTCCCCTTTGAAGGGAAAGATAACATGATAGAAATCATTATTGTGCATGCAAATGCAAATCCCTTTCCGAAAAGCATCTTTCTAAAGATAGAGTTATTTATCAAATCTATTGTATGCAAAAATACATGTGTTTGTCTAAAACAAAACTAATGTGTTAGTCATTATTTGTTGCATGCACATATATGTATTTTACAAAGGAAAAATGGTTCATTCATAGCAAATTACTTGTTTTACTTTTGAGGATCGAACATAATACTTATGTTTTTCTGCACACAAATCCATGTTTCTCTTTTAAAAGATATAACACAATGGTTCTACAAATCCATGCATGTAGTGAACTATTGTTTCAATGCTTCTACATATCTGTTCTTTTCACATAGTTATTTTCAAGAACCCAACATAGTTTCTCTATCTTTTATGAAGAAAATTCTCATGCATTTGTTTTCAAGAAATTATCATAATCAACCTTTCTTTTAGGGATAAGAACTAGGAAATCCTTTTTAAAATAATAATAATGTTAACCCTTTATGGATTAAACAATGCAATTAAATAAAACTATCCAATATACAACACACAAATCATTTATCGTTGTACCCACCAAAACAGGTAACTTTTGTAAACTCTTGCAAAGGAATTAACACAATTGACTTATCTTTCATGCACAAGAAAACCATATTATTTCCAAAGAAGATTCCTATGACTTATATTATCTCTGTGCATTTGATCTATACATAGGTTATTATATTTTCTCATAACTAAGTATTATTATTTTTTTAAATTACTCTCTTATGCATTAGAATCCATGGGAATCTTTTCCATGGATTTATTAAATAAATAATCTTTACCAACACCATGGAAATATTTTACCATGACTAAGCACAAAACCATTGTGTTCTTTTCAAGAACACCACAAGATTTATTACTCGCCTCATTTTGCATGGTGAGAAAATGAGTTGCTACAATCCATCCTAGATTTTTTATCTTGACTTCTTGGTCTTTCTCATGTAAAGTTTTTCTTTAACAAGTTACTTGTCTTTATGAAAGTATCAATAGCAAGAATAGTTATATTTTTTTTACCAAAACAAATATTTATATGTAGTCTCATTTTCCAGATGACAGCCTTAATTCTTATCATTTTCCACATGCAAGAAACATATGCAATACTTTAGAGAAATGTTTATGTTTAACTAATTATCTTTATTTCCACGATTAATGAGCTTCCAAAATTGACTCTCCTTCATGATAACTGAAGCTAGCATGTTTGAGTTCATTATTTTATCCCTTTAAAAAAAAGACTAAAATGATGAGGAGCTTATCTTGCCCAGTCCAATCCACTCCCTGGAATTATTCTTCTTCCACTAAGAAAATGTTATTGTAGTGCCTAGCAGGAGATTCAAACTTGGCATGAACTCCATTTAGCATTCGAAGTCGAGCTATTTCTAGAATTTCATCATCATCCCACTCTGGAATGTTGAAGTGTACCTCTACTTCGAGCACGACCTACACTTCTTCTCCCTCGGAAGTCTTCACTTATAAATCTTTACATTTGCAGTGAGATCTATATCACTCGTCATAATGGGCTCTTTTATCCGGTCTCTCTCCCCACATCATAAACCCAAACCACTGTTTATTCATAGCATTGATTTTACTTTTTTTCTTTTTTTACTCCTTATTGTTACCATGTTGTAACCTTGTCTTTCATTCCATAATGAATTCTTGATTCGTGGTACTTCCAAACTGTTTCAAAACCGTGACAAGTTCTTGGCATGAACAAATTGGAAGTATGTTAATAATTTAATTTGTGTTAATTAGATATGTCACGTATACTAGTTGGTTATATTACATACTCCCCCCTTAAAGAGAACACCATCTTCAGTGCTCATCATTAACTTTTACATATGACACCTATCTAGAAACACCAAAAATGATCATTTAATATTATTTGATCAATAATCAATATTTAATTTCTACTTTACATCACTTGGCCATTACTCAAATTCATAGATGCAAAACAAAATCTCTATACCAACTTACCATTACTTACCAATTACTCTTGGAAGTCATGGTCTCTTTCATGAAAATTCTCTAAGAATGGTTTGACAACCCATCTACACTTCATGGCAAGTACAATTTTAACCATTTGAATAAAATGAAATAATTTTAACCATCAATCAATTATGCAATGTTAGGTGATATTTCAATCACAATACTTCTACAACTACTCAAAGAGCACCAACATTCTAATCATCAAATTGATAAATCACTGCACCATGTGCACACTGTCTTAGCTCCTGCAAATGACATCGACACAGTACTTCTAAAAGTACTCATAGAGAACCTAACACTCTCTGATCATCGAAATCACCAATAAATGCACCAAGTGCATATTGTCGTAGCCCCTACTAAGACATTCAAAAGATTATTAATAAAATAACTTACACTTCTAGTAATTCCTTTTTGAGCACTAGCCTCATTTTATGTCAAAAATGTAATAAAATATTTACATAATTATATATAAAATTCATTTTTACATAACACATAGCTGATTAGTTAATTTGTTTAGCTATGCAAACCACAATATGCTAAAGAATGCTCCATCCAACCCATGGGAACTAGTTTCCATAGCTAGATTGAGTGATTTTCACATCTAGGCAGAGACCATAACAAGTTCCATTATGGAATTCCACTGGCCAACCATATCGAGAATTCCAAACACCACACAAGGTCAAATACAAGATTCCTCTTGGAATCATCCTACCTATTCCTCTGACAGTGTCCTATCTATGAGGAATTTCGGACCTCCTCCAATAGCCTCCTAATCAATAGAGTTTCCTAAGTATTTCTAACCTCTTCACCTATAGGTTTTAACCTCGTACAGAAATTACCTACATACAAATTCTAAGCACAGAAAATAAACAATGCAAGGGCATAACACATAAAACACATATACATAGAGATATTCCCTCGGATCCCAAAACTGGGACTACCAGCTTGATTTTTCATTATATTCCTTTCAATGTTACAATACATATTTATACATGTCGAAGCATCCAAAACCATGGACTGAAACCCATCGCATCCAAAACCATGGACCGAAAACCATCGCATCCAAAACCATGGACCGAAAACCATCGTGTCCAAAACCATGGACCAAAAACCATCACGTCCAAAACCATGTGCAAAAACCATGCACAAAACCATAGGTAGGTCCACCCAACCGAATATAGGCTAGTCGTGGAAAGAATATAGCACAACCCAACATTCTCCCACTTGTTGTTTTCTTTCCACAGGTGACCACAGGAGAGCTTAGTCATATATCCAATCTTGCAATGCCCATTATTTCTCTACACGAAGAGAACTTCTTGGAGCTCACATATTTTGTCAATGCATCTGCAGTATTCTTCAAAGTGTCCACCTTTACCAACAACACCTTTTTGCCTTCTATCATAATCCTCACAAAGTGATACTGAACATCAATTTGCTTTGTCTTTAAATGGTAAGTAAGGTTCTTTGCCTAGAAAATTACACTTTGGTTGTCACAGTCTATCCTTATAACTCACTGTACTAACCCCATACTTGAGCACAATCTCTGCAACCAAACTGCTTCCTTGCTTGCATGAGTGGCTGCCATGTATTCTGCCTCTGTAGTTGATAGTTCCACTACAGATTGTTTCTTACTCATCCAACTAGTTGCACCTCCAAATAGGTTAAACACATACCCACTTGTAGATTTCCTCTGATCCAGATCTCTACCCCAATCTGCATCAACTAAGCCATGAATATCCAACACTCTATCCAATCCTGGTCTTCCTTGATAGCACAAGCCATAATCACTAGTGCCACACAAATACCTGAAAACCTGCTTCACTGTTGTCCAGTGCTCCTTCCCTGGTTTTTACATAAACCTGCTTAATATTCCCATTGCATGTGCAATGTATGGTCTAGTACAGACCATCGCATACATCAGGCTATCAATTGCACTTACATATGGAACACGGGACATGTCCTCTTCCTCTTCTTGTGTCTTGGGACATTGTTCAATACATAACTTTACACCTACAAGAGTAGGAACCTCGACCAGTTTACTGTCCTGCATATTAAACCTCTACAATATTGTCTCGACATAATTCCTCTGGTTTAACCAGAGCTTCCTCTTTGCCCAATCTCTTTTAATTTGCATGCCCAAAATATAGTTTGCAGCACCAAGATCTTTCATGTCGAATTTGGAGGACAAATGGGTCTTCAAATCCTAGATAATTTCTTTGTCATTTCCAACCAACAACATATCATCCACATACGAGACCAGATAAGTAACATGGTCACCAATTAATTTAAAATACACATAGTGATCTGCTTTGCTTCTGGTGAAGCCAAGTCCCTGTATAAATGTATGAAATCTCTAATACCACATCCTTGGTGACTGTTTTAACCCATACAGAGACTTATTTAACTTGCATACCAGTTCTTTCTTACCCTTCACCGCAAAGCCTTTAGGTTTCTTTATGTAGATCTCCTCTTCCAGATCCCCGTGAAGAAATGTTGTCTTCACATCCATCTCTTCTACCTCAAAATCAAAAGCAGCAGTGATAGATAAAAGTAATCTAATAGAAGCTACCTTGGCAACAAGAGAAAAAATATCACCAAAATCAATTCCCCACACTTGGGAATAACATTTTTCTACCAACCGATATTTGTATTTCTCCACCTTTCCTTCTGCATTTTTCTTCTTCTTGAACACCCATTTTCTGCCAATGGGTTTTCTTCTAGCCGAAAACTCCACCAGATACCAAGCCTCATTTTTGTGCAAAGATGCCATTTCATCAACCATGGCCTCTTTCCAGAGTTTTCCATCCTCTGAATCTACTACTTCCTTCACAGTTCTGGGATCATTATCAGTAATATATAAATCAAAATTTGAATAGAAAGAAGATGGACTATACCTTTCTGGCTGCCTTCTTTCTCAAACTGATCTTCTTAGACCTGGAGTTTGTGGCTCTTTATCTTCTGATTCCTCTTCTGCTGTAGAGTCTGATTCTTCCTCCTTAAGCTCAAACTCTATCTTCTCAAGTTCCTATGATGGGACTTCATGTTGAATAACATCTTTAACCTCTCTAAACACCACATCTCCGTTGTACACAACCTTCCTTGATACTGGGTTCCAAAGCTTATAACCCTTTAAACCATCCTTATACCCAATAACGATGCACTTTTCAGATTTACTATCCAACTTTGTTCTTTTCTCCTTTGGAACATGTACATATGCATCACATTCAAATACCCTCAGATGTGAAAGAGAGGGTTTCTTACCAGTCCATACCTCTTGTGTAGTTTTATCCTCCAACACTGATGAAGGTGACCTATTGACTAGGTAACATGTAGTCTCCACCGCCTCTGACCAGAATTCTCATCCTAACCCGACACCATTGAGCATGCTTCTTACCCTTTCCATTAATATCTTGTTCGTTCTTTCCGCAACTCCATTTTTCTCAGGTGTTTATGGAGTATTCTTCTACCATGCTATACCACACTTCTTACAGAATTCTTCAAATTCCTTGCTACAAAACTATCCACCGTTATCTAACCTCAACACCTTTATCTTCTTCTCTGTTTGGTTCTCCACCAAAGCCTTAAATTCTTTAAACCTATCAAAGACTTCAGATTTCTTCTTAAGGAAATATATCCATATATTCCTTGGGAAGTCATCTATAAATGATACATAGTACACAGACTTACCCAGTGACGGAAACTTCACAGGTCCAAAAAAATCACTGTGCACAAGCTCTAATATATGTTTCACCCTCTTACCACCAGAGGGGAAACTCACCCGATTTTTCTTCCCATATACACAATTTTCACAGAAATTAAAATCCAGAGAGTTATTAATCATACCTTCTACCATACCTTTACCATGAAGTATTCAAAGGCCCTTCTCTCCAATATGTCCATGCCTTTGATGCCACAGCATGGTCTTCTCTCCAGAGACCACTAATTTTCTGCTCCACTTTCAGGAACCACAGAACTATTGCACCCATAAAAAACAGTGCTACCTTGTAGCTTGTATAGAGTTCCAATCCAACTCCCTGCATCAATACCAGTTCTCCCTGAACAAACTTGCAGGTATCCTTCTTGAACACTATTTTTACACATGCATCATCCAGCTTGCTTACAAAAATCAAATTTCTGGCCAATGAAAGAATATGCAGAACACCCGAAAGTGTTCTAACCCTTCCACCTTGCAACTTCAACTTTACTTTTTCATGACCAACAATTCTATCCTTCCTATCATCCCCTAATAATATATCACCACCATCATATTTCTCATACTCACAGAACCACTGTCTATGGGGAGTGAAGTGAAAGGATGCACCTAAGTCAATCAACCATGCCTCATGATCTACATGTGTACTTGAAGAAGCCAAGGACACATCCCCACCATCATCTGAGGTGGTTTTCGCCTATGCAGAAGGAGAATCATCAGATCCCTTTATTTTTTCAAGAGATTTACATCTACAATCCCTTTTGTAGTGTCGTTCCTTTCCACATTTCCAGCAAACCACCTTTCCAAGTTTTCCTGGATATTTAGATCTCCCTCTAGATTTAGATCTCCCACTCGATGTCTTATTTTTGTTTCTGTTTTGGGATTGTCCTCGTATAGACAAGGCATCACCATTCTGGCTCTCCATATTTTTCCATATCATCTCCTCCATTAGCAAGGATGAGAGTATTTCATCAAACTACAAGGCAATTGCATTGCTACCTATTACAATAACTAGACTATCCCACAAATCTGTTAGAGAACACAACAAACTAATGCACTTATCTTCATCTGAAATTTTAATATCCACAGACAATAACTGACTTACCATCTTATTAAATGCATTCAGATTCTTTTTCATCGACTCTCAATATTTCATTCTCAGGTTATACAACTTTTTCCATAGGAACAATTTATTCAATAGAGATTTAGATTGGTACAAAGTCCCTAACTTGTCCCGCAAAGCCTTCGTCGTATCTTCCCCAAATACATTCAGCAATACTGAATCTGAGACACACAATTGTATTATGCTCTTTTCCTTCCGATCCAACTTCTTCCATTCTTCATCGAACACTCCCGTTGGTTTAGTACTCGGATCTACCGCGATCCACTAATCTTTATCCACCAACAGATACTCCATCTTGAGTTTCCACAACTCAAAACTCTGACCATTAAATTTCTCGATCTCTATCTTTCCACTGCTCGCCATCTTCTTTCACTAGCATAATCAATCCCACAGATCTCCCACTGAACAGGGTCTACCACAGGCTCGAGCGAAACCTCGCAACAACAAAGGCTTCCCCTTGAAGCCAAAACTGCTCTGATACCAAATGTAGGTTCTAACCCTGTACAGAATTCACCTGCATACGAATTCTAAGAATAGAAAATAAACAATGCAAGAGCACAACACATAAAACACATATACACAGAGATTTTCTCCTGGATCCCAAAACCAGGACTACCAGCTTGTTTTTTCATTAGATTCCTTTCAATGTTACAATACATGTTTATACATGCCGAAGCATCCAATACCATGGACCGAAAACCATCACATCCAAAACCATCGTGTCCAAAAGCATGTGCGAAAACCATGCAGAAAATCATAGGTAGGTCAGCCCAACCTAATATAGCCTAGTCGTGGAAAGAATATAACACAACCCAACATCACCATCTTGGCCAACTCGTTTCCCTTACTGAGATCATTTATCTCTAGGGAGAGAGACTCTGGGGAGGCAAGTGCCATCAACCCATTCGGGCAAGCAACCGCCATCAACCCAAGGCCTACTAGCCTTTCACAACAACCCACAAATGTCTAACATGTAAAATTTATCTTTTAGCACTCTTTCCCACAATAATTTACATAATGAACCATATGCACAATATCATTAACAAAAGAAACATTCATGTACACCATGCATTTATACTTAACCCTCAACATGGGTCTACAATATCTATATTGATACGAAACATAATTGACATACATGTTGTATGAATTTTGATTTTCCAAGTAACACAATCATGCATATCATATAACATCACGTGTTCTCATTTTCAATTGGAATTCACATTGCGACATTTTACCTTGACAGGTTTTCTTGTTGCCATTAAGCTACCACTACTTAATCCCATTAACAACTTTAGTCATAAATACGCATCATTTAACAAGTATTCGATTTCAAAACCATTTTAGTTTCATGCATACAATATTTTCATGCATAAAAGTATATGCAAATATTCATTAACGTGTAAATGTCAATAATAGTTAAGATAACAATCTAAACATTTCCAATTTCCCACAGTGTACTGTCATCAACAGACCAATACATGAAGTAACTACCATAATCACTTTTTTACGAATTGTAATAATCTTAAATCAAATTCAATTCATGCATATAAGTTTTATTAGTTAGTCATGCAACACTAACCAATCACAGCTACCAACCATGTTAATGTAGTCATGACAAGACTAAATCAACAATTAGTTATTACAGTCAAAACTCACTACTTGGCTAATTGTTTATTTTTAGTATCTAAAGGATTTCTTCCGGTGTCCTTTTAAAACACTCTATCATCCTATTCAAGGGAATTCCCCATATTTTACATTCATGCATTCACTCATTAAAAGTAGTGCATTGTAACTTCAGTCATGTTCATTAAATGTATCATTAATATTTCAATATTTGCAAAAGTTCTTAGTTGATTATCACTTTCCTTCGTGAGTGTTCAAGATTGTTCAAAATTGTGAAAAAATATTTTATTTCCTTTTATCGTCATCGAGATTCAAATTTCACAAACATAGTTTTGCAACAGACTTTATTACTTACTACTCATTGCAGTTATAAACATGAATCGCATATATCATGTCAAAAGTAGTCTAATTCATATATTAATATGTAGGTTGTTAGACTCATACCTCCATTTACTTTATGCTGAAAAATTCCCAAAGGCACCAGTGCTGCAACCTTTAGCTCTGATACCACTTGTTAAATACCACGGTAATCTCACATGAAAAATGCAGGGAGCTAAATTTTATTTATACAATTTACCCACAGGTAATTTTCCAAATCACTATTCTAGATTTTTGATTAACTATTCGATAGAATGTTCATTAGTACATAAATTAACTTTAATATAGAAATAGTAAGTTGCATAACCATTAACAACCACTCTTGTAGTATATTAACATAAAATGTATGATGTAACCTTGCATCCATTTCATGATTCCTTTAACCACATTAATTAATCACATACTTGACATTATGAACATCACGTTATGCACAGAATCAACATCAACGAAATCACATCATCGAACACTGATATAGCCTGGAAACCCCATAGGGTGAAAACCAGCAAACATTTAATTTTATTGTTAAATGCTCATGAGGGTGTTCACCCCTAACTCAATGGCTTATAAGGGAGTCCATCTCTTATCCATTTTTTTGAAATATTGCAATGAAATATCATTAAAATACAATATACCTAGCTAAAATCTATTACAATCATCATGAAACCATTTACTGACAAATCACCACTCTCTATATCCTTGTGGAATGATTTTTCCATGAGTGGACCATCGTGCAACTTATACTCATCAACATGGAGCATTAGTTCTTTATCTACCACAATGTTAAAGATAATTTTTCTTTTTCACAAATCACTATCCTTTCCTATGTCGTCAACAAGCTTTGGTAACATGATTAGATAAATTATGAATCAATTAATAATCAATCTATAAAAGTGATCTTTTAACATCTATTCATGTGCATACACAAGATGTAAATATAATATCACAACATGTGGTGAGCACCAGTATTGCAACAATAGTACTGCAACTCTTAGGCTGCCTACTTTACTCTTATCAACCAGGTAGTTCTTAACAAACTTGGAAGCGTCGGTGTTGTATGCACAAGTACTAGTTCTCACTGCAGGTTGTCACTTGGTCAGCCGACGCAAGATCACTAGGAGTTCAAGCCAACTTCTATGGATTCTATAAGAAACTCTATATGTGATTAAAGGAAAGAAAGATTACTCTACAGATGCTATTCTAACTGCAGAAAGGAGAAAGACTGAAATGTAAAGCAAACCTAGTGAACCCTAGTTAACCAACTAATTCTACTTTTGCAAAAAGCACTATGAAAACCATGAAAGGAAGGCCATTACCTACTCAAGGAAGTAAACATATAACTATGCTATTTCTGGAAGTAAATAAGAAAAAGCCATATTTTTGGATTTTTATGTATTTTTATGTGAATTTGACATGCACGTAATTTATTGCGTGTGAGTGTGGCAGTGAATAGGTGGCGTTAAAGGGCGGTTTTGGGGATTTAGAGGATGTAGGATGGTATGGATGGGTCCTAGGAGGTCTCAAGTAGCCTTCTGGAGGCTTTTCTCACACTCAGACTTCAAAAGAAAGCCTACAGGAAAATCTACAAGAGGGCACAGGAAATCTACAGGAGGAAAATAGGGAAACTACAGGAGGCCTACAAGAGGAGGCCAAGAGCAGTTTTCACTGTTTTGATGGTCTGAGAGTGGGTGAGAAAGGTGGATGAAGTTTGGAATGAGGTGTTAGGGTGCCTAAGGTCTACCATGAATCACCAGGAGAGAGAAATATGATTGGGTTTTCTCAAGGAGAGAGGAAGAAGTTCTATGGAAAAATTCAAGAAACTAGGGCAGAATTGAGGTGAGATTTGGGAGACCTATTGGGCATGGATCAGATGGAGGGTGTGATTGTTGATAAGCTGGCCTACTGCTGGAATAGATCTGCTGCATAGAAACTAACATTCAACCAAGGAAATCAAGCAACAAGTGAAATGAATGCATTTAGGAAAAACAGAGTTTTGCATAAAAATGGTCGAAACTATGATCAATGAAAGAAAATGTTGCGAAATGTTGTAGGAAAGGAAAGCATGAAAGAAGACTATTTCAAATTAGGAAGTGAGCATGATGAAGAAGATCTAAATCAAAGCAAAGCTGGACTATTAACCTACTAAAAAGCTGCAAACACTAGAAGTCCTATGAAGGAGGCAAATCTGTGTTTTTGGGGCAGCAATAGATTCTTTGCCTCGAATCATGGTCCCAGAGGGAGGAAGAGAGGCCAAGGCACTATTTCTAGCCTTTTGAATGTTTTCTGGTCACTGCTTAACCTACTATAGAAAGCACAAAAGGAAGAAAACTACTAAATCATCAAAAGCAACCTATTCTTAACCATAAGAGAAATACATCTAACAACAAACTAATCTACAAACTGAAACAAAGCATACAAATGCAAGTAAAGAGGAGCTTGGCTACTTGGATTGGGCCCTAACCCAAGAGATTTAGCCCTTTGAGGTAACTCAGTGCTAGCTCAAAATGGATTCCATCTTCATTTTCAAAACAATAGCAAGATTACATGAAATTGTCACAAAATAATAGGCTCGAAATTTGAGCAGAGTTTACATAAGCAAAAATCCGACCCTAGTGAAGCCCTAGGCCTCTCTACTTATCCAAATGAAGCTACCAATAGATCTCTTAAAATCAGGGAGGCTTGGCTCCCAAAACTCGAGATAATCATCAGTCATCCTCCACTTGCTTGGTTGCCTTCTAGTGCATGATTCGACTGCTTGTACTCCGAGCTGAATGAAGGGGAATCTGAAGTGAGGAGTAATAAATGAGGGGTATTTTCTCCTATAAGTCTTCTCCTCTGTCCACTTCAAGTTATTGGGGCCATTTTTCCACTGGATCCTTGACTTTGACCTCGAAATCCATTAATAATCTACATTAAATACATGTCAGACCACATGGCACAATAACTAACTCAACTCACTCTATAAGAATAAATATAATAAAAAAATCATATAATAAGGTAAGAGAATGGTTGATTTGACTAGGTTAGGAGGTAAAATGAGCCCATATAATTACCCATTTATGAGGCTCATCATCACCCCCCTACTGAAGGTGTTGCTCATTCTCTGAGCAACCTAGTCAATCTCCTTATATTTTATGGCCCTGATGGCCTCCCTAGCATCACAGGCTTTTGATGTGGTCTACTCTTCTTTGCCATAGAATCTTGCCTTCCTGTCTATTTCCCCCACTACTCCTCCTCTTCTTCTTCTCTTCTGCCTTCTAGCATGCCTAACAACAATGGGGGACTCAGTTTGAGGCCAATCCAGTTGACCTTCAGCCTCTGCATGGAGCTCTTGTACATTGGCACTCTTTTCAATTCCTCCTTCAGCCTCATGGGGGAATGATATTCCCTGATCTGCAGACTATGTGGTAAGGTGTTCCATCTCCTCATCCATGCATGCACACAATCATCCCCAAGTAGCCTTTGCATATCCTCAAAGTGTACAATGGCTTGCACCTGATTGGTGAGATATCTAGGGGTAATCTGAGGGTCATTGGCAAGTAGGTTGTGTGTGCCGATGAGTGCCATAGTATCTGATGGCTCAACTCTTATCATTAATGGTTCATTCTGCTCCTTTATCATCAATCTTTTTATTTCTTCTACCCCCAATTCTTCATGCTTCATCTATGAGGCCATGGCCATTAATTGCAGGTCCCCTAGATTGGCATTGGGATCCCAAAAATTCATGTCTGTGAGGGCCATGTTGTGTAAGTAGAATTCTGCCAGCTTTGATTTATCCTCTGAGGTGCTTTGGTCACACAAATCTATGAACTGCCTATAGTCTTGGAAATTTATTGTGCCTCTTTATGCCAAAGTCTTTATTTGGAATTGTAACCATTGGTCCTTTAGATAGAGGCCATAGGATTTGGCTAGTGTTTTGCATTGCAATGCCTCCAGGGATAAGCTGGACATGCATGCAATTTGGGTCTCTTTCTCTTGTAGCTACCTCCTTAGCAATTCATTTTCAGTTTCAAGGTGGCTCCTTGTAATTTCTTCCCTGTCTCTAAGAGAATTCAACTCTCTTCCCATTTCCCTGAGTTTGTTTTCCATGTGGCCAACATCCTCAACTCCTTTGGATTTGGCTATCTGCATCCACCTATGTGTTCTCACTCTTTCTTTCTCCAATTTAAAAAATAGTGGAATTGCAAATTTTTGTGGGATTATCCTTCCTCCCTCAAGTAGATTGTAATAGGAGGCAAGACTAGGCTAGGTATCACGTTCTTGTATCTCTTGTGCTTCCTCCTTCACCTATGGCTGTCCTTCTATCCTTTTCTCAAGATTTTAGGTCACCTGCAGTTTTGATAGTGTCTCCAGTATAACTGTTTAAGCCTCCTGTAGGACTGTCTTTGGGTTCTATAGTATTGCATTTTCCTTCCATGTGGAAGATCTAGTAGTCCCCCTTTCATATGTTATAGGTGTATTCAAAGGAGATTCTTTCCCTTTGGCAGAGGGTGAATCTTCAATGGTAATTGGCACTTTTGAAGAGGGCTGAGGTTTGCCTGTTTTAATTATTGTGCTCTTCCTAGCCCTAAAATACATAGAGGTCTGTCTTTCCCTCTTTTTCTTTGGCTTGATTGGCGTACTGAGGGCAGTGAGGTTAGTGAAGGAAACTACTACCTCCCTTTCCAAAGTCTCAGGGGACTCTTCTCCTTTTTTTATTCTGCCTTCTCTGCCTCCTTTTCTTCTTCTTTTGTCTCTTTTTGTATCTCTTCTTGCTCTCTTTCTTCAGCTCTCTCCTCCTCTATTTTAGTTCCTTCCTCCTTCCTTTCTTGTTCTGCTATGTCACCCCTAGCTCCACCTTCTCCCCCTTATTTCTCTACCTCCTCACTACCAGTAGGGCTGACATCATACGTTAAGGCCTTTATGTCATCCTCAGCTATCATGCTTCGGAAAACTTCCCATGCTATAGGGAGTGTAAAGGTGTGGAAGGTTTCCTCTACTAGGACTTTGATTAAGCCATGGTGAGCTAGCTACTCCAAATTTCTTGCTTGTACCTTGGTGTTTGAGTCAATGAGGGACTGTAGGAGGAAGTAAGAGATACTGAGCTTTTGAGGTGCTGGAGTGTCCATGCCATACCTTAATTCTTGGAGGATTCTAAAGTGATAACCATAAACAATGTTGTACCTCCCCTCACAAGAAATGTATTTAATTATTTGATATCTAACCTCATCCCAGGGATATGGTATGCTAGCCCTTCTAATGCCATTTTTATTTTCAACAGGGGTTTCATTATTGTGGAAAAAGTTCTTCTTGGCAGCCTAGCCAATTGGTTTCTCATCTTTACTCCAAGGCAGCCAAAGAGGAAGGGTAGTGACCCTACTAATAAATTCAGGGGTTATCTCAATGGAAATACCTCTAATGGTGATAGTGGCATGAGTTCTTGTGTGAGGGACCAGCGAGAGAGAAAACACTTGGGAAGTTTCGTCATCAAACCCTTGAAATTTCTCAAAGAAATTCATCTAGTTTTCCCTTGTGAAGATGTCCACCACTTGAGGATGTGCACGGAGCCTAGTGGAGTTAGTGGGCTCCTTTCTCATAAACCCTCGTGTCATATTGTCTATACTCTTTTGGAAAACCAAATATGGAGGTGGAGATAAAGATTTTTCAGAAAAAAAGAGAAACAGAGGAGATTATGTTTTTTTAAATAAGCAGAAATTTTTTTGTGTATTTTCTCCTCTTCTATAGACTTATTTCCTCCTCAAATTGAGACCACTTATTTCATATATTGATATTCAACAGGGGGCATGCAGGAACCCTACCTCTTCAGACCGAAAGTCGTGCTAAAAATCATGTTTTCTCCCTTCAAAACGACTCACTTCCCCTCCTGTAGAAGCCTGTTGTCCATCCTGTAGATTTCCTATAGGTGCTCCTATAGAAAACCTGTAGGTGCTCCTGTAGAAAAAGGTGAGAGCAATAATATGGGAGAGATCGATGGAGGACGGTGGTTATGAGGCTATGGGGGCACAAGGAGACTATTGTAGCTGAGTTACGAGGAGAGAATGAAGGAAAAGGTGGTGAGAATGCTCGACGAGGAGTACTTATTACCCTTTATGGATGTCTTCGGTGATGAGTGTTGAGCTGGAAAGGTATAAGTTGGCCATATTCAGACCGTTGGTCCCCACTTGCTTGGTCATCATGGCCACTCCTCATAATCATCCCTCATTATTGCATCGGCGTTCACACTTCCTCCACTACCTGTCCTTGGCATCTTGTGCCGGAGTTGACTATGCGCACGTGTGGGTGACATCTCGGATGAGTGGAGTCAACTAGATGAAGGTGGCCAAGTTAACCGGCCACCTTTCCCTCATTCAACCTCAACCATCTCATTTATTTTGCATGACTTCTAGCTACACAAATGCAAACAGAGGAGTGACTTAGTTACTTACCTGTGATCCGAGTGTATTTGCTATGAGGTGCTCTGTCTTTCTCTGTTGCATGCCTTTATTCTCATTTTTGCATGTTGTCTCTGCTTGCTGATGTGTGGTTGTGTGCTTGTGCAGGTTCTTCTCTGGATGGCTCTGAGCTTCAGGTGCCTTTTCAACCTTCATGTTTGCACTCTTTCGCTATTGGTGCTAGATTTCTATGGGATCAGCTGCTGCAGGAATGCCTACGGGAGCTGCTTCTCCCCTTGAAACTTCAGCTTCTCCTTGTGCTTGGAGCTTGACAATAATGCCAGAGGTGTCATGCATGATGGAGGGAAAATAGGTAATATTTAGGTAAGGTTATTGGTGCCTTTTTCCCTTTTTTTTATTTTTGTTTTTTTTTCATATTGGAAAACTGTTTTTTCTATGTTTTTCTTGGACGTGAAAAGAAATGATGCTTGGGGGTGTGATGCAGGCTTGGAAATGATAGAAAGGAGGCTTGAAGATGGTAAGAGGGATGATAAGTTCCTCATGAAGCTCTCCTGGTCCCTCAAATTACCTTCTGTAGACATTTTTGGCTCTCTGTAATTCCAACAGGAGCCTCTTGTAGAAAACACAGAGCCTCCTATAGAAAACACAGAGCCTCCTGTAGAAAACACAGTTTTGAACAAAAATTACAGTGGGGTGAAAGAGATGCCAAATGTGATGGAGGAAGGTGTGAAAAAGGTGAGATGGATGCTGGTGTGAACGTTAGGTTTACCTTAGCACCTTCTTCTACTTCCTGTAGTCCCCCTGCAAACCTGCAATGCAACACAAATTCATTTTATTTTTTCTTTTTTTACAAAACAACTAGGGCGCCTGAGAGAGGTTTTCATCCTAATTGCCTGCCTTGGGTGCCTCCAAGGGAGGTTTTCATCCAGGGATCTTATTATTTTTTCTCTCTTTTTTTTTTGACATCACTAGGTTGCCTCAAAAGAGGTTTTCAACCCTGTGATGGGACTCAAGCGCCTCATGGAAATTTTAACTTGAGTCCTTATTATTTATTTTATTTTTTTCTTTTCTTCAAGGAGTGGGTGAAGTGGAAGCTAAGACATGCTCCACTACCATCACTGGTTTATTCAGATCTTCAATAAACTCTCGCTTGGAGAGGGGTTTCTTGTATACTTTCAACCGATGTCCATTTACAAGCATGGGGATGGCTTCATCACCAATGGTTTTGATCAGAACTAAATCATTGTCATTGCATTTCTCCACAATGTAGTGTCCCAGCCATCTTGTCCTCAGCTTGCCTTTGAAATCCTTGTATCTTGAATCATAGAGTAGTCCCCAATCTCCCACTTGGAATTGCTTCTCCTTGATATTTTTGTCATGCCATATATTTCTCTAAAGTTGAACTACCTCTGTATGAAGAAGGGCTTGCAATCTGTTTTCATCCAATCCATTGAGCTGAAGTAATCTCTCCTTTTGTGCATGGCTGAGGTCTAGGTCTAGCTGAGTTGCCATCCTTAGTGTATTAAAATCAATTTCTATTGATAACAAAGCCTTCTTCCCATAGACCCGTTCACAGGGTGTGAACCCAGTGGTGGTCTTCCATGTTGTGTTGTAGGCCCAAGTTCCCTCAACTAATCTATCTGCCTAGTATTTTCTGCTGCTACTCACCACCTTGGTTAGGATCTCTTCCAAAGCTCTATTAGTGACCTCTACTTTTCCATTGGCCTGTGGATGGTAAGGGGTGGAAGTCCTATGCTTGATCTTATGATGTGTGAGCAGGTCTTCAATCAGGTTGGAAGTGAACTGACTGCCTTGTTCTGTGACCAACTCTCTTGGATACCCAAACTCATAGAATATATTTTCTATCAAAAACTTAGCTACATTTTTCTCTGTCGCTGCTTTGATTTCTTTTGTATCTGCCCACTTTGTTAGGTAGTCGGTGCACAGAATGATGTACTGCTTTTGATTTGAAGGGGGGTTGATAGGCCCCACAAAGTCCATGCCCCACTTCTCAAATGGCTCAAAGGTCACTTGAGGTTGCATGGGAATTTCATCCTTTGGAGTGGGTTTCCCCATCCTTTGACACCGATCACACTGGCTCATGTATCTCCTCACATCATGATGAAGAGTGGGCCAGTAGTAGCCTGCTTGCGATATCTTGAAGGCGATTCTTTTTGCTACAAAATGACCTCCACAAGGACCATCATGACAGTTCAAGAGGATGTCAAAGACTTCCTCCTCCCTGACACATCTTCTCAAGATCTGATCTAGGCCCAGTTTGAAGAGATTGCCTCCAATCCAGGTGAAAGGGGCTCTTTTTCTTACTATCCTTCTCTTCTCTTTTGAGGAAAGGTGTGGTGGGAACTGTGCTGAAACCAAGTAGTTTGCTATATCAGTAGACCATGGAGAGAGTAATGATATAGAAAATAGGTGTTCATCTGGCATTTGATCATCCACCATTCCTTCTTCACCTATAGGAAAATTCACTCTAGACAAAAAGTCAGCAACAACATTCTCTTTACCAGGTTTATCAATAATTGTCAAATCAAACTGCTACAGTAAAAGAAACCATCTAATAATGCAAGCATTTACATCCGGTTTGTTCATTAAATATCTAATTGCAGCATGATCAGTGTGCACAAAGGTTTAATAGCTTGTGATATAATGTCTGAATTTTTTTAAGGAATGCACGGCAGCTAGGAGTTCCTTCTCAGACACTGTATAGTTTAACTCTGCCTTTGACAAGTTCTTGCTTATAAAGTATATGTCATAAGGTAACTTTTCATCAACTTGTCCTAAGGCTGATCCTATCGCTTTGTTCAAGGCTTCTGTATGAATGTGAAATGGCAGGGCCCAATTTGGGCCTCTGAGAATTGGGGCAGTCACTAGCTTTCTCTTCAAGGTATCTAAGGCTTCTTGACAGTTTTCTGACCATATGAACTCAACATCTTTGCCTAGGAGGCCAAAAAAAGGAGAGGCTATCTTGCTGAAGTCTTTAATGAATCTTTTGTAATATCTGGCTAAGCCTAGGAAACTTCTGACATCTCTCACCTTTTGAGGAGGTGGGACCCTTTGGATGATGGCAATTTTATTGGGGCCCACCTGCAGTCCTTGTTGAGATATTGCATGACCTAGCATGGTCCCTTCAGTCATCAAGAATTCACATTTTTCTAGACTGAGGGATAATTTCATCTAAATACACATATCTAGAACTTTTCCTAGGTTAGAGAAAGCTTCCTGAAAGTCAGAGACATAAGGAGTAAAATCATCCATGTATATTTCTACTGCATCATGAACCAGTTCAGAAAATATATTCAATACCGCTCTTTAGAAAGTGGTTGGAGCATTGCACAAACCAAAAGGAAGGAATCGGTATGCAAAGGTACCCCAAGGACAAGTGAAAGTGGTTTTATCTTACTCTTCTGGGCTGATTTGAATCTGATTGTACCCGGTAAACCCACCTAGGAAAGAGAAAAAAATTCGCTGCCAAACCATCTAACACTTGATCTATGAAAGGTAAAGGAAAATGGTCATTTTTAGTGGCTTCGTTCAATTCCCGATAGTCAACACAGATTCTCCACTTACCATTTTTCTTTGGCACTAGCACCAAAGGAGAGACCCATTCACTGTCAGAGATGGGATAGATGAATCTTGCATCAAGCAATTTCTGTAGTTCTTCCTTAACAATATATTTAAGTGTTGGATTCATCCTCCTTTGGGGCTGCTTGACTGGTTTGCAATCTTCCTTGATGTATATATGATGAGTACATACTGAAGGGTACACTCCCTTCATCTCCTTATAACTCCAGGCGAAGGCATCTAGATGTTTTCTCAGTAGGCTGCACAGTTCCTTCTCCTGGGAAGTGGATAAGGATGGATTTATTTCAATGTTCTTTCTGGGCCGAACTCTATATTCTTAACATGGAGAGAAGTGGAGTCGGCCACACATAGATCAGTTGAGGGGTTGTTTTGCGTTTCTCTTACTATGTCCTCTAACGGTGATACACTGGGAGGTGGATTCTATATCAAATTTTCAATCATATCATCCTCGTCTTACTATTTACCCCCATGGCGATTTCTAATGCACAAAGTGGTGCAGAATAAACTTCATCCTCATCTTCCTCATCCAACCAGAGAGGTAGATCATGTTCTAGCAAGGGTTGGGTAGGAGGATATAGGATTAACTGCTTGGACATGTGCCCATTCTTTATGGTCATGTTCCTAGCTCGACAACTGATGTAGGCATCGACTGTAGCCAACCAGGGTCTTCCTAGAATGAGAGGATACCTAGTGAACTTTGCCTTTGGTTGGAGAACTAAGAAATCAGCAGGGTACTCCCAAGAATCAATGGAGACCATCACATCTTCCACAATCCCCTCAGGGGTCATTGTGGAGTGATCTGCTAGCTGTAGCACTGTTGTGGTCTTCCTCAAGGAGCCTTAGAGGTTACGTTTGAGCTTTGTGTCCTTTGTTATCACATTAATGGCAGCTCCTAGATCAATCAAGGTATGCGGAATCATTATGCCATTGATGTGGACATTAACTACTGGGCTTCCAGGGTGCAAATATTTTCGATAGATTACCTTCCCCAACATCTGGTCGGACAATTTTCCTATGACATTGATGGTTGGGGCATCTCTCCTGCACCTTCCTGGATGCCTAAAGCACTTCTCTTTGATCAACCTATTATAGATAGGCACATCTTTTATGGCTTGGAGAAGTGGTATCTTTACACATAAATGTTTCAATTCCCCCAGGAGTTCAGTCTCTTCTGGGGTAGGCTGGACTATCACGAATAGTCTCTCAGGAAAGGGTGGATTTGCTTTAGGTTCGCTTTCCTCTTTATCTTCCTCAACCTCCCTGGGTGGAGGCTAGCTATCTGGGAGGAGTTCTCCAGATCTCAAGGTAGTTTCTTGAATCTCCATAGCATAAGCTAGGCATGATGGTTCCCCACTATACACTTGTTGAGCCTGTCTATTGTTCGGGTTTGGATTTGGCTAAGCAGGAATTTTGGGTTTCATTGGTGAAGTATAAGGTAACGGTTGTGGTTGGGCAGGTGGTGGAAGCAAAAGAGCAGGAAGAGAGTTGTATTGGTGCCTCCACCCATGATGAGATGCATTCCATTGAGGTTGTGGTTGAGCATAGGATTGAAATGAATGGGTGGCTGGTTGGGCATGATATTGAGATGTGAAGGACCAAGGAGGAGGCTTGGACCATGAAGGATGAGTAGGAGGGCCCCAAGAACGTATGGAGGTGACTTCGTTAGGGTTGTATGCCTGAGATGTCCCTTGCATCCCCTGCTAGTATGGTCTAGGTCCATGCATCCTTCTTTGGTTTATGTAATAGAGTTATTCATTAACTCCCTCAACCCCTTGATATACATCGTCACGTCTAGGCAAGGAAGGGCACTTATCTGTAGAATGATTTTCTTCACAGACTGAACAAACCTCTATAGAGTTCAATGGGCATTAATTCCTAGGATGCCTCGTGGTGCATCTAGGGCAAAAAATGGCCAAATCCCTCTCTGCTTCCTCTTATTTTCTTTTGATATGTAATGTATCCATTTGCATGGAAAGAGTCTGCAACATCTCACACTTGAAGTCTTCCAACATGTTTCTAATTTATCCTTTAATGGATGGGTTAGAGGAAGAGGTACTGGCTATGTGTTGACTCCCCCAACCTTTCTTTTTGGCTGCTCTAGAATGGTGTCGAAAAACAGTCTTTATGTCCTCATAGGATAGTTGGTAGATTTCTCCCCTGGCCAGTAGATGGAGGGTGTCTAAAAGACCTCCCCGAATTCCCCTGAGCAGGACCACCTTCAGAGACTCAGGGTCAAGTGTACACCCGACCCATTTGTAACTCAATTGGAACCTCTCTTCATAGTCTTCCAAGGACTCATCACTTCCTACAGTCATTCATAAGATTTCTTCTTTAGTATCTTTTGACCTACAATAGTCTCGATACTTGTTGTTAAAGGCTTGCTGCATCTGAGCCCAAGTTGTGATGCTATTGCCAGGTAATCCCATGAACCAATGCAGTGATGCATCCTTGAGAGTAGAAGGGAACAGTTTCAACTTTTTCTCATCTTCTGCATAGTCATAAGTTCGATATATGACAATAAACTTAAACAAGAAGGTGTCAGGATCTTATGTAGTCAGACCATGGAAATGGGGTAGGGTGGAAGGGCTTATATTCTTCATTTTAGTGTCCCCATTGGTCTCTCAAATGGGAAAGGTACCCTCTATCCTCTCTCCATTCCCCCTAGCATTTATGCTTCCAGCCATTGGCTCCAAAGGAATATTTTCTTCTTCTTCTTCCCCTATAGGTTCTTCAAATATGTATGGTTGTTCACCTAAGGGTTCTTCTTAATCGCAACCACCGAAGAAGAGAGAAGGTTGGTTGTGTGAAGCAGTGGGGGTGTGGGGCAAAAATTTTCCTGAGTTATCTCTATTCCTACGAGGCATGAAAGGAAATATTTTTGGTTGGTTTTTCTTTCCCCACACTGATAGTACCTACAGAAATTGAAATTGTGATTGAACAAAACAAATTGCAACTAGCTAAAATGAACTTGCTGAAATGGAAGTTTGCAGAATTGAAAAGGAAAGCAAGGGAATACAGAACTTGAAAGAAAAGAAATGACTAGCCTACTTTTTCCAAAATGAAATTTGCAGAATTGAAAAGGAAATAGACTATTAGCAGAATGTTGCAATAGGAAATAGAAGAAAGCAGTAATCACAGAATACTCTTACGCTTCCCCAGCAATGGCGCCAAAAAGTGTTGAGCACTAGTATTGCAGTAATAATGCTGCAACTCCTAGGCTGCCTACTTTACTCTTATCAACCCAGTAGTTTGTAACAAACTTGGAAGTGTCGGTGTTGTATGCACAAGTACTAGTTCTCACTGCAGGTTGTCACATGGTCAGCCAGCGCAAGATCATTAGGAGCTCAAGCCAAATTATATGGATTCTAGAAGAAGCTCTATATGTAATGCAAGGAAAGAAAGATTACTCTACAGATGCTATTCTAACTGCAGAAAGGAGAAAGACTGAAATGTAAAGCAAACCTAGTGAACCCTAATTAACCAACTAATTCTACTTTTGCAGAAAGCACTATGAAAACCATGAAAGGATTGCCATTACCTACTCAAGGAAGTAAACAACATCTAACTATGCTATTTCTGGAAGTAAATAATCAAAAAACATATTTTTGGACTTTATGTGAATTTGACATGCATGTAATTTATTGTGTGTGAGTGTGGAAGCGAATAGGTTGTGTTGAAGGGCAGTTTTGGGGCTTGAGAGGATGTAGGATGGTGTGTATGGGTCCTAAGAGGTCTCAGGTGGCCTTCTAGAGGCTTTTCCCACACTCGGCCTTCAAATATACCCATAACACAGAACAATAAGAAATAACAGCAAGCCTTTTATTATTCAGAAAGGAAAGCAATGTTCACTTGCCTCTTCGAGGGGGCAACCTCCAATAGAGCTAGGCTCAATTATAAAATAAGACATGGTGCTCCTTGAGGGGAGTTTCTATCCTTTATATAGGATTCATACATGCAATACCATGGGTCAATACCATGGTTCTTATTAATACCATGGCCCATTTGCAACTAACTATGGTCCCT
The DNA here is from genome assembly GCA_031772625.1 of Pinus tabuliformis. Classification (NCBI taxonomy): domain Eukaryota; kingdom Viridiplantae; phylum Streptophyta; class Pinopsida; order Pinales; family Pinaceae; genus Pinus; species Pinus tabuliformis. The sequence goes on from CM062807.1 coordinate 1,290,009,237, forward strand.
TCTTTAAATGTGGGTCAACCACTTACAATTATTAATATGGGCTTTATTGACTATTTACTTAACTATAACTATGACTCGACCCTATTACATAAATAAGGGGGTTACGGTTGGACCCTAACATGCCCTCCCATGTAAAAATAGCCTTGGCCTCAAGGCTGAAGTTGCAGAAACTGCTGAAGGACAGTGGCTGGTTCCCAGGTTGCATCTTCTGGAGAGGTGTCTTTCCACTTGACGAGGACTTCCTTGATCGTGCGGCTGCTTAGGTGCCTTCCTTGCGTATCAAGAACCTGTTTAGGTTGGAGCCAGATTGAACCTTATTCATCTAATTCCAGTAAACTGGTTTGAATTCGGTAATGGTTCCCAATCACTTTCTTGAGGCATGAGACATGGAAGACTAGATGGATTTTTGACGAGGGTGGCAAAGCTAGCTCGTAGGCTACTTCTCTGATGTGCTGAAGGACTTGATACGGTCCGTAGAATTTTGGAGATAATTTCTGACAACCCTTGTCTTTGAGTGATGTTTGCTTATATGGTTGCAGCCTCAAGAATACCTGATCCGCTTCTTGAAATTTCAATTCTAAACGATGTTGATCTGCCTGTTGCTTCATGCAGTTTTGAGCTTGGCAGAGATTCTCTCTGAGGTAGGCCAGCATGGTTATGCGGTTATGTAGGAGTTGATCCACTGCTTGTACCTTCGAGCATCCCTGGATATAAGAAGTAGGTGAAGGAGGGATTTGACCATAAACTGCTTCATATGGAGTCATTTTGGTGGTGGGATGATAGTTAGTGTTATACCACCATTCGGCTAGAGGTAACCACTATACCCATAGGTGTTGCTTTTCTGAAGTGAAACACCTAAGGTAGGTCTCCAAACATTTGTTGACTGCTTCAGTTTGACCATCAATTTGGGCATGATAGGAAGTATTGAGTTGTAGTTGGGTACCTTGTAGCCTGAACAGTTCTTGCCAAAAGTTACTGGTGAAGATTGGGTCACGATTATACACAATGGAAGTGGGCATGCCATGCAATTTGAGGATCTGGTCCATGAAAGATTGAGCCACCAAAGCCGGTGTAAAAGGGTGGGGTAGGGCACAAAAATGAGCATACTTAGAAAGTCTGTCCACAACCAGCATGATGACTGACTTGTTACCTGACTTCGGAAGAACCGTAATGAAGTCCATAGAAACCTCCATCCATATTGAGGCCGGGATGGGCAATGGCTATAATGTGCCTGGGGATTTGACTGTTTCTCCTTTGTGGCGCTGACATACGTCACACTCAGCTACAAAAGTAAGAATGTCCTTTTTCATGCCTGTCCAAAAGAATGAACGTCGATTGCGAGCATAAGTCTTCTAAAAGCCTAAATGTCCTACAGTGGGATATGACTGCAACTCCGCCAAAATGAAACTTTTGAGGGTGGGTGTTGGAAATATCACGACTATGTCCTTGTAGCGAAGAATCTCATCCTGCCAAGACTAGCTCGCTGTGGAATTTGGATCCGCCTGCAATTGATTAATGATTTGGGAGAGAAAAGGATGTGAAAACCATTCCTTGCGAGCCTCTTCGATCCATTCTGGAATGGGAAGGGAGATTGCGATCAGGGTTCTTTCCTCCTCAAATTGGCGTGATAAACCATCTGCTACGACATTTTCGTGCCCTTTCTTGTAAATTATCTCATAATCATATTCCATCATTTTGGTGAGCCATTTATTTTGTTGTGGTGAGGATAGGCATTGCTCCAAAAAATATTTAAGGCTTTGATGGTCTGTGAGGATTTGGAAACACCGCCCCAATAAGTATGGTCGCTAAGTATCTACTGCATGTAAGATGGCCATCATCTCCTTCTCATAGGTATATTGTCCTAGATTTGTCTCACTTAGTTGTTGGCTAGTGAAGGCCAAGGGTCGACCTTCCTGCATTAAGAACACCCCAATACCCGTACCTAAAGCATCACATTTAATCACAAAAGATTTGGTGAAGTCGGGTAGTGCTAATATGGGAGTGGTACACATGGCATGTTTGAGAGCTATAAAAGTTGTTGCGCTTCATCATTCTAGAAAAATGATTTTTTCTTGAGAAGGTGAGTGAGAGGTCTAGCAATGCGACCATTATTGCAGAAAAATTTGCGATAGTAACCTGTGAGACCCAAAAATCCTCTCAAGCTCTTCAAGGTATTTGGTTGAGGCCAATCCTGCATTGCCTGGATCTTTTTGGGGTCCACCTTGACACCTTCATGCCCCACAATGTGGCCCAAATACTCAACTTCTTCCATGCCAAAAGAGCACTTGGACATCTTGACAAATAATTTATTCTTCCAGAGCAGTTGCAAGAGAAGATCTACATGCTGAAGATGTGTGGCCTAGGTGTTGTCGTAGATGAAGATGTCATCGAAGAAAACAAGGACAAATTTTCTAAGATATGGTTTGAGCAGGTGGTTCATGAGGCTCTAAAAAGTGGATGGGGCATTACAAAGACCAAATGGCATGACCATGAATTCATAATGGCCTTCATGAGTTCATAAAGGAGTCTTTCAAATGTCTACTTTCATTCGAATTTGGTGATAGCTTGAGTGAAGGTTGAGCTTTGTAAAGAATTGAGACCCATTTATTTCATCCAGTAAATCATCGACGACCCGGATGGGAAATTTATCTTTGACTGCTAGCTTTTTGAGAGCCCTAAATTTTGGACACATACGCCATTGTCCATCTTTCTTGAGCACCATGAGCATAGGTGATGAATAAGGACTAATGCTAGGACGAATGACGCCTGCTTCCAGGAGTTCCTTGATGATTTTTTCAATTTCATTCTTTTTGGCGAACAAATATCGATATGGGTGCACATTTGGTGGTTAGGCCCCTGGGACCAAAGTAATGCTATGATCATGTTCCCCTCTCGAGGGTGGAAGCTCATGAGGCTTGTCAAAGACCGGCAGATGGTTGTTTAAGATCTATTGCATCTCAGGATGAATATGAAGAGAAGTGGGTTCGAAGGCCTGGATGGCATTAAATTGGGCTATAACTCCATGGTAGCCCTTTTTTAACAATTTTTCCATCCTATGCAAGCTAATGATAGAGGGAGCACCCGCCTGGAGTCCGTGGAGGGTATGTGTGTGGTTGTTCTGCTTAAAGCTCATATATAACTCCTGGAAATCCATAGTGATTGGGCCGAGTGTGCGGAGCCATTCAGCACGCAAGAAAATGTCACACCCTCCCATGTGTATGGCAAACATGTGGGTCTTTAGTTGATAATCCCCCATTTGAATTTTGACATTTTCACAATGGCCTTCACATTTCATTATCCCCACATCAGCTATTTGGACCTAGAAGTTAGAGATTGCTCTGACAAAACAATGCACTACTTCAACGACTCTTTGATGGATAAAGTTATGCATACTTCCACTATCAATCAAGTCTACTATAGGGTGATGCTTAATAAAACCTCTTATTTTGAGAGTTTGGGGAGAAGAAATTCTACCAAATCATGAAGTGAGATAACTGGTTCGTAAGGTGTAGCTGGGAGCACATTGTCCGGCTGGTTGTCCTCATCTTCCTCCTCTGGTTCCTCAATTTATGGGGCTTCCTCTGATGAACTGTGATCAGTAGCATCAATTTGAAAGAATTTGGGTTCCTTGCATTTATGCCCTAGGGAGTATTTCTCATCACAATAGTAATACAATCCTTGCTTTCTTCTTTCTGCCATTTTTGTTGGTGACACCTTTTAAACTTTAAGTGTTTGGGTGGTTCTTGGAGCCTCGGTGGGGCGACCCTTGGCTATGAAATTTGGAGGAGTCGACTGGGCCGCTAATGCGCATTCTACTTCACGAGCTATCTTGTAAGCATCCAGCCATGAGATTGGGTGTTGTAGTTGGACGTGGGCTTGTATGGCTTCTTTGAGACCACTGACAAAACATTCCAAGTAGAACTCATCTCATAGACCTCCTGTGCGGAAGGCTAAGGCTTCAAAAGCTGTAATATATTCTTGCATTGTTCCTATCTTTCGGAGCTTAGTAAGACGACCCAAAAAATTAGATTCATGGTTGAAGCGATCCGTAAGGGCTTTTGTGAATACATGCCAAGTCACGGGCCTTCCATAGCAATGTTGATGCCACTACCACCAGTACCATATTTAATTGTCCAAGTACATGCTTCCCACACTTAGCTGAGTCGCAGCATCTCTGATGTGATTTAATGTGAAATATTGCTCCATTTGTGCTAGCCATGTGGTCGGATGAGAGCCATCAAATTTATACATGTCTAGCTTGGGTGGTCATGGCTGGGACTGTTGGGGGTTTCCAAAGAGGTGAAGAGAATGGCTAGACTCACCCTCATTTTTTTCATTAAAAGCATATTCCTTTGATTGTTCCCCCGACTTGCCCTTTATGAGTGTGTCAGCTAAGGCCTGGATCGCCTTCATTAATGTGCCCAACTTTTGTTTAAGGGTGTCGATCTTTTCATTGGCCATAGCTTGAGCCCTGGTTTGTAACATGCACTGATCCGATGCACTTGTCATTACTGTGAAAAAATAAATAAAATTTGGGACCACCCAAAATTTTGATGCTAACAAGTGAACGGTACCACCTTTCTCAACTTGTAGACCTGATTCTTATGGGCTAAGTCTCCTATAAGCGTCCTGGGAGGGTCTCAGGCTTTCTTTTTTTTTTACTCCGAAAGGAGTTTTACTCCTCGCTTAGGAATATTACAGTAGCAGAATCCCATAAAAGTAAATTCTGCTCAATGTCCTGTGAGAATCACACCCAGGTATAGGGGCCCACACAAATAGTCAAATCTGTCAGCTAACCCTCAACTGCAGAGTAGTAGGAATGTGGGAGTGATTGAACCCCTGCTGCTAGATCTGAATGGTGGATCTGATTGTGGTGAATGCTACAGAACCCAAATGGCTAGATATGAATGGCGGATCTGATAGATTTGATTAGCGAATCTGATAGATCTGAATGGCATATTTGAGAGATCTGAATGGATGATATGATAGATCTGATTGGCAGATCTGATAGATATGAATGGTGGATCTGAGAGATCTGAATGGCAGAATTGATTGTTGCGGCTGCGATAGAACCCCACCTGCTAGATTTGATCTGGCAAAGATGATGCATGATCTAGAGAGAGATAAGTGAACTATGGTTTCAAGGAGTGTCAGGTGCTACAGATCGCAATATACATAAGGGTCTGACGGTAGTACTTGGCCGAATCTTTCAGGGCACTAACCAAGGAGGATAAACCGTACCCTTAGTCGTACAACCAGACTACCCTATCGTACGTGTGAGTAATCTCCCCGAGTGTTGTTCTCGGTGTACTGTAGTAGCAAGACGGCCGACAGTTTATCTATGGCGAGGTTTCAAGAGAGCCTAGGAGGCTTTCGATATACCCAGAGGGTACCTAGAAGACAGTTCGTGCGCAGTTTTGTCTAATGTGATACTACTCGAAGGGGTAACCATAGGGGTTACAAGGGAGTTCAACAAGCGTGACCACCTCTTGTATTTCTTGCAAGCATGCCTCCCCAAATATGCAGGTTTATGTGCTCAATGATAGATCCCGTGGTTTAAGGACGCCAAAACATGACTCTAGCCAATTTTTTTTTTTTTGCTAAAATTGGAGATCCCACCGACCCTAGAGAGTTCTTTGATTCCACATGTTATGCTCTTGACCTGCGAGAAGATACGAGAATACCAAATATGCGAAGAAATATACCCAGAACATAGAACAATAAGAAATAACATCAAGTCTTTTATTATTCAAAAAGGAAAGCAATGTTCACTTGCCTCTTCGAGGGGGCAACCTCCAATAGAGCTGGGCTCAATTAGAAAATAAGACATGATGCTCCTCGAGGGGAGTTTCTATCCTTTATATAGGATTCATACATGCAATACCATGGGTCAATACCATGGTTCTTATTAATACCATCTATCTAATACCATGGCCTATTTGCAACTAACTGTGGTCCCTTCTTTAAATGCGGGTCAACCACTTACAATTATTAATATTGGCTTTATTGACTCTTTACTTAGCTATAGCTATGACTTGACCCTATTACATAAATAAGGGGGTTAGGGTTGGACCCTAACAAAAACAGGGAAACTACAAGAGGCCTACCAGAGGAGGCCGAGAGCAGTTTTCACTATTTTGAGGGTGTGAGAGTGGGAGAAAAAGGTGGATGATGGTTGGAATGAGGTGTTAGGGTGCCTAAGGTCTACCATGAATCACCAAGAGAGAGAAATATGATTGTGTTTGCTCAAGGAGAGAGGAATAAGTTCTATGGAAAAATTAAGGAAACTAGGGAAGAATTGAGGTGAGATTTGGGAGACCTATAGGGCATGGATCAGATGGAGGGTGTGATTGTTGATAAGCTGGCCTACAACTGGAAGAGATCTACTACATAGAAACTGATGGTCAACCAAGGAAATCAAGCAACAAGTTAAATGAATGCATTTAGGAAAAACAAAGTTTTGAATAAAAATGGTCTAAACTATGATCTATGAAAGGAAATGCTAAGAAATTTTGCAGGAAAGGAAAGCATGAAAGAAGACTATTGCAAATCAAGTAGTGAGCATGATGAAGAAGATCTAAAGAAAATCAAAGTTGGACTATTAACCTACTAAAAAGCTGCAAACACTATAAGTCCTATGAAGGAGGAAAATCTGTGTTTTTGGGGCAGCAAGAGAGTTTTTGCCTCAAATCATGGTCCCAGAGGGAGGAAGAGAGGCCAAGGCACTATTGCTAGCCTTTTGAATCTTTTTTGGTCACTGCTTAACCTGCTATAGAAAGCACAAATGGAATCAAACTACTAAATCATCAAAAGCAACCTATTCTTAACCATAAGAGAAATACATCTAACATCAAACTAATCTACAAACTGAAACAAAGCATACAAATACAAGTAAAGAGGAGCTTGGCTGCTTGGATTGGGCCCTAACCCAAGAGCTTTAGCCCTCTGAGGTAACTCAATGCTAGCTCAAAAAGGATTCCATCTTTATTTTCAAAACAATAGCAAGATTACATGAAACTGTCACAAGATAATAGGCTCGAAATTTGAGCAGAGTTTACATAAGCAAAAATTTAACCCTAGTGAAGCCCTAGGCCTCTCTACTTATACAAATGAAGCTACCAATAGCTTCCTTAAAATTAGGGAGGTTTGGCTCCCAATACTCGAGATAATCATCAGTCATCCTCCACTTGCTCGGCTGCTTTCTAGTGCATGATTCCACTGCTTGTACTCTGAGATGAATGAAGGGGAATTCGAAGTGAGGAATAATAAATGAGGGGGATTCGCTCCTATAAGTCCTTTCCTTTGTCCACTTCAATTTATTGCTACCATTTGTACATTGGATCCTTGACTTTGACCTCGAAATCCATCAATAATCTACATTAAATACATGTTAGACCACATGGCACAATAACTAACTCAACTCACTATATAAGCATAAATATAATGAGAAAACCAGATAATAAGCTAAGAGAATGGTTTATTTGACTAGGTTAGGAGGTAAAATGAGCCCATATAATTACCCATTTATGAGGCTCATCAATATGCTTCTTTAAAAACATTATGCATGTATAAACAAATAATTATCAAGCATGTGAAAATAATTACCACTTTAGTATGATCATTCTCGCATGAACACGCATTCATATCCAAAGGAAACCATTATAACCATCCATTTCATTTAAAGGATAATAGCAACTTATATTTATTTTTCGCACATGTAATTAGATTAAAAATTATTCAAAGCGAGCTAGCCCCTTAGCTTCTTCTTTGTGCATGTAACTAAGCAATCTTTCCAATACAATAGATATTATTATAATACATAAAAATACATGTCCCCTTCTAAGGGAAAGCTAACATGATAGACATCATTATAGGGCATGCAAATGCAAATCCTTTTTCGAAATGCATCTTTCTCAATATAGAGTTATTTATCAAATCTAGTGTATGCACAAAGACATGTGTTTCTCTAAAACAAAACTAATGTGTTAGTCATTATTTCTTGCATGCACATATATGTAGTTTACAAAGGAAAGACAGTGTATTCTTTGCAAGTAATTACTTTTTTTACTTTTGAGGATCTAACATAATACTTATTCTTTACTGCACAGAAATCCATGTTTCACTTTTAAAAGATATAACACAATAGTTCTACAAATCCATGCATGTAGTGAGCTATTGTTTCTATGCTTCTACATATCTGTTCTTTTCACATAGTTATTTTCAAGAACCCAACATAGTTTCTCTATCTTTTATGCAGAAAGTTCTCATGCATTTGTTTTCAAGAAAGTATCATAACAAAATTCTCATGCATTTGTTTTCAAGAAAGTATCAGAATCAACCTTTCTTTTGGGCATAAGAACTAGGAAAGTCTTTTAAAAATAATAATAATGTTAATCTTTTATGCATTAAACAATGCAATTAAATCAAACTATCCAATAATCAACACACAAATCATTTATCGTTGTACCCACCAAAACAGGTACTTTTTGCAAACACTTGCAAAGGAATTAACACAATTGAATTCTCTTTCACGCACAAGAAAACCATCTTCTTTCCACATAATATTCCTATGACTTATATTATCTCTGTGCATTTAATCTATGCATAGGTTATTATATTTTCTCATAACCAAGTATTCTTTTTTTCAAAAGTACTCTCTTATGCATGAGAATCCATGAGAATCTTTTCTATGGATTTATTAAATCACTAATCTTAACAAACACCATGGAAATATTTTATCATGACTAAAAACAAAAATATTGTGTTCTTTTTAAGATCACCACAAGATTTAAAGATTTATTACTCGCCTCATTTTTCATGGTGAGAAAATGAGTTACTACGATACATCCTAGATTTTTTATCTTAACTTATTAGTTTTTCTTTAGCAGCTTACTTGTCTTTATGCATTTATGCAAGTATCAATAGCAACAATAGTTATATTTTATTTTTACCGAAACAAATATTTATATATAGTCTCATTTTCCATATGAGAGCCTTAATTCTTATCATTTTCCACATGCAAGAAACATATGCAATACTTTAGAGAAAAGTTTAAGTTTAATTAATTATCTTTACTGCCACCATTGATGAGCCCCCAAAATCGACTCTCCTTCATGATAACTGAATCTAACATGTTTGAATTGGTTATTTTAGCCTTTAAAAAAAATACTAAAATGATGAGGAGCTTATCTTGGTGAGTCCAATCCACTCCCTAGAATTATTATTTTTCCACTAATAAAATGCTACTGTAGCGCCCAACAATACTTTAGCATTTGAAGTCTAGCTATTTCTAGCATTTCATCGTCGTCCCACTTTGGAATGTTGAAGCACCCCTCTACTTCGAGCACGACCTGCACTTCTTCTCCCTCGGAATACTTCACTCATAAATCTTTACCTTTTCAGTGAGATCTATACCCCTCATCGTAATGGGCTCTTCTATCCGGTCTCTCTCCACGCATCATAAACCCCAACCTATTTTTATTCATAGCATTGATTTTCCTTTTTTCTATTTTTACTCCTTATCATTACCGTGTGGTAATCTTGTTTTTCATTCCATAACGAATTCTTGATTCGTGGTAGTTCCAAATTGTTTTCAAAACCATGACAGGTTCTTGGCATGAACAAATTGGAAGTATGTTAATAATTTAATTTATGTTAATTAGATATGTCATGTAGATCGGCTAGGTATATTACAATAGTATTAGAATAATACAAATGAATAAACAAAATGTTTAGAATGAGTTTAAATTTATTGAGAAGATTCATCTTAATTTAATTATTGTTTTAAATTTTTACTAATATAAATTTTTTAAAATAAATAAAAATTTAAAAAATAAAATTTATAACTTCTTTTGGTAAATACCCATGAAAATTTTGAAAATTTGAACTTGCCACCTTTACTCATCGAGCGCTTCAACAATATATTCATCGACCACCCCACTTATTGAGTGCCTTAACAATATATCCATCGACCATCCCATCAAATATGAATCCATTTTTTTTTGGTAAATATTCATGAGGAGTTTGAACTGATAACCTTTTCACATAGAATTTCTTAACAATATACCCATCCACCATCAATCAAAAAACCCTAAACTTATGACTAATTTTTATCAACCAACATAGATCCATCTTAACTCCGGATCTATCAAGAGGGATCAAATCTCTCGAGGTGAAAATCTATTTTTTGAGTGAAAAAAATCAGCAAAGGTTTGCACCTCGAGAGATTTGATCCCTCTTGACGCTAGATAGATCCAGAGTTAAGATGGATCTAGATTGGTTTCAGTCGTGTGTGGCCAAAGAAAATTTAACGAACATATGATTAAATTTATCAATAATATGTAAATTCATCTAATATGAACATAACCATTTTAAATATGCTAAATATGTCTCAGATTAATCTGGTCATTTAATTTTAAATTTTCTTAGTTACCTCAGTTTGTTGAAATGATAAATATTGTTAATAACTTTAATGATGAAAATTGATGAAATAAATTTTTTTAATATAAAGTGACAATGTAATAGTGTTGAATGATAGGAAATACAAATAATAAGAATATAGTCATTCACAAATAGTCTTCATTGTGATTAATCTCAAACTATTTTTTTCAACTATTCTTATTGTCACACTTGTTACTTTTGTCATCTTTTCATATCGATAATATGAAAAGGACAAGTTAAATCGTAAGCCATTTAAATCTTTAGATTGAGCTATTGTTGTAAACATCATACCTTGTCTCTCTTTTTCTCAAATATTAATAAGTTGAATTACCATAACACAAAAATCAACATACATTGTATATAATGTTTTGTTCTTACATTGAAACCAACACAAAATGTTAATCCAATCACTATAAAATTAATGTACCATCATACATCCAATTACATAAAAACAGAAATCAACAGCTACACTAAAATCAATGCATCTAATGCAAGAAATTAAATAGGATTAGAAAACAACATTTACACTGAAATCAATGCATCTAATGCAAACATTCAAACATGATTAGAAATCAACATTTACACTCAAATAAATGAATCTAGTGCAAGCAAATAGGATTATAAACCAACATCTACACTGAAATCAATGCATCTGGTGCATGTAATAAAATAGGATTATAAACCAACATCTACACTGAAACAAATGCATCTAGTTCAAGAAATCAAATAGGATTAGAAATCACCATCTACATTGAAATCAATACATTTAGTGCAAACAATTAAATAGGATTAGAAATCATCTACATTGAAATCAATGCATCAAGTGAAAGCAATCAAATATGATTAGAAATCAACATCTACATTGAAATCAATGCATCTAGTGCAAGCAATCAAATAGGATTAGAATTCACCATCTACAATGAAATCAATGCATTTAATGCAAGTAGTCAAATGAGATTAGAAATCATCTACTTTGAAATCAATACATCTAGTGCAAGTAATCAAATTTCATTAGAAATAAACATCTACACTAAAATCAATGCATCTAGTGCAGGCAATCAAGTAGGATTAGAAATCACCATGTACACTAAAATCAATGCATCTAGTGCAAAAAATCTTTTTCCCTCTCCCCACCCTCCATCTATATCTATATCTCCCTTTATCTCTCCTTCTTTGTATCTCTATCTCAACCTCCCAAACACACACGCTCGCTTACTCCATATCTATCAATCTCTTTGTCCCTCCATCCATCTCTCCATATCTCTCTTCTTCCCTCTCTTCACTTTCTATCTATATCTCTATCTCTTTTTCTCTCTCTATATCACCCCCAAAACATACACTCTCCTACTCCAGTCTATCTAGCTATCCCTCCCTCCTCCTCTCTGTTTCTCTCTCTCTTCCCCTTCTCTCCATCTCCCTTTCTTCTATCTCTCTTTCCTTTTGTCATCCTATCTCCCTTTCTCTCCATCTTCCTTATCACTCCATGTCTCTCTCTCCACCTTTCTCTCTCTATTTCTTTCTTCTTACCTCCCTCTCTCTCCCCCTCCAACTCCATCTCTCTTTCCCTCCCTCTCTCAACTCTCTCAAATCCTCTCTTTGTTCCTTCCTCTCTCCATCTCTCTTTCTCTCTCTCCCCCCTCACCCTCCAAATCTGTTACTATATGTCTCCCTCTCTCCGCTCTCCTTCTCTCCCCCATTCTCTCCATCTCTCATTCTTTATCTCTTTATCTTACACCCAAAAATACACACACTCTCTCCATCTCTCCCTTGTCACCCTCTCTCTCTCTCTCCACTTATCACTCTCTATGTATTTCTTCTTCCCTCCCTCTCTCCCTTTCTCTCCCACCTCCCTCTTTGTTCCCCCATCTCTCTCTCTCTCTCTCTCTCTCTCTATCTATCTTTTCCATCCAATCCTCTCTCTTCCCCCATCACTCTCCTCCTCTCTCTCAAGTATTGTCTCTCATTCTTCCTCTCTCTTCCTTTGTCTCCTACCTCCCTACCCCTTCCTCCATCTCTCTCTCTCTCTCTCTCTCTCTCTCTCTCTCTCTCTCTCCAACTATGTTACTATATCCCTACATCTCTCCTTATATCTCCTTCTCTCCCCCCTCTCTCTATGTCTCATTCTTTGTCTCTTTAGCTCACCCCTAAACGGACACTCTCTCTCTCCATCTCTCCCTTGTCACTCCCTCTCTCTCTCCACTTCTCATTGTCTATGTATTTCTTTTTCCCTTCCTCTCTCTCCCTCTAACTCCATGCCTCTATCCCTCCCTCTTTCCTCCTCTCTTGCAAGTCCTCTCTCTCATCCTTCCTCTCTCTCCCTTTCTCTCCTACCTTCCTCTCTCTTCCCCCATCTCTCTCTCTCTCTCTGCCCTCCATTCCTCTTACTATCTCCCTCTCTATCTCCTTCTCTCTTCCCCCTCCATCTTTGTGTCTCCTTCTCCCTCTCTTACCCTTCTCTACTTCTCTACTTCTCTCACTCCTCTCCCTCTCTCTCTCTCTCTCTCTCTCTCTCTCTCTTCATTCCTCCTTCCCCCTCTCTTTCAGTTCATCTCCATATCTCCCTTGTTGCCCCCCCTATCTCTCCACCTCTATCACTTTGTCTTTGTTCTTCTCTCCCATAAATATTTAGAGTTAATATCTATCGTGATATATTAATATATATTATAATATAACAAAATTAATATTTTACTAATCTAAAGTTATTAAATTTACTAAAAATAATATTATAATATATTAATATGAATATTATATTTAATAATGATAATAATATTAATCATTTAATATTAATATTAGGGTTAATAATATTTTTTTCATTGTATTAATAATAATTTGGCCCATGGTATTTGGCCCATACCCTTCACCTAAATAAAACCTTGTTTTGGAGTGCTTGTAAGTATAATGAGGTTTATGGAATAAATATAAAAAAAGGTTTTATTTATTTACCATACCTCATGTTTATTTATATTTTTATTTATTTAGCATGTCTCTTTTATTTACCATGGTATTTGGCCCATAGGCTTGGTATATAATTAGATGTTGATTTCTAATCCTATTTGATATAATTTTATTTATTTACCATACTTCTTTATATGTCTTTCAGATTTATTTATTTGTCATACATCTTTTATAAATATGGTATTTGGCCCATGTTATTAATAATTATCTGTCCCATGGTATTTGGCCCAAATGCTTAACCTAAATAAAACCTCGTTTTTGAGTTTTGGTAAATATATAGAGGTTTATTGAGTTAATATAAAAAGAGGTTTTATTTATTTACCATATCTCTAGTTTATTTATATTTTTATTTATTTATCATACCTCTCGAGTAAATATTAAAAATTATTTTATTTATTTACCATACCTCAACTTTATTTTTATTTATTTACCATACCTCTTTTTTTAATGTTCTTAAACCTCTTTATATTTTAAATTTATATTATGTTTATATATAATAATAATTAGATTGATTTTTAAATAAGGCAGACATTACATTAAAAATATTAAACATTATATTTACATTTACATGTTTACATTTTATGTGAGATCCACCCCATACTAGATTGTAAAACATATCTCCACCCTCTACTAAAATATAGAACGTCTCTAAACAAAAAAAAAAAAAAATTATTTATATTAAAAATTAATATTTTTTAAAGGTTTTTTAAAGTGTTGAATTCATATTTACAATTGAATGTTGATTTTCAACACTAAAATATAAAATTTGACTGAAAAATATTTCACATATTTATCTAAAAAAATAACATGTTTAGATAATGCCTCTTATTTCATAATTTTCACTATTTAATATTAAATTTTCTAAAAAATTAAAACCATTCAATATATACCATAACGCTTCACCACAAAAATAATTAAAGGAAAAAAAATAAAAATTAAAACTATTCGACACCAAAATAAAACGCATCGTCCATAGATGTCACAATTGTGTCAAGAGGACAACGAATTCTAAGAAATCTGATTGTGACACTGTTTAAATAATTTTTTTCACAAACATTAAAACCATTCAATATATCCGATAACACTTTGCCACCGAAATAAAAGGCATTGTTTATAAAGATTACAATTTGGTCGGGATAACGAATTCCAAAAATTTCATTACACTGGTGTTTAAATCGTTTTTATGGAAAAATAGATTCAACAAGATTAACCATTCTAGAAAATCCAAGTTTTAAAATTTAATATTTATAACCTAAAGTTTCAAAAAAATCTGTATAGTTTTCTACCAAAATTTCTATTATTTTCCCACAATATTTACACTCATGTTTAGACTACCCTGAAATAAAATATCTTAGCCGAGCCATTTTTCACCGGTATAGACACAACCTCACTTATGGTAACGTGGACGCAGTCGAAGGAAGCGGCCTCGTTAGAGAGATACATGATGGTGCCACTGGGTAGCAGAGCATGCTGGCACTGGAAGGCATGGCCGTTTGAGCTGAATGCCACTCCGATTCTGTGTATGGGCAACATGTTGGTGAAACGCTGAATGCCCATTTTCCACACTTCCTCCAAACGCCCGGAGTAATACATTCGGTAACTAGTGGCGCCCTTGGGCTCTTTGACGACTATGGCACTGGAAAAGAGTTTTATGTCTGACCAGTCGGAATCTGGAGGCTGAGGGCCCAAAACACGTCCCGAATCCTGTTGGAGGTACTACACACCTAGGACCTTGATTACTGGCACATGCGGACACTTAGTTAGAGAATTAGTTAGAGCATGGGACTACATGCAAAATCTTTTTTGCATGATTTATTCCCTGATTTGCTCCTCTTTTCTTTGCGCAAATGGCTAGTTCTTTTGCATGATTTACTCCTTGATTTCCTCCTTTCACTCTGCAACTGGCTAGTTCCCTCTAGAAACTTGTTGTAGGTGTTGAGTCCTCTCGTTGATCACCACTATGGCACATTACCTTGGGATCTTCACCCAGTGATGCTATGTCATGAACATTGTAACCTATTTTCTGAATCAATAATTCTTTTTGTTCTTTCGACTTTCTTTTAGTGTTTTTTCTCATAAAGTTGTGTGTTCAACCTTTACTAGCTAGATTCATTTGTGCAGGTTTTCTAACACATTTACATGGTACCAGAGCCCATAGGTTGCTAGATAAAAGGTGCACCAGTACTTTATTTTGCAGGTATTATAGCTTGGAGAGCGAAGATCGACAAAAAAATGGAGTTTCTCAAAGCATTGATCCTAACACCATACAACTATCATGAGTGGAAGGACCAAATGGCTCGATACCTTCATCAAAACTGGTTGTTTAGGATTACCATGGCTGCAGAAGTGGAACCCACTTCAGCCATAGAGAAATCCAAGTACCTCAACCGCATGGATGAGCCCACGGATCCATATGCATGTGCATCTCCCCAGAGTTGCAGTTGCATCTATCTACCTACAATACTCCCAATGAGATTTGGAAAAAGGTTGAAGAACTCTACAGGAAACGTGATGAGATGAAAGGACATCTACTCGAAGTGGAGCTGCTCTCATTGGATCCACGGAACTATGATGGAATTCAAGACCTTTTCACCAAATACAATGATCTATTGTTGCAACTCAAGGGTTATGGAATTGACAAATCCAAGGAGGAGAGTCACCAAGTTCTCTCTATTATGTCAAATCTCAGACCAGAATACTCTGTCTTTGTGTATACATTTCATTCAGTAAGGCTCACAACAGGTAAATCCTACACTATGCCTTCTCTCAAAGAGTTCATGGAGTCCCTCACTTTTGAGCAAGATAAACTCATTGGCATGGGGAAAATCAAACCTCCAAAAGTGCACGCACTTGCTGTGCAAGATAGTAGCCACAATAAAAATCACAGATCTGATTCAAATCAGAAGAATCAACGGCAAAAAGACAAGGGAAAAACACATTCCCATCCAAAGAAGGAAGGGTACACCAAGCCCTTCAATGACTCCTCCGACTCCAAAAATGAGAAAGGGAAGAAAGGAGCAAATGCACCTACTGTCACTAAGGATTCCATCCAGAATCGTCCTGCATGAAGAAACAAATTGACCAAATGGCAGAAATCCTTCAGAAGCACAACCTTGGGGACCACATCCCTCAAGGCGCCAAGAGGAAAACTAAGGATCTGCCACACGGGAAAGGTAACAATTTTCATGCTTTAGTTGCAATTAACTCTTCCCCTGATGCATGGATTATAGATTCTGGTGCATCACATCATATAACTGCTGCAAAGGTAGTCTATTCCTCTTTGGATACATGCAAAGGACCTCCCATCCTCATGGGAGATGATTCACCGATTGAGGTCACTGGAAAAGGTAGAGTGGAACTTTTACACGGAAGCTTTGAAGATGTGCTTCATGTTCCAAAACTTTCGATAAACCTGCTTTCAGTTTATCAGATCACTCATTCTGGCACCAGAAAGAGAGTGGAATTCACTCCAGATGCAGTGAACATATATGACCTACATAGCAGCTCCAAAATTGCAACCAGTGAGGTAAACAATGGAGCTAGATTGTATACATTTTCTGAATTTATTGAATCTGAATCCTCCTTATTGCTTACATAGCTGATGATAGTAGTAGGTTTTAGCACGAGAGGTTTGGTAACTTAAATTACAAGTATATGCAGCAGCTAAGTAAGCATGAGATGGTGGAAGGCTTGCCAAATATCAGTTTCTCCAAAGGAGTTTGTCAAGGGTGTGTCCTTGGCAAACATCCTAGAGAAAAGTTTGACACTGACAAGACTCACAAAGCATCCTCTCCTCTAGATCTGATCCATAGTGATCTCATGGGGCCTTTTCCTCATCCTTCTATCAACAAAGTAGGGTATGTGCTTACATTTGTTGATGATTTCTCACGGTATACTTGGGTGTATCTTTTCAGGTCCAAATCTGAAGTTTTTGCGCACTTTGAAGATTTCAAAGCACTAGTTGAGACAAAATCAGAGAGAAAGATCAAAGCCCTCCGTACAGACAATGTGGGGCATATGTTAACACAACATTTCATAACCTCTACCTTGAGTCTGGCATACAGTTGCAGCACACAATTCCATACACTCCGCAATAGAACGGAGTTGCTGAGAGAAAGAACTGATCTCTCAAAGAGATGGCTTCCTTCATGCTGCATGCTAAGTCACTACCTCATAAGCTATGGGCTGAAGCACTTAATTATGCTAACTACATCTAGAACAGATCTCCTCATAGGTCTTTCAAGGATCAGACCTCCTTTGAGGCTTGGAGTGGCACTAAACCAGAGGTCACCCACTTCCGTGTTTTTGGCTCCCGAACATGGGTCAGGATCCCCTCTGAAAAGAGGAAAGCTCTTGATCCACAGAGCATTGACTGCATCTTTATTGGATACCCTGATGGTGTGAAGGGATACCGACTCTTGATTTCCTCTATGGACAAGCTCATCATTGAGCGAAGTGTCAAATTTGAGGAAAGTCTCTCGCATGCACCTCAATTGCCGCATGAACCTCATGTCCGAGATGATGACTCAGTACACTCAGATGCAAATACAGAGCATGCAGATGCCGATGTAGAGCATGCAGATGTAGAGACAGAGTCTTCAGATACAAATCTAGTGTATTCATATGATGATCCACATCCAAGCCCAGATTGGGCTTCAAACAGTGAATCAACTTCCCCTGTCATAAATCAAAGAACAACGAGCTTAAGTGAGATATATGCACAAGACCACCCAGCTGCTAGAAATGGTCTTGTGGGGGATAATTTTGATCCACGGAGGACTAGCTCAGAGTTTATTGAGCTTCCTCTTACCCTCATTTCCACTGAACCAATGCCTTCCCGACATTGTCATTTCGTTCAGTCTTATGATCCCTAGTCTTATGCTAAGGCTGTTGGGCATCCCTCTTGGGAGTCTGCCATGGAGGAGGAGTACAACTCCCTCCTCGAGAACCAAACCCGGGATCTGGTCCCCCTTCCTTTAGGAAGGAAACTTGTTCAATGCAAATGGGTCTATAGGACCAAGAGTGTTGTAGATGGGCAAATCACCAGGCATAAATCTAGTCTAGTAGCCAAAGGCTTCCAACAAGTGCATGGCATTGATTATGATGAGACATTTGCTCCAGTAGCAAAGATGGATTCCATATGCCTTGCACTTGCCATTGCGGCTGGCCAGGGGTGGGAAGTACATCAGATGGATACGAAGAATGCCTTTATTCATGAAGACCTATCTAAGAAGATCTACATGGAGCAGACACATGGTTTCATTCAAGATTCATCTTTGGTCTACACACTGAAGAAGTCTCTCTACGGCCTTAAGCAGGCCTCGAGAGCTTGGTATGCGAAGATGGATTCTTTTCTCTTATCACAAAACTTTGAAAGATGTAAGTCTAATCCGAATGTTTACATGCTCAGGACACATGAATCTGTTCTTATATTAGTTTTGTATGTGGATGATCTCCTAATCACCGATAGCTCGGCTTCAGTGATTGTTGTAGTCAAGAGGACCTTACATGATAGGTTCTTGATGACAGACATGGGTCCATTACACTTCTTTCTTGGTCTTGAGATTAGCCAAGATGCCACATGCATCAAACTCTCTCAGGCTAAGTATGCAAGGATCTCCTCGAGATATTTCACATGAATAACTGCAAGCCAGCACCGACTCCTTTTCTGTCTGGGGTTCACCTTGAGGATGGAGGTGACACTCCATTAGTTGACAATACTCTCTACCGATAGCTAGTGGGGAGCTTACTGTACCTCAACCACTCCAAACCAGATCTCTCATATGCAGTAGGGGTAGTTCCCAAATACATGCAGGAGCTGCATGAGCTACACTGGAAATCTGCCAAGCGCATCCTCCGATATGTGTAGGGCACCATCACCTTTGGGGTTCACTATACAGTAGGCACTGCATTGAATCTCCTTGGCTTCACAGATTCTGATTGAGCGGGTGACAACATTGATCACAAGTCCACCTCCGGATATTCACTCAGTGTAGGGTGTGGCCCTATCTGTTGGTAGAGCAAGAAGCAGGCTGCTATTTCTCTCTCTTCAGCTGACGCCGAGTATAGAGGAGTAGTCAGCATCACCATTCAGGCTCTGCGGCTACAATGCTTACTCAATGAGTTGGGCATCTAGTTCCACCAGCCCACTGTCATCTAGTGTGACAACCAAAGCACTCTCAAATTTTGCAGGAAGTACAATGACAGTGGACGAAGCACATAGAGATCCATATGGACTACATCAGATACTTAGTATAGGATCGGGTCATTGATTTGTAGTTCTGTCCTTCAGCAGAACAAACTGCAGACATCTTCACCAAGACATTTATTGAGCAAAAGTTTCACTCTTTGCGCGATTGTCTTGGAGTGAAGAACACAGTTGCTTAGCAACTATCTTTTTTTCCTCTTTTCTTTTGATTACATTGTATTTTGACGGGGGGGTTTTCCCACGAGGTTTTCCTTATTTCCTCAATTTTACTACAAGTTGCATTGTATTTCGGGTGACCTTTGGCCTTAGTTGCCAGGGCCCATTTTCTATTTTTCCCATAGTGGTGTTTAGGAGGGGTGTTAGAGGTACTACACACCTAGGACCTTTATTATTGGCACATGCACACAGTTAGAGCATGGGACTACATGTAAGATCCTTTCTGCATGATTTACTCCCTAATTTGCTCCTCCTCTCACTCCGCAACTGGCTAGTTCTTCTGCATGATTTACTCCTCCTTTCACTTCGCAACTGGATAGTTCTCTCTGGAACTTGCTGTAGGTGCTAAGTCCTCTCATTAATCACGACTATGGTGCATTACCTTGGGATCTTCACCTACTAATGCTATATCATGAGCATTGTAACCTATTTTCTAAATCAATAATTCTTTTTGTTCTTTCAACTTTCTTTTAGTGTTTTTGCTCTGTAAAGCTGTGTGTTCAACATTTACTAGCTAGATTCATCTGTGCAGGTTTTCTAACACATTTACAATTCCCATTTCATTGCAGACATTGGGAATATGTTTCTTGAATTTGGGATGGGATTGCATATTTTTACTAACTTTTGTAAGTTATTTAATGGCAGAAGTGTCCTTAGACACGTAATTTTTTTAATCAGAAAAAAACAATTACATAAATGATTTGCAAGAGCTTACACCCGAACAACCAAACAGTCTTGCAATGAGCTATTTATAAGCTCCATGTCCTAACTACCTCTAATTATGGATCACTTATTAAATAACAAGTGCCCATTTACAATAAATGCTATTCAATCAACTAGCTAACTAATCTCCTATAATAGAGCCTAAGATACGACACATTTGGAGAGTCATATCTAGTTACAACAATATGCTAATTCTAAAAATCTCCATTAAATAATTAAACATTCTAGAATAATAATTATTAATTTAATATCTTAAATTAATAATTATTTTGTTCTAATTTTATAACCTATGATAAAAATTGTATTTTTGGATCATCTAACATTCCCCCCTATGATCCAAAGATACATTACAACAAATACCAAGTTCATCCCTGAACTTAGTAAATTTTATTCTGCCAAGCGGTTTGGTGAAAATGTCGGAGATCTGATCTTCGGAAGGACAATAAATTGGTTTGAGGACATCTTTGGCAATGAGCGACCTGATATGATGATACTTGGTGTCCACATGCTTTGTCTCTGAATGAAAAATTGGGTTCTTGGCAAGTTTGATGGCTCACTGGCTGTCAATGAACAATGATGTAGCTTCTCCCTGAGAAATGCCCAAGTCCTGCAAAATTCGGCACAACCAAACAATTTCACATGCTGCTTCCCATGCTGAAATGTACTCTGCTTCTGCTGAAGAAGTGGCCACTGTAGCTTGTTTTTTACAACTCCAAGATACTGATGATGATCCCATATTCATTAAATAACCTGATGTTGATGCTCGATCATCAATACTCCCAGCAAAGTCGGTATCAGAATATCCACCAAGTACAAAATTTTTAGTCTTTGTGTAAAGAAGACCAAAACCTTTTGTTCCTTGGATATATCGAAGAACTCTTTTGGCTGCATTCCAGTGGCTGTCTCGTGGTTCCTGCATAAAACGTGAAAGAATACTAACTGCATAAGATAGATCAGGACGAGTATTTGTCAAATAAATCAAGCTGCCAATCAACTGTCTGTAAGTTGTACTGTCCACCTTTCCCCCCCTTCAAATTTTGAAAGTTTCAAGTTTTGCTCCATGGGGGTGAGAACGGGCTTGCAATCTTGCATGCCAAATCACTGAAGAACCTCTGCGGCATACTTACTCTGAGAAATGAAAATATGATGTGGACGTTGGAAGACTTCAACTCGAAGATAGTAGTGAAGTAATCCCAAATCTGTCATCTTAAAACCTGCATGTAACTCCTTTTTTACCTGTGCAATATGATCATCATGATTACCAGTGATGATCAAATCATCGACATACATAACAAGAATTACCAGATATTTGCCCTGTTGTCGCACATACAAAGTATCATCATATTCACTGCGATGAAAACCAAATTTCTTAAGGTAATCATCCATCTTTGCATACCAGGCTCGGGGAGCTTGTTTTAACCCATATAAAGCCTTGATCAATTTCCAGACTTTATGTTCTTGTCCTTCCACTTCAAAACCTAGTGGTTGGGTCATATACACGTCCTCCTGTAAATCCCCATTGAGAAAAGCACTTTTCACATCCATTTGATGAACCTTCCATCCTTTTTGAGCGGCCAATGCAAGTGTTAATCGGATGGTGTTCCATTTAGCTGTTGGAGCAAAGGTTTCTTCATAATCAATGCCTTCCTGCTGCGCAAAACCTTTTGCGACAAGTCGTGCTTTATACTTGTCAAGTTCACCCTTCTGATTATAATTAATTTTGTAAACCCATTTGCATCCTATGGGTTTAACATTTGGTGGACAATCAACAAGTTTCCAAGTCTTGTTATCAATTACTGCTTTATATTCGTCAACCATAGCCTGTTGCCATTCTTTATGTTTTACTACCTCTTTGTATGTGGAAGGTTCAGTAAAATCATTTGCTATCAAGGCAAAATTGCCTTCACTTCTATGTGCCCTTCTGGTGCCAGTTTTATTCTGTTCATCAGCCTTTACATCTTTCAAAAGTTGAACTGCCCATTTCGAAAGTTGGTGCTCACTTGTTTGTGCTTCTGTAAAGTCCCCATCATTGTAAAGAGGATTAATATAAACTGATGTACGTCGTTCAGGTGAAGAATGTGGAGACTCACTGTCTGAAGAGCTGCTGCTGCTTGGAGATGCGGATGAACTGCTAGAAGAACCAGATGATGTTGTTGATGTAGATGGACTGGATGACTCATCTTCAGAGGAAGGAAAATCAAGTTCATACCAATTTGGTGAAGCTGGTTCACTTTACATTTTTCCATTTCTTTTACTTCCCTTAGTTTCTAATTTGTGAAGAAGAGTTTCAATTTCTTCAGCACTCTTACTCTCTGTTTCATCAAAAATGACATCCCTGCTCAAGCAGGCTGCTATTTCTCTCTCTTCAGCTGACGCCGAGTATAGAGGAGTAGTCAGCATCACCATTCAGGCTCTGTGGCTACAATGCTTCCTCAATGAGTTGGGCATCTAGTTCCACCAGCCCACTGTCATCTAGTGTGACAACCAAAGCACTCTCAAATTTTGCAGGAAGTACAATGACAGTGGACGAAGCACATATAGATCCATATGGACTACATCAGATACTTAGTATAGGATCGGGTCATTGATTTGTAGTTCTGTCCTTCAGCAGAACAAACTGCAGACATCTTCACCAAGACATTTATTGAGCAGAAGTTTCACTCTCTGCGCGATTGTCTTGGAGTGAAGAACACAGTTGCTTAGCAACTATCTTTTTTTCCTCTTTTCTTTTTATTACATTGTATTTTGACGGGGGGGTTTTCCCACGAGGTTTTCCTTCTTTCCTCAATTTTAGTACAAGTTGCATTGTATTTCGGGTGACCTTTGGCCTTAGTTGCCAGGGCCCATTTTCTATTTTTCCCATAGTGGTGTTTAGGAGGGATGTTAGAGGTACTACACACCTAGGACCTTTATTATTGGCACATGCACACAGTTAGAGCATGGGACTACATGTAAGATCCTTTCTGCATGATTTACTCCCTAATTTGCTCCTCCTCTCACTCCGCAACTGGCTAGTTCTTCTGCATGATTTACTCCTCCTTTCACTTCGCAACTGGCTAGTTCTCTCTGGAACTTGTTGTAGGTGCTAAGTCCTCTCATTAATCACCACTATGGTGCATTACCTTGGGATCTTCACCTACTAATGCTATATCATGAGCATTTTAACCTATTTTCTAAATCAATAATTCTTTTTGTTCTTTCAACTTTCTTTTAGTGTTTTTGCTCTGTAAAGCTGTGTGTTCAACATTTACTAGCTAGATTCATCTGTGCAGGTTTTCTAACACATTTACAATTCCCATTTCATTGCAGACATTGGGAAGATGTTTCTTGAATTTGGGATGGGATTGCATATTTTTACTAACTTTTGTAAGTTATTTAATGGCAGAAGTGTCCTCAGACACGTAATTTTTTTAATCAGAAAAAAACAATTACATAAATGATTTGCAAGAGCTTACACCCGAACAACCAAACAGTCTTGCAATGAGCTATTTATAAGCTCCATGTCCTAACTACCTCTAATTATGGATCACTTATTAAATAACAAGTGTCCATTTACAATAAATGCTATTCAATCAACTAGCTAACTAATCTCCTATAATAGAGCCTAAGATACGACACATTTGGAGAGTCATATCTAGTTACAACAATATGCTAATTCTAAAAATCTCCATTAAATAATTAAACATTCTAGAAAAATAATGATTAATTTAATATCTTAAATTAATAATTATTTTATTCTAATTTTATAACCTCTGATAAAAATTGTATTTTTGGATCATCTAACATTCCCCCCTATGATCCAAAGATACATTACAACAAATACCAAGTTCATCCCTGAACTTAGTAAATTTTATTCTGCCAAGCGGTTTGGTGAAAATGTCGGAGATCTGATCTTCGGAAGGACAATAAATTGGTTTGAGGACATCTTTGGCAATGAGCGACCTGATATGATGATACTTGGTGTCCACATGCTTTGTCTTTGAATGAAAAATTGGGTTCTTGGCAAGTTTGATGGCTCACTGGCTGTCAATGAACAATGATGTAGCTTCTCCCTGAGAAATGCCCAAGTCCTGCAAAATTCGGCGCAACCAAACAATTTCACATGCTGCTTCCCATGCTGAAATGTACTCTGCTTCTGCTGAAGAAGTGGCCACTGTAGCTTGTTTTTTACAACTCCAAGATACTGATGCTGTTCCCATATTCATTAAATAACCTGATGTTGATGCTCGATCATCAATACTCCCAGCAAAGTCGGTATCAGAATATCCACCAAGTACAAAATTTTTAGTCTTTGTGTAAAGAAGACCAAAATCTTTTGTTCCTTGGATATATCGAAGAACTCTTTTGGCTGCATTCCAGTGGCTGTCTCGTGGTTCCTGCATAAAACGTGAAAGAATACTAACTGCATAAGATAAATCAGGACGAGTATTTGTCAAATAAATCAAGCTGCCAATCAACTGTCTGTAAGTTGTACTGTCCACCTTTCCCCCCCTTCAAATTTTGAAAGTTTCAAGTTTTGCTCCATGGGGGTGAGAACGGGCTTGCAATCTTGCATGCCAAATCACTGAAGAACCTCTGCGGCGTACTTACTCTGAGAAATGAAAATATGATGTGGACGTTGGAAGACTTCAACTCGAAGATAGTAGTGAAGTAATCCCAAATCTGTCATCTTAAAACCTGCATGTAACTCCTTTTTTACCTGTGCAATATGATCATCATGATTACCAGTGATGATCAAATCATCGACATACATAACAAGAATTACCAGATATTTGCCCTGTTGTCGCACATACAAAGTATCATCAGATTCACTGCGATGAAAACCAACTTTCTTAAGGTAATCATCCATCTTTGCATACCAGGCTCGGGGAGCTTGTTTTAACCCATATAAAGCCTTGATCAATTTCCAGACTTTATGTTCTTGTCCTTCCACTTCAAAACCTAGTGGTTGGGTCATATACACGTCCTCCTGTAAATCCCCGTTGAGAAAAGAACTTTTCACATCCATTTGATGAACCTTCCATCCTTTTTGAGCGGCCAATGCAAGTGTTAATCGGATGGTGTTCCATTTAGCTGTTGGAGCAAAGGTTTCTTCATAATCAATGCCTTCCTGCTGCGCAAAACCTTTTGTGACAAGTCGTGCTTTATACTTGTCAAGTTCACCCTTCTGATTATACTTAATTTTGTAAACCCATTTGCATCCTATGGGTTTAACATTTGGTGGACAATCAACAAGTTTCCAAGTCTTGTTATCAATTACTGCTTTATATTCGTCAACCATAGCCTGTTGCCATTCTTTATGTTTTACTACCTCTTTGTATGTGGAAGGTTCAGTAAAATCATTTGCTATCAAGGCAAAATTGCCTTCACTTCTATGTGCCCTTCTGGTGCCAGTTTTATTCTGTTCATCAGCCTTTACATCTTTCAAAAGTTGAACTGCCCATTTCGAAAATTGGTGCTCACGTGTTTGTGCTTCTGTAAAGTCCCCATCATTGTAAAGAGGATTAATATAAACTGATGTACATCGTTCAGGTGAAGAATGTGGAGACTCACTGTCTGAAGAGCTGCTGCTGCTTGGAGATGCGGATGAACTGCTAGAAGAACCAGATGATGTTGTTGATGTAGATGGACTGGATGACTCATCTTCAGAGGAAGGAAAATCAAGTTCATACCAATTTGGTGAAGCTGGTTGACTTTACATTTTTCCATTTCTTTTACTTCCCTTAGTTTCTAATTTGTGAAGAAGAGTTTCAATTTCTTCAGCACTCTTACTCTCTGTTTCATCAAAAATGACATCCCTGCTCACAATGAATTTTCCATTGGTCAAAAGACGATACCCTTTCTTCTCATCAGAATAGCCAATCATTGTGCATTTTAAACTTCTTGAGTCAAGCTTAGTTTGTTTTTCTTTCGGAACTAAGGCATAACACACTGACCCAAAAACTCTAAGATGTTTAACTCGAGGTTTGAAACCAAACCAAGCTTCATAAGGTGTGATTCCGTCTAAAGAAGCAGTTGGAGATCTGTTTCTTAAGTAGACAGCTGTATGTATTGCTTCCGCCCAATATGTTGGACTTAACCTCTTGAAGGTGAACATGGATCTCGCCATTCCTAACAAAGTGCGATTCATTATTTCGACTACTCCATTTTGCTGTGGAGTGTAAACATTGGTGAGATATCGTCTTATGCCATTTTCACTGCAATACGTTTTGAATTCATTTGAAGTGAATTCTCCCCCATTATCCGTCCTGAGAGTACCTATCTTTTCTTTGACTTCATTTTCAACAAGTTGGCGAAAAATTTTAAACTTATCAAATGCTTCTGACTTGTTCTTCAAGAAGTAAACCCAAGTCATTCTGCTGAAATCATCAATGAATAGTAAGAAATATTTGCAACCACCAAAGGAAGTTTGTAGTGGACCACAAACATCACTGTGAACTAGTTGTAGCCGCCTGTTTGCATGCCATGAACTTGTTGGAAAAATTTCTCGATTTTGTTTGCCATAAATGCAAGCTTCACATTTTGCATTTTCCCTTTTGAATGTGCGAATTCCTTTAACCATTCCTTGTTTCTGCAATTGAGAAAGACTCTCAAAATTCAAATGTCCATATCTTACATGCCATAGTCTGATAGGTGAAATACCTGTAGTCACTGCCCCTGCAAAATCAGAATGCCTTGGAATAACTGTTCCTTTCATCCGTAACAGGTTTCCATCTTCATAACCTGTCATAACTGTTTTCATGTTCTGTTTCACTGAATTAATCTTCACTAAACCATCTTCCATAATCATCTGATGTCCTGCTTGTTGAATCGTGACTAAAGAGAGAAAATTTTTCTTGAAACTAGGTACATACCATACATTGGAAGTCAATTTTTCTCCAAAGTCAGGGAGAAAAACTTTTACGACTCCTTTTCCATAAGGAGTATGTTTTGTATCATCAGCAAGAAAAATTGAATTAAGTTGGCATTCTTGAAAATTCCAGAAAAAATCACGTCGACATGTCATGTGCTGAGTTGCCCTGGAATCCAAGATCCAGGCGTCTTCATAGTCACTTCTAAGATGAGATGAAATTTGTGATGCTGGTGAGGAAGTAAAAACATATTCTGAGCTGTCGTCATCTTGATCATTTGCAAATTGTGCTGAATGTTGCTGAAACTTGGGAATTTTATTAAGTGAAGTTCGACAATCTTCAGCATGATGGCCAACTTTGTTACATCTTCGACACACAATTTGACTTAAGTCTCTTCCTCGTCCTGAAGATTGTCCTCTGCCTCTGCTTTGACCTCTATTTGGAGATTGTCCTCTACCTTGACTATTATATCCTTGTGCTTGAAAATTGCCTCTTCCTTGGTTGTTTCCTCTACCTTGAAAACTATTTCTTGCTCCTCTGTTAAAATTGTTGCGTCTACTTTGGCTTCGACCTCGATTATGTGCTACTTGATTCTGATTCCAACTGCCTCTTCCTCGAGAACTATCTGATGACTTACTTGTGTTGGCTTCTGTGAGAAAAACATCTTCACCAACTTTCTTCTTCTTCCCAAAAGTTTTATCATGTTGACTTAACATTTCACAAAGTTCATCAAACTTTAGTTTTTCTAATTTCCCAGTTACTTGTAAAGTCTCTAAAAAATGCGTATAGGAAGAAGGAAGCCCAATAATTACAATTGTGACCATAAAGCTATCATCAATTGCGGGAAAACCAACATTAATAATTTCTTGCTTAATATTCTTAAGTCGGGAGAGATATTCAAGAATATCACCATCTTCAGTTAATTTTTGTTGCAACAATTTTAACTGTAGATCAACCTTCTTTGATTCTGGTTGAGTATCAAAGAGGCCTTTAAAAGTTTTCAAGACAGTCCATGCATCTGTGGCATTCTCTATATGTACATACATTTCATCATTCACAGACGATTTAATAAGAGCTAAGGCTTTAGCATTCTTGATTTCCCATTTTGCCAGTGGATCTGCATCTGTGGGTTTATTCGGCTTAACATCTCCATCACATATTCCTTGCCATAATTCATTGTAAATGAGTGTGCTTTCAATAAGACGATGCCACGTTTCATAAGATTTGGTGCCTTCAAGTTTGTCAGAATCAGAAAATAAGTTAATCAACTTAGACATTTTAGCGATGAAGAGACGCACCAAGAAGCAGAACAGAAAGGACAAGATAGGAAACACAACACACCACGCAAAAAACACGATCTATCGGGGCTTGGCCTTGACCCTCGAATAGTCGTCAAAACAGGAGAATATTGACTGAGCTTTGCACTTGGCTCCAGTCAATTTCTCAAATTTTTACAGGGCAACTTTCAAAATTTGACTTTTTACAATGGTGCTTTGCACAATCTGGTAAAAAAAATTTAGCCCCCCTCAAAGTAAAATTACTTTGAGTTACATTTATCTCCTTCGAAAAATTACAAAAATAACAAACTCCTTATTGCTCCAAAAAATTACAATCACCTTAACAAATGTTACAAGACCCGTATTACTCCAATAACAATAAATTCCCAAAATTACAAATCATTAGATCTCTCCAAACTTATCACTCCATTACATAAGGAACTAGAAATACTCCTTATGTCTCCTTAAAATTCCATAAGGACTTTATAAACACTCTTTTAAAAAAGCATTTACATACTACCCATTAAAGATAATTATTAAAACTTTATGAAATCACTTGAATTCACGTTTCTGGAAATGCACTTTTTCCACACAAAACCTTTAAAATATTACTCCACTAAGAGTGTTTTAAAAAAAAGTTGACTTTGGCTCGATTTGGAGAAAGCTCGAATCATTTGAGGATGGCATTCTTTCTTGCATGCAAACCTTCTCCAAACTGGAGCAACCGTCCTCCAACACAAGAGCCTTCGGGCAAGTCGCCTATGATCTGGCAACGAGCAGTCCAACGCAGCCAACCCAGATATGAAGAGCTTTTCTACCGTTCTGGACACCGGCGGTAACCTAGTGTGGATCAAGTGCAATTCTGTTGACTCCTCAATAATTCCAATTCGTTTTGTTCTTTTATGGCTCAATCGGCTCTCTACATAGATCGCAGAAAATAGGCACTGTCGACATACATATAACCAAAATGAAACCAAAAATTCAGGCAGTGGGTGTTTCGTGTCCGGCCCGGGCGAGCAAAAGGATTTATGCCAATACAAACTGCGTAATCGTGAATTTTATATGAAGCGTTTGATAATGCGGCAACAGATTTTTCTGTTTCAAATAATGGATCTACTCTTGACGATGTAATAGCCAGAGTTGTCACAATTGGCTTCCTCTCACACCAATTCAAATATACAGCAATCGATGCGAGAATGCTCAACGCAGGGTATTTGAGCATGAACAGATGTCAACCATTCTTATAAAAAATGCAGAATCCATTGAATGTTTGGAAAAGATTTAAAAAAAACAAATATACAGCGCTGTCCCTTTTTTTTATGTTTTTATTCACTCAACCAATTTGAAAAAAAATCATACAGATTTGCATTTGCAGCTTTTTGTTTAAAAATGATTTTAGAATTGGAAGATCTAAAATCAATAAAAAATTATTGCAAATTTCATACCAATCTTTTGCTGATCACTTCAATGGATTTGAGTTTTTCCACGATCTGATAGAGCTGGAATCTCCTCCTCAAATCAACTGCTAGAATCTCTTCCTCAAATTAACTGCTGGAATCTCTTCCTAAAATTAACTGTAGCATTACTGGAGCTCTGATACCACAATAATGGCAGAAGTGTCCTCACACACGTAATTTTATTAATCAGAAAAAAAACAATTACATAAATGATTTGCAAGAGCTTACACCCGAACAACCAAACACTCTTGCAATGAGCTATTTATAAGCTCCATGTCCTAACTACCTCTAATTATGGATCACTTATTAAATAACAAGTGTCTATTTACAATAAATGCTATTCAAACCAACTAGCTAACTAATCTCCTATAATAGAGCCTAAGATACGACACATTTGGAGAGTCATATCTAGTTACAACAATATGCTAATTCTAAAAATCTCCATTAGATAATTAAACATTCTAGAATAATAATTATTAATTTAATATCTTAAATTAATAATTATTTTATTCTAATTTTATAACCTATGATAAAAATTGTATTTTGGGATCATCTAACATTACTTAATTATATAATTAATTTAATATATGTGTTAGTTTATTTACTAGTTTTTAGAGGTTTATGGGTGTATTTTCTGGTTTGATTTGTTTAGATAAGTTTGGGAAGTTTTATATCTTTATTTTCTGGTTTGATTTATAGACAAATTTTGTTGGAATTATAAGTTTGGGTGGGAACTCTCCACACCTCAAATATTTTAGGTTTTTGCTGAGCATTGAATGTATACATGTATTCAAAAACCCAATTTAAAAAAAAGAAAAAAAGAAAAAAAAATTAACCAATTTATTTTTTTGCAAGATTCACATCCAAACTCCAAAATGTCTAGTAATTAAACAATCCCCACAATTATTACTTTTTAATAAAATAAAATAATATCGAATAATTTGTTAAAATTTAATATTTTTTAATAAAAAATTTTTAATATTTAATTTAATAATAAATATAATGAAAATATTTTAATTAAGTTAGCCTTTGATATTTTTTGTTCCATCTCCCCTAACATTCTAGAAATTTCAATGTAATAATAATTAAAAAAAAAATTCCTTCTTCCCTAACATTTTAGATTTTAGATATTTCAATATCATAAGTGAGGTGGGGAGGCTTCTCTCCAAGCTTTTTGAGCATAGGAATAATATCTTAAATCAAACTAAATAATTCGTTTTCTTTAGGTCCGGTAGACCAAAGTTTGCTCTAAGTGGACGTTAACCATCATCATCATCAATAATAAACAATTAATATTTAAATTTTCATATTAATATAATATTTCAAAACATTTTATATATAATTTCAAGCTTTGTACTCCATTTCTTTCCTTATTTAATAACTCTAATTTATATATTAACCTCAGAAATGATTGTAAACATGGAAAAAATACTACTATGAAGAGAAAATGACAAATACAAAACTTTCATACTTATAAAATTTATAAATTATCAGTCTATTCAAAGTATTCAAATTCCTCTCCATTGTGGTGACGAACATGGAACATTTTCGGGTAATTTTTTCCCTCCCAATCGGCAGTTATGACAATGAGATGTGTTGGGCAAGTAGAGGATCAAGGTGCATGGGTTTTAATAACCACGACATTGGTAATTGTGAGCACTTTCAGGGGTTGGGAGATGACAATTGGTTTTGTAGAAGGAATTGCCTGCGACGGATCTACGGGTGGCCTTACTAGAAAGCCGAGCCTGTGCATTGGTTGGTTGGTGTGAGACCTCATTTGTGTTCTAGATGTATGAGGATGGTTGAGGATGGTGAAGTCTGACTTTTAATTGTTTTTCAAGTGGTAATTTGGGACTTAAGATTAAATCGCTTTAAAGATTCGATTATCTCAATGGTACTGATCTGTGTTGAGGGAAAGTTCAGAGAGGAGCTTCGTCGGTTGACTAGGCGATGCAATGAATAAGATGTTGTACTAGGCACTCATGAGTTTCCTCAAGTAATTTAGTTTCTAACCCATTCCGTGGGAACTTATGTGTGGAATTCTCTAGGTGGATGGTTCATCTATTAGTTATGCCCATTTGAATTAGTGTTACGCTCTAAGGGGGAGAGGTCTGGGTGGTTGTGCTTCTTTCTTTCATGGCGCTTTTCCTCTGGAGGTCTCATGTTTCGTGTGTTGCGTGTTGGTGTTGGTGATGACTCCCTCGAGCAAAGTCACAAAGGGAGGGCCTTGCTAGAAGTGGCATTTTATTGACAAGGCTTGACATGATATTCGTGCGAAGGCTGCTCTTGCGGTACACCTCTCAGCACGATGTGGATAGTGCAAATTCTAGCCTTTTGTTATACCCAAAGGAGTTTGTAGCATATCGTGGCATATCTAAGGGCTTTTGAAGGGTTTTGGGATGCTATCTATTGCTTGAGAATGACAGAGAAAGGTGACAATATACCCTCTTGTTTCTAAGCTAGTGCGGGGTGGTGGGAAAAGATCTTCCTATCTAATAGTTGAGGGGTCTTTGCTGTGGGCCTAGGAAGCGCATTCGAGGGCCTTCCATGGAGATGTAGAGAAGAAAACTGATAAAATATGAGAATCTAGATTGATTTATTAATCAAATGTAATTACATATATACGAGAGGTGTTGTCTCAAGATAGGTACGCTATCTTGGACACACAATCTATTGGTTGAGAGATTATCTCAACCACACACCAATCTAGGAAATATATCCTAACTACTAGGAACAGACTCCTTTACTTAGTAAGAATCAAAACTGAGACAAGTAGGAATTATATATTCCAACACTCCCCCTTAATGAGTACTTGTCTCCATACCAATCTGTAAAATCTAGTTGTGGTCAAACATAAAAAGAATATGTTGATGTCCATATAAAGGAGCAAGCATCCTCCGGAATGCATGGCTACTAACCGGTGCAACCGCCAGTCTTGTAGGATGTCTTTCACATACATGGTTCTTCCAATCATTATAACCATACAAACCCTGTTCCTGTACCTGTAAATCCCCCTCGAATATCATCATGGGTTTTATTGGATTACCCGTAACCATGATATGGGTTTTATTGGATCACCCTCAACCATTCCTCCAAGGGCTCTCAACCACCAAGGCTAAACACAACCACTAAGGTTCACCTCAACTGTTATGGGCCACAAATCTACGACTAGGGCACTCCAGCCACTCTGGGCTACGAACATGCCACTAGGGTACTCCAACCACTAAGTCTCACCAAAGACCTGACCCAATGAGGCCGAGGGTTTTCTTGGCTAAACCTAAACCAAGCCAACAGGAATATTTGTCCCACTTCACTCTTACATGTGTTTTCTGGCTTACCACAAACTGACACTGCAAATACAAAGTGGTTTTTAGATTACCACGAACTGTATGGGGATACACATTCCTTACAAGGCTTACAACACAACTCCAACTCTTGGAGTTACCAGGTACATACATTACAAAGACCACTACAAAACATCCTAGACTTGCTTACATTACAACATAATAGAGTCTATTCCACAAACTCACACTTTCACCTCGTTGTCCATCATCGTTTAATCATTGTTGCTGCACATTTCACATCTTGGGCATCTTTTTCTTTGTCAATTAAATCTTGGAACTCCATACTTAACCTGTCATCATTTGTTAGAGTCACAAATTCTAACAAAATAACTTTACCTAAATTGAGTTAGCTAGGCTCAATAAGGCACAATAATTTTATCCAAGACATAAAAAATAAACTTTCAAGTTGAAAAAATATCAAATTTCTCTATCTCTGCCCAACATGACTTTTGACCACTATTTACAAACAAAAACAATAACACGACAACCGGCTCTCCATTCAATTGAACGCTAGAAAACTCCAGATCTGCTTCTGGAGATTGCCTATCTGCATAGATTTCGCCCTTAAATTAAGAGTAAACACTCCTCAAACCCTTATACGTTCAGAATTAAGCATGAAACCCCTTAAAACCTGAAATTTTAAGGCCAAAACCATGGATCGAAGCCAAACATGGATGCGTCGGCCAAGGGTTTACGACCTGTAGGGAGCCCAGAAGCAGAGAATTTTGTCCTTCCTTCCACCAAGTAATACAAAAATTTCCTCCACCATAAAAAAACTGCAAATATGATTACAATGCACAAATAATAAAAAAATCCTAGATTCAAAAAAAACAACATTCGCCTTCTTAAGCTCAAGGACTTCTCCAACTTCTCGAGTCCACTGCGGCGAGTTTCTTCGGCTTTCGTCCCCAAAGGAGACCGAAAAGATGGCGTGGAATCGCATCCGAACTCATTAAATTGAAGATCACCAAAGGCTCGGCTCCAAGCAATGATGTTTTTCGCAGTTCGCTTTATAGTGCTCACAACAGCAGAAGCAATCACCAGCTTAGTGAATATAACCACACAATAGAGCACAACAAGCATCTTGTTGATACAATCTGCAATTTCTTCTACGCTTAGAATGCGAGGAGAGTGAATGTCATAGACACCAGGAGCGATTCCAACATCATATTTCACACCCTCTCAGAAAACTAAGAGAAGTTTCTCATTGAAATGAGAATTCTCAATGGTGATGACTTCGACATCTATATCAATCATGGAATGAATAATGTCATTGAAGTTTGAGTAGCACATGTGAGTATGGACTTGAGTGGTATCTTGCACACCACAATTAGTGATGTGGAATCCGTGTACAACCCAATCCAGGTAATAAGTATGTTCAGTGTTGCGTAGAGGCAAACCTTCTCTAAGTTCTGCCTCGTCAATTTGAATCACCTTAATTCCACCCGCTTCCAAATATTTCACCTCATCGTTGATGGGAAGGCAATTTGCATGCAAGTTTCCGATATTTGTTGATCATTTTCAACAAAGGACCAATTCAAAATTGTCACTGGGCTAGTGAGCATCCCCTTCATGGGTTGAGCAGTCATACAAATCCATCGATCCACCATACCACTGTCCAAAATCCATTGATTCGCCCCCACCAGCGATTCAAATCCACCGATGCTCTCGCTACCACAGGCAAACTTGAAACGCTCCTCTGGCGGGCGTAAATAAATAAACAAACCTAAAATTATAAAAATAAATAAAATATTATTTTATTTCCTCAGCCCAGGATGGGCCAACCTTCCTCAGCCCAGGGCGGGCCAAGCCCACGAGGGGCTAGACCCTCATAGCTCTGATACCATGATAAAATATGAGAATCCAAATTGATTTATTAATCAAATGCAATTACATATATACAAGAAGTGTTGTCTCAAGATAGGTATGCTATCTTGGACACACAATCTGTTGGTTGAGAGATTATCTCAACCACACACCAATCTAGGAAATAGATCATAACTACTGGGAACAAAATTCTTTACTTAGTAAGAATCACAACTGAGACAAGTAGGAATTAGATATTCCAACACAAACCCTGACACGATGGGGGCAAAAGGGGCCATGGAGACAACCCTTAAGGGGCATGCTATTTGATGAAGGAGAGCTCAAGCAACCTCACTATGGTTCACTTAGGAGAGTAGATTTACCATCTCCTTTTGATTCTATAGAAGCCCAAATTTTCCTTGTGGAAGAAACTGTTGACCAACAGTCATTGCAAGACTCTCTCTGTTGCAACCAAAATTGATGGCAAGATGGGATGGGCAGCTTTGAAGGTCGCATGTCTCATACGGAATCCCATGTTCATGATGCTTTTCATCCCCTAGACGAAAGTGGTAACACTGTTGAAGATATCAGAGAACGCAGACACAGAATTGAACACAAACACACAAGCTTGGATTTCACATTGCCAAATAATGATTTTATACACGGTGATGAAGGTTCTCGAATGTCGGTGGTGATGGCTTCCTCAGGAAGCTAACTGAACTCTTGAAACCCTTTCCTGAACTCTCCAAAAGAAACTAGATGGAAACTAGACAGCGCATTGAATGCACATGGTGGTTGGAATTAATGTTTTCCAACACTCCCCCTTAATTCCAACCATATGACAAACACAAAAAAAACACTATAGCACAATACATAAGACATTGTAAGCATAATCTTAATTGACATGCCCGCTGGTATAAGTCTCAGCTAGGCTTACAATATAATCTGGATTCTCTACAACACAGAATTTGATAACACATTCTTCATTTTTGCCTTCTTGTTAAAGGGTCCATGCTTGTTCATTTGATGATGCAGTTTCATCTTCACTTTTCTTGCTTTCCTTATGAGCTCCTTCAATTTCTCTTTGCTTATGTACTTAACAACCTCTTCTGGATTGGGATGCAAGGCAACATCCTGAACAATGAAAACAAGGTAATCTGATTCATGCTCTCCCCACTTTCCATCACAAGGAGCCTTGTAAAGTATGTGACCAAGTTCCTCTTCATCCACCAAAATGCACTCATCTTCAAACATGTGCGGTGTTTGAACAACATCCTTGTTTCCATCCTCCATTATCAAAACCATCTTAGTAGTAGATTCAATCAAATTTCTAACAATTAGGTTTTGGGAAAAGCATGTTTTGCTTTGAGTAATTGGAGGATCATGTGGAATAGACTACGCATCAACAACACCATTATGTTTATCAAATACTTCTTCAGACTAAAAAATACTACCTGAATACAAAATATTACCCAGCCCAAAAATAATTCCAAATGGACACTCTGAAAAAACAACATCAAAAAAATCACTATCAAACATTATTCGACTCATTTCTCCACTTCCTTATGCTGGGAAAAAACACACCTATAATCTTTCAATAAGCAAAAGTGCTAACACTCAACCATGCCTTAAAGTTTCACGATTTTGTCTGCCAACCCCCTTCTAGTTTCATTGTAAGTATGTAACAACAACAAGACAAAATTAGCTCACCATGGGTGCCAGCTTAGACTTAAATGTAGGACAGGTGACCATAAATGATTTTACAGAGACTTCTTCCATGAAGCTAACTCTCAAATCTTAATTATATCAGTATACATTTATTATTTCAATACTCTAATCTTTTCTCTTCCATTTCTGTAAATCGGTGTCTTAAGCTCTGAAGATTCACATGTCGAATTATTTGCCACAAGTAATTCCTCACAAACTGGAAAGAACAACATCGAGCAACATAGGAAACACTTCAAAATTCAACAAAGCTCCATATGTCAACATAGGAAACACTTTAAAATTCAACAGAGCTCCATATGTCAGAAAGCCCGCAATTTCTTTGGAGCAAATCTCAACAAAACTAGATCATAGAGAATCCTTCTACTTCCATTAAATCCTTCAGTCATTATAGCAATCAAGGACATAAACGTAGGTCATACATAATTTGAAAATAGTGCATCATTCGATGTTTCTAATTTACGGAAGTTCGAACTTAGGACTTTGCATAAAATGAGGGCTTTGTATTAACAATAAAGATAACAGAAATTCATAGACTTATTTTATGGTAAATAGCCCAATATGTAAAATATCCACGTAACTCCAAGTAATTATCAACTTAATTCCAAGTGAAAAAAAAACTTCAACTTTGTTTTTCTCATACCAAATTTCTCATACTATTGTGCAACAACATTTATAAAATCAACTTTACCCTTGGAATATTAAGTGCCTTGTTCGCACAATTTGTTCCAACGAAGGCTCTTTTGAGCTCCAACCTAAAACAAAAAACAGACAAGACGCGACGACTCTCTCCTCTTTTCGTGGCTGGAATAGGGAAATCACATTCAATCGTCTCACATTCAACTGTCTCTTACACAACAACTTCAGCCAATTCGCCCTTCACCAGAGCCTTTACCCACTGCAAATATATTTTTCTGCAAAATTCGAAGAACAAGAAGAACAAAAAGCAACAACATTGCTCAAATCTTCATGGCCCCACAACGCTGCTCAAACCTTTAGCGAATCCTCAAAAAATACTTGTCTAGCAGTATTAATGCTAGCTAGTTCTCAAGTTAGCTCCTCCACGCTGCAACTCTCAACACAAAATCTCCTTCAAATGGCAACAGGTGACTTCACCTTTGATTGGAAATTCTTTACAATCTTCAACATCTTCAATCTTCAACTCAACACATCTTTGACGCTTCCATGGAGCTCACACAGACAATATCACAACGCTACACAGATAAAAATCAAACTTTGAATTAAATGAAGGAGTTGCAGCTCACAGGTGTGTAAAACACCTGGAGACTACACTCAAACAAAGAGGAGACTCTGTCTCTCATTCACTCTACATTACATCAAATGAATATTACAATATTAAATACATCACTAAAAATTAGGTAGTTGTAAACAACCTCCTAAACTCTAGGAACAAATCTTAAACTAAGGAGATGTGTTACAACCATATAACCATTTCTCCATTATTTTTAACTCCCCCCCTTAATGAAGAAAGGGTTATTCTGCACTCCTAACATACCTCTAAATAACTCAAACTTTGCTCGCCGTAGAGGCTTAGTAAAAATATCAGCTAAATTATCACAAGTGTTAGAATACTCCACACATATTTCTTTTGACTGTATCTTTTCTCGAACAAAGTGAAACTGAGTGTCAATATGTTTGGTATTTTTATGGAAAACTGGATTGTATGCAAGCTTTATTTTGCTCTGGTTGTCAGTTTTGATGCTGGTTTCTTCTTTCTGTCCTTCGGCTGCATCGCTAAGCAATCTCCTCAACCAGATGGCTTCGCATGTAGCTGCACACAACACCTGGTACTCAGCTTCACATGATGATAATGCTACAGTACTTTGCTTTTTGCTACTCCACGAAATAACCCTAGATCCAATACTAAATGCATAACCTGTGATGGATCGACGATCATCCAGGTCACCTACCCAATCAGAATCTGAATAACCTCAACTCTATCTGTTTCAGCACTTTCCGGGCCTGCATCATCACTTATTACACTATCTGCTGCTACTTCTTCCTGTTTCCGATCCTGCTCCGGCTCCTCATCTTCGTCACTGTTCATTTCTAGAAGCATACTTCTGGCGCACTCCACAAGAGTTCTGTTCTTGCGTTCTGCTACTCGATTTTTCTGTGGAGTGTGTGGCACTGTGAATTGATGCATAATCCCATGCTGCTTGCAGAAGTTCATGAACTCTCCTAACCTGTATTCCCCCCCTTGGTCCGAGCGGAGAATATTTATCCTCTTTCCTGTTTGGTTCTCTATCATAGATTTAAACTCTTTAAAGTACCAAAAGGCTTGACTCTTTTTACTTAAAAAATACACCCATGAAAACCTAGTGCAATCATCTGTAAACAACAGAAAATAATATGCACCTCCTAAGGACCTAGTTTGCATACGTCCACAAATATCTGTATGCACTAGTTCTAGGATGTCTCTCTCCTTTCTGTTGACATGCAAAGGGACCTCTTCTCTATGCATTTTCTCTAATGCACATCCATCACATTCCAGCTTGACATTATGAAAAACAGGGAGTCCATCGACCATACCTTTCTTCTGAAGTAAGATGAGGTCTTGCAAATTGAGATGTTCAAATCTCTGATGCCAAAGATTTTCGACTATTGATCCAGCTGTAACCATTGCTTTTCGTGGCATACTCTTTGCATCTCTGTACAAATTCCCCACGCGTACTCCTATTGCAACTATTTCCATCTGGCTATCCTTAATGACACAAACATTCTTAAATAATTGCACCTGCATGTCCTGGTCTATGATCATTGAGACAGAGATCAAGTTTTTCTTAATTCCTGGAACATATAATACATTTTTAAGATGTTTAATGTCGCCACTAGGTAGCTTCATAGGAATATCTCCATATCCTTTGATCTCATACCCACTGTCATCTCCTAGAAATTTTTTTGATCCACATGCAGATTCATCAAGAAATTCAAAACAGTCCTTCTTACCGGCCATATGTGAGGATGCGCCAGAGTCGACATACCATATGTCATCCTCATCTCCCATGATGCTGAAAGAGCACAATCGACTGTGAATAGTCGAAAATCATGGCTGTGGTCCTCCTCTCCTCCAACAAAACAACCTTGGTGTTTCCTCTGTTTGCCTCTTCTTTCATCCGTCTACCTCTTATAGCATTCTTTAATCTGATGACCAAGTTTCCCACAATAAAAACATCTCTTAACATAATTATCAGTCATACCTCTGAATGATCTCTTTTGAAAAGAGTTGGCTCCTTTCTGCTGTTGCTGTTGTAGTTGCTGGTGTTGGTGCTGGTGCTGGTGCTGCTTTCCTCTGTACTTTCGCCTCTTCGCCATCAGAGCAAGGTCATTGCTCTGAGTTTTCAGATTCTATCGTCGCTCCTCCTCCTGGAGCAGAATCGCTGTTAGCTCATCAAATGAAGGGGATTTCTCCCTCGCTGACAATCCTGTGATGAATGTCTAGTATTCATCAGTCATTCTGTTCAATGTGAGTGTGACTAGATCTGGGGCAGACACCTTTTCTCCAATAGCTCCCAGTTTGTCACTCAGATCCTTGATTCTGGCCATGAATCTAGCAACGGACTCATTCTGTCCATCTTCAATGCAAACAGCTTGCCTTTGAGTGCCAGAACACGATTTGTATTTTGTGTCTCGTACATGTTCTTGATCGTTGTCCATATATCAGCGGCTGACTTGGAATCTATGATATGTGGGATAAATTGTCCTTAACAGACATCTTCAATATAACTTTTGCTTTCGTTTCTCTTTTATCCCAATCTTGTTCTTGGGTCGCTGTTCCAAATCTCTGCTCATTTCCCAGAACGATCGACCATGCATTTACACTCTCCAGCAAAGTTTGCATTTTGAATTTCCAGTTGGAGAAATTCGATCCATCGAGTTTGCCAGACTCATGGAGGTATGATTCTATACTGTTATTCATTTTCGCCCAACTGAACACTCCAATCGGCCACCACCGGGCAAGTCCGATCTGCTACCACCGAACAGATCAGGAACTTCACTATGCCACCACCGGGCAAGTCCGATCTGCTACCACCGAACAGATCAGGGACTTCACTGTGCCACCACCGGGCAAGTCCGATCTGCTGCCACCGAACAGATCAGAGACTTCACTGTGCCACCACCGGGCAAAAGGCGATCTGCTTCCACCGAACAGATTGAGGAGCTGCACTGTGCCACAACCGGGCAAAAAACCGATCTGCTTCCACCGAGCAGATCACAGAGCTCTGATTGGCCACCACTGGGCAGGTCCGATCTGCTACCTCCGAGCGGATCAAGGAACCTCAATTTGCCACCACCGGGCAAATCAAATCTGTTGCCACCGAGCAAAAATCTCCACGTGCCACCATCGGGCAACTCCGATCTGCAAAGAAAAATTGCAGATTTCAGAGAGAAAGAGGTTGGCTCTTTGGCGCTCTGAACAGCCACAAATCCGCGCCAATTATGGAAAAGAAAAATTCACAATGTGCACAGAAATTGGCGTGATTAACAGCCACGGATCCGCGCCAATTCAGTTACTTTTTACCTGGCACTCTTATCAGCCTCAAACCCGCGCCAATGGGCGCGTCTTTTATTTTAAAAAATGGCGCTCATCTGTTCTATTATGTATTGGCGCGACTGTCTACAAAAAATCCGCGCCAACTGCTGCTTCTTCTGAAAAAAAATGTGCCCCAACCTTTTCTTCAGTTCAGAGATGATCAATCATCTGAGACCCTTCGCTCCAGGTGTTACTGCAGTTCCACCTGATCACACAAATACATTTACATGCTCTCTTTTTTTTTTAGACAAAGTTCGGGTGCTATATATTAATCTGAAAAAAGGAGAAGGCAGTTCGCCATACATATAGTGCTTCCTGAGCATGCTGGATCCAAGGAATTACAAAAAGTTTCTCTTCCTTGATCCTTTTCCTAGTATTCCTGCCTCTGGGGCTTCTTAAACTACTGTAAATCCGGACAAACTGCAGACACCAAAATTTACAACTACATAACATAATTAATCTATCTCTATATGACTGATCTTCCTAGCAGTGGACGCTTCTGGATTAGGATCAGGCTCATTCTGTTTGGCGCTCGAAGAGGAAGGAGCATCTTTGAACTTCTTGTCCATCATGGACTTAAGGAATATAATCGATTCTTCAGCATGGCTACATCTATTGGCCAGGCTGTTAAACTGTTCATATAAGGAGCTGACTCTGTGAAGGAAGAGATTTATCTCAGCCCGATATTTCTCATTAAGAATTCGGTATTGGTCTTCCAGTCTTGTCTCCAGACTGCGCACTTGATCCTCCAGAGCCCTCTGTTGAGCTCGCAGTTCTTCAAATTCAGCCTGTAGATCTCTACAGTGAAAACATTCTTCTGGACGCTCCATTGACGCCGAATGGGTCTTGCCTTTTCTGTTCACTACTTTACCACAGGAGCTCAAGTCTCTTTGCTTGCTGTAAGCAACTTCCAAAGCGCGCACAGGGCTGCTGTGTGTTTGTTGGTTCCCACGGACTGCCTGAGGAGAGGCGGAAGCAGTTTTGCTCTTCTGCTTGCGGGCACAGGCTTTCTCAGTGTGATGGAGAGGCATGTAGCCCGATCTATAAATAGAAGCTAACCACAGGTTAGAGGAGCGGGAAGGAGCCCTACATCTCCCGATGCTCCAGCTCATGGTCAAAAAATTATCATGAATTACACAAGTGGTCTGTCGACAAGGACGACTTTCACCTGCGATTCGCTTGATTCCCATACTCTGAGTAGATCTCCCAATCTTGTTTCTGATCAAAATCTTTCCTACCATACCTGTTCTGCCAACTGAATTGATTGTTTGCCTGCTGTCATAGATTCTGTTATCCACGGTACACTTGCTGTTGACTGGATGAGGAATATTCATGGTAACGGTTGTAAGGAGGAATTATCGTTACAGCACAAGATACCTTTGGGGCGCTCGCAAGCTCTGTTGGCGCACTTGTCAGCCTCCTTATTCAGTCCACGGAGGATATGGTAATAGATGACTTCTTCCAATGAGGCGCTGAGGATCTGGTTCCTATAATTTATCTGCTGAAGCAGAATGTTCGGTGAGCTCAGCCTCTGCGCCATGAGTCTAATAATAATTGCTGAGTCCCCAAGCACTATTACCTTATTTATCCCTAACTTGATCAGCTGAGAGAGGCCCTGGTACAAAGCCAACCCTTCTGCCCTGTTGTTGGACAACTCCCCCAGTCCCCATTCGAACTGAAGAATTCTTTCTCCGTTAGCATTGCAGATTAGACCCCCTGCGCCGGCTTGGCCCGGGTTTGATTTTGAGGCGCCATCAAAAAATAAATAGAACTTATTACAGTTTCTCAGCCAGCTTGCAAATTCGGTTTCCTTTAGCCTCAACTTCCAACCCCTGTTTGTTTCTTTCGTTTGAGTCTTTCCTTGATTTAAATCCTGTGCACTAGTTATGTTCTCTTGGGCATAACTGACCAGGTTCCTCTCTTCCATGCTGTAGTTGTTCATCTCTATCCTACCTTTGATGTGGATTGTGACTGCCTCCAATGCTAAGTGCTTTGCCTTGTGACAGATAGCTCTGATGTTATAGCCTTTCTCCTGGAATACCCTTCTATTTCGTGCCAACCAGATGCGCCATAGGAGGGTTAGAGGAATGGCATTCCATATCCTTTGCGTCAATTTGCTACTCTTCTCTTTCCATGGACAATTCTTTCTCAATTTATGTATTGTATCTGCAATAGTTTCCTGAGGCTCCCATGGAGCATCCCCAATTGAGGCCATCTGTCTCCAGCATTCATCAGCGACCGAGCAATCTATAAACAAGTGTTGTATTGTTTCCTCTGACCTGCAGCAATTCGGACATCTTGATGGTCCCATTATGCCTCTTTTCTTTAAATTTTCTGCTGTTAGTATTTTTCCTTTCAGGAGCAACCATATGAAAAATTTGACCTTGGGGGGTGCTTCTGCTCTCCAGACAATTTTCCATTGGTTCCATATATCCTGAGGGAAGGTGTTGTCACATAGATGCTGGTGCCCCGCTTTGGCCGTGTATTGAGTTCCAGTTGGGTCCCAACGGTAACCATCTTGCTTGCCTTTCTGAATCGGTGCTTTGCTGTGAAGGAGGTTCTTTAAGGCGGCAAGACTGGTTTCTAGCTCCCTAGGGAAAGCCGGGAACTTCCAACCTATCCAAGCTTGAGATTGGGTGTCCCATTGTGATATTTGATCTAGATACCATATTCCTTGTCCATTTAACCAGTTTATGGCAGGGATTGCCTCCACTTTTGATTCAATTGGATGCTGTCCTAGAATTCTGTCTGTGGAGAAATTGATGCTACTCCCCCCTCCTGGGACTTTTGAGATGTTTTGAGACATAAAGGGTATGGCTTTCTTGCATAGTTGCCAAATTTTTGTACTATCTCTGCTTGGAATATTGGTGTCCAAAAGTTGTTGCCTTGAACTGTTCAAGTATTTTGCCTCTAATACCTTCTTCCACCAAGCTATAGGCCCTGTGATCAATCTCCA
Organism: Pinus tabuliformis; assembly: GCA_031772625.1. Taxonomy (NCBI): domain Eukaryota; kingdom Viridiplantae; phylum Streptophyta; class Pinopsida; order Pinales; family Pinaceae; genus Pinus; species Pinus tabuliformis. The sequence goes on from CM062807.1 coordinate 1,290,053,750, forward strand.
TATTATTTTAGCTCCAAGAGCCAAATTCAGCAATTTTGGGGATCTTATTCCTAGTCCTCCCCTTTCCTGAGACTGGATGACATTCTTCCAGCTGACAAGGTTGAATTTTCTTTTTTCCATTTTCCCTCCTTGCCAAAGGAAATGTCTGAGAGCTCTTTCCATTTTGAGATGGAAAACAGCAGGGGCTTGGCATAAAGAAAAACGATAAATGGGTAGAGAGGCCAAACCTGATTTGAGAAGAACAAGCCGTCCTGCTGGGTTCAGCCACATGGTGCCCCATTGTTGGATTTTTCTCTTTATTTTATCAAGGATTTCATTCCATGTGCTAGCTTTCAGCGGTCCCATACTTACTGGCATCCCAAGATAGGTGAAGTGGCTCCAGACAAGCTTGTAAGAGACTCCTAATATACTTGCAATACTATGAATGGTGTGAGTTGAAGTGTTCCAACCATATATGCAACTTTTTTGCTGATTGATCTTTCCCCCTGAGTATTCCATGAATTGGTCTAAGATCTTTTTGAAGCGCCTTGCTATAGTGGTGGACGCTCCTCCAATTAGGAGGGTATCATCCGCAAATTGAGAGTGATTGATGTTCTTTGTTCCTTGCTCAAATTTGATGCCCGTGATTAGACCTATTCTCCTATTGAAGTCCAGGGTTTGGCTAAGGGACTCGGCCATGAGGATAAACAAGTAAGGAGACAAGGGACAGCCTTGCCTAAGACCTCTAGAGGATTGAAAAGCAGCACACGGTCTCCCATTTATCAGAGGAGAGATTCAGGGTTCCGATATGCAGGCTTTGATCATTGTGATGAAGGAGGAGTCAAAACCCATTTTATGGAGAACAGCAAAGAGGAAAGAATGCCTTACCCTGTCAAAGGCATTGGCAAGGTCCAGCTTTAGAACAAATCCTTTCTCCTTTCTGCTTATGCTTGAGTGGATAGCCTCTTGCACAAGAATGATAGAGTCAGAAATGTGTTTATTGGGAAGGAAGCCTCCTTGGTTTTCTGAGATCAGGGATTGAATATGGGGCTTGAGTCTAGTTGATAGGATTTTTGTGATTATTTTGTATGCAGAATTACATAGAGATATTGGCCGAAATCTTGAAAAGGTGGAGGGTCTATTTTCTTTGGGGATTAAGGCTAGGTAGGTGGAGTTGGTAAATCCCCCCATTTTACCTTTCTTTAAAACCCAGTGTATCATCTTTACGAGATCTTTTTTGATCAGCTGCCAATACTCTCTATAAAAGCTGATTGGAAATCCATCAGGTCCTGGGGCTTTATCTGGGTGAAGATTCCAAATCTCTTTTTGGATTTCTTCTTCTTCAACTTCTTTCTTGAGTTTGCTGTTCATTTCTTGTGTGACTCCTTTGGATAGATGTTGTAACAAACTTGAGTAGTCCTCCTCACCTTTATCCTCAGTCACAAGATTCTTGAAGTGATTGGTGGCTGCTTCCTTTATGGATTCCTGGGTATTGTAGTTGTACCCTTCACTATCTTTAATTGTGCTCACAGTGTTTCTAGCCTTTCAAACTATAGCCTATTTATGGAAGTAAGAAGTATTTTTGTCTCCCTCCTGAAGCCAGAGCTGTCTTGACTTTAGCCTCCATTTTGTTTCTTCGTCCTTTATAGTTTGTCTCAGCTAAGAGTATAGTTTTTGTTCATTCTCTTTGGCTTGCTGAGTCAGCCCAAAGGCTTCAATGTTTCGCTACACTTCCTCCAGATCTTGCTTAATTTGTTTTTTGTTCAACTCAAGCTCTTGGTAATTGTTCTTTGCCCAATTTTTTAAGGCCTGTCTTACTCTCTTTAGTTTTGTCTCCCAGATATAAGTTGGGGAGCCTTCCACGTGTTGTATCCAAGTCTGCCACACCACGTCTTTTGCTGCAGGTATACGATTCCAAATGGAACAGTATTTAAATGGGAGAGGTCCAAGCTGACATTGACTATGCAAAGTGAGCGTTATTGGATAATGATCAGAGGCGGAGACGTTGAGGATATTTGACTGACCAGTAGTGAAAGTGGACAGGTAAGCTATGCTTATTAGGAACCTGTCAAGGCGCTCCATGATATTGCCAACTCCTATTCTTCTGTTGCTCCAGGTGTATCTTCGATTCTTAGGCCTGATATCTACGAGGTCTTGCTCCTGCATAATATTCTCAAGTCGATTTCTGAAAGGATCTGGGGTGAAGTGTCCCCCTCTTTTCTCGTTTGCATGCAATACCAAGTTTAGATCCCCTGCAATAATGAGATTGTTGTCTCGATCTTCTTCTATACTAGCTTCCAACGCGTTCCAGCATACTTCTTTCTCTCTATACTGGTTCAGAGCGTAAATATTGTAGATAACCACCGCTGCTCCATCTGTCTTACTTTCTAAGTTAGCCCGGATCCAATTCTGATGTATTCTGGTGGAGTTGCAATTCCATTTATTACTGTCCCACATTGTTAGAATGCCGCCTGAGGCTCCTCTTGCTTCGCTTGCGCATCCACTGTAACGCTTTTGCTGGTTGATGACTTTATTCATTTCTGATTGATCTTGTTTTGTTTCTTGGATAAGAACGATTTCAGGATTTTCACTTTGGATTAAATCCGTGAGGGCTGCTATCTTGGAGGGGTGCCCTAATCCCCTGTTGTTCCAGGATAGCATTTTCATCATGATTTACTGTTTACATGGAGAGGTGCTCACCTCTCTTTTCCCTTGTTGTTATTTTCTTTATCCGAGTGCCCAAGAATAAAGGATTCTATAGGAGTCTGAGAGCCCATTGCAATGTCTTTCTGGGCACTCTCTTCTCTCTGTTGTTTGGCCGATTTTCTGCCAGGCCCATGTTTCTTTGGAACATCACTGGGCGCCCCATGATCCTTTGATGAACTTCTGGTAATCCTGGTGGAGGGGGAGTCAGGAGAGGGATGGGAAATGAGGGGGGAAAGGGGTGAAGAGGAGGGTCAGAAGGGGGGAAATCAGGCACTGATTCTTCCTCAGAGAGGGAAGCGAAGGGATTAGAGGATGGGGGAATGGGAGGATCAGGAATCCGAGGGGGGAGGACGGACGATGTAAGGAGGGCTGCTGGGAGGAGGAGGAAGGATGCTGAAGGGAAGAGGGTTGGAGGGGAGGATGCTGATGGGAAGGACCAGGGGCTTCAGAATCCGAAGTCTTGAGGGGAAGGGATGATTTCTTCCTTTTAACAGTTTCCCATCGCCCATCTTTCTCTTCTGGTTCAACATTAACAATTTTAGGACATCTATTTGCAAAGTGACCATATTCGTGGCATACCTTGCATTCGAAGGGTATTTGCTCGTAATCCAGCTGCTGAATATGGCACCAGTCATCTAATTTCAGTTTGATTGCTTCCAGAAGTCCTCGCCTGCATGTTGTCTTTGGGTTCATTGCAGTCTATGTATTTTCCAACTGCGTTCCCTATTGCTTTCACAGAGTCATCCCCCCAGAGTGAAGCGGGAGATGAGGTAGTCTAACCCAGACTGGAACCGCACTTGGTATATCTAGTTCAGGGTCGAAATCCGGGGTCCATTTATTGAGATAGAGGCCCCTGGAATCCATAAAGTAAGGCCCGTTTCTGAATATGAGGTCTTTATCCTCCTTGGTTTCAAAATGAAAGGTAAAATATCCTCTACCACAGAATCTGATGGATATTTTGCTCTGGATCTTGTCCGACCAATTTCTTTCGACCCACTTTTGCACTGTCTTGGGTGAAGGCCATAATCCTGTAAATTGTCCGATTAACCCTTTCTCTGCTAAGGAAATGGCTGCCATGCGTGGAATGGTCGGAGGTAGAAGGACTTCCTGTAATACATCCAGCTTCTTCACAAACTTGGTTGCTGTTGGTCTAGGTCTTTGCGGAGGGAGAGACTTCACCAGGTTTGAGAAGGCTCGTTGCAACTCCGGATCCCCACTGGGCGGATCCGGAGGATCCATGGTTCAGCTCGATCAGTCGGCTCCAGGCAGGCTCAGGCGCAGGCAGGCGCGCGCGCAGCAGCAGCCGCAGTTTTGTACGAGAAACACTTCGCAGACATTTACATGCTCTCTTACCACTACAGATATGTAACTAATGATACATCCCTAAAAAAATTTGAGGCTATCTCTACCCTAAGCTCTGATACCAAGATAAAAATCAAACTTTAAATTAAATGAAGGAGTTGCAGCTCATAGGTGTGTACAGCACCTGGAGACTGCAATCAAACAAAGAGGAGACTCTCTCTCTCGTTCACTCTACATTACATCAAATGAATATTACAATATTAAATACATCACTGAAAATTAGGTAGTTGTGAACAACCTCCTAAACTCTAGGAACAAATCCTAAACTAAGGAGATGCGTTACAACCATATAACCATTTCTCCATTATTTTTAACTTACACATTTCACCCAACAGAGAATGCTTTCATCCACCACCAAAGATTCAGACTCTTCCAATGGCACTTACAAATACTCAGCTAGACTGAATAGTCTCAGGACAACACATAGCGCCAACTCACAAGCTTCACAAAGCTTCTGTTCTATTAACTATACTACTCTCTTTGCACATAATAGAGCCTTCAGAGTCACTACCTCCTTTATGCAGCTCACTAACACTGAAACCATAACTCTTGCACTGAGTTGTGATACCATATCAGAGAACACAGACACAGAATTGAACACAAACACGCTTGGATTTCACGTTGCCAAATAATAATTTTATGCACGGCGATGGAGGTTCTCGAATGTCGGTGGTGATGGCTTCCTCAAGAAACTAATTGAACTCTCGAAACCCTTTCCTGAATTCTTCAAAAGAAACTAGACAACGAATTGAATGCACAAGGTCATTGGAATTAATGTTGTGCAACACAAGATCAGTTTTGGGCCTATTAAACGTTGTCTTTTAGTTTGGTTGGATTATTACCAATTTTCTTCCATCTGTATTTTATAGCCAACCAATCAAATAAATCAAATAGGGATGTGGCGTTAACATGTTGAAAAATGAGCTCATCAGAATGTAATCCTCACCAACTAATAGAAAATTATTAAAATTATATATATCCAAATTCAAAAATCAATATTAAACAACCCTCAAGCGCAATCGTTGACTTTCCAAGTACCATCGGCCACCAAGACAAAATCATGTAGAGCGTGCAATCAACTCGCAGCATTCCATTCAAGAAAATTTGAGCATTATAGCCTTAGACGCGGTCAGAATGCATGATTTATTATGAAATACTATATTACACAATGACTTTGTAAACCTAAAATCCGACAACGATGCTATCATCGTTGGAGCTTCTTCGTGGATTTTTATGGTTATTCATTCGTTCTATCAAAACTTCTTCTACTGTAGCAGACTGTGGAGAATAGAACTACTGTAGCAGACCGTGGAGAAGAGAACACTGAGCTTCCGCATGATATATGAGCGGTATATCACAGTCATAGTGATCTGATTATTCGTGTCATTCGTTCGTACTAATTCCATTTGTTGAGGTCTTTAGCTTCTGATCATGTATCAGAGATTTGCAAACTTCCGCACCCTCGCCAACAGTGAGGAACAACCAATTCTGCCCCAGAAATTCAGTGAACTTTGCCCTCTGGAGCTTCTCCAACACGTCAGCTCCCGGGTTGCTTAAAGCCAGCTGAAACCATTTATATAGTAAAAAATTAAAGACCGAACTGGTTAACTCAATAGTATTAATATTGACCAAAATGTATAGATAATCAAACCTAGTTCCTTACTTGAAGACCTTGTCTATCCACTGTTTTCTGAAGTTCTTCGAGCATATTAATTCCAGTGGTGTCAATGCTGGCTACAGCTGCAAAAGCAAAGAAATATAAACGTTAATAATACTGATATGGATCATTATTTAAAAAACAATTGACTTCTAGTTCTCTCTTGATGGTCAGATTCTTAGATATTAGATATTCCTAAAGTCAGAGATTCATGAAAATACATAATGCATTGATTTATTTTTTGAACTTACGAGCTATATCCAGAATAATGTATCGCAACTTGTCTTCGTCCACCTTTGCGAGCCTCTCCTCTTCATCTTCTATCCATCGTATTATCCTGTGCAGGGGACAACATAATTAGCAGATTAAGGTAAAGCCGCTTAATTGTACCATGGTAAGCTAGGTAAAGTTCTTGGCTTTATTTTCATGGATCTAAGTTGGCTGAGTGGGCTTAATTGTACCATGGTAAACCAGGTGGAGTTCTTGGCTGTATTTTCATGGATCTAAGTTGGCTGACTGGGCTCAAGTCGAAAACAACAAAACTGAGTTCTAGGCCTTACTAAAGGGTCAGTTTTCTTACTCCCTAGAGCGGGTTGGTAGTAGATTCAATTACAAAATATATAAGAAAAATCAACTATTTGATTTCTCGTATCCTTCAAAATTTCCTATTATTGCATAATCTAAAATTTCCTATTATTCCATAATCTATAATCAAGTTAAAATTATTTTTCTTTATTATTAGGATTTTGTGATCCATAATGAATTAAGCAAAGTTTTTCTGTTGAACAAAATCCATAGCCAAAAATTTCTCTTATGTAATTTTTATAGAAAAATATTACCTAATTTCCTATTATTCTTTAATCTAGATATTCTTGGTATAAGTGCAAAATTTCTGATTTGGATTGGAATCGGTTTCTGACTAATATGTTTCTGAATTGACTTTGAGCAGTATCTTCTTAGGTTCATTTCCCACTCAGGCTTGGCTTTTGACTGATATGTGCCTTGTAATCAACAACCTCTCAAGCTTGTCAAGTGTATTTTAGATAAAAAATAAACAAGAAGGTATATCTTTTTTAATTTTCATGACCGAAAATGATAACATGGTATAGAGCTATTCTGTTCTTCTGAACTAAGTGATTCAACCGTGAGCAGAAGGTTATAATTGAAAAAGAAGATAAACCTTTCTCTTAAATAGCTTGAATTCATAAAATAGATTGGAGCCTCAATGCGGAGAATGAGAATCCCTGGAATTCTGGTGGCATCTGTATACTGTTCAATGCTTCTGTAAACGGTAGTGTTGGGAATGTTCCCAAGGACTACAGTATGAGGCCTTGTAACGTGCAGTATTACTCTTACCATAGAAATGGCCACCTGTATTGTAAGGATGAATTTCTCAGCAAATATATAAACAGCTGGATCCTACGATTTCAACATTCTAATAAGAGTACAAATTAATGCCAGGTCTATGATGGAAATTCTGGTTTAATGATTTAATTTCAATTTCTAGTTTATATGCCTAAACTATGGCTCTAACATTTGGTTCATTTAGAAAGGGGTGTAAGCCATTCTGAAGAAAAATGGCATCAGGTGAAAAGAATCCGACATACCGCTATGACCAGACCAATTTGAACATCAACAAAGACGACTCCAAGATAGGCCGCCAATGCGACTAAGAAATCAAGCTTGTCCACCTTCCAGAAGTGATGGAATGCGTGCACATCGATTAATCCAAGCATGGCTGAAGCTATAATGGAAGATAACGCTACAAGAGGAGTGTAATGAAAAAGAGGAGTCAGAAACAGAAGCACTATCATTACTGCAGTGGCCATCACAATATTCGACACTGCTGACTTGCAGCCAGCATTGTAGTTCACAGCTGACCTCGAGAAAGCACCTGCAACAAATTCATGGATATATAATTTATGAATAAGCACATCTTGCTCCATGAGCTCATGGGTTCTCATCTACAACAACAAAATTCACAATTTCACTGAATGCCATATGAAATTCTGTGAGTTAAGTGCAGAGATAAAGTGGAATGAATACCTGTCGTAATATAGCAAGAGGTACAGGAACCCACAATATTCATCATCCCAATGGCAATCATTTCTTTATTGCCATCGATATGGTAATTTTTGAACAGAGCAAAAGTTCGACCGATCGCAATTCCCTCCTGCATGATTTCAAACAATTAACAAGCTTGTGGACATCAATACATATGCTGATCTCTAAATACAGTAAAAACAATTTGTAACTGAGTAGGACTGGGGAGGCCATACAGTGAGCGTAAGGATGGCAGTTATCAATCCCGCCTTTAAAACGGTTTGCAGATATCGACCCTCGAAAACGAATTGGTTTATGGACAATGGATTCAATCCCTTTTTGAGGTCACCAACCTGTTCCAAGCGAATGACACAGAAATGAACACAAAAGAAGTGTCAAAGAATTTGGGAATGAAATGAGCAAATTCAGGTTTGTTTGAATGCAGATTTTCATAATTATTCATATTGTAATGGACTTATGTGATGCAAACTGTGTAAGGATGCTGAAAATGTGGAGCCTACTTACACAATTAACCTGAAGAAGTCTATCTAGAAAATAAAATTTATTAATGGCCACACAACCCTATTTTCTCACTTTCTTCCTATTGGTCAATTCTAAGTTTTCCCAAGGCACTTTTATGTATTCCAACGCATATTGGGCATACTTGCATATCACCCGCTTTTCAGAAAACCCTTTATCTTCAATACCATAGTTTATCATATACCAACAAAAAAAATAACTGATCTATACATTACCAAAAAATGAAAACAGATTTAATAGTCTTTTTTGTGAGCTCCATTACGAGAGCTGATCTTATCTAACTGAATTACATGCTCAAGTTTGGGTTTGTTAGCTACAGCCTCCAGATACGTTATAAGGGCTGTTTTCAATTTTATAATGAAACACAGACATGAGGACTCGTATTGAAAAGGTTATACATAAACTTACAATAGCAACCCCATGTTTGTCAGCGTGTGTTACAAAGACCATCAGGCTGCCCACAATAACAGTTGTCAGAGGAGTAGCAGCTGATATCCAAAATAGCCTGGGAATTTTCTTGCTCTGTCAGCACCAGAAAACATCAATTAATATATCAATCCAGAAAACAATAATTCCGGGACATTTTATTGTGGGTCTGCAAAACTAAATAATGTAACCATGATGAGCAGAAAGTTACAAAGCCACTGACAATGTGGCGGGTAACGAGGAGAAGGCAGAGAAATGATAACCCCATTACTATGGTTTCCCATCTCCACTGCACACAGAAAAGGCATCACGGGATGATACAAGTTGGTCAGAAATTAGAATCACAGCTATTTTCATGAAAAAACAAAAACAGTGATAACATAGATTCCAGTGCCTTCAACGCGTTTATCCATGTACCGACCTGGTGTGTTTGTCCCCAGACTGAACGCATGACAGATACTATGTCTGTCTTTTTCGTAAATTGGTGGAGTCCAAGTATGCCTTTTAGTTGTTGAAGGGACACGACTGTAGCTGCGCCCGCCATGAATCCTATTATAGTTGCATGTGACAGGAAGTCTATGATGAATCCCAACCTGGGTCCAATAATATTGCATCACAATCAACAGACAACCAAAGCCTGAAATCGTCTACTATCTGTCAGATTATGGCAAAGTGTTTGCTTTCCTCTCTAAAAACCAATACACAAATTATCTAATCATATATCTATGTATTGATTGCAATAGAATAGTAGACTAATAATTTAATTATAAAGAATATCCTTTAAATAATTATTTTATTCTTTTATTAGATAGATTAATTGTTTATAGTTAGATAAGTTTATGAGTCATTCCAATATATATATATTCCATCATCATAATCATTCAGAGCAGATATTTCATCTGTTTTGTAACCTTATATAGATAATTCAGATAAATTATAAAGTTCTGCCTACGTACTTGTGAAGTCATACAAACAAATTGTTCTATTCATAGCTACGCTATTCAACTTTCTCATATCACATGTATTCTGAACCAGTGGCGTATGAAATCTAGGTTAAAGATGCTGTATTGCTGTCACAAATTAGTATACAACTGTGCCAATTATTACCTGAAAATGCCCAAAGCTGTTTGAAAAATCCCTGCAAGAAAGGTTGCTGTGAAGGCCAAGTGCAAATATAAGACTGGATTCTCCACTGGAGAGACCTCACTGCTAAAGAGGGATGTCAGAAGAAGAGATACAACGGCAACGGTTCCCACGGCAAGGTCCTTCGAACTTCCTAGCATTGCATAAACGAGAGGTGGGACGAAGCTCGAGTCTGCATGCATGACAAATTTCAACGGACCTCTCATACATTGGTCAATTACATGCAATTAATTGGAAATACTGTCTGATTTATATAAGAACTCAAAATATTCGAAGATGGTGGAGTGTTAGCCGGACACCTCAACCAAAACATATAATGGTCTAGAAAAAACTCTCAACACACACAAATATTCTAGAAAAAGTTCTCAAAAAATGTGAAAAATTTTCATACTAAAATAAGTAATGGGTTGCCAAAAAAAATTCAGGTTCAAAACGAATCTGATCTAAACAACTCACAAAGGCCAAGAATAGGTGGAAGATTGGCCAACTTAGCATAGCTTATACCCTGCAAGTCACAGTCAATTATCATCCTTGTATTAGTCTCATTAAATTTCTAAAGTAAATAAAACCCCATTTGACATCACTAATGATTTTCTGCATAGAAACCTGCCTGCGGTATGGCCAGGCTGGCTATAGTTAATCCAGAGATAATATCAGACTTTAGAAGATGTATTGAATATTTGGGTGCCCATTCAAGTATTGGAAACACATACTGAACTCCCAGCAAACACTTCCGTTTTGCTGGCTGATTTTTGAACTGTCTAAAGGGGTCGTCCGGAAACAGAGTCTCCTTCACAGCCCCTTCAATGCGATTCAGTGTACTCTTCGGAGGCCCGAGGCTCACTTTATGAACCACAGCCATCTCCAAATCATTATCATAAAAACCACCATTGGTATCGTTCTGGGCGTTCAGTGCTCCCTCCATGGCCTTCAATTGTTTCCTTTCTTGCTTGAACAGCCGGAAAACTGAGCTGATTAGACTTCCATAGGCATTACACGAGCAACTTACTCAGATTTACGATGAAGAGGGGATGGAAATTGCGATATTTGTAGGGCAGATCAACAGGTTGGATGGAAAGTCCGAGTCGGAGGACTTCTCGTAGTGGAATGAGTGACCCACCAGACTCAATCGCTTACCATTCTAAGTGGAATTTGGGACCCATGAGCGTCTACTTCATTGGAAGAGTTTAAACCATGTAATCTTAAATATCTTCGGGATAATATCAATTTAAGATCCAGTACTTTTTCATACGATAGTATAAAACAGATTTGTGTTGTCCCATTGTGATGGGATGGATAATCGAATCTATAGCATGGAACGTGCCTCTGGACATCGTTTAAAGAAGAAAATGATCGAAGCTCCAGCCAAACCCCTCCAACGGATCCTCTTCATTCTGAAAGTGGATAACGCACATTAAGTTACCTTTACTAAATCTGAAGACCACACTTGCATTACGTTAGTGTATTCTAGCTTTTCTAGAGTTTTTCTCTTTACAATTTTGTTAGTTAATTTAATTGAAATTTGATAAGAATTTGTTGGAATTATAAATTTTAGTAGCCATTGTGTGCACAAATTGATTTATGTATAAAACATTTTAAATAACAAAAACTAAAGATTTGATCAAAATTTGTTTGACCTAATTTTAGAATGAAAAAAACTCTAAAGCCTAAAATAATTAGAAAAACTCCAAAACCTAAAATACCTAGAAAACCTTTTAAGTTTGTACTAAACAAGGGCCACCACCATACTTCTTGGTTTCTAGACAAGCCTTGCAAATAAATTTGCAGTTACATTTATATAACTCATATTTAGTTTCGTCAATTGGATTTAGTTTGGATACTTAGGATGACTTATTATTATCCTCTTCACCTAAGTTAAATTCTAACACATGAAAAGATAATCTCATCTCAAGTATATTTTGGTAATCACTGGCTACTTGTCATATTTACATTTTGGTAATCGCTTGCTACTTGTCATATTTACATTTTGGTAATCGCTTGCTACTTGTCATATTCACATGTTATCTACGCACACCATCTAAATATATTCTCAAATTGCATGTTCTCTTTGCACATTGAATAGGTATTCATGTAAACACACCATAAAGTAACGGATACCTTGTGGTTTGCATAAGATTCAAGAACATATGAAAACCAAAACTAAATCAAGTATACAAAACAATTAACACGAGAAGGAAACATAGACTTTTTTATACTAAAATCCAAATGGGAAAATCAAACTCTACAAGTGTTTATTAAGCAAGAAATTCATCACAAAATGGTAAGATATACACATATTTAGTGTTGTTACTCATTGGAAGGAAATTTATGATACCCTCAATATCACTCCTTGTATGTATTGGTGCATATTCTTATTAAGTTAGTGAGATAGGATGTGTTAGCCTTATATGCATGTGCTTATAATTTTTTGGTTTGAGAGTCTATGTGGTAAAAGGATACAAATCCTAGCTATGTGATATGTAGTCATACTCATATTAATAAAGTACAACACTACTACATACTAAGTCATACAAGAGAATTTGGTCTTATATGACCCCACGAGTGGAAAAGGGGGCTAAGAGCTAGTTTATGGGCTTAAGCCAAATATTAAATTAAAATTTAAGGTAAAAAATGGGCATGCATATGAAAAGAGGGAGTTCTAGGCCTATATGATAGTAGTATAGCCCCCATATTGTTATTGTTGTACCCCAGGTAGCCCCTATGTTGTTATTGTTGTGCCTCATAGAAGCCTATTATTTTTTTTGTTGAACCCTTACATTATTATTGTTATGTACATCCTATTTATATTTATTAGTCTCCTATATATACCAAGGAGGTCTTGTCGTCTATATCATCCTAGAATTGTTCATTTATGTGATGTAAAGGAGGTTTCCCCTTCGAAGAGGGTAATTTTAGAGTCATTGTTCTATCTCTTTTTATGTTTTGTAATCTAGTTACGTAACATTTGGTATTAGAGCTTTGGACGCTAGGGTTTCGCTGCTTCAAATAGATCGTTTTGGATTTTTTTCTATAAATTCTTTTCTATGAGGCTTTAGAAGCTGAAATTATGGCCACCTGGAGCTGAAATATTGCTAAACTTCGTGTAAAAAAAGCAGATCTTGGTTCACTATATTTTTTGAGATATGGTCTCAAAAGTTTAGGGTTTTCGCATGCTCCAGAATTGAGTCTTGAACAAGTGACCTAGGGAAAACTGTAATAACATTCTCTAGGAGCATCATATTTGAATTTCGTAAAAATTGACTGAAAATTCATAAAATTTCGTTTGTCGTGTATCATTTTCAGGGATGAAGGTTGAAACAATGAAACATGACATTCCGTACAAGTTCACTCTTCTTAACAAGTCCATAACTAGGTCATCATGGGATATTGGGCATAACTTTATCTTGAGGAATCAAATCTCAGTTTAAATTATTATGTTGGAAAGAAGACTCATAGGGTTACCATAGGACGAAATTTCAGACCTTGGAGAGCCAAAATTATATTGATACAATAGTTTCAATATTGAGCTCCTAAAAGCAAGACAAATTTGTGTATTTTTAAAAATTGGATAACTTTTGTTTGAAAAATCAGTTTGAAGTGATTTAAAGGGCATATTGAAGCATAAATATTAGTATCTTGTTCTAAAATTCCTCCCAAACAAAAAAATTCTACACCCATTAAGCTCTAAGAAAGCTCTACTATGATGCATGAAGAGGAAGAATTGCAACATGGTAGATCAAAATTATGAGACCAAGTGCAAGAAATTTTTCTCTCACAAAGAACAACCAAACATGAAATAAAAAGGGACATGGATGACTTAAAAGGGGACATGGATGGTTTAAAAGCAGAAATAAAAGGTGATATGAATGATTTAAAAGCATACATGGAAGGTTTAAAAGAAGGTTTGACAAAGTTTCTAGAAGAAAGACTTCCTAGTGGTAATAAGGCCTTTCATGAAATTCACGAAGAGAATAAATGGAATGTGAAATGTCATTTTAGAGACTCCAACTTTGGTATGAAGATCACCCATATTCAAAATATCGCTGTGCGAAAGTTTGATGGCAAGGATCCGATAACATGGATACTATAGATGGAGTAATTCTTTGATCTACATGATGTGCCACACACAAAAAAGCTACACATTACATCTTTATATTTAGAACAAAATCAATTTGTGTGGTATCAATGTTTGTTCTCATATATCAATTATCACTTGGACAGTTTGCATAGAAGAATTAGTAACACATTATGAGGATACAAAGAGCAATACCCTCTTTAGCCAATTGGTAAATCTCAAACAAAAGGGTTCAATGGATGAGCACATTGAGGACTTCCAAATATTTAATATCAAGGTAAATGATATTCCAAAGGAGCATAGGATTGATGTTTTCATAGGGACTTTAAAGGATAACATGCAACACGAGGTTCGCATTTGGGAAGCTAAGTCATTGAAGAATGCATTCAGGGTGTTAAGAAAAGTTGAAAGAAAAATTATGGCAACAAGGAATTCTACTACTCACAACTATAAATATGGAAGTGTTACCGCTCCTCGCATCCCACAACCTATAAGGTTGACACCACAACAACTAGAGGAAGAAAGAGTGAAAGGGCTTTGTTACAGATATGATAGAAAATACACTATGGGTCATAAGTGTATTGAGAAGAATTATTTTACATAGATTGTAAAGAGGAGAAAGAAAAGGAAGAAGAAAAATCAAAGGAAGATGATATAAACCACGAATCAACCCTAGATAAAGAAGAAATGAATCTCATCATATGTTGTAATGCATTGACATGAATTACCACTCCTCAAACTCTCACCATAAAAGGATATATCAAGAAAGAAAAGGTAATAGTGCTGATTGATTATAGTAGTACCGATAATTTTGTTCATTGTAAGATGGCCAAGGATTTGAATTTCTTTCCATATCCAACACCAAAGTATCAAGTAATGGATGCAAATGGAGGAACCATAAATTTCTCAAGGAAGTGCCATAATACCAATCTAACAATGGGGGAATATGTAGTAAATAGCCCAATGATTTCCATTCCAATGGGAGGTGCATATGTTGTATTAAGAGTCCAATGGTTACAATCCTTGGGGATTATAACTTTTAATTTTCAAGAACTTTTCTTGAAATTTTTCTCAGAAGGAAAGGAAATTGAATTAAGGGGTATCGTAGAGAAACCTAGGAAGATAACAAGTTCTAATGGAATTGAAAATATTTTGAAGAAGCCACAACAAGGGGTATTTCCACAATTATGTTTGTTAATGTTAAAACATCTAAGTCAAACCGTTATTCATATCTCCAAAGAGTCATTGATAATCATTCCAAGGTATTTGATACCCCCAAAGGTCTCCCACCTATTCACGATCATGATCGTGCTATTCACTTGATTCCAGGAAGTGTTCCTTCAAACATTAGACCTTACACATATCCCTATGCCAAGGAGAGTGAAATTGAATGTATGGTTGCAAAAATTCTAGAGGTAGGTATAATTCAACCTAGCAAAATTTTCTTTTCTTCTCTAGTAGTATTGGTTCACAAGAATGATGGATCAAGACATGGGTGTCTGAATTACACAGAGCTCAACAAGCTCGCTATTAAATATATGTTTCCCATTCTTGTCATTGATGAATTGTTGGATGAACTACATGGAGCAATTTACTTCATGAAGATGGATCTTCATTCAGGATATCATCAAAATAGAATGAATATAGAAGACATTCCAAAATCAACATTTAGAACTCATGAAGGTTATTATGAATTTTTGGTGATGCCTTTTTTCATTACTAATGCACATTCCACATTTCAATGTTTTATTAATTCCATTTTCAAACTCTTCCTTAGAAAATTTGTGTTAGTATTTTTTGATGATATACTAATCTATAGAAAGTCTTGGAAATACCACGTTTAACATGTTGACATGATGTTCAAACTGTTGGAGGAGAAACAATTTAATGCAAAACTCTCCAAATGTTTCTTTGGGGTACAAGAAGTGAAATATTTGGGTCATATTGTATCCCATGAGGGTGTGAAGGCAAACCTTAACAAAATTAAATCCATAAAGGAATGGAAAATCCCCACAAACATAGGGCATCTTTGAGGATTTATTGGGTTGACAGAGGTATTATTGTAAGTTTGTTAACAATTATGGGAAGATAGTAACACCTCTAACAACATTACTAAAAAATATGCATTTTCTTGGACTCCATAAGTGACTTAGGCCTTTGAACATCTTAAAGAGGAAATGTATCAAGCTCCAATATTAGCTACACTAGACTACATAGAACCTTTATTGTCAAATGTGGTGCCTTAGGAAACTAGATTGGTTCTTTTTTAATGCAGGAAGGAAGACCCATTTCTTTTGAAATTATTCCAATCAAGTGAAAGTATTTACAAAAATCTATTTATGAGAAGTAAATGTTGAAAATCCTACATGAATTGAAGAATTGAAACCCTTACCTAATGGGAAGACTCTTCAAGGTAAAAACATATCATCATAGTCCTAAATACTTCTTGAAACAAATATTATCTTCAGAAGAGCAGCATAAATGGGTCACAGAGATGTTGGGCTATGAATTTTAAATCGTATACAAAAAATGGAAGCAAAATTTTGTTGCAGATGCACTCTCAAGAAGGGATGAGGATGTGCAGGCACTGCTCTATGCCATTTCTATAATCAAACCTTATTGGATAACTAAAGCAAGGGATGAATGGAAGAATGACGAAGAAGTGTGGACACTCATCCAAAAGTTGCAGCAAGATCCCAATACATTTGATACATTTATCTGGAAAAATGTTTCATTATTATATAAATATCGCTTATATCTATGCAAGATCTCCCAACCAAAAAAAAGATATTTTGGAATTCCACACCTCTCCTATAGGAGGGCACTCAAGATTTTTAAAAACTTACCACAAGGTCAAGAATAATTTTTTTTGGATGGCCATAAATGTGATATTCAAAAGTTTGTGGTAGAATATTTGGTTTCCCAACAAAATAAAGATGAGAGAATTAAGATACCAGGTCTGCTACAACCTTTAGCCATTCCAAGTTAGCATTGGGAGGATGTCGCTATGGATTTTATCATAGGTTTACCCAAGTATGAAGGAAATAGTGTCATCATGGTGGTAGTTGATAGACATACCAAGTATGCACAATTTTGTGCATTATCTCATCCTTTCAAATCCAACACAATTGCTACTGCATTTATGGAAATAGTTCAAAATCTACATGCAAACCAAAAGATTATTGTAAGTGATAAAGATCCCATTTTCTTTTTTTTATAAAGCAAGAAAAATTCCTTCTATTTCAAAAACCCAAAAGTAAAGTTACAATAAGTACAAAAGGCTTGAAACACTCAAGGCCTACACAACCAAGGAGATCCTACAATCAAGGATGTGACCTACTTAAACAAACTAAGGGACGAGCTAACCGATCAAATTGTCCCCACGATTACAAGTTGACCCAAAGTCAAAGTCTGCCAAACCTCCCAACAAAGATTGAACAAGCTCGCGTCCCCACAAACTAGCCCGACTAGATCTAACCGTTGATTGCCCCCGCAAAAAAGGACGGCGCGGAGAGATATCAGAGAGCCAAGATGCAAGGTTTTTAAGGTGCGATGAAGGGTGGTAAGGCAACCCCCCCTCTGCCACGTGTCGAGAGCCGAGTGGAATCGCTCTCAACGAGCCAAAACCACTTACCATTAATGAGTCTAGCGATCAAAGGAAAACCGTTTAACGCATGGTATTCCGAACCGAAAGAGAAGTGCCGAGGAATTTCCTTTGGGGGATCACTCCCGCCTATCGAACTGCTGAAACTGATAACGAAGCTCGTTGCCGGGACATTCTGAAATTGTAAATGAAACCTAGTGTCGCCATTCCTGACACGAAGGAGATAAGTTCCCTTACCCCAAAGGAAGTTATCACCAAGGAGAGTAAGCCCTGTTTCAAAGAGCCAACCATCGAAAAGAGAAAGAACAGACATAATAGAGCTTTAATCAAAGCCTGCCTCTCGTGCCCAATAAATCAAAAATTTCCTTGTCCTCTGCAGCTTGAGCATCGCAGAGAGCTTTTAGCCTGCTTGGAGGCATTTCCTGCCAATTCATTTCGATCCTGCAGTCTGGATTAATCACTCCTAGGTTGGCCAGAAGATCTGCAAGTTTATTGGCCTTCCTCCGAACATGATTAAAGCTAACCGTTCGAAGACTCTGGAGAAGTTTTTGGATTCTCTGGTACACCTGTATAAGTCTCCATTGTTTTGAGACCTTTTCAGGCGCTATGCCAAAGCTGATTTTCCTAACTGCATTTATAGAAATCTCGGAGTCTGCTTCGATGAGAACATTTGAGCTGTGATTGATTTTAAGAAGCTCTATACATTGTTCCAAAGCCATTAATTTAACCATGTTTTTGGTGGCTTTACCTAAATGACAGTGGAAAATGAACATTATTTTTCCATCTTCATATCTTAACACCCCTACATAACCTGCAGTCCCCGGGTTGCTTTTTGAAGCCCCATCAATGTTACATTTCAGAAAACCCTTTGGTGGAGGATGCTAGCACTCCTTTTCCCCTTCCAATACTCTCTATTGTTTTCTAAGACCCTTGAGGATGATCTCATGCATTCCCAGCTACTTGAGAGTTTTCAATTCAAGCGTAGTGGGAGGATTTGAGGGATAACTGTGCACAGTGGTGGAAATGGTCTCCTTAACATGCTTTAAGATCAATTCCATCAGGCCAAGAGGAGTAGTTTTTCCATCCTTGAAAATTCTCTTATTCCTTTCCTTCCAAACATTCAAGATAATGAAGCTTAGTGTCAAGTTCTAGGCTAACTTAAGGATATCATTCTCTGAAAAGTTCTTTCTCCACTTTTTCAAGGTGTTAATGATGCTTCCTTTGTCTCTGTCTGTCTGTTGAAAAGTGATGTTGAAAGAATCCCATAACCAGGTGGTATAGGTGCAGTTGTTGAGAATATGCTCCATTGTCTCCTCTTGAGCCTCACATAATTGGCATCTAGAAGGCTTGATCACCCCTCTCTTCTGGATGTTCTCCCAAGTTAATATTTTCTTGTGATGAACTAACCACATAAACATTTTGATCTTCATCCATCCTTGGTGGCTCCAAAGTTTATGCTAGGACTTAGCCAAAACGCAGGGTTCTAGGTTAAGGGTAATTATTTTTGCTTCTTTTATATTAAAGACGCCTTCGTTGTTTTGGCCCCATCTTAACTTATCCTGCCCCTCTGTAAACAAGATCTTCCTATGCTCTAAAATTTTCATGAGTTCTTCTATTTTTTCTTTTATGGGGCCATCCCCTCTGCATTCTATTTTCCTCCAGATTCTCCATTTCTTAGTGTCATGAGGAAGATTCCAGAAATCCATAACTTTTATTAGTCCATGGAAATAAATTTCCTCCTTGATGCTCATAAAATCCTCCCTTAACAACATAGGTTCTTGCTGCCATTTATCTTCCTAGAAGAGAGCTTGTTCTCCTGCCTTGATTTCCCAGAAGATGTTGTTTTGTACAAGGCTCCTGTTATCCCAATCTTTATTCCAGATGTGAGAGCCTTTTATGTTTCCTGACATTCTGATAAGATCACTCGTTTGCAAGGAGCTTGGATATTTTTCTTTCCAAGTTTTAGCCCAATGCACCCTTGGTTCTTTAACCCATCTCCACCAGAGTTTGGCTCCTAAAACATCACTTAGAATCTCTTGATCATCTAAGCCTAGACCTCCATGACTTTTGGGTTTACTGATTTTATCCCAAGAAACCAGGGCCCATTTCTTTTTGGTTTCCTCCTTTCCCCAGAGAAATTCTCTCTGAATGTTCCTGAATTGCTGTAAGACCCCTTTGGGGGCTAGCAGGGCTGATAAAAAGAAAATGGGGATAGATTGAAGAACTTCCTTCATCAAAATCAATTTGACAGCAAGGTTCACCACTCTAAAGGTGCATCTTTTGATCTTGTCTTGCATCTTGTTGAGCACCAGTTCCCAGATACTTTTGTGCATTGGTTTATCCGTAAGGGGGATTCCTAAATACTTTGAAGGGAGGACCTCCCTTTGGAAGCCCAGAATTTTGGAGAGGTTCCTTTGAATAACAATGTTAGTGTTAAAGAATTTTTTTTTTGAGTTGGAGAGATTGACTTCCATATCTGAAGCTGAGGCAAAGTCATTTAAGATTTTTTTGTATGTTGTAGCTTCCTTGACTATGGGGATACCCTACAACATGGTGTCATATACAAATTGTTGATGATTCAAGGTTTGGTCATTCTCCGTTAATTGTAGGCCCTTGATCTCTCGTGAGACTTTAGCATTTTCAATGGTTCGGCCCAAACCTTCCATCATGAGAATAAAAATAAAGGGAGAGAGTGGGTCTCCCTGCCTAAGGCCTCTGGAAGGAGTGCAGATCTCCGAAGGCAAGCCATTCACCAGAGTTGAAAAGCTGGTTGAAGTAACCAAAGCCATAATCCATTTGATCCAGTCATGGTCAAACCCAAAAGCAGAAAGGACCTTTTTGATATAAATCTAGTTCACCTTGTCATATGCTTTTGCAATGTCTAATTGGATGATCATACCGGTCTGATTTTTGCTAGTGAGAGAGTGAAAAACCTTGTGGGCCTGAATAATATTATCCAGGATTTTCCTCCCTTCCACATAACCAGACTGTTCCCCAGAAATCAAAGAAGGACGAAGAGGTTTGAGTATATTGGCCAAGATCTTGGAAATAATTTTGTAAACAACATTGCAGAAAGAAATGGGTCTGAACTTATCAAGAGTCAGGGCTGAGTCCTGTTTGGGGATCAGGGAGATGAAGGAGGTGTTGAGGGCTTTCAGAATAGATCTGCTTCTTCTGGAGTCCTCTACCACCTCCAAAATATCTTGTTTGACAACATTCCAGCATGCTTTGAAATAGTCTACATTAAAACCATCTGGACCAGGAGCTTTGCCATTCTGCATGTCTTTGATCACCGTACTGATCTCTGCTTCAGCTATTGGTTTGTTCAGGTTAAAGTTATCTTCTCTAGACACCATCCTGGGAATATTCTTTATAATCTCCTTTATGTGTTGGTCTCTCTCTAGATCATTTTCATTTGTAATGCCTCTGAAATGTTGAACCATCACAACTTCAATATTCTTGTGAGAGGTCTGAAGCTCCCCATCTTCATTCATTATTGAGGAGATTCTATTGTGCGTTCTATTGGCTATGGTGGAACAGTGGAAAAAACGAGTGTTTCGTTCACCTTCTTTTAGCCATTGGACTCTAGACTTTTGTCTCCAAAAGATTTCCTCCTGTTTGCATAAATTCTCCCAATCAAGGTTGTATTTTTCTGCTTGCTCACTTTTTGTTTTATCAAAACCATATATGATCATTGCTTGATTTAGTTTGTGCATTTTGATCTCTACTAATTTTTTGTTTACAAAAATGTTGCCAAAATCCTTCTTGTTCCATTCTATGAGCTTGATCTTTATGTGCTTTAATCTCTTGTGGAGGAGGAACATTTTGGAGCCCTGAACCTGTAGATCTTCGGACCACCAATTTTCAATGTTGCTAATGAAATCTAGGTGGGAGAGCTAGATATTCTCAAATCTGAAGGGTCTGTTTCTGGGATCATCAATTCCCTTGATTTCTAATTGAATCGGCCAGTGGTCAGAGCCTCCAAAAGGGAGAACACTAGCAAATATTTCTGTATTTGTGAGCATCAGCTTCTTAAAGATTAAAAATCGGTTTAACTTGGAGGCAACCTAAGAATTACCTCCTCTTCTGTTGTTCCAAGTAAAAAGAGCAGTATGCACTTCAGAGTCCACCATTTTCGTGTCTTCAGTGAAAGATTGGAATCCTACTGAATCTCTACTGAGGATTCTGGTGCCTCCTTTTTTTTCTGAAAGAGATTTAATCATGTTAAAGTCTCCTCCAATGACCCAAGGGATTTCCTTATGTATACTTCTGAGGTCTACCAGAGAGTTCAGAAATCTAAGCTTCTCATCTATTCTCCGAGGACCATAGACATTCGTAACCAGGAAGGACTCAGACTTCCCCATTGGTTGAATGGTAGCTGATAAGTAATTTCTCGTTGCCTCCACATCTACAATACTGACTCTTTGGGGGTTCCAAAGAGTGAGAATGCCTCCTGCTGTGTTCCCTACTTTAACTTCTAGAAACTCAAATTTACTGAGCCATTTGTTGTGGATTTTTTTTATTTTTTGAATGGAGTATTTTGTTTCTTGAATGAAGATAATATCCGGCATTGCTAGTTTCATTCTGTTACTAAGCAATCTTTGTTTCCTTTTACTACCTAGACCTCTGATATTCTAGGATATAAAATTCATAATTAAAGATTTGTAAATGAGTAACTGGCTAGATATTTCATCTTACCTGAATTTATCATTAGCTTTCCACACTCCATCAGGAGCTCATTCTGCTTTTTTCTGCCTCTCTTCTTTCCTGGGTTTCTGGTGGTTAATCCTGGAGTCAGTTTCATTGTTTTCACTCCTCTGTGCTCCTGTTTGTGGGTGTTTTTGTCTTTCTCCAGTCCTCGTACCTGTGTTTTCCATAAAAAAAACTGCTGGATTCTGTTGCAATCTTCTTGAGGTAGAGAATCTATTCCTCCTTTGGTTCCTTGCATCAGAAATCCTTCCAGATCCAAGTTTTCCTTGTCTAGTATTTCTTGTAGTTCGTGGTCTTCCAGATCCGTTTCACTTTGGGTCATCTCCTGGTCCATTTCCATTTCTGTTTCACTTCTCATTGTTTCTTTTTGGGGGTCAATGTCTGGGGAATAGTTTGTGTCCTCATTTTTTCCTTTTTCTTTAACATCTACCTCCTGATCTTGACTCTCTCTTGTGATTTCTTCAGGCTCTTCTAGCACTTGAAACTTATTCTGACTACCCTTTTGCCCCTCAGTATGTTGTTGCTTTGATCCCTTTTTTCCTCCCCTTCCTCTACTAGCCACCTTCTGAAAGTTTTCAGTGTCCTTCGTTGTATTAAGTTTTTCTTTGTTGTTTTCTTTGCTGAGAGGGCAGTCTCTTAACATATGCCCATGTTCGTGGAATCTTTTGAATCTGAAGGGGATATGTTTGTAGTCTACCGTCTGCACCCACTCCTCATCAAAAACTTCCAGGATGATTTCATCTGGAAGTGCTCTTGATAGATCCATTTCCACACAGATCCTAGCAAAGGAGGTATATTTTCCCCTTCTTGTGGCTTCAGAAGCTTTGACATAGCGTCCTAGTTTATTGCCAATGGTGGCCAACAATTCAGTTTGCCAATAATCAAGGGGTAGAGTGTAGAGCCTCACCCACACAAGAACCGAAGAGAAAGTCTCCCTCTCGGGGACAAAGTTCATTCCCCAAGGTCTGATATAGAGACCACTAGCAGCAAAAAAATAGGGTCCTCCTTCGAATATTCTGTCTTTATCTTCGTTGTTAGAGAACACTACTGTGAAGAATCCTTTTGACCCAAGTTGTAGGTCAATGCTTCCTTTGGGCTTCCAATGATA
Organism: Pinus tabuliformis; assembly: GCA_031772625.1. Lineage (NCBI taxonomy): Eukaryota > Viridiplantae > Streptophyta > Pinopsida > Pinales > Pinaceae > Pinus > Pinus tabuliformis. Next base: position 1,290,077,103 of record CM062807.1, read on the forward strand.
CTTGATCCACATCTGTAAAGCCTTTTCAGTGGGTCATAGTCCCATGAATTTACAGACAATGGCGTAGGTTCCCATATGTTCCCCGTGTTCCTACAGAGCAGGATCATTTAATATAACTCGAGGAGTGATTTCTGATTTTGGTTTGCAAGGTCCTTTTTGTTTTTTGCTTCTTGACCCCAGACTTTTGTCTTCTTCCTCTTTGTCCTTTGTGTTGCTGTTCTCTTTTGTTCTGGTCCCATCTGTTTCCTTTTCATTGTCATTGTTTCTGTAGTTCATATCGTCTTTACTATTTCCAGTTGGTGATTTACTTCTACTAGACACTACATCTTTGTAGGAGGGAGCCGAGCTCCCTCCCCTGCTACTCTCCATTGGGATCGAACTCTGCTCACTGTGGAACCCCTAGCCACTGCATTTCTCCTACCGCAGCTCTCGCTCCCAATCACCTCATCGACAACCTTTTTTGATAAATATCCCATTTTCACTGGAAATGTTTGGACAAAATTGTTTTCTTGTCTTGGTACTTAATTAGCTAATATCTCATCTTATCATCCTCAATCTAATGGGAAAACTGATATAGTGAAAAAATGTTTGGAAGTATATCATTGTTGATTTGTATCTGATACAATCGATCAAATGTTTACTCTTGGAAGAATAGTGGAATAATACTTACTTCAGTACTGCAACAAAAATGACCCCATTTATGGCACTGTATGGATATCATCCATCGTCCATCATGTCGTCTTTAAGAAAAAATTCTAAGGTTCAAGAAATGGAAGATCATATCGAGCATCAACAACAAGTTCTTCAACTCTTAAAGGATAACCTGAATCTGGTGAAAAATCAAATGAAACAACAAACATATCAACACCGTAATGAAATAATTTTTTATGTATGCGATTGCGTATTTTTACGGCTATAACCATACAAATAAATGTCCCTTAAGAAAGCTAAGAAGGATGATAAATTGTCACCCAAGTACTATGGGTCTTATAAGGTGTTGCAAAAGATCGATACTATTTCATGCAAATTGGAGTTTTCTACATCTTCCTGAATACACCTTGTTCTCCATGTTTCATGCTTAAAGAAGGTTATAGGTGGCAATCTCCCAGTTCAAACAATATTGCCAGAACTTGACGAGGAAGGAAAAATCATATTGGAGCCTGAAACAGTCATGAAATCAAGAACCTGATAGCTACAAAACCAATCAATTTTAGAGTATCTCATTAAGTGGAATAACTTACCAGCTAAAGATTCCACATGGGAGGATGAGAATTTTATATTGAAGCATCCATAACTACTCAAGCATAAAGGAAAACACTTTTTTGAGGGAGAGGGGCATGCTAGGTCCCTATAATACTACTGTAGTCCCCATAGTATTATTGTTGTTCCCTAGGTAACCCCTATATTGTAATTTTTGTGTCCCATCTAAACCCATTATTATTATTTTTGAGCCCTTACATTATTATTGCTATGTAGGGCCTAATTATATTATGACCCCGTAGACTCCTATATATTCCAAGGAGGTCTTATCATTTGTATCATCCAAGAATTCTTCATTTATGTGATGTAAAGGAGGTCCCCCCCTTGAAGATGCTAATTTTCAGGTCATTGATCTATCTTTTGTTTGGTTTTGTGATTTTATTACATAACAAGGATTTCATTATATTTCCCATAATCTCTTCATTCATTCTATTGTTCTCATCAACGTGACTATTGTGCTTGCTCCCGAGAGAGCATGAGGGAAAATCTTTGATATTGTTACCTAATGAATCCTAGTTAGATATGGTTCTACACTTATCTTTGGGTTTCCTTGGGGAATACCAGATCTCTGGAGAGAGAAGTGTGCGGATAAGTTCCTTGGTGTGTGGCTTGGAGACTACCTAGAGACTCCTGAGGGTAGATGGAACTCCTAGTGACATAAAGCTCCAACACTCTCTATTCAACTTATGTCGGAGTCCTCAAAGAGTAGTAACATAACTTGAGACTATGTGTGTAGAGAAGGGGGCACACTACCTTGAGTTGTGTAGTATGATGGGGGTACAAGAGATTACAGGTTAGAGGATGATAGATTTTTGTGCCTTGTCCTATTAATTTTTTTGTGCTAACTACATCGTCATAGTGGCTTCTAGCCGATCATTTTCCATAGTGGATTCATAACCGCAACTTGGATGTGGCCCGTTGTTCACAATATCATAGAAGTGAGGTCTATGATTGGGTAGGACATCTGAGGTTTATAACTAGTTGGTGAATTTTGAAAGGTAAGTGTTCAATCCATACATTTATATGTATTTAATATTGTGTTTTTTATATTATATATCTGTCAATCTTGTATTTATGTCCCATCACAAACCATATTATTATTTTATTCCTACTACATGTTATATCTTATGGTGTTATGCATTACGCATGTATAACAAGACTAAAATTATGCTATTAGGGATACCTAAATGGCAGTAGGTTACTTGGTAAAGTGGTCTAGATGAGTTACAGTGTCAAGCCCTAACTAAGCCCCATGTTGTCCCTAAAACACCTTATTAAACCTTAGATATTTATTTAATACATTTATATTTTTATTTCGATCATAACCTTTCTTTTTTTTAGCACTTCATAATTCCTCCAGGTTGAGGAAAGGAACCCAAAGGTAACCACAAACCAATATTTAGGGATGGAAGTTAGCCCTTCCAAACCTAGAGAGGGCTCTCTCCTATAAAATCTTTTGGATCTCTTAGACTAGGTCTATATATTAAGGTATAATATTTTTTCTAATTTGATGATAGGGTAGAGAGAAAATCCATTGTGAATGGAGTCAAATTAAGCTAAATATTGTCAGTGCTCTGATGGGAAAATGAAGAATCCTTAGACATGGGCAAGGTAGGCAATCATTTATGGTCTATTTGTCAAATTGTTTTATAGAGAGGTGAGTAGAGGAATAATGGAATTGATAATATCTAAAGCATCTATCTGAGGATGAATTTTAGATGTTATGGTGGAGGAATAAACACTGAAATGTTTAGTTATAACAGAGCACCTGAAAGAGAATTCTAAAATAAATTCATTTAACTAAACATTGAAGACATAACATTTAAGAAGACTATAGAGAAAATAAAAAACAAAAACATGATATAAGCATCACCATAAATGATTGACACTGGAATCCCTAAGAAAGTAGACTTCGACATTCATCATTCATTGAATTTTTTCAAATAGAACTGCACAATGCACAATGTCTTTTCTCGATCACACACCAACTCTTCTCTTATAAAAAATACATCATATATACATTAAAAACTATGAATTCCTCCCTTTAGGAACTGAATTCCCCAAAAGGATTCAGTTTTCTACTTGTAGTTTTGAATATAGAACTACTTTCTAGAAATTAGGGAACTGTTTTGATTAAAGGAATATTGAACAAATTACATTGAATACATGCATAAGTACGAGGCTCGAACCTCCAAAACACTTTAGGAAATTTTTATAACCATGAGAATAAATTTCATGAGGTTTGGATTCGAATTTCAAGGTCAAACTGTTGACTCCGTGGAAGCGCAAAAAAATTGTTGCACTACTTGCTTCTTCAACAAAAACGCAACAAAAAACACAATGAGTTCATGATTTGTATGCTTCAGATCACCTCCTATACTTCTGAATGTGTCACACATGTGTAAGAAAACTTTTAAAACATCAGATACCTCTTGGATAAAAATTTTTCATACTATAATCTCCCATCCTTGAAAATCATCACCTACAATAGAAGCACAACAACTAAGTGTAGAGAATTTTCACTTGCATAGTTTTGACAAAGTGCTAGTGTCTCTAACCAAGGAAAATAGTTAGTTGATGATGTTGAAAACCTTTAAAACCATCTTGAGCCTCCATACCTAAGAAATAGTGCCAAAATCTTGTTGGAAATAATACTGAGAGGGGGGGTGAATCAGTATTATCTGATTAATCAAACTTTTTAAATGCTCAGAAACATATACGCTACTTCAGTTAAGTGAACCAGCGTGTACACGCTACTGTGACGAAGTAAAACAGCGTATAGGAAGAAAACTCACAATTTAGTTAGCTTTTTCTTCAATTAAGTGCATCAGGACATTATTCATCACATTAACAGTAAACATGTGCAGTAAAACAGAACAGATAAAAAGCCACACACATGAACACCAAGATATAAGGTGGAAACCCAATGTGGGTGAAAACCACCTGCTGCAAGTTGTCTCTATCTTTCTTTAATATGAAACTTCAGTTTACAATCTTTTGTACTGGTGCAGCCTTATACCAGTACGCAGGCTACAACCTGCAGAAGGCTTCAACCTTCTCTCGTTCTCCAAACTTCCTTGGAAGGGAGCTCCAACCCCCTTTGCTCTTGTACTAGCCAAGATACTAGTACGTAGGTGCTGACCTACAATCTTCCTTCTTTCAGATATCACTTTTCATACATTTTCAGACTTGGATATTCCTGAAGCACAACATTACAATCTGAAGACCACAAATCATTCAATTTCCACAACAGATCATTGAAGCATAAAACAACCAAACTTTGAATCACTGAACCACTGAACCCTGTCAATCACCAGTTACCAGAACACAGAGCAGACTACAGAATTCTGCAATATCAGTCAGACCCCACTGTAAACCCAAAATCAAGCTTCAAAAGATATACGCTACTTCAATGAGCAAAACCCGCGTATACACGCTCTTTTACCGAAGCCAACCTGCGTACAGATCTAAAAATAAACTTTCTCAATTTGCAGCTGTACCAGACATTAGTTAGATCCAAAACGTAACATTGCGACAATATGCAGATCTAGAAATACGCATAATCAACCATATCATGATAGTGCATTTCAAACCATTAGATCCCGATCTATCCTTAGATCTAGTCTTCCATCAACCGATGTGATCTCTCCTTGGCTTAGATCAAGCAACCCAGAACCTGCATATCAGATCTCTTTCTCTCTTAGATATTCAAGCCTTGTCGAAAGATGATTTTGCCTAATGATCTTCTTCTCCTTATATAGTCTTAGGCCTAACTCAATACCAAGAGCCAAAACCATAGTAACACAATACCATCAACTTCAAAACTAGGGATCGACACGCCCGTCGAGACACAGTGGTCCGAAATCATAGGCACAACTTCCAAGGACTAACCACCATGGACCAAAGGAACCTTTCCACATACACGCGCTTTTTATGAATCGAACTTGCGTGTACACGCGACTTGGGCTTAACGAAACGGCGTGTATGAGCTTCCTTGGTATGCTGTACTGAGATCTGTCTTCTGATTAAGTTGCCATCACCTGTACCAACCTCTGAGCACCTGTACCATCCTCTGAGTGAGTTGCCATCAAGGACAACACTTGAATCATAATGCCAACAATCTCCCCCTTTGGACTTGATGGCAACCATCACACCAAGTCACTCTCCCCCTTTGACATCAAGGGCAAAGGGCTGTGCTCCCCCTGAGGACATGCTGATATCTCTGTTTGGCTGTGCTGACTTGTGCTCCCCCTGACCGAAGGCCAGATCTGCAAAAGATGTTCTTCAACAAGAACCAAGACTTATACACCATAAGGGACCTTCCTATCACCAAAAGACTCAATACATACATCCATACTCCCTACCAAGAGGGGACATAACAGAAACAACCAATTATATTACAGCATTCATCCCAGGCATAGTGGGGAAACCAACAAAGGCCGTTACATGACCTTGACACCATAAAAGAGATATGACAAGAGAGATACATGACATAGAGACAACAGATCTAGACCAAGACTTAGGAAAGACACCAGCAGCATCTGATAAACATCTTGTTAGATCAGCAACCAGAATTTCTTTCTGAGCTCCTTCTCCTGAAACCAACAACCAAAACATCTGAATGCCAACAATGCTTTATGAGACTTTTGAGCTGCTCCCCCTGAACCTGTGCCTGTTGCACTCCCTGAAACTGTGCCTGAAGAATTCTGACATTCCTATTGCTGTTCAGAACTTCAGAGTTTTCCCTTGCTGTTCAGAACTTCATATACGCGTTTTATCCTGTACAAAACAGCGTATGTACGCGGATATTCTTTCTGCAACAAGCGTCCAGCATACACGCGACTTACCCAGCATGAATCCGCGTGTATACGCTCATATCCCTTCCGTAACCTGCGTATACCAACTTTTCTGTAGAACAAACAAACTTCAACAACAGGATGAAGCATCAACTACTCCCAGCTTTTGTCTGAGATATTCAAAAGTTTCCCTGGGCAGTGGTTTTGTGAGAATATCAGCAACTTGCTCTTTAGAAGGAACATACTCCAACTTGACCTTCTGCTCAAGCACTTGTTCCCGAAGAAAATGGTACTTGATTGGTATGTGCTTGGTCTTTGAGTGCATGACAGGATTCTTTGAAATGCTGATTGCACTTGTATTATCACATAAGATAGAGACAGGTGGAGTGCAAGTGATTTGAAAGTCCTGCAAGGTCTGCATCATCCAAAGAAGTTGTGTGCAACAAGATGCTGCAGCCACATATTCTGCTTCAGCTGTAGATAAGGCAATCGAACTTTGTTTCTTGCTGAACCAAGATACTAATCTGGAACCCATGAAGAAAGCACCTCCACTTGTGCTTTTCCTATCATCCACACTTCCAGCCCAATCTGCATCTGTGTAAGCATGAAGAGTGAGATCAGTATTTCTAGGATACCATAAGCCATAGTTTTGGGTCCCTTGAAGATATTTGAAGATTCTTTTGACTGCCTGAAGATGAGTTTCCTTTGGGTTGGCTTGAAATCTTCCAACCATTCCTACTGCATGTGTAATATCTGGTCGAGTACCTGTCAAATAAAGCAAACTCCCAATCATGGATCTATAAGTGGGTTGGTGGACTGCTGCTGATTCATCATTTGCACTGAGGCTGCATCCTGTAACCATGGGTGTACATACTGGCTTTGACTCTTCCATGCCATACTTCTTCAAGATCTGCTTGAGGTATTTGGTTTGAGACAAGAAGATACCTCCTTCATTTTGTTGGATTTGCAATCCAAGAAAATATGTCAATTCTCCAAGAAGTGACATTTCGAATTCTTTCTGCATAACCAAGGCAAAGTTTTGACTCATGGTCTCTTCATTGCTGCCAAAAATAATATCATCTACATAAACAACAAGAATTAGCAATTTGTTATTTTCAACTTTTATATAGAGATTGCTATCTGCTGATCCTTTTGAAAAGCCTTGTTGGTGAAGATATTTGTCCAACCGATAGTACCAAGCCCTTGGAGCTTGTTTGAGCCCATAGAGTGCCTTTTTCAATCTGCATACAAGGTTTGGATCATTTCCAAGAATGAACCCATCTGGCTGCTCAATATATACTTCTTCTTCTAAGTCTCCATTCAGGAAGGCTGATTTCACGTCCATTTGAAATACCTTGAAGTTTTGAAAGCTTGAGAGAGCAAGGAACATTCGGATGGCCTCTAGTCTTGCCACAGGAGCAAAGGTCTCTTCAAAATCTATTCCTTCTTGCTGTGCATACCCTTTACAAACAAGTCTGGCCTTGTTTCTAATTACTTCTCCATTTTCATTTAACTTATTCTTGAAGACCCATTTTGTTCCTATTACATTCTTATCTTTTGGTCTAGGAACTAATTCCCAAGTGTTGTTCCTTTCGATTTGCTCAAGTTCTTCATCCATTGCTTTGACCCAACATTCATCTTTGCATGCTTCTTTCACATTTTGTGGTTCAATGGAGGAGAGTAGAGCCAAGTAGCTTGAAGCTTCTGCAAGTGTCCTTCTTGTTTGTACTCCTGCTTCTTTCTGCCCCACAATCTGAGTTTCTGGATGATTCTTTTGGACATATCTGGATGGAGTCTTCTCTTCTATTCTTGTCTGCTCCTCTGGTTCTTCTTGAGATTCTTCTTCTTCTTGAGGTTCTTCTTCTTCATCATTTCGCCTTTGAGAGTAACCTTCATCTTCTTCAATGTCTTCATGATGAACTTGCCTAGGAATATATCCCTTCTCATCAACCACTATATCAATACTGTCAACAATTCTGCCAAGTCTTTTATTGTAGCACTTGTATGCTTTGCTATGTGGAGAATAACCAAGAAGAATGCCCTCATCTGCTCTAGGTTCAAGTTTGCCAAGTTGCTCATCAGTGTTCTTAATATAACATTTGCTCCCAAAGATTTTGAAATGCTTCACGGAAGGAGTTTTACCACTCCAAAGCTCATGAGGTGTTTGAGTGCTGTTTACTCGGACATTTGTTTTGTTAAGAATGATAACAGCAGCATGTGCAGCTTCACCCCAGAAGGTTGCAGGAGTACCTGATTCATCGAGCATAGCACGAGCCATTTGTTGGATAGTTCTGTTCATTCTTTCCACAACCCCATTTTGCTGAGGAGTTCTAGCTGTAGAGAATTCTCTTCTTATCCCATGTTCATCGCAGAAATCGAAAAATTCATTTGATGTGAACTCCCCACCTCTGTCAGATCTGAGGCACTTAATTTTGTGTCCTGATTCATTTTCAGCCAATGCTTTGAAGGATTTGAATTTTTCGAATGCTTCATCTTTGTGCTTCATAAGCCCTAACCAAACAAACCTTGAGAAATCATCAATGAATAATATCAGATATTCTTCTCCTCGAGGTGTCCTTTTCCTAAATGGACCACATACATCTGTATGGACTAGCTCAAGAGGCAAGCTAGCTGATCCTTCCTTCTCTGGAAAGTTAGTTCTGGTTTGCTTTCCAAACTGACAAGATTTGCATATGGTGTTGTCTGGAATTTTGATATCTGGAAGATCGCGAACTGCCTGATATTTGCATGCTTTCCTTATTTGTGAGAAGCTTAGATGTCCCAACCTTCGATGCCATAACCAGTGCTCTTCATCCTTGCTAAGATAGCATTGTTGTTGTCCTTCTTCAAATATGTACAGATTATTTGGAGTTCTTTTGCCTTTGAGAACTGTTTTACCTGTATCAAGATCACGAACAAGACATCCATTCGATCTGAAAATAACCTCGGTTTTTTGATCACACATCTGGCTGACACTTAGAAGATTATGCTTCAATCCATCAACATACAAAACATTTCCAGCCTTGACCTTTTCTTTCAAAGGAGCAATACCTTTTCCTTTTATAGTTGCAGGAGTATCATTTCCAAAAGAAACTTTCTTTCCCTTTTCTAAAGTAGAATAAGATTCAAGTTTTTCTTTATCACCTGTCATATGTTTCGAACATCCACTGTCAATGTACCATAGATTTTCCTGTCCTTCTGCATAAAACGCTATCCCACATCTTTCTGTCTGAGGTTCTTTTATTCTCCATTTTTTGGTGCTCGTGGCTTGTTCCTTTTTCTCCTGAAACCTGCTCCTGCATTCAGACTCTTTATGACCAAAATTATTGCAAATAGAACATTCAACTTCATTTTCAAGAACCGAAAAGTTGTTATAGGTCCTCTTTGTAATCCCTGTCATACTTCTTTGTTTTTGAGCTTCCCTAGTCATGATTGTTTTATATGCAACACATTGAGCTGCTTTGTGACCAAAGTTATGGCAAGAAAAGCATTGTCCATTGAAGAAGCTTCTGCGGTTATTGAATCTACCAGCCAACTGATTGTAATTTCTATTTTCATCTATTCTTGTGCCAAACTGAGAAGATTTTACCTGTGGTTGGTTGTAGCTTTTGTTCACCCTTAAGAAGGATTGTCCCTGATAGTTTCTGTTTGTAATTCGTCCCTGCTTTACCTGATTATCTTCATTGTTCTTCTGCTCATTTCTTCTTGCTGCATCAAGATAACTTTTTGAGGTGGATGCTTGAGAGGTTTCTCCATTATAGCCCAAACCTGTCTTGTTTAGAGGAGACCGCTGCACATTGATAATCTCATCCAAAGTTTCAGATCCTTTGACAAACTTAAGATTAATAGTTTTTGTTTTCTCAATTTCTTTTCTGAGACCAACAATTTCACCTTCTAGTTTTTCAAGATGTTTTTCCTTTTCATCAATTTGAAATTGCAAAGTATCAATGATCACACTCTTTTCTTCTATGCATCTCTTGAGTCTAGTAATTTCATTATAGAGATTATCCACATCTACAGCATCCTCATAATCATCATCTTCAAATGCCATTAATAGCTTATATTTATTACCTTGTTCATCTTCATCACTGTTTGATAAGCCATCACTATCTTCATGGGTGTAGTAGCTTTTCTTATTTGCACTTTGTTTCTTATTCCATCTAGCAGGTTCTTTTCCTTTATCCTTATTAGGACATTTTGCAGCATAATGACCTACTCTTCCACAAGCAAAGCATTTGAAAGGTAGCTTACCTCTGAACCTTCCAGCACCCCTTTGAAGATTTCTGCCAAATTTGATTCTTCTTCCTCTTCTTCTGGAACATGGCTTGTTTCATAGTAATCTTCTTTTCTTGATGCCTTAAAAGCAGCTTCCCTTCTGTCTGATGGACCTCCCTTTCTCATTTCATAAGCAGTTAGAATTCCATGTAGCTGAGACATAGTGAGAACTTTGAGATTTTCCTTTTCTTCTATTGCAGATACTTTAGATTCAAACTTGGGGGATAATGATCTTAGAATCTTTTGAACTACTATAGTCTCTTTTATTTCTTCACCCAGATTTTTCATACAATTAACAATCTCATCTACCCGAAGAAAATAATTAGCCACACTTTCATCATTATACATCTTGAGGGTCTCATATTGAATCCTGAGAGTTTGAAGTTTAGCTTGCTTTACCTGTTCATCTCCTTCATAGCTAGTGATCATTTTGTCCCATATCTCTTTTGCTGATTTGAAGTGCATGACCTTCATGAATTCTGTTTGAGATATACTTCCTAATAGAGTACTGACTGCTTTTGCATTTGTTTCATATGCCTTTTTCTCAGCTGGATCTGTAGGAGTAGCTGAAGGAAAAGCATAGCCTGTTTCTACAATGTCCCAAACTTCTGTACCAAGAGATTGAAGATATGCAGTAACTCTTACCTTCCAATAATTGAAATTTGTTCCATCAAAAACCGGTGGCCTGATTGATGCTTCTTTCTCGTAGTTGCTCATGATGAATGATCTTCCTTCAAGCGATCAAGCTTCTCTGAAGGACCTGCTCTGATACCAATTGTTGGAAATAATACTGAGAGGGGGGGTGAATCAGTATTATCTGATTAATCAAACTTTTTAAATGCTCAGAAACATATACGCTACTTCAGTTAAGTGAACCAGCGTGTACACGCTACTGTGACGAAGTAAAACAGCGTATAGGAAGAAAACTCACAATTTAGTTAGCTTTTTCTTCAATTAAGTGCATCAGGACATTATTCATCACATTAACAGTAAACATGTGCAGTAAAACAGAACAGATAAAAAGCCACACACATGAACACCAAGATATAAGGTGGAAACCCAATGTGGGTGAAAACCACCTGCTGCAAGTTGTCTCTATCTTTCTTTAATATGAAACTTCAGTTTACAATCTTTTGTACTGGTGCAGCCTTATACCAGTACGCAGGCTACAACCTGCAGAAGGCTTCAACCTTCTCTCGTTCTCCAAACTTCCTTGGAAGGGAGCTCCAACCCCCTTTGCTCTTGTACTAGCCAAGATACTAGTACGTAGGTGCTGACCTACAATCTTCCTTCTTTCAGATATCACTTTTCATACATTTTCAGACTTGGATATTCCTGAAGCACAACATTACAATCTGAAGACCACAAATCATTCAATTTCCACAACAGATCATTGAAGCATAAAACAACCAAACTTTGAATCACTGAACCACTGAACCCTGTCAATCACCAGTTACCAGAACACAGAGCAGACTACAGAATTCTGCAATAACAGTCAGACCCCACTGTAAACCCAAAATCAAGCTTCAAAAGATATACGCTACTTCAATGAGCAAAACCCGCGTATACACGCTCTTTTACCGAAGCCAACTTGCGTATAGATCTAAAAATAAACTTTCTCAATTTGCAGCTGTACCAGACATTAGTTAGATCCAAAACGTAACATTGCGACAATATGCAGATCTAGAAATACGCATAATCAACCATATCATGATAGTGCATTTCAAACCATTAGATCCCGATCTATCCTTAGATCTAGTCTTCCATCAACCGATGTGATCTCTCCTTGGCTTAGATCAAGCAACCCAGAACCTGCATATCAGATCTCTTTCTCTCTTAGATATTCAAGCCTTGTCGAAAGATGATTTTGCCTAATGATCTTCTTCTCCTTATATAGTCTTAGGCCTAACTCAATACCAAGAGCCAAAACCATAGTAACACAATACCATCAACTTCAAAACTAGGGATCGACACGCCCGTCGAGACACAGTGGTCCGAAATCATAGGCACAACTTCCAAGGACTAACCACCATGGACCAAAGGAACCTTTCCACATACACGCGCTTTTTATGAATCGAACTTGCGTGTACACGCGACTTGGGCTTAACGAAACGGCGTGTATGAGCTTCCTTGGTATGCTGTACTGAGATCTGTCTTCTGATTAAGTTGCCATCACCTGTACCAACCTCTGAGCACCTGTACCATCCTCTAAGTGAGTTGCCATCAAGGACAACACTTGAATCATAATGCCAACAAATCTTGGTCGTTTATTAAATTTCAATGCTTATGACAGTAGCACAACAATTTTATTTTGTTAATGTGTCACCTACCTCCTTTACAAAATAATCCAAAAAATGTAGAGGATATGATTGATATACGCTAGTGAACTTCAAACAAAAAGGAAAAAATAAAAAATTATCTTGGTTTCCTCACCAACCTCAAACCTTTGCTACCTCAGCCAACAAGTATATATTTCCTCTTTCTTCCTTCTGTTTTTCCTACAATACCTCTTGTAACTGTTGTTTCTTAACCCTCAACTCCCTTTTGAAAGCGAGGTTTTCCCTGCAAATTTTCTTGATTTGTCTATTTAGGGGTAGAGTTATCTTCAACATATACTTAGCCTCAAACAATATTGGCTCATAGATATTCAAGTGGTCATGTATCTTCTGTTTGGCCCTTTCATCTTGTTCTTTAAGCCTAGTAATTTCATCTTGAGATTTCTTCAATTGCTTCCTCAACCTATGGAAAGTGTGATTCCCTTCATCCAACTTAGTCTTCTTCTTTTCTTGCATTGACTCTCCTTTGATCAAAATTTCTTTCTATAGCTCCAATTTCCTGGTTGAATATTTGGTCATAGGGACCCTTGACTGTGAAGTCTCAAGCTCCTGGATGTCCTATGTTTCTTCCCTTCCTTTATCTTCAGATTGGGTGGCAAGTGAAGTTGTCTTCATCACAAGTTCTGATTCATCAAATTTATATGCCTTCTCCAAAATTTTCTTTTTCAAATCCCTATTTTCATGTTGAAGCTGAGCAATGACCAAATGAGTCTTTTCAACTATTCCTGCAGTTCCATAATCTCCTTATCCCTATCATCTAAATCAACATTCCCTGATATGGTGTCTTGGGCTTCAATGCATTTTTTAGGGGTTTGTTCCATGGATAACCTCTTTGCATCAAATCCTGTGTTTGATTTCTTGGGAACTTAAACCACCTCGGGAAATAAATGAAGATTTTTGCCCTTTTTCCTATCAGATTGGTCAACTGAAGTCTATAGCCTTTTGATTGAGATTTTTCCTGCTAGTTCAAAATTCTTTGCCACTGATGAAGGTGTATCATTTTTTCTACAGGGACTATCTGAAAGTTCAGCTATCAACTTGGATGGATCCAAAAATTATTTCCATCACTGAGTTTTCTTCTTCAACTCTTCCACCACTAATAATTTGATCAAAGAGAAATGAAAGAAATTTGGCTCTACTTGACTCTTTTTACCCTTGAACTTATCTACCATCTTACTAATTCTCATAAATAAGTAGAAAGGTAGAATCAAAGGGATTTTACCTATGAAATGCATCAACATCCTGAAGTGATATTGATAAACCATCCCAAATCTGCCATCAAAAGTGGAATATCTTTGAATGACCTTGAGTAACTTGTTGTAGGGATCAAGAAGATATTCCCTTGGCATAATAGTTCCATATTCTTTATTTTTATGTTTAGGCTTTAGGAAATATTTGTAGTTAACTATATCTTTTTGGGTGCAAGAATTGCAGTTAAGCAGACTCCTTCAACACTTAATTGTCAACTCAGGGGTTTCGTAAACTTAGAGGCGAAGCAAAAGAAATGCCATAAATGATATGAATTTTTCCTATCTTTATTCCTACTTCCTTAATTAAAATCCTGCAGAATCAAAAAGAAAAGATCACCCGACAATTTACACCAAAGTAATTCTAGTGCTGGAATATGAACGAAAGTACTTTTGCGAAGAAATAAATTAAAGGAACTTTCAAACTCTTGTAAGAAATCGTGATTAATTGAAATGGAAATCTATGTTTATCTTCAGTATAGTTGTATGTCCGATTAATAATTAGACCCTTGAAGATATCTGACTTCTTTATAGATGTTTCTCACTGCACTAAACTGTTATTCTTGTACTCCTGCAATATTCTTGCACCAGTACCGAAACAAAGTTTATATGCTGGAAGTATATTCTACACTTGTACTGAATATTTATGTCCTCATGTAGGGGCTCTGAGTCTTAGGACTAGAGCACTCTGTTCTTGTATCGGGATATTGACTCTTGTACTAGAACAGAGATTCCTGCACTAAGTTTTCAAATTTCTTTCATAAAAGAATAAAGAATGTGTTAACTTAAGAAAATAATTTGAAAATCTCAACAAAACTTTGAAATAGCTTTCACAAACAGAAAGATGCTTCAACCTAACTTCAAAATAAGAATTAACTTCGAAAGTCAAAGAAAACTTTTCTTCAATCAAGGAACTTGTTGTAGCAGATACAACCACTCTCCAAAATTTTTCCTTAGCTTCGTTTTGGAGCCTCCCTACCAACCTTTCACAACATCATGTCTTGCTTCGTCAAGTACACAATTAGTCCCAGTGATTTTCTTGCAGAAAGACAGCCTGCCGATCAAACCTTGATGCATTCCCCTCACAGGTTGTTCACCCGGACTTGGTCCAGCAGTAGGCTGAGAATCTTCTTCAAGAATTTGCACAAATCTGGAGGGAAACCAGCCTGCCCTCTAGAAATTGCGCAATCCTGAGTGGAAGCCTATTGGGCCCCAGAATTGCACAATTTTGTTGAGCAAGCTTCACCCAGAAAATTGCGCAATCCTTCCATGTTGGGTTGCTCAACCCAGAATTTGTGCAAATCTGGGAAGCAGTCAGCTGCTCTACCTAGAAATTGTGCAAATATTTTGAGCAACCAACCCAACTCCCTTCTAGAAATGCACATTTTCTCCCAACAGTTGAGAAACCTCTTGCATGTGCAGTTGAGTTGATCGGTTCCCTCTGGGACCGAGAAAAACTTATTTGCATGCAAGGGATGCTTCTCCCAAGGTAGAATGACAAGGCATCCCTTGATTCAGGGATCTACTTTCAGCAGCTAGAGGTTGCATGCAAGGATCATTTCAGAAACCTTTCACCAAGTGTTGCTTTTCCTGGATCTGTGGCATGCACATCACAACCTCAATTTTATCAAAACTCATTAATCGGATGTTGCAGAGCTCATTTCTCACATAAACCTTACGGCTCTGACATCCCACATCGCATATAGGAGTTTTCGGCACATTCAACTCAGATGTTTTGGGGTAAGCCTACTTTCCATGTCTTATGTTGCATTTCTGGCACTTTTTGTGTTTCACTTCATATGAACGTTGTCTTCTTGATTTTAGTGAGCGCTTGTTGTCATTTTGATACATACTAACTTGTACTAGGAGAGTTTCATTTTTCATTAACATCTCACTACTGTCGCATGCATGAAACTGTTTTTTACGAATGATCACCGATTCAGCGACTCACCTCACTCACATATATGTTGTTCCATTTTCTGAATTTGTCATTCACCATTTTCATGCATGATGATTCACTTAGGCTTGCACTTAGCATCACCATGCATCTACATTCACTTTCGCTTTCTGTTGCCCGTCGGCGAGTTTGGGCACCCTTGGCCCGAACTCCGCCTCACTAAGACATCATTGCATAATCCTAAGAGGGAAGGCTTTGTCTTCCCCTCAGTAAATTAAAATTTCTACCCATTGGCCATCCTCCAATATTGCATTGCGCAATTCTGAGGGACAGTGACTGTTGGCTTAGAAAATTGCGCAATGCAGTCACTGAGCCTGCAACCATTGCTAGTTGAGATTACGCATTGTGCAATTCTAGCAGTGAATAGCCAGACTGGATTATGAATTGCATAGTTCCAACAATAATCCATCCAACTAGCAGCCCAGGCTGTGCTTTGGAAGTCAGTCCCCCGACCTCCTAGTGGAAATTGTGTGACCTTCATGATCAGTCACACAAGTATGTTGCAAGTTAGTTCTTAAGTTCATTTTTGTTTTCGAATGATAGATTTCTTGCAATGAGTGTTTCCATGTCTTCAGGTATCATAGGTGTTCATCTGCCTCTCAGAAGCACAGGTACAATGGTTTCCAATAGAGGAGAGTCAAAGACATCATTCATAGAACACTTGGGGATGCAGTCGATCAAGTGTCTATGAGCTTTCCTACTCACGAAGACATCAAGTTGTTCGTAGACAAGGACATCAAGATATGATGGTAGAAACATCACAATGAGCAACAACAAGAAAAGAAATTGAAGGAAGCATATCGGATGCAACAAATGCAAGAGGAAGGTTGTTGACAACATGGAGGCGAAACAAAGCTGCAAGCTGAAGAAGATCCATTGATGATGAAAGCAACTTTGGATACTAAGTATATGAGGTGATGCCGTGATCATGCGAAGACAGAGAATGGAACAAAGAAGGAGTTGCATGTCCTGAAGTAGCAACTCAAGGAAGAACATGAGTTGCACAAAAAAGTGAATGAGTTACAACAGGAACGGAACAACAGGGGGTGCAACATGCACTCACGGATGAAACTATGCTCGTAAAAGTTATACATCCATCCCAACCGCTGGCACTGAGAAAACATTGTGAGTAGTGTTGTTGATCACATGTGAGGGATTTAGCAACATGCATGTCATTGTGCACACACATGCGATCCAACCCATTCAACACACTCACCAAGGTGAAGATAAGAAGCAATTCTGATTGGAGCTAAGCATGTAGTTGACAATTCATGCACATGACCACTAGCACACACTGGAAAATCATCACAGACACTATCCATTAGTCTTTTGTCGGTTCGGTTGCACCAAGAAGACCACACACATGCTAGTAGATGAGTTGGATGAAGGAGCCACACCAATGCACCCAGATGCAATGGAGGCAAGGGTTCGCTTCAGCAAGATGTCACCATGGGGTGCATTCACACCATAACGGACGACCAAGCCTAGCATCAGCTCACCACCTTCACCATCACAAGAATGTGAGAGAGTTGATCTCACCACAATGGACTGAGTGTTAGTGATGTCTTGCATGGCTTTCTCCATACATTTTGTCTCACATGAGCACATGTACATTGTAATATAACGTCATGTCAAGTGGAAGTTCAAGTTTCAATAGTTGGATGTAACAATGATAGAGTAGATGAAGAGTCATGAGGGTAGATGATCTATCACAAAGGGGAATGTCAAGGGCCATCCCACCCTTTTCTATAAATAGAACCTCATAACTCATTGTAAAGGATTTTGGTTAGCCAAGATTCGATAGGAGTATCTTAGAAAAAGCTTGGACAGTATTGTAACGAGCCTTGGCTTCTCCACTGTGCAGAGCTAGTACATCTCTTTGGAGGAAGAGGTGGTTGTGGTTGTAACGCTCCACTATTTGAACTAGTGGTTGGGCATGGATGTATTGTATGATTGGAACTTACACTTCTTAATATAATAGAGCAAGCACATTTCATGCATATGTTGTATTGTATTCTATGCTATCTAGTTTACTCTAAATGATATACATATTGTTTGCTTACGCATGCATGTATGAACTATTGTGTATAAGTATGTATGATTCTTTCTGAAATGTGTTGTTGGTTTAACCATCACTTTGGATTTCTCGCTATCTTTCTTTCCTGCTTGTGATGCATCTTCACTCATGTGTTCCCTTCCAAGCTGAGTACTATTACAGGTTTCCAAGGGGTGCACTCACCTCACCCTTAGTGTGTTAGAACCTCTCATGCACCTTCCTTCACTTGCTGCAACTGTCACACCCTTGCTACCAAAAAATACATCTTACTTGCCTTTGTGCGAAATCGCAGTCAAGGTATTACCGTACGACCCATAGCTAGGACTCCTACACCAAACAATTTGAGGTCTAATTGGGACTTCTTACTGGGGATATCCCCTTACATGTTGGCGGGTCCAGTACCATCAACATAACTCTTTCATGCAACTAAAGAAATCATCTAATTGTGGCAGTAGGATTTATCCCTGTAATAGTTATTCACGTAAATCTGATATGCCTTTTTAATCTTCCTAATTCACAAAGGTTCACTTTGGATAATTAGATGTGAAGTTTGATCCTTTCCCTAAAAGTGTAAATTTCAGGTACAAATTAATGCATTATAACACCGTTCATTCATTAATTACCAAAGCATATTCAATCCAGAATATAAAGAATACTTCTAAAAGATGAAAACTCACTTGCAGAAACGTGTCAAGATCTTTATGACAGAAAATAATGAAAAGCTTCGTTGTAATGAACAAAAGAAATCAAATTGCAAAACTATAAATGTACTAGTGTAGGAATAACATGCTTGCATGATCTAGGCAAAAATAATACGAAACTTTGAAAACAAAGATTGCACAAAGGTAACATCAAACTTAGTTAAGCATGCACACCATGGATTTGTCACACAATGGCTATAAATGTAATTGAACCTAAACTTTGTCAAATACTAGAAAAATCTACTTAGTTCATGCCTTGCATTAAAATGAAATTAACACACCTTTAATGAGAAAGAAGAATGTGAGGGAGAACGAGCTGGGTTGGCTGGGCCCTAGCCAACCAGCTCGTTTCCCTATTTAAGAAACTTGGAACCTCAACTCTGACCAACAAATCAACATAGAATTAAAACACAACATTGAAATAACATGGTGTAGTCCCTTTATATTAAATTTCATAATCAACAAATGTACATGTTGAAATTGAGTCCAACCCAGAACGAGGGCGATACTAGCAAGATTACTAAATACCATAGTTACAGTAGCATATCTATCGCTCCGCTCACTACCATTTTCTATCTAAATACTACATTATATATATCCATTTAGGTCTATGACCGTAACAAAATTAGATTTACTGTTACGATCTAAGCCTTTCGGTTGTAATGAAATAACAAAAATATTACATGCTAAGCCTTTCGGCTATAACAAAACACTAGACTTCAGCATTCAGCCGACGACCTTATCTCTATCATATTCCTGACTTATCTCTGCTCCGAGCCCAAATCGATATGATCGATTATGAACGAGATGTCTGTGTTAGGTAGTGAGCTATCATGGAAGTTTAGGATTCGCCAGTGGTGCAGGAATCCTACCTGCACTCGACCATACTAAAGAAATTATTAATACATTTCTTACCAAATAATTTAGGAAAGAAGATATTATTTGCAAAGAATATTAAAGGTATAAAATCTATAAAATAATTAATTAAGAACATTTGTGACCCTTAAATATGAAATATAAAGCTAGTGCAGGAAAAGGCAGGATTCTTGGAATAGTGCAGGAATAAGGAGGTTTCGAGGTTAAAACAGACATCTAAGGTTATGAGTTTGAAGTAGGAAAGGGGTTAAAAATGAAGGAATTTAGACTACCAACATCCTCCCCTCCCTATGCTTTTCTGTGTCCTCACACAACCTTTACCTACTGCTAAAAGACCAAAACAAAGGAGCCTCCCTTCAATCCTGAACTTATATGTTGATCCCTGCTTTCACTATCTTTTCCTTCTTGCCTCGAGCCTTCTTGAGTTGCCTGGTCACCTTTTTAAGACGTTTATAGCACTTTTTGGCCTAGAATTTCCATATCTTGACTTGTCTTTTCTGCTCTTTCACTTCTCTTTCCAACTCTACATTTATCTACTTCTGCATTGTATTATGCTCTTTCATGGCTTGGTTTAATATCTCCAATCCGTAAACATGTTGCTTGAGCTCTTTTATCTGACTGTTGAGATAGAGGGTGGAGTTTTCTACTCCCAATTCCTCTGGTGTAGACTTATCGGTAGTTGATTCCAAACATGTATTGACATCATCAGGGTCAAGGTTATTCTAGCTTCCCATTTCCTGCATTTCATCATTGTCAAAAGTTTCAATACCTGGAATTTCAATGTCATTAAGGGTCTTAGTACCCTGCACATTCACTTTACCAGGGGTTTCAGTGCCCAGAACTTCAAAATTGTCAAGGGCTTCAGTGCCTGCAACTTTAATATTATCAAGGGCCTTAGTACCCTACACATTCACCTTACCAGGAGTTTCAGTACCCGGAACTTCAAAATTATCAAGGAATTTAGTGTCCCGTTCCCCATCATCCATCTAACCCTCTACCGAGTCTTTTCTTACACTTGGCATCATTTTTCTCTTTTTCATCTTACCAAAGAGGACAAACAAGGGTGTTTCATCTTCCTTCTCTGCATAGTCTTCGTTCACCACTGTATGGGACGCCACCTCAGCGACGATCGAGAGGTTGTTGTTACCTTGTGAAGCGGGTGGTGAGTCATCCAATAGTATCAGGGAGGTTGACTAAACATGACCTAACATTGATGAGGCAGTCCTTTTCTTGGCCGATCTCCTGTTCTCGGTAGGGTGTGGGGTCACGGTTTCTGATTTTCCTTCCTTTCTTGCACGCTTCTTCTTGGATGACTTCCCTGCACCTCGTCCTTGAAACTCCTTTATAAATTCTTTCGAGGTCACATTTTTAACCTCCAGTTCCTTCTTGATTATAAATTGTGATCAGCACGTGGCGGTATAATTTGTATGTAACTTGGCTTGACTTCCCTCTCTGAACACCTTTCGACATTTTCTCTAAGCTCCTGAGAAGATAATAGGGAAAATTAATGAGCTTACCAGACTAAAAATGGAGGAGAAATCGTATGTGATACAAGAATGTCAGTGAATAATGACCCTCCTAGGTGAGAAACATCTGCAATACATAAAGGAGGTGCTTCCATTTTCTAGTCATAGGGCTATGCTCGAGACTGTTCTTCCAGTCCACCTTTTGCTTCAGGTCGATCATGAGTCGATGCCACAACTTCTTCTCAATATTCTCCTTCTTAAACCATTGTTCTCCCAATACTACTAAACCTGTAGCCTCAGATATGAACTCCTCTGTGACCTTAAATTCCAGCGAACCCACCTTGGCTTGGCTTCCATCAAAAGTATAGACAAATGCTAGCACCACGGCTGAGTCGAATGCATCAAATTTTTGCAGAAATGGAAGGAACCCAAATTCCTGCAATAGTGTAAGATTGTTTCTATACTCAGTCGTTTGCTCCATCTCCTTCACGAATCGTGGTTCAATCCTTACAGATTTCATTTCTCTATTTGAATTCACCCAATGTCTATCTAAGACTTTGGAAGAGTATTACAAATGAAGAACTCAAAGCATGGTTGGGGAATTTATGATGGTCAAGCTATACATCTGCCGCTGTATTGGCCACCTTCCAAAATGATCACACTTCATCATTAAGATTACACTCCTGGGATGGATGTGAATATGAATTGGTTCAAGTATAGGTAGGTGATGATGATTGGGAGAGGCAACGGTTTAGATAATGATACGATGTAATAGTCATGCGTGGTCGGATATGAGGTAAGGCCATTATTGACACGTGATGAGTCTTTTCAAGAAGAGGCAAGTATTTGGTTTCAGGAGAATCATACCATCCCACATTCACTTCATGATCTCACATAAGGTGTACTCATTACTCACTAAAAACATGATATTTCATAACCTAATATCTTTGTACTGAAACAATTTCTTCCTAATTTAGTAAATGATAAAAGAAAGTGTTAACCATAATACAAATTATTGAATGCCATGATCTACAAGTGATGCACTCTTTTTGCTTGTACAAAACATTTATGAAACAAAGATAAGTTTTTCAATACACATTTTTGCACCAGGTGTTCCTGCACTGTATTTTCATTGATACCATTGTTCCTGCACCAGAACATGTGTTTTCATAACTGGGTGTGCTTAGCAGTGCAGATTCTTGTACTGAACGTGCCTGCATTGAACATGATTGCACTGAACATGCCTACACTTGAACATGCTTGCACTCAAACACATATTCCTGTGCTAGGGGTATTTTTAGCATATTTGGAAAGAGAAAGGGGACCAAAAAGAAATTCATACAG
The DNA here is from genome assembly GCA_031772625.1 of Pinus tabuliformis. Taxonomy (NCBI): domain Eukaryota; kingdom Viridiplantae; phylum Streptophyta; class Pinopsida; order Pinales; family Pinaceae; genus Pinus; species Pinus tabuliformis. The sequence goes on from CM062807.1 coordinate 1,290,099,417, forward strand.
GATATAATTCATAGGCTGGATTTGAAAATTTTGGAGGATATACAAGGGAGGTTTTATTCTCCAGTATCTGGTGTTGATATATGCCATCGATCTAATTTTTGAGTTCACATTAGATCCTGCAATCGATCCATGAGGGAAAAAAGAAGTGGGAAAAATGGTAAATCTTAGAATGGGAAGGAAATTTGACAGGGATTTCAAGAGTGAGACCACCAAGAGGGAAAAATCGAAAAGGGATATTGGGAAAACAATTCAAGGGGAAAAGAGGGAGATACTAAATCGAATAAGGAAAGTTTCTTTAAAGAAAGGGATGGTAAAATTCATGGGATAAAAGGAAGAAAATAAAGGGGATTTTTTTTTACAAAAATGGGAATAGAAGAAGGGCAAAATTTCACCTGAAATCTACCTGTATAGTGTTGATCTGAAAAGTAAATATAGTGAGAATTGAGTGTTTCTTGGATAAAAATTTATGTGCCAACTATCCCAAACTTGGATAAGGGCTTGGTTCCTGCACTTGAACCTACTTCTTCTTGGTGACAATCAACACATCTAAAAATCAAGCAACATTCCCATTTTATTAGAATTTGATCTTCCTGCCAACAAGCTGGTTTCCAGGTTCATCCTTCTACAATCATGTCAGTAAAACTGATTTTCACAATCACAAGAAAATATTTTTTTCTTTACCTTTTCTTTTTAATTTATTATTATTATTATTATTATTATTGAATTTTCTTTAAACTTTATTTCAAGAGAGTAGAAATTAGATCACAGTAGGCCATCATAGCCACCTACCAACTGAATTTTAGACTGCTTCTGCACTTACTGCATGAAATCTTCCTTTGTGAGGGGTTGAAAGTATGCTTTAAGCCTATGCCCATTCACAAGGAAAACTAAATTTCGCCCATCGATAGTTTTGACTTCTACAACCCCATTGTTGAAAACTTGAATTACCTTATACGGTCCCATCCAACGAGTATGTAACATTCCTTTAAAATGTTTAAATCTAGAGTCATAGAGAAGTACCCAATCTCCTGGTTGGAATTATTTCTTCTTGATAAACTTGTCATGCCACTTCTTGCATTTTCTGCACCAAAATATTCTATTGAACAACATCCCTCAGAAATTCATCCAACTCATTTAATTGCAATAGGCGTTGTTGTTATGCTTTCGAGAGATCTAGACCCAATTGAAATGCAGTTCTGGAAGTCTTTATATGAAATTAAATCGGCAAAAGGACTAGTTTTTCGTACACCGGCTCATATGGTGTATGTCCCATGCTATTCCTCCAATTGGTTCGATAAGCCCATAAGGCTTTAGGCAATCGGCTAACCCAATCCTTCCTATGCATGTTGATTGTTTTGGTGAGGATGGATTTGATCACCTTATTTGTAGATTCCACCTGGCCATTTTCTTGCAGGTGGTACGGTGTAGATTTACTGTGCTGAATCTTATATTGATTTGTGACTTCCTGTATCAAGTTAGAAAAAAAATGCGGTCCATTGTCAGAAACAATTTCTCTAGGAACACCAAATCTAGTAAAAATTTCATTAAATATAAAATCAACAACAACTTTCTCAATAGCAAAAGAACCAACTTTAGCCTCTACCTATTTAGTAACAAAATCAGTACAAACCAAGATATGCCTTTTATTTAAAGATGTGGGGTTTATGGGTCCTATGAAATCAATAGACAGTTTGTCAAAGGGCTCAATCATAACTTGAGGACATAGAGGCATTTAATTGTCTTGAACATGTTGACCCATCTGCTGACAACTATCACAACGCCTAACATATTGCTTGGCATCCTTAAACAAAGAAGGCAAAAAATAGCCAATGCGTAAAATTTTATATGCACTTCATTTATCAGCGAAGTTGCCACCACAAGGTTCATCATGGGCAGATTTTAAGATATCAAGCATTTCTTCCTCTCTCACACATCTACGAATAACAAGATCTGATCCAGTGTAAAAGAGGTCTCCCTGTATCCAAGAATACGAAGAAATTTCTTAATGATATTCCAATTTTCACGAGTGGATAAGTGAGGTGGTGTGTCTCTGGTGACGAAATAGTTAGCTATGTCAACAAGCCATGGGGATTTGGCTGACATAGAAAAAACATATTCGTCAGGGAAATCATCATCAACAAGAATTAATTCACCAGGATTATTTAATCTAGAGAGATAATTAGCTAAAACATTAGACTTTCTTGATCTATCAATAATTGTAACATTGAATTCCTGTAATAAAAGCAACCACCTAGTCACTCTACCACTAGTTAAAGGTTTTTTCATTAAATATTTTATAGCAGGATTATCAGTATGCACATAAACTTCATATCTTGTATTGTAATGTCTGAATTATTAATAGCAGAAATAAAGGCTAAAAATTATTTCTCAGCCACTGTTGTTAGTGTCGGTATCTTCATCCCTCTGTCAGAGATCAAATCCTCTTATTGCATTGCATATTAGGTGTCTCGCTCAGTTAGCTGCATTCCATTAGGAGCACAGATCATATGACGGTAGTGGCTTGTTGTATAGTTTCCCTCATGTCATTTACCTGCTGGCTCATGTTTATTCATTAAAAATTGTTTACAGTCACCTTTTTGCCTTAAAGATTGCAGAAGTCTTTTCTAGGGTTTCATTGTCATTTAGGTCTAGAGTTTCATAAAAAAATGTGTTAAAGTGTCCAATAGTTACCAGTAGGCCATGAGGAGGTTGTAACATCAATAAATTTCATCACCAAGTGTTCAAAAATGTGTTTTTCCTCAAAACTCTATTTTGAGGAAAAAACAGAGTATTTAGCCTTTATTGTAAAAAATCATGAAAATTTTGTTTCCCGCATTGTAAATTTCTTCACCTGCACCCTGGTTTCTTTCCTTAGCCCCAGAAGCTTCAACACCTGCAAGACAAGCAAAGCAGAGGTTATTTTGTTCATCCCAAAGCCAAAATGCAGTGACAAAGTCCAAAAAACAGAGTTCAAAATAAAGTCAATTTAAATACATTGCAAAAGTGGGTTTGATGAGCCAAAAATTTAAAATCTTTTTGTTTATAAGCCATTTTATCATTTGAAGAGTTCATTTGCAAAGGATAAGCAAGGCAAAGTGATTTTGTTGAGCAAGGGAGAATTGGGTGAAAATAACTCCTAGTGACCAGCGTGGCGCACTGGGAAGGAGGCGCGGCGCATACATCTGGTGCGGCACACTGGGCCTCAAACTACATTTCAAATTTGCACAGGCGTGGTGCATATACTGGGTGCGTCGCATTGGGTATGCTGCGCAGCCAGGAAGCCCGAAAATTGCCAAATTCGCTCTAAAATCACCCAAAATGCATGCATTGCCATCGATACAAGTAGGTTGAACTTCTCTCATGGTTTTTCATCCAATATTGATGGTTGTTGATGGTGCTTGATGAATGGTGAAGTGTGTTAAGGAAAGCAAACCCTATCCCTTCAAAGTTGCCAAAGGAGATTGCTAATAGGGTTTTGTGTTGGTCATTTTAATACCAAGTATCCCCCCACCTCATCACTCCCTAGTTCCATACTCCCCTTGCTTCCCTTATTTCCCAAGTTTACGTAGCCCTTAATTCACTAATCATATACCCCTATTCCTATTTCCTAAAACCCAAATACAAACCACAAAATTCCCTAAACCCTAATTGTTTTCCCAAAATCTAAATATCATTCCATAAAACCCCCTCATTTCCTCAAAAGCCCTACAAAAAATCTACCCAACCTCTCATACATAGTTCTTCCACATTCCCTCCACAGCCCCTCATACAAACATCTCTTTGGCAGCAAAAACCTAATCACCATAAATCTCATCAAGAAACCTCACACATTATCAAGAATCGGGAGTCTTGGCTTGAAAGAGTCAACATTCATCTTGAGAAGTTGTTGGCGAAGGCAAACAAGGACAAGGACATGCTCAGGCACATGAAAAACCATTATTTGGCACGAACTCATGTGTGCAAAGCAAGGATCAAATCCTAAAGGCAAGACTAAGGAGGGAACTAAAACGACGCAAAAGGCATAATAGGCTCTGAATCTTGGCCGAAGCTTCTTTGGCTGAGCATGATACTTGATGATGGACTTTCAGTCCAAATTTTAGCAAATTTGGAAAAATTTTGTCAATTTTGAATTTTTTGGCTTCAAAACAGATTTTTCTACCCAGCGTGTAGTGCCACTTGGTGCGTGCTTATAATTGGGAGATCCTCTGGAGGAAAACTTTTCATTTTTGGATTTTTTATGGAAATTTATGCATGCTCATGAATTACCTAAGGATTTCATCAAGTTCTGGGTTGCCTAAAGGGTCAAAAACACACAAAAAATGACATCTCTGCCACCTTTTTCACCCACATGAAGTAGTGTTAGGAGATTGGATGTTTGGAGGGGAAAATGGACACCCAATCTATAAATTCCACTTGGGTTAGAAATTAGACGGGAAGGGCTTTCCAACGAGCTATCTTGAGATCAATTTGGACTTCGGGAAGGCCCTCAAAGTCAGCCTCAAAGTTGTGCTACGCATACAAATTTCAGGCGCGGCACATAGGGAAATTTGGCCTATTTTTCACTCAACAGCTCAGAATTTATCCTAGTTTTGACTAATTTCACTTTTTCATGTAAATATTTATTTATCTTGATGTAAATTCATGACTTTGATGTAATTTTGGCACATTGTTACTTATCTATGTAGATTCATTCACTAAAAAGTGAAAAGATAGTGAATGAATCAGTTTCCTTTTATATAGAGGCAAGTTGTTTCATTGCCTATTTTTCAGTTCCTTGTTTAGATATGGTTGAAACAACTTCTAGAATGATGAGCTCGACCCCTAGAGGCATGGGAAGGAGTTAGGCTTGTCTATATCTTGTAATTTCTCAGTCATTTTCACGGTTGGACACTTGGGATTGCTTGGCACTCCAGTACATTTGATTTCTACATTTTTGGCTAAGGAAAGACCATGGTTTGCAGCACGTTTTGGGATCCTTGTGGCTTGTGTTTTGATGGTGTTCTTCTCTATGTAATTTTTAAGTTCACTGATATTTATTTGCACAATTTCCTTTCTCTTTTGCTTCTGAAATTAAACAAATGAGTGACAAAGGTAGAATTCATTAGCTTGTTGTGCTCTACCTTTTACTCTTGTTTAATTTCCAATGTTTTCTTCAGTTTGAAGAGGATTCTTGATACCCTCTTTCCCTCTTCAACTTCTCACCAGTCTGAACCCTTCATCTTTACAAATTAAAGCATCAAAACGATTGCCTTTCTTGCCCCAATCAGAACTCTGCAAAACTGGCCTTCATCCCTGGACCCAAATTTGCCTTTCCCTTGATTCCAACAAAACGCCCAAAAAATCAAATCAAATCCTTGCACTTCATACCTAGCCTAAGATGAGTAGATATTTCAATCATCTCAAGCCCTCATCAATCATAATTTGTTGAGATTGACCCAGAGAGAACCCTCTCCTGACCTGCTAGGGCTAGTTTCCAGGCTGAGCATGGTTTGATGTTGGCCCTGGATCCTACCTTTTCAGACTGAGGTAAATCTAGGCCCTAACAACTGTATAGTTAAATTTAGTAGGTGACAATTTTTTATTGATGTAATAAATAACATAGGATTGTTTATTCTCCTCTTGTCCTAAAGCTGCGCTAATGGAAGTGTCTGACGCATCGAAGGAAATGTGAAATGACAGGGACCAATTTAGTCCTCTCAAAACTGGTGCATGTACTAATTTTTCCTTCAATGTCTCAAATGACTGTTGGCAAGCTGTGGACCAAGAGAATTCACTATCCCTAGATAATAATCCAAAAATTGGGGTAGAAATCTTGGAAAAATTCTCAATGAATCTCCAGTAATAACCAGCATGTCCCAGGAAGCCTCTCACTTCCCTTTGTGTTTTGGGTGCAGGTAGATGAAAAATAACTTCAACTTTAGCGGGGTCTACCTGGATACCTTTGTCATAAACCAAATGACCAAGAACCACTCCTTCTTTGCACATTAATCTACATATTTTATCACTCAAAGAAAGATGAGCCTCTTGGAAACGTAAAAGTACTTTCTCTATATTTTTAAGAGCTTCATCAAATGAGTTATGAAACATAGAAAAATCATCCATATAAATCTCAACACATTCATGATCAGAAAAAATACCCAACACAACCCTCTCAAAGGTGGCAGGTGCATTACACAACCCGAAAGGAAGCACTCGATAAGCAAATGTACCCCAAGGGAATGTAAAGGTAGTTTTGTCTTGATCTGAGGGTGCGATCTAGATTTGGTTATACCCACTAAAGCCATCCAAAAATGAAAAGTGATTTTTATGGGCAAGGGTATCTAGCACCTGATCGATGAAAGGAAGGGGAAAGTCGTCCTTGAGAGTGGCTTTGTTAATTCTTTGTAATTAATGCAAATATGCCATCTTCCATCCTTCTTAGCGACTATCACTAATGGAGAGACATACTGACTTTCAGAAATGGTATAGATGAAATTAGTGTCTAAGATTTTTTGTAATTCCTCTTTCACAATATCTCTTACTGCAAGATTCATTCGTCTTTGGGGTTGTTAGACACGTCGATCTCCCTCCTGAATATAGATATGATGAGAACAAGTCTTAGGAGGAATGTTGTTCATGTCTTTGTAACTCCAAGAAAATGCATCCAGGTGATCTCGCAACAAGGTAACAAGATGCTCTTGCTGAGATGAATCCAGGTCTGAGCAAATGTGTAGAGATTTGTGTGGACTGATATCAACAAGAGTGGTCTTGGGCTCAAGAGTATAGGAAGATGATGCTACAGTATGGGATAAGGAAGGCTGGGAGTCAGAATTTTCTTCAAAATCCACACTAAAGATCTAATGAAGTGTGTCAAAGTTAGGCATAGTGTCTAAATTTTTCAAGAAATCTCGTAATTCACCCTCCCAGGTAGACTCGGTATGATGATGAATCAAAGATACAGATCGGGTCTCCTCATCATTGTTGTCATAATCTAACCATGAAGTGTCCTTGAGTTCTCGAATACATCTATCTGGTGGATATAAGGTGACCTTTTTCTTAGAGTCTCCATGTGAAATGTACATATCACTTGAGTGACATCCAATATAAGAATCGGCTATGGCAAGCCATGGTTGTCCCAGAATCAAAGGATGTCCTCCCACAAGATTATTTCGCTGAAGCAGAATGAAATTCACTGGTGTTACCAGGAAAAGTGTCTATTTAGAACTGCTCTATCCCACTAAGGTGTGAGAGCTGCCTTAGAAACAAACAGAGAAAAACTACTTTTGTATTTCCTTTATGAACTATAGACAGACAGGAATAGAAAGAACCAACCTGTGTCTTGCGCTAATCCTTTGATCGAATCCCTCTCTTCTTTGACAGCTTCCAGCTACCTGCTCCCTTACTTGCCCAACTTCACCAAGTACCTGTAAGATCACAGAAGAAGAAAACTATACAAAGACATGGATCTATATTCATAAATAACTTAGGATCAGATTTAAGTTAACCATACAAATGTAACAAGCATCAATGATACATAAGCATGGAGGAAAAATTCAAATAGTTTTTATTGATATAACAAGAAGATCCAGGAGGAGTTACAACCGATGGTTCCTGACCCAACATCAACCTCCCAGCAAAGAAGCCCCTCTTCACCTCCAACAAAGCATAAATCACCCAATACTCTGATCTTTGTTTCAAAACCAACAGCAATTCCTTACAATGTGCAAAATTCCAGCCTCTGGATCTCTGGGATGAGGGATCCATATATAGATGTATGCAAGGAGGATGAGTCAGCTTGTGATTTGATTAGTGTCTTCTCTCTGTCAGTTCTTTCTTCCACTTGGAGACTGAAGGCCTCTTACTCATCCTTGGTCGAATTCAGTGTGGCAAGTGTCATAGGAGAAGATTCTGGAAGCTTCCATTGTCTCTCCACCTCGCGGAATGGCACTGCCATTTGTCATTTCTCGCCCAACGCACCCTCATAGTGCATTTAGGTGCGTTGCAACGCACCAGCTAGTGTGTTTAGGTGCTATGCAACGTAGCTAGCCAGTGGAGCAGCTGAAATGATCTTGTTTTGACTTATTCTGAGCAGTTTCTGGTGGAGAAATTCTGGGAGAAGCTGTAATTTGTTGACCTTGTTCCTTTAGGTGTTAGAACAACACTTTTAGGGACTTAGGAGCCCTTGGTTTATGGACATTTCATGCTTAGAGCTATAAGGCACAAAAATGTCTATAACAGTTGCCCCCTAAAGTATGAGGCCGTTAATCGGGTGAAATGCTTTATTATGAGGATCCAAAGTTCTTTCAATGCTGGGAGGAGACCTGTAATAAGATACAATACAATACATTATCTTCATACTGCTTTTCATGATCTAGCTGAGGCGGGCATTCCCATGCTCAGCTTTATAAATTCATTTTCATGTACATAGGACAGACAATCGTCTGAGTGTAGACTGATGATTCTGATAGAGCCACCATCCTTTTGGTAGGATTTTTATCTGTGCTGCAATGCTGTACATTTGATGTCTTTATTTCCCTGAATATATATCGCAGCCCGGATGGATGAAACTAGATCCGGGGTCTTCAATCTCGTCCGATCTTCACTCGAAGTACAAGTTGATCCATGTGAGAAATGTTTTGAAGTCGAACATGGAAAGACATCACTTGATTACCAGCCAATGATGTAAACTGTTAACAAGCGCGAGAGGAATCACCGATAATGATAATGACCCTCAAGGTACTACAGTACAATTCATGTGGTGTGAATAAAGGACTTGGTGTCGAACACCACGCAAAATCTTTCGGTCTAAGGCCATTGATGTAAACCTGTCGCCGGAAGTGAGAAACTTGCCATTAAGGCATGCAAGCTTCAAAGTACTGAATGGGGTGTTCCTAGACCAACTTCTTGGATAATCAGCTGATGTCGACAAGAAGTGATCCGTCAAAGGAGGGCCTTAATGAATCCCACATCAATGGCACGGAACGGAGCAAATGATTTTGATGGAGGTGAAAACAATCTGATGATATACGGTTCAGGGTGGCGGTCATGAAAGTATGGAGTATAATGTATGGTAGTGGGTGGGACACAGGTGACTTCTTTGGATGACTTCTCTTGAACATGTCGGCGACACTGATGTGATGGATTGGTAGCATTAACCCCAAATGTGGATGGTATGGTGTGACCATGGCGATGTGACCGGTGAATGAAACAACCCAACCCGACTCGGACACGGAGTGGAAGTGTCATGTTCAAGAGCGACTTGCTACCAATAAAGATTCTTTGAGTTTTCTTCCCAATTTTTCCCCAGTCATTGCTGACCAGAACCTCTTTATTTTTGTCAAGCTTGAGGAGGATAACATATGCTTGTTCTATAATTTTCCCTTCTGGCAAACCCATCGCTATGTTTTAACGAGCCTAGCAATAGTGAAACTCGTTCTCGTCTAAAGACAAGTTTGTCGCTATTAATCTTTTTAACGAGTTTAACGATAAAGATAACTCGGTCCTTTTCATTTTTAGAGAGTCTGAAAAGGTACGTAAAGGTAACTCCAAAATTCCTTTTTCGTCATCTAATCCCTTAAGTCCGAAAAAGTATAAAACAATACAGAAGGGATGAATTTTCGATAGTTTTAACGAGCCGAACAAAACAAGCGCTTGATATTTTTGTGTAATAATCGCTCAGGTCCAAAAAGATTAAAATATAGATGGGGGATAGCACTTCCTGTCCCTTTAACGAGCTGGAGAGGCCAATGGCTCGACAGTCTTTTCATATTTTACGAGTCAGTTGAAAAGAGCTTAAAGAAGACTCGTCTTTTGAGGAACGAGTGATAAAATGGGTAGCAGCTGATTCCAGGTAAGGTTTGGAATTTTCCAATCACGGCAGTGTCACAAGGATGGATAGGGAAATCACTCTTCGCAGCTGTTCCTCAAAATGGGTAAACAATCAAGTGGAGGTGAATGATCAGCCAATGAAAAAGTGGAGGTGACGGTGCAAACACGACCAAGGCTTTAATGGCTGAAGTACTACATTCACGGTGGTTATTTACCGGGGAATAGTTCATCTTTTAATGAGCTTAAACGCAGGTGGAAACATTTGCTCAGTGCGGGTTTATTTTTTAGCGAGCTTGAACCTTGCGGTAACACTGCTCGATTAATCCAGTCGTATGATAAGAATGTCTCATATGAAAATGGCAACTTTTAGAGTTTTGCCCCACATCCTTTCTTTATGCAAGTTAGGAAACGACCAATCCAAAAAACAGATAAATGATCGCTCTTTGCTTGCACTCCAAAAGGTTTGCATGCCCCCAGGTATAAAATAGAGTTTCAAGGTTACCTCTGCTTCTATCCGCCAAAAAATTTGTTTTACCGAGAGAGACCTACCTCTTACAGGTCACCCAAAGATTGTTCTATTCACAGCGCAAACAAAACACTTCTTTGGAAATGTCTACCGAAATAAACAAAGGTGAACGGATGATATAGTGAGACCATCCCTGACATAACTTTGACAAGAGGATCTTGTTCTAGAATAACCCCCTCTTCCAATCACGGACGGGGGTACAGACTAGTCATATTCTCCCGCGGAAACCTACCCTATACCTGAAGTTTTCCTGCCGAAGCAGACCAGGATGCATGCCCCCTGGGTTTCAGTCATATCCCTCCGAATTACTCACACTCATCGGGAGGACGGACTGGAGATTGAGACATTTCTTGCGTGAAAAGACCATTCAGGGATGGTATATGACTATTTGCTCTGTATGATCCGGGAAATGAAAGCTGGTCCACGAGCTTGACCACTCTTCCTTTGTGCGGAAAACACATTACTCTAAAGAGTGAGGAGACAATGGCTCCCATGCAATAAATATAGTCTCGTCCAAGGAGTAGATTGTGATCCAGGGGTCCTTGAACTACCATTACGTTCATGTGAACTGTTTTCCCTCTCAATGTTATGGGCACATCGGGAAGGATCCCTAAAGGGCGACTGGTTCCTTTATCAAAGCCTATCAGATTTCTCATCTCAGGCAAAAGCGATGGCAAACCAAGCGCTTTCCAAGCAGTTGAGGAAAGGATACTCACAGAAGCCCCCTCATCTATGATGGTACCAGCCATAAACATTCTATATATTTGAATGATAATACGGAATGGTACACTTGCTGGTAAACGGGGTCTGCCTAGTTGATTCTAGTCGAAGGAGACAACTAGGTTGCTTGGAGGTGGGGCCGAATAGACGGCCGGGTACGACTCTGATGAACTTCCTTCCTGCGATGAAGGAACAGGTAAATTGCCCCCATGTTCGTTGGAGTCTGTGCTTATGAAACGAATTTGGACGGTGTCATCCTTGTTCTCTTCAGTGACTGTATCATCTGAAGATGAAACCTCTGAAGGCAAGACCGGGTCAACTGCCGCCTCGACCTTTTGACTTTCGTCTGGTATGGATCCAAATGGTTTATCTTCAAGGATAGGTGCTTCAGCTGACCACCTGAGCGGGCCAGCTAGATTTTCAACTAGTGACGGACTCAGCAAGAGTTTTTTTATATCTAGGAGGAAGTCGTAACGGTGAAACCGGACGATCATCCAAAACTCTTTTAGCTTCGTCTAAGAAGGGACAACGGTGGACGACATGATCGCCTTCGCACAGTTTACAAGGAAATCTACATTTTCCTTTTTGTCCTAGGGCTTCACTTTCACTAGTCGACTGTGTGTTTTCAACATGATCATTAGAGGTTGACGACACCAGGTTGTGCAATCTAGGAGACCGGTCCTTTAATATCCAAGGGATGCAAGGACAGTCTCTGTGAAAGTGGTCTCCTTTACAAATGACACATGGCGATTTAGGCCTGGTCGGTGCAGTGTGTGGATTTTCGTTAGACGACACTCGTTTTCCCCCATTCACCTTTGGCTCCTTCTTCTTCTTCTATTTCTTCTTCTTTTCCTTCTTCTCCTTAGGAACTTGACTTTTGGCTTTACCAGCCCCATCAAGCGAAGAGGAAGGAGGAGAGGAAGAATTAGAGGAAGTAGAAGGTTGGTGGGCAACTCTGGACTCGTCTAATTGCTGATTCGATTGTTCAGGAATAGTGGTGTTCTGAATGACAGAGGTTGAGAAGAGCCATACAGGCAAACCAATTGTTAGTCCTGGAAGTGACAATGTGTTCATATGGGGCACACCAACATCTCCCCAAGAGGAGAAGGGACTAGGATTTCCTCCAAGGGGAATTCCTTGGTTGGTAGACTCCATTTTCTCAGCCCAAGATCAACGTAGGAAAGGGTAATGAATATTCTGTTTAAAATAAATTTTTAGACGCTTTGACACAACTTGGTTTTTTAGTTTTTAAGAGTCGAGAAAAAACAAAAGATGACTCTAGTCTCCTTCGATTTTTAATGAGCCTGAAGTGACAAGTGCTTAGATGGACCTTTTCCGTTAAGGAGTCTAAAAAGGAACGAAAGGGACTACTCTGGAGATCTAGGTAGAGGGAGTACCAAACCAATCGCAAAACTGCAGAATACTTTTTACGGTACGACAGTCAATCTTCCCGAATGCTGTGTTCAGTGCATTGCGATCGATAGGGCGACAGACACAGCTTCCTATGGATAAAGGATTTAAGCGTATAGGGGTCTCCCAAAATATACTCGATGGTACGTGGGAGCACAAGTCCGTACTGGCACTTATCGTCTCAAAGTGGAGGAATCACCCAACCATCAATGAGGACAACAGTTACCAGGCTTTACGACGCCGGAATACGTCTCTAGCCTAGACCTCTAAATGTTGTGCGTTAAGTTCCAAAGTGTTGTTAGATTCATTGAATTTATTTTAAGTTGATCTTTCTTATGAGGTTTGCCTTTTGGGTTCACCACGAGATGTAGATGTAATTCCTAAAATGAAATCTAAAGATGATAAACAAACTTTTATCTCTTTTGTGCAATGAAAATCCTAGCTACTAAGGGAAAAGAAAGACACAATCTTTTCAAAGAGCAAAGAGCACACTGTAAATGCACTTTCCTAAATCAAGCCAAACAAATTGTCAATATGCAAATGCACATGTGCATGTATTTGTTTTCGACTTTCTTAGTATTGATGCTAAAAAGAAAGTTGATGTACAAATCTGAATTTTCTTTCAAGCGACAAACACAAACAAGCTTCTTTTCGAAATCAAAAGATAAAGACGATTATGACACTTTAAGATTTTGAAATAAATACTCGTTTTTGACACTAGAACGTCACAAATTCAGACCAAAGGCAATAGTAAAATTATAATCAACCATCAACAGTAATCAAACTTTCTCCTATGATCGAAATCGACACTTGCGACAGATCTAAATCAAAGGACGACAGTACGACTATTATACTTTTGCAATGGAAAACTGTAAACGACGCAACAAACACACAAAAACATCTACAGTTCTTTCGTACAAAGGAGGCAGAATAACTGTAAGGAAAAGGGGTTTTAGACAGACATATACTGATCACAGGCTGCAAAAATCAGAGACAAAACTGGAAAGAATGAAGCACAAGAACCTCAGCTGCACAGGGCTAGTATGATCAGCACACCTGTAACACAGAGAAACTGGACTGCAGCGTAGGTTGCCCTTTCGAGAAGTGTGCTGAAATGCAGGATCTCTTAACAATACCTGCGCTGGGCCAGAAACGAGAATCTGTCCGGGTTCTCGGTCACGGTTTGCAGTTCAGTCTTTGGTTTTTGGCTGAGTAAAAGCAATCAGTAATGCACAATCAGGGGTACATCTAAGGAGGGTCTAAGAGCTATCACAAGGGTAATCAGATCATTTGTGAATCAGCTATTCAAATCATAAACAGATCCAGTGAATGGATTGAAGCAGCAGATGTCTACTTTGCATTTGTTATGGCAAATGCAGTTCGAATGCTACTTATAAGTTTATGAAACAAACAGCAAAGAATGATACACAAACAAACTAATTAGACATTTTCCCTAGTGGAGTCACCATTTTGTTACCGGGAAAAGTGTCTATTTAGAACTGCTCTATCCCACTAATGTGTGACAGCTGCCTTAGAAACAAACAGAGAAAAACTACTTTTGTATTTCCTTTATGAACTATAGACAGAGAGGAATAGAAAGAACCAACCTGTGTCTTGCGCTAATCCTTTGATCCAATCCCTCTATTCTTTGACAGCTTCCAGCTACCTGCTCCCTTACTTGCCCAGCTTCACCAAGTACCTGTAAGATCACAGACGAAGAAAACTATACAAAGACATGGATCTATATTCATAAATAACTTAGGATTAGATTTAAGTTAACCATACAAATGTAACAAGCATCAATGATACACAAGCATGGAGGAAAAACTCAAATAGTTTTTATTGATATAACAAGAAGATCCAGGAGGAGTTACAACCGATGGTTCCTGACCCAGCATCAACCTCCCAGCAAAGAAGCCCCTCTTCACCTCCAACAAAGCATAAATCACCCAATACTCTGATCTTTGTCTCAAAACCAACAACAATTCCTTACAATGTGCAAAATTCCAGCCTATGGATCTCTGGGATGAGGGATCCATATATAGATGTATGCAAGGAGGATGAGTCAGCTTGTGGTTTGATTAGTGTCTTCTCTCTGTCAGTTCTTGCTTCCACTTGGAGACTGAAGGCCTCTTACTCATCCTTGGTCGAATTCAGTGTGGCAAGTGTCATAGGAGAAGATTCTGGAAGCTTCCATTGTCTCGCCACCTCGCGGAATGGCACTGCCATTTGTCATTTCACGCCCAACGCACCCTCATAGTGCATTTAGGTGTGTTGCAACGCACCCAGCTAGTGTGTTTAGGTGCTATGCATCGCAGCTAGCCAGTGGAGCAGCTGAAATGATCCTGTTTTGACTTATTCTGAGCAGTTTATGGTGGAGAACTTCTGGGAGAAGCTGTAATTTGTTGACCTTGTTCCTTTAGGGGTGAGAACAACACTTTTAGTGACTTAGGAGCCCTTCTTTTATGGACATTTCATTCTTAGAGTTGTAAGGCACAAAAATGTCTATAACAACTGGGTATTCCCATGAATCTATAGAGGCAACCACATCATCCAATGCTCCATCAGTCTTGATTTTAGATCTGTTTGCAAGTTCAAGCACTGTGAGTGTAGGACGAATATGGTCCAACTCAAGTTGTTCCATGGTTTTCCTGGTCATAACATTGATGGTTGCTCCTAGATATATTAATACATTAGAGACAAGGATATCACCTATTTGGACAAAAAAACTGGGTTTCTAGGATCTATATATTTCTCCACTGATATGCATCCTATCATTAACTCAGTTGCTCTACCAACAAACTGAATGGTCCGAGGTTATACTCTCTTCCTCCCTGGATTTTTAAGACATAACTCCCTAATGATCTTTGTGCAGATGGGAATTCTCTAATAGCTTGAATTAAAGGAACATTTATAAAAAATATTCCTCAACTCTGAAGCTAGAGTGGACTCGGGGTCACTCTTCTCCACAGCCAACCTCTCTGGATACAAGGGCCGGTTTGAAGAAGATGGTGAATCTTAAGGTACAGGAATGGGCTGAATGGTGGGTATTCCCATGAATCTATAGAGACAACCACATCATCCAATACTCCATCGGGCTTGATTTTAGATTTGTCAGCAAGTTCAAGCACTGTGGGTGTAGGTTTTAACCTCATATAGAAATTACTTGCATACAAATTCTAAAACACATAAAATAAACAATGCGAGAGCATAACACATAAAACACATATACACAAATAGTTCCCCTGGATCCCAAAACTGGGACTACTAGCTTGATTTTTCATTATGTTCTTTCAATGTTACAATACATATTTATACATGTCGAAGCATCCAATACCATGGACCAAGAACCATCGCATCCAAAACCATGGACAGAAAACCATCGCGTCCAAAACCATGTGCGAAAAGCATGCACAAAACCATAGGTAGGTCCACCCAACCTAACATAGGGTCCAAAACCAAAATTTTATGGGGCGTTGCCCCAGACCCCATAGAGTGGGGTTACCTGCACCTTTCAAATCCCCTGTGACTCTCCCCACTATGTGATCGATGCAACTAAGCGGGGGCTCTGCCCCCCTTCTAACCCCCCAGTTAAATACATGGGCTAGTCATGGAAAGAATATAACACAACCTAGCAATAATCCATTGGGCTTGATTTTAGATATGTCTGCAAGTTCAAGCACTGTGGGTGTAGGACGAATATGGTCCAACCCAAGTTGTTCCATGGTTTTCCTGGTCATAACATTGATGGCTACCCCCATGTATATCAATACATTAGAGACAAGGATATCACCTATTTGGACATGAAAAATTGGGTTTCCAGGATCTGTATATTTCTCCATTGATACGCATCCTATCATTAACTTAGTTTCTCTACCACCAAATTGAATTGTGCAAGGTTCTAGTCTCTTCCTCCCTGGATTTTTAAGACACAACTCCCTAATGATCTTTGTGCACATGGGAATTTATATAATAGCTTGAAGTAAAGGAACATTTATACAAATATTCCTCAACTCTGAAGCCAGAGTGGGCTCGGGGTCACTCTTCTCCATAGCCAACCTTTGTGGATACGAAGGCCGATTTGAAGAAGATGGTGAATCTTAAGGTATGGGAACGGACTGAATGATGACATTTTTTTTTGAATGATCAAGAGTTTCCTCCTCATTTTTCTCCTGAATGATCACCATGGGTTGTTTTTGTTTTGCTGGTTTAACTACCCTTCCCAATCTCAATTGAAGCTCATTTATCCCAACTAGAAGGGTTCGATAGGTAGGAGAAGGGGATGGTCCAACCAAGTGCATCAGTTGTACCACCTTATTATTAGGATTTAGTACTAGCTGAGTAGGTAGTTGAGGTCGTTTGAATGGTGGTGGAAAATGAAATGGTGGAATTAGTTGACACTGCTAAGGTAGAGAGCGAAAATATGGTTGTGACATATGGTGTTGTGCATATGAAGGAGGATATGATGGTATCTGAGCAGGATAGGAATGATATGAATGGTTTGGCCCTCTTTATCCTTGCTTCCAAGGTTGAGAGGAATTTCCATGGTGAAAATGGTTTATGTGATGCTAATGTTGAGAGTCATTATTATTATGATAGGAATATGGAGGTGCATTATAACCATAAAATTGTGGTTCAGGAACCATACCTGCACTTACCTATGGCTAGTTCCTTCCCACTCCCATGGCATGTAATGGCTTAGGTTCAGAACGCTCTCCTTCAAATCAAGCTTTCAATCCAGTTATGGAGGGGCATTCCTTGGTGGCATGGTTTTCAACACATATCACACATTTATTAGCACTCTTTATATCATTGGGGCACTCTCTTAAAGGATGTTTTTTCCTACATTTTGGACAAAAAAATAGACAATGACTCTTGTTCATTTTCTAGTTTTTGCTAAAATTTCAAAGAGTCTACTTGCTTGCTAACAATATTCATTATTTCAATTTTCATATTGTCCATTTTATTCTCCAAGCCAATAATGATAACATCTATAGATCCCAGTTTGTTAGTTCTTCTTCGACCTCCTCTAGTGGATCTAGATTGATTTCGTGAGAACTTCCTGCACAAGTAACTATTTTTTTCAAAAATGTTCTGAGCAATATCCTCAGTAAGTGGTCGTGGGAGCAAGGTTCAAATGGTACTTAAATCATATTTGTGTTTGGACCTTTGGAGTATATACAAAAATCACTCTAGGTAGTCCTCCAAAGTCTCATCATCACCTTGTACAATGGTGAAGATCTCATCCTGCATTTCTCTAGTTTTACAATATTCTTGATATTTATTCAGAAACATTCTCTTCATTTTCTCCAAAGAAATTAGAGTGTTTCCTCCTAGTCCCATGAATCAGCGCAAGGTTGAATCCTTGAGAGTTGCAAGAAGCAATTTTAATTTATGGGAATCTGAAGAATAATCATAACTCCTTGTTATAGACATTTTTGTGCCTTACAGCTATAAGCATGAAATGTCCATAAACCAAGGGATCCTAAGTCCCTAGAAGTGTTGTTCCGACCCATAAAGGAACAAGGTCAACAAATTACAGCTCCTCCCAGAAGTTCTCCACCAGAAACTGCTCAGAATCAGTCAAATCAAGATCATTTCAGCTGCTCCACTGGCTAGCTGCGTTGCATAGCACCCAAGTACACTAGCTAGGTGCATTGCAACGCACCTAAATGCACTACCAGGGTGCGTTGAGCGGGAAATGACAAATGGCAGTGCCATTCCGCGAGGTGGAAAGACAATGGAAGCTTCCAGAATCTTCTCCAATGACACTTGCCTCACTAAGTTCGACCAAGGATGAGTAAGAGGCTCTCAGTCTCCAAGTGGAAGCAAGAACTGACAGAGAGAAGCCACTAGTCAAATCACAAGCCGACTCATCTTCTTTGCATACATCTATATATGGATCCCTCATCCCAGAGATCTAGAGGCTGGAATTTTGTACATTGCAGAGAATTGTTGTTGGTTTTGAGATAGATATCAGAGTATTGGGTGATTTATGCTTTGTTGGAGGTGAAGAGGGGATTCTTTGCTGGGAGGTTGATACTGTATCAGGAATCATCGGTTGTAACTCCTCCTGGATCTTCTTGTTATATCAATAAAACTATTTGAGTTTCTCCTACATGCTTGTGTATCATTGATGTTTGTTACATTTGTATGTTTAGCTTAAATATGATCCTAAGCTATTTATGAATATAAATCCATGTCTTTGTGTAGTTTTCTTCTTTTGTGATCTTACAGGAACTTGGTGAAGCTGGGAAAGTAAGGGAGCAGGTAGCTGGAAGCTGTCAAAAAGGAGAGAGATTGGATCAAAGGACTAGCGCAAGACACAGGTTGGTTCATCCTATTCCTCTTTGTTTATAGTTCATAAAGAAGAATACAAAAGTAGTTTTCTCTGTTTGTTTCTAAGGTCACTGTCACACCTTAGTGGGATAGGGTCTTTCTGAATAGACACTTTTCCCATTAACAAAATGGCGACTCTGCTGGGGACGATTGTCTAGTTAGTTTGTTTGTGTTTCTCTTGTTGTTTGTTTCATAAACTTAGAAGTAGCAAATCGAACTGCATTTGCCATTAACAAATGCAAAGTAGACATCTGCTGCTTCAATCCATTCACTGGATCTGTTTATGATTTGAACAGCTGATTCAAAAATGATCTGATTGCCCTTTGTGATAGCTCTTACACCTCCTTTAAATCTACCCTCTGATTGTGCATTACTGATTTCTTTTACTCGGCCAAAAACCATAGATTAAACTGCAAACCGTGACCCAGAACCCGGATAGAATTCTCATTTCTGCCCCAGCGCAGGCTCTGTGAAGAGGTTCTGCATTTCAACGCACTTCCCGAGAGGGCTACCTGTGCTGAAATGCAGTTTCTCTGTGTAACAGGCGCGCTGATTAGCCTAGCCTTGTGCAGCTAAGGTTCTTTGCTTCATTTTTTTAGTTTTCTCTCTGATTTTTGCAGCCTGTGATCAGTGTATGTTTCTGTTTAGAAACCCATTTTCTTTGTCGTAATTCCGCCTCCTTTGTACAAAAAGACTGTATATGTTTTTGTGTGTTTGTTACATCATTTACAGTTTTCCATTACTAAAGTAGAATAGTCATACTGTCGTCCTTTGATTTAGATATGTCGCGAGTGTCGATTTTGATCATAGGAGAAAGTTTATTTGCTGTTGACAGTCGATTATGCTTTTACTTTTGACTTTGGTTTGAATTTGTGACTTTCTAGTGTCGAAATGAGTATTTATTTCAAAATCATAAAGTGTCGTAATCATCTCTACCTTTTGATTTAAAAAAGAAGCTTGTTTGTGTTTGTCACTTGAAAGCAAATTCAGATTTGTACATCAACTTTCTTTTTAGGCATCAATATTAAGAAAGTGAAAAACAAATACATGCACATGTGCATTTGCATATTGACAGTCTATTTGGCTTGATTTAGGAAAGTGCATTTACAGTGTGCTCTTTGCTCTTTGTGAAAAGATTTTGTCTTTCTTTTCCCCTTGTAGCTAGGATTTTCATTGCTCAAAAGAGATAAAAGTTTGCTTATCATCTTTAGATTGCATTTTAGGAATTACATCTACATCTCGTGGTGAACCCAAAAGGAAAAATTCATAAGAAAGATCAACTTAAAATAAATTGAATGAATCTAACAACGCTTTGGAACTTAACGCACAACATTTTGAGGTCTAGGCTAGAGACGTATTCCGGCGTCGTAAAGCCTAGTAACTGTTGTCCTCACTGATGGTTGGGTGATTCCTCCACTTTGAGATGATAAGTGCCAGTACGAACTTGTGCTCCCACGTACCGTCGAGTATATATTGGGAGACCCCTATAGGCTTAAAACCTTTTATCCATAGGAAGACGTGTCGGCCGCCCTACTGATCGCAATGCACCAAACACAGCATTCGGGAAGATTGACTTCCGTACCGTAAAGAGTATTCTGCAGTTTTGCGATTGGTTTGGTACTCCCTCTACCTAGATCTCCAAGAGCAGTCCCTTTCGTTCCTTTTCAGACTCCTTAATAGAAAAGGTCCATCTGAGCACTTGTCACTTCAGGCTCATTAAAAATCGAAGGACACTAGAGTCATCTTTTGTTTTTTCTCGACTGAAAAAACAAGTTGTGTCAAAGCGTCTAAAAATTTATTTTAAACGGAATATTCATTACCCTTTTCCTACGTTGATCTTAGTTTGAGAAAATGAAGTCTACCAACCAAGGAATTCCCCTTGGTGGAAATCCTAGTCCCTTCTCCTCTTGTGGAGATGTTGGTGCACCCCATATGGCCACATTGTCACTTCCAGGACTGACAATTGGCTTTCCGGTATGGCTCTTATCAACCAATGTCGTTCAGAACACCACCATTCCTGAACAATCGAATCAACAATTAGACGAGTCCAGAGTTGCCCACCAACCTTCTACTTCCTCTAATTCTTCCTCTCCTCCTTCCTCTTCGCTTGATGAGGCTGGCAAAGCCAAAAGTCAAGTTCCTAAGGAGAAGAAGGAGAAGAAGAAGAAAGAGAAGAAGAAGAAGAAGGAGCCAAAGGCGAATGGGGGAAAACGAGTGTCATCTAATGAAAATCCACACACTACACCGACCAGGCCTAAATCTCCATGTGTCATTTGCAAAGGAGACCACTTTCACAGAGATTGTCCTTGCATCCCTTGGATACTAAGGGACTGGTCTCCTCGTTTGCACAATCCGGTGTCATCAACCTCTGGTGATCATGTTGAAAGCACACCGTCAACTAGTGAAAGTGAAGCCCCAGGACAAAAAGGGAAAGCTAAATTTCCTTGTAAACTGTGCGAAGGCAGTCATGCCATCCACCATTGTCCCTTCTTAGAAGAAGCTAAGAGAGTTTTGGATGATCGTCCGGTTTCACCGTTACGACTTCCTCCTAGATATAAAAAACTCTTGCCGAGTCCGTCGCTAGTTGAGAATCCAGCTAGCCTGCTCAAGTGGTCGGCTGAAGCACCTATCATTGAAGATAAACCATCTGAATCCATACAAGACGAAAGTCAAAAGGTCGAGGTGGCAGTTGACCCGGTCTTGCCTTCAGAGGTTTTATCTTCGGATGATACAATCACTGAAGAGAACAAGGATGACACCGTCCAAATTCTCTTCATCAACACAGACTCCGACGAACATGGGGGCAATCTACCCATTCCTTTACCGCAGGAAGGAAGTTCGTCAGAACCATACCTGGCCGTCTACTCGGTCCCACCTCCAAGCAACCTAGTTGTCTCCTTCGACTGTAATCAACTAGGCAGACCCCGTTTACCAGCAAGCATACTATTCCGAATTATCGTTCAAATATATAGAATGGTCATGGTTGGTACCATCATAGATGAGGGGGCTTCTGTGAGTATCCTTTCCTCTACTGCTTTGAAAGCGCTTGGTTCGCCATCGCTTTTGCCTGAGATGAGAAATCTGACAGGCTTTGATAAAGGAACCAGTCGACCTTTAGGGATCCTTCCCGATGTGCCCATAACATTGAGAAGGAAGACAATTCGCATGAACGTAATGATAGTTCAAGGACCCTTAGATTACAATCTACTTCTTGGATGAGACTATATTTATTGCATGGGAGCCATCGTCTCCTCACTCTTTAGAGTAATGTGTTTTCCGCACGAAGGAAGAGTGGTCAAGCTCGTGGACCAGCTTTCATTTCCCGGATCACGCATAGCAAGTAGTCATATACCATCCCTAAATGGTCTCTTCACGCAAGAAATGTCTCAATCCCCAGTCCGTCCTCCCGATGAGTGCGAGTGATTCGGAGGGATATGACTGAAACCCAGGGGGCATGCATCCTGGTCTGCTTCGGCAGGAAAACTTCGGGTATAGGGTAGGTTTCCGCGGGAGAATATGACTAGTCTGTACCCCGTCCGTCAGTGGAAGAGGGGTTATTCTAGAATAAGATTCTCTTGTCAAAGTTATGTGAGTTGGCGGATGTCGTCGCTCACCTTTTTTTTATCTCGGTAGACATCGCCGAAGAAGTGTTTTGTTTGCACCGTGAATAGAAAAATCTTTGGGTAACCTGTAAGAGGTAGGCTTCTCCTGATAGAACAAATGTTTTGTCTGAAAATTGAGGGGTAACCTTGAAACCATATTTTATACCTGGGGGCATGCAAACCTTTTGGAGTGCAAGCAAAGAGCGATTATTTATCTGTTTTTTGGGTTAGTCGTTTCCTAACTTGCATAAAGAAAGGATGTGGGGCAAAACTCTAAAAATTGCCATTTTTATATGAGGCATTCTTATCATATGACTGGATTAATCGAGCAGTTTTAGCACATAGTTCAAGCTCGTTAAAAAATAAACATAAGACAAGAGAAAATGTTTCCACCCGCGTTTAAGTTCGTTAAAAAATGAACTATTCCCCGGTAAATAACCACCGTGAATGTAACCTTTCAGCCATTAAAGCCTTGGTCGTGTTTGCACCGTCACCTCCACTTTTCCATTGGCCGATCATTCACCTCCATTTGATTGTTTACCCATTTTGAGGAACAACTGCGAAGAGTGATTTCACTAGCCATCCTTGTGACACTGCCGTAATTGGAAAATTCCAACCCTTACCTGGAATCAGCTGCTACCTGTTTTATCACTCGTTCCTCAAAAGACGAGTCTTCTTTAAGCTCTTTTCAACTGACTCGTAAAAAATGAAAAGATTGCTGAGTTTTGGCCTTCCAGCTCGTTAAAGCGACCGGAAGTGCTATCCCTCCTCTAGATTTTAATCTTTTTGGACCTGAGGGATTATTGCACAAAAAGATCGAGCGCTTGTTTTGTTCGGCTCGTTAAAACTATCGAAAATTCATCCCTTCTGTATTGCTTTATACTTTTTCGGACTTAAGGGATTAGATGACGAAAAAGGAATTTTGGAGTTACCTTTATGTACCTTTTCAGACTCTCTAAAAATGAAAAGGACCAAGTTATCTTTGTCGTTAAACTCGTTAAAAGGATTAATAGCGACAAACTTGTCTTTAGACGAGAACGAGTTTCACTATCGCTAGGCTCGTTAAAACATAGCGATGGGTTTGCCCGAAGGGCAAATTATAGAACAAGCATATGTTATCCTCCTCAATCTTGTCAAAAATAAAGAGGTACTGGTTAGCAATGACTAGGGAAAAATTAGGAAGAAAACTCAAAGAATCTTTATTGGTAGCAAGTCGCTCTTGAACATGACACTTCCACTCCGTGTCCGAGTCGGGTTGGGTTGTTTCATTCACCGGTCAGATCACCATGGTCACGCCATACCATCCAAATTTGGGGTAAATGCTACCAATCCATCACATAAGTGTCGCCGACATGTTCAAGAGAAGTCATCCAGAGAAGTCACCTGTGTCCCATCCACTACCATACATTATACTTCATTCTTTCATGACCGCCACCCTGAACCATATATCATCAGATTGCTTTCACCTCCATCAAAATCATTTGCTCCGTTACGTGTCATTGATGTGGGATTCATTAAGGCCCTCCTTTGATGGATCGCTTCTTGTCGACATCAGCTCATTATCCAGGAAGTTGATCTAGGAACACCCCATTCAGTACTTTGAAGCTTGCATGCCTCAGTGGCAAGTTTCTCACTTCCAGCGACAGGTATACATCAATGACCTTCGACCGAAAGATTTTGCGTGGTGTTCGACGCCAAGTCCTTTATTCACACCACGTGAATTGTACTGCAGTACCTTGAGGGTCATTATCATTATTGGTGATTCCTCTCGCGCTTGTTAATAGTTTGCATCATTGACTAGTAATCAAGCGATGTCTTTCCATGTTCGACTTCAGAACATTCCTCACATGGATCGACTTGTACTTCGAGTGAAGATTGGACGAGATTGAAGACCCCGGATCTAGTTTCATCCATCCGGGCTGCGATATATATTTAGGAAAATAAAGACATTGAAATGTACAGCATTGCAGCACAGATAATCATCCTACCAAAAGGATGATGGCTCTATCAGAATCATCAATCTACCATTAGACGATTGTCTGTCCTATGTACATGAAAATGAATTTATAAAGCTGAGCATGGGAATGCCCGCCTCAGCTAGATCATGAAATCAGTATGAAGATAATGTATTGTATTGTATCTTATTACAGGTCTCCTCCTAGCATTGAAAGAACTTCGGATCCTCCTAATAAAGCATTTCACCCGATAAACGGCCTCATACTTTAGGGGGAAACTGTTATAGACATTTTTGTGCCTTAAAGATATAAGCATGAAATGTCCATAAACCAAGGGATCCTAAGTCCCTAGAAGTGTTGTTCCAACCCCTAAAGGAACAAGGTCAACAAATTATAGCTCCTCCCAGAAGTTCTCCACCAGAAACTGCTCAGAATCAGTCAAATCAGGATCATTTCAGCTGCTCCACTGGCTAGCTACGTTGCATAGCACCCAAGTACACTAGCTAGGTGCATTGCAATGCACCTAAATGCACTATCAGGGTGCGTTGAGCGGGAAATGACAAATGGTAGTGCCATTCCGCGAGGTGGAAAGACAATGGAAGCTTCGAGAATATTCTCCAATGACACTTGCCTCACTGAGTTCAACCAAGGATGAGTAAGAGGCTCTCGATCTCCAAGTGGAAGCAAGAACTGACAGAGAGAAGCCACTAGTCAAATCACAAGCTGACTCATCCTCTTTGCATACATCTATATATGGATCCCTCATCCCAGAGATCCAGAGGCTGGAATTTTGTACATTGCAGAGAATTGCTGTTGGTTTTGAGATAGATATCAGAGTATTGGGTGATTTATGCTTTGTTGGAGGTGAAGAGGGGCTTCTTTACTGGGAGGTTGATGTTGGATCAGGAATCATCGGTTGTAACTCCTCCTGGATCTTCTTGTTATATCAATAAAACTATTTGAGTTTCTCCTACATGTTTGTGTATCATTGATGTTTGTTACATTTGTATGTTTAGCTTAAATCTGATCCTAAGCTATTTATGAATATAAATCCATGTCTTTGTGTAGTTTTCTTCTTCTGTGATCTTACGGGAACTTGGTGAAGTTGGGCAAGTAAGGGAGCAGGTAGCTGGAAGCTGTCAAAGAGGAGAGAGATTGGATCAAAGGACTAGCGCAAGGCACAGGTTGGTTCATCCTATTCCTCTTCGTTTATAGTTCATAAAGAAGAATACAAAAGCAGTTTTCTCTGTTTGTTTCTAAGGTCACTGCCACACCTTAGTGGGATAGGGTCGTTCTGAATAGACACTTTTCCCGTTAACACTCATACATAATATATCAAACTAAGAAAGGAATGAATCTGGGTCTTTGTGCACCTTACCATGAAAATGTGGAAGAGATGAGGGTGATATATTCTTCATTTGCACATTCACCTCAAAATTCACTATTGGAAATCCAAAAGTTGACTAGTCTTCATTTACCTGATTCTCGTCAGTCCCCTCTGCATGGTCTTCATGATCAGCCATTGTTTTGCCTCCATTTAGACCACTTCTAGAAGATGAAGGTGGATTATTGCTGAATTTGACTGTTTGACCATTGTTAGTCTCCTTCTTTGCATTGTTGGGTTGTGTCACACCTAAATCACTGTTTCTAGAATCGAAGTGGACCGTCTCGGCGTGATGAGTCTGGGTCTGCTTGGATTTTTTACTTGCAAAAGAAGGTTCAATATTAGAAGAGTTTTCATATTTTTCAGTGTTGTTTCAGCCCTATTAGGCTTCAGACCCCTACCTTTCTTAGGAATTCATTTTAAAAATCAAACCCAAAAAAAATGAAGTTCAAATGTTGTAAAGAAGAGTATCTGTCAATTGCTGCGAAGAATAAAAAAAATCAGTGCCTGTAAAATCCCTAAAATAATAGAAGCATACTATAGAAAAAATAATATTAGACTTACCCCTATTGCAGAAAACAAAAAATTTCGTACCAATTTCAAATCGCCTCCCCCAAAAACGACGCCAAAATGTTGGGTACAGGAATTGCGGTTAAGCAGACTCCTTCAACATGTAATTGTCAACTCGGGGGTTTCGTAAACTTAGAGGTGAAGAACAAGAATGATAGAAATGATATGAACTTTTCCTATTTCTATTTGTACTTTCTTACTTACAATCTTGTAGAATTGAAAAGAAAATATCACCCAACAATTTACACCAAAGAAATTCTAGTGCTAGAATATGAAAGAAAGTACTTTTGCGAAGAAATAAATAAAAAGAAATTTCAAACTCTTGTAAGAAATCCTAATTAATTGAAATGGAAATCTATGCCTATCTTTAGTATAGTTGTACTTCAGATTAATAATTGGACCCTTGAAGATATATGACTTCTTTATAGATCTTTCTCCTTGCATTGAGTTGTTATTCCAGTACTCCTACAATATTCTTTCACCAGTACCAGAGCAAAGTTTATATGTTGGAAGTATATTCTACACTAGTACTGAAGATTTCTATCCTCATGCAGGGCCTCTAAGTCCTAGGACTAGAGCACTCTATTCATGTATTAGGATATTGATTCCTATACTGGAACAAAGATTCCTGCACCAAGTTTTCAAATTTCTCTCATAAAAGAATAAATAATGTCTTAACTTAAGAAAAGAATTTGAAAAGGTCAACATAACTTTGAAATAACATTCACAAATAGAAAGATGCTTCAAATTAACTTAAATTCAAAATAAGAATTAACTTCGAAAGTCAAAGCACACTTTTCTTCAATCAAGGGACTCTTTCATGCAACTAAAGAAATCATCTAATTGTGACAATAGGCTTTATCCCTATAATAGTTACTCACATAAATCCGATCTACCTTTTCAATCTTCGTAATTTAGAAATGTTTACTTTGATTAATTAGATGTGAAGTTTGATCCTTCAAAGTGTAAAGTGCATGTATAGAATAATGTGTTATAACAACGTTCATCCATTAATTAGTCTTGGCTAGATGAAGCCAATGTGCTCAAGGCCACCATTGAAGGAAAGTTGGTGAACCTTCAGGCAACACAATAGCAAATCAAGGTAGATAGCGTAGAACCAACATTGGAGCAGCTGGTGGAGCATGCCAAGCAGTCGGCAACACAGTGTGCCGCCAAAGTTGCAGTGGTACAAGTGGAGTTGGGAGGTCTTCATGACAAGATCTGCGCAACAGCAGAGTGACTCGGGGGTGAGTCACCATATTTGTGTTAGGGGCCTATTAGGAATGGGTCCCCTAGGGTCATTTTTTGGGTTAAAAGCCCAAGTTTTGGGGCAGAAAGCCAAAGTTTTTGTAGAAGAAGTCTAAATTGTCCGAATTTTGTGGTCGCGGAATGTGAAGATGTAAAGACTCATCAAGGTCTCTTGCCCTTCTTTTATGTAACTTGTTTCAGATTTAAGAGATTCGCCCATGGTCTGCAGACCACGAGATTGTATAAAAAGGGAAGTCTTAGAAGAGTCTAAGGCAGTTCAGTCTTGATATGTTTTGAGTCATTGATGAATGTAATGGGTCTGTGAGAGCTAAGGGCAAAGAGTCTTAGCATAGGAAAGAGGCTCTGCAACTATGTGCATAGAGGCCTAGGGTAGAAGTCTATAGCTGAGTGTGCGAACCCCTACAGTTGTGTGCATAGGGCGGTTAGAGTCTGTAAAGAAGATCTGAAACATAAATCAAGAGAATTATTATGGAATTATCTGTGTATGGTCTATTTTACTTCTGTTTTAAATGCATATTATTATGTTATGATGAGTACTTGGTTTATGTTTTAATGTTGTATTGATGTGCGAATCCATATGCTTTTCTTTTTTATATGAATGCAAGAAAGAATATATGTTTACAGGAAGATCCTCTTAATGCATGTTGAAGTTATCATATACGTAAGCTAATCTAGGTAAATACATGAGTAAAAGTAATTATAGAGGTGTCTAAATGTCTGATCCACCTATCTAGGGTACGTGAGGGATAGTCATGGACCTTCGTGGAGGTCTAGGGGACTCCTAAGAGGAGTATATCGATAATCCCTAAAAGGCTCATCAACCTGCGTGAAGGAAAGTTTAGGGTATAAAACAACATCACTACCATCTCTGGGTGTCGAAACATGGTTCTTCCATCCCCCAATATTGTTTTGGATAAGAATTTAGTCCGCTCTCTATGGATTGATGGGGAAAGGGCCAATAGTGTAGGGATTTGCTTGGTTAATTAATGCTGAACCTGGATCAAGGCCCATCAAGCCAATAGTAACCATGATTTAAATAACGTGATTAATTAATCTAACTATGATTAATTAATCTGATGATGCGTTTTAACTTGTTAGTCTTTTTTCATTTTTTCTAAGGTTTTTAATCCTTTTTTCTCATTTGTTTATCAATTAACCAAGCTTAAACAATTTGGTTAATCCATTTTATTCTACTTAATCTACTTCAGCCATGATTACACTTTGTGGTTGATTTATTCACTAATCTAGACTAATTTTATTTAATTCATTCTAACCACATTTAAATAGTGTGATTAGAATAAATGATCTACTTCTAACTTTGATGTGGCATTTAAACAAGCTGCACACTTCAGTGAAAATTTCTAAAGTATTAGTGATGCATTTTGTATTTTTTTGAATAGCATTTAGACTTGCTCACTTTCATACATATTTTTTGTGGGGTTTCTTCATTCTTTTTCTTTTATTTTTTTATATGTTTTCTATGGAAATAAATTTACAGGATGGAAGATTATTTACAATTATTTAATATACAAAATTATAGCTACAATCAAGTAATCCTATGAAATATAGGACCCTAACAACAACAACAATCTTTGGTGGTTTTTTCCCAAAAATGTTTGCACATAAAACCTTGTGTCTCATATGTATGTTGCTCATGGTGTGTGCTTGTACGTGTTTGCCTAATTATACCATATGATATGTTGTTGTTGATTATATGGTTAGTTTCCAAGTTTTAATAAGAAAATAAATTTTCATAAAGAGTTAAAAAAGTAGCCTTAATACTCATTCACCCCCCTCTCAGTATTAATATTGTTTCCAACAATTGGTATCAAAGCAAGACTCCTTCAGGAATATCTTAACTGCTAGAAGGTAGATGAAAGGGAACCAATGTCTAATAAATATTATCTTACATATGAAGGAGTTTCATTCTTAAGTGAATCAAAGTATGTATTCTCGAAAGTCATACTAGAAGCCTATTTAATGGCCTTGAATTTCGACGTATGGTGCTCCTTATTGGATGGAGCAGAATGAAGAAGCCAAGGACGTAATCATGAAAGGGTTGTCTAAGCTAGATGCAGATAAAGCAAATAATTGTGAGAAATCAAGGGAAATGTTGGGTAGACTGCAATGTCTGTATGGAGGAGATAACCTTTTGGCTGAAGAAGAGGTTGAGGAGCCCTGCTATTCTAACATTGAATCAGAACATGCATAAATTACTACTCATAACACTCATGTTGATGATGAAGAAGTCTCAAAAGGGAGATCATACTTCTCAAAAGGTAAGCTATTGTTGTGTGATAAATGAAAATAGATAGGTCATTCATTATCTATATGTACATGTGAGTGACTTGAAGATAGATGTAGTTATGAATCTAGTAGTTGTAATGAAGATAGAGCCACTTTATTAGCAATAGAAAATTTTGGATCCTCAAAGGAAGAAGAGATATTCCTGATGTTCTCATCCATGGGAGAAAATGTTAATACTCAAGTAGTGATGAAGAAGGGATAACCCTCAGGCCCATGGAAGATTCCATGGACACAAAGATGATTCTAGATTTCTTTAGTGACTCAGCTAGCACCTTTGATAGTGAAGAAGGATCTAGATGAAAGGATATTTTTTAGAAAAAAGTTGATCTCTTCTCTAAAGGATGTTGGAAATAATACTAAGAGGGGGGGGGGGGTGAATCAGTATTATTAGGTCAATTATTTTTCATTTCACAATCAAATTTGCATACGCTACTTCAGATAGTGAAAACAATGTATATACACAACTACAGTTAAGGAAATTCGCGTATAACTTGCAGACTTGTAATTTAATTTATTCTTCTGATGTTGATCATTAATCTGTGTGTCAGAACCATATAAACAGTAACCAGGAACAGTAAAAATAGATCAGACAGTCACACACAAGAACACAAAATATAAGGTGGAAACCCAATGTGGGTGAAAACCACCTGCTGCAATTCGTCTCTATCTTCTTTCAATTAGAAACTTCTTCTTACAATGGATCTTGTACTGGTGCAGTCTTATACCAGTAAACAGGCTTCTACCTGTAGAAGGCTACAACCTTCTCTCATTCTCCAGCTTCTCCTTGAAGGGAGCTACAACCCCCTTAGCTTTTGTACTAGCTGAGGTACTAGTACGTAGGTGCTGACCTACAGAAGGCTACAACCTTCTGTTTTCTTCCAGGGACCACATTTCATAAATTTTAAGACTGAATCCATGAATAACATCAATCAAACATCAAGTATATCTGCATCAACCAATCACCTTTGCACCAAACAAACTGAATCAAATAGTCACTTCTTTGAATGTTGTACCCAGAAAATAGTAACAGTAACTAGACACCAATTCTGAACCCGAAACACTGCAGCAATAAATAAAAGTAGCTAAAACATATTTCAAGAGACGTACGCTACTTCAATATGCAGAAACCTGTGTGCATCCGCTTCTGTATTAAGGTCAACCAGCGTATACGCTGTTTTGACTTACTTAACCAGCGTGTATACACTGCTCTGATGTGTCGAACCTGCGTACATATCTATAAAAGATAATTCACTCTTTCAAATATTCAGACATCAGTTATACCCATATTATTAGATTTATAGATCATGTCATGCGCCAAATATAACAGATCAAAATCACACAAAGATACTACTATTCAAGTCTTGAGTTTTGGCCCATCAATAGAACTTATCCATCTTCTTGCACTCAGGTTCCTCCTTGATTCAGATTCAATTATGCACCATAAACCAATCACCAGTATTCCAAATCTTTCTCTTCATAAGATATTCAATACTTGAGTCAATACCTTTGCCAAATGATCTCCTCCTTTTTATAGTCTTAGGCCTTACTCAAACCATGGTCCAAAACCGTAGAGAACCAATACTAGCAACCCAATACCTGGGTTCAATACTTTGGACGCAATACCAAGGTCCAAAACCAAAGGTCCAAATACCATGGACCTAAAAATAATATTTCCCACATGTACGCGCTTTTCCGTGCATGAAAGTGTGTGCATACGCATACGTGACTTTTGATCATCAAACCCGCGTGTATACGCGATCTGGTTTAGAGGAACCTCCATATGTGTATTTTTCTTCCATTCTCAGAGCTTGAACTGTGATTTGCCATATGAGTGAGTTTCCTTAAGGAAAACACCTGTACAATAGTTCCAAACCTATGTCATAATGCCAACAATGTCCCCCTTTGGACTTGATGGCAACCCCAAATCATTCAAAGTCATTCTCCCCCTTTGACATCAAGGGAAAAGGGTTATGCTCCCCCTGACTGTAGGCGAGGTCTACAAGAATATGTTCTACAAGAAAATACATAACTTTGTACATCATAAGACAAAAGACTCATACATACATCCATCTCCCAACCAAGTGGGAATTGACTCATCCACCCAACCAAGTGGGGATACACCAAAGTTTTACACAAGATAAAACAAGAACATTACGTTATCCATCCCAGGCAAAGAGGGGAAACCAAAGAAGGATGTTACATGACCTTGATAAGAAAAGAAATACATGACATAGAGACGAAATATTTCCAACCAGACTATGATAGTTATCAACAACTATCATTAGTAGCATCTGTCAATTATCATTCAGACCAGCAACCATGTTCTCCTTCTGCACCTGTTCCCCCTGAAACCAAAACATTGTGATCTTGAACCAAGATCTTCTTGGATAATGCCAACAATGAATTATTAGAAGAATATATATGCTCCCCCTGAACCTGTGCGAGATGGTCTCTGTCTGACCCATATCAGACTCCTTTCATCCTGAGCCTGGCCCACTATTTTTCTTCAAACCAACATATACGTGACTGTACCCACATAAACCGGCATATGTATGCAGATCCTCCTCATGAAACTCACTTACACCCACTTTTCTCTGAAATAGATAAGTTTCAATAACAAGATGATGCATCGACTACTCCCAGCTTCTGTCTGAGGTATTCAAATGTTTCCTTGGGCAGTGGTTTGGTGAGTATATTAGCAACTTGTTCCTTGGAGGGAACATACTCTAATTTAACATTTTGTTCAAGCACTTGTTCCTAGAGAAAATGATATTTGATAGGTATGTGCTTGGTCTTTGAATGCATGACATGATTCTTTGAAATATTGATTGCACTTGTATTATCACAAAAAATGGAGATAGGTGGAGTACAAGTGATTTGCATGTCTAGCAATGTTTGCATCATCCAAAGAAGTTGTGTGCAGTAAGATGCAGCAGCTACATATTCTGCTTCAGCTGTAGATAATGCAATTGAACTCAGTTTCTTGTTGAACCAAGATACTAAGACCCATGAAGAATGCACCACCACTAGTGCTTTTTCTATCATCCATGCTTCCTGCCCAATCTACATCTGTATATGCATGAAGTGTGAGATCTGTACCTCTAGGATACCATAAGCCATAGTTTTGAGTTCCTTGAAGATACTTGAAAATTCTCTTAACTGCCTGAAGATAAGTTTCCTTTGGATTTGCCTGAAACCTTCCAAATATTCCCACTGCATGCATAATGTCTGGTCGGGTACCTGTTAGATGGAGCAGACTACCAATCATGGATCTATAGGTTGGTTGATGTATTGTTGCTGATTCATCATTTGCGTTGAGGCTGCATCCTGTTACCATAGGGGTACATACTGGTTTCGAATCCTCTATCCCATATTTCTTCAAGATTTGCTTGAGATACTGTCTTTGTTTTGTTGGACTTGTAAACAAAGAAAATATGTGAGCTCACCAAGTAGGGACATTTCAAATTCATTTTTCATCACCAAGGTAAAGTTTTGACTCATGTCTTCTTCATTGCTACCAAAGATGATATCATCAACATATACAACAAGTATTAGCAACTTATCATTGTCAATTTTTATATATAGATGGTTGTCTGTTGATCCTTTTGTAAAACCTTATTTTTGGAGGTACTTATCCAAATGATAATACCAAGCCCTTGGAGCTTCTTTAAGGCCATAGAGAGCATTTTTGAGTCTACGTACAAGTTTTGGATCATTTCCAAGGATAAACCCATCTGGTTGCTCAATATACACTTCTTCATCCAAGTCTCCATTTAGAAAAGCAAACTTCACGTCCATTTGAAATACTTTGAACTTCTGAAAGCTAGAAAGAGCAAGGGACATTCTTATGGCCTCAAGTCTAGCAATTGGTGCAAAAGTTTCTTCAAAGTCTATGCCTTCTTGTTGAGCATACCCTTTACAAACAACTCTTGCCTTGTTTCTAATAACATCTTCATTTTCATTCAGTTTGTTTTTGAATATCCATTTTGTGCCTATTACATTTTTATCTTTTGGTCTAGGAACCAACTCCCAAGTGTTATTCTTTTCAATCTGCTCCAGTTCTTCATTCATGGCCTTGACCCAACATTCATCTTTGCATGCTTCACTTACATTTTGTGGTTCAGTGGAGGAGAGCAATGCTAGGTAGCTTGAAGCTTCTGAAATAGTTCTTCTTGTTTGTACACCTGCCTCTTTCTGCCCCAAAATTTGAGTTTCTGGATGATTCTTCTGAACATACCTGGATGGAGTCTTTTCTTCTATCCTTATCTATTCTTCTAGTGCCTCATGGGTTTCTTCTTCATCATGAGTCTGATTTGTTGTTGAAGGATAGTCCTCATCATCTTCGAAATCTTCAGATTTTACTTGCCTAGGAATGTTTCCTTCTTCATCAACCACTACATCAATACTTTCAACAATTTTTCCAAGTATTTTATTGTAACACTTATATGCTTTTTTGTGGGGAGAGTAACCAAGAAGAATGCCTTCATCTTCATCAGGTTCAAACTTACCAAGGTTTTCGTCAGTCTTTTTGATGTAACATTTGCTTCCAAAAATTTTGACGTATTTTACTATGGGAGTCTTACCATACCAAAGTTCATGAGGAGTTTGAGTGTTGTTTACCTGGACATTTGCCTTGTTCAGAATAGTAACTGCAACAAATGCGGCTTCACCCCAGAAGGTTGCGGGAGTTCCAGACTCATCAAGCATAGCACGAGCCATTTTTTGAACCATTCTGTTCATCCTTTCCACTACTCCATTTTGCTGAGGAGTCCTTGTAGTAGAGAATTCCCTTCTTATTCCATGTTCTTCACAAAAATCAAAAAGTTCATCCCAGGTAAATTCCTCACCTCTATCAGACTTGAGGCATTTGATTATGCGATCTGATTTGTTTTCAACTAAGGCTTTAAATGCTTTGAACTTTTTGAAAGCTTTGTCTTTATTCTTCATAAGTCCTATCCAACACATCCTAGAAAAGTTGTCAATGAACAATGTAATGTATGCTTCTCCTCGAGGTGACCTTTTCTTAGATGGACCATATACATCAGTATGGACAAGTTCAAGTGGCCTACTAGATGATCCTTCCTTCTCAGGGAAATTAGTTCTGGTTTTCTTCCCAAACTGACATGATTTGCATATTGTATTGTCTGGAATTCTGATGTCAGGGAGATCATGAACCGCCTGATATTTGTATGCTTTCCTTATTTGAGAGAAGCTTAGATGCCCCAATCTTCTGTGCCATAGCCATTGTTCATCATTCTTTCTTATATAGCATTGTTGTTGTCCTCCCTTGAGTATGTATAAATTATTTGGTGTTGTTATGCCTTTGATCACTGTTTCTCCTGTATCAAGCTCACAAATAATACATCCATTTGATCGAAATATTACCTCATTTCCTTGATCACGCATTTGACTGAAACTTAATAGATTATGCTTTAAGCCATCAACATACATAAAATTCCTAGCTTTGACATTTTCTTTCAAAAGAATAGAACCTTTACCTTTTATAAATGCGGGAGTGTCATTTCCAAATGAGACCTTCTTTTCCTTTTCTAAGGCACTATATGATTGAAGTTTTTCTTTATCACCTGTTATATGTTTCGAGCATCCACTGTCGATGTACCACTGGTTTTCCTGCCCTTCCGCATATAAGGCTATACCACATCTTTCTAGTTGCGGTTCTTTCTTCCTCCATGTTTTGGGGCTCAATGAAGCTTGCTCCTTCTGAGTTGTTTGCCGAAACCTACTCCTGCATTTAGAATCTTTATGACCAAAGTTGTTACAAATAAAACATTCTATTTCATTTTCAAGAGCAGAAAAGTTATTGTAGGTTCTTTTCATGATTCCAGTCACACTCCTCTGATTTTGTGCTTCTCTGGTCATGATGGTCTTGTAGGCAACACATTGAGCTACTTTATGTCCAAATTTATGACAAGAGAAACATTGGCCATTGAAGAAATTCCTGCGATCATCAAGCCTTCCATCTAGGTGATTGTAATAGTCATTCGTTCTTGAGGCAAATTGAGAATGACTTACATGTGGTTGGTTGTAGCTTTTGTTCATCCTTGAAGTAGATTTCCCTTGATTTACTTGGGGATTTTTGTTCATCCTTGAAGTAAATTGTCCTTGATTTACCTGGTGATCTTCATGGCGCCTTTGCTGTCGATTATCAACCTGTTCACTTCTCCTGACTACTTCAAGATAAATTTTGGAGGTAGATGGCTTCTGTGCTTGAGATGTTTCTTCAGTATACCCAAGCCCTGTCTTGATTAGAGGAGAACACTGCACCTTGATATTCTCATCTAAAGTTTCAGATCCTTTAGCAAATCTAAGATTAAGAGCTTTTGTTTTCTCAATATCTTTTCTAAGTCCCACAATTTCACATTCTAACTTTTCATTGTGTTTTTCCGTTTTAGGAAGTTGGAATGTCAGAGTATCTATAATCATATTCTTTTCTTCTAAACAAATTTTGAGTTTAGAAATCTCTTCATAAAGACCTTCTTTATCTATAGCATCCAAGAAATCATCATCTTCAAAAGCCATCAAAAGTCTATAATCATTATCTTGTTCATCTTCATCACTATTTGAAAATCCATCACTGTCTTCATGAGTATAATAGCTCTTCTTACTTACATTCTGTTTTATGTTCCATCTAACTGGTTCCTTACCTTTGTCAAGCTTATCTTTATGAGGACACTTGGCTTCATAGTGACTGACTCTTCCACAAGTA
Organism: Pinus tabuliformis; assembly: GCA_031772625.1. NCBI lineage: Eukaryota > Viridiplantae > Streptophyta > Pinopsida > Pinales > Pinaceae > Pinus > Pinus tabuliformis. The sequence continues at coordinate 1,290,136,033 of CM062807.1, forward strand.
AAACATTTGAAAGGTAGCTTATCTCTAAATCTTCCAGAACCCCATTGAAGGTTCTTGACAAAATTTGATTCTTCCTCTTCTTCTGACATATGTCCTGAGTCATTATAATCTCCTTTTCCTGACGCTTTGAATGGAGCTTCTCTCTTGTGTGATGGTCCCCCTTTTCTCATTTCGTAAGTGGTTAGGATTGTATGTATCTGTGACATGGTAATGCTCTATAGATTCTGTTTTTCTTTTATGACAGAAACTTTTGATTCAAACTTAGAAGACAAAGATCTTAGAACATTTTGAACCAAAACAACTTCTTTTATTTCTTCACCCAAGTTTTTCATATAGTTAACAATCTCATCTATACGCAGGAAATAGTTAGCCACACTTTCATCATTGTGCATTCTGAGATTTTCATATTGAATTCTGAGAGTTTTTAGTTTTGCTCGTTTTACCTGATCATCTCCTTCATAGCTCAGAACGATCTTGTCCCATATTTCTTTTGTGGTTTTGAGCTGCATAACCTTGACGAATTATGATTGAGATAGACTCCCAAATAGAGTATTGACAGCCTTTTCATTTGTTTCATACTGCTTCTTACCAACCGTATCTATAGGAGTTGCTGATGGAAATGTGTATTTTGTTTTCATGATATCCTAGACTTTTGTACCAAGAGATTGAAGATAGGCTGTGATTCTTACCTTCCAATAGACGAAGTTTCTCCCATCAAAAATTGGTGGCCTGATCGATGCTTCTTTCTCGTAGTTTGTCATGATGATAGATCTTCCTTCAAGCGATCAAGCTTCTTCTAAAGGACCTGGCTCTGATACCAATCGTTGGAAACAATACTGAGAGGGGGCGGGGGTGAATCAGTATTATCAGGTCAATTATTATTGAATTGAGACTTTTGTGATCCATATCAATTTTTTGAAGAATCTTCGGCAAAAATCACATAGAAAAACTTTTGTCGACGCGTTTCAGACCATCCAGTGTGGTTCATCGTCAGGACAAGTTGAATGAGCAGATCTCATTTAGCACATTAAATAGATAGGGCAGAGAATCCCATGACTCAACGGCTAAAAAACAACAACTAGAATTGACTGGATAATGGCTAGTTTGACTATAATACAGGGAAAATATTATTAATATATATAGTTTTTATTTTTTTTTAATAGGAAATTTTTGGTTATTAAAATTAAAATGTAAGTAAACAATAATAAGTAAATAATAAGTAAATCAAAAAATAAATAATTTCAAATATATTGATAAATATAAATTAAAATGAATTAAATTAGAAATTATATAAAATAAATTAATTTCAAAATTATTAGTTAGTTATAAACGCCAAAAAAAGAGTAATAGATAATTATATTTATTAAATATATACTTTAATAAATATTCCCCAAAGAGTTAAAAAGAAAAATATTGCAATATTAAAAATTAATTTAAGGAACCAAAAATAGTATATTAGTTTTAAATTATAAATTAGATTAATTTTTCTAAATTAAAAAAAAATTAACAGACAAAGATTTTACACAAAAAAAATAAATAAATAAAATAAATACATAATTACAAATAAAACTAACCATATTAATTTAAATTAATTAACTAATTTAAAATTAATATTAGTAATATATTATAATTAAATCAAGTTTAAAAGACACAAAGTTTAAAAGTAAATAAATAATAATAATAATAATAATAATAATAATTAATAAATAAATAAATAGATAGACAAATAAAGTTTAAAAATAAAAAAATAAAAATAAAAATAAATAATAATAATAATAATAAATCGATAAAATAAAATAGAATAGAAATCACAAACTTAATAAAACAATTATTAAGGGAGGGAAAGAAGGAAAACGACTAGGAGGAGAGGGTTGGGACCCAACAACTACTAATCTTCCAGCCATCCTCTCTATTAAGATTGATCGGCCTTTTTTCAATCTCAAGGGCTTCCCTAAATTTCCGGTGATGGAATTGTGACACTCTAGCAATCACACTAGCCTCCTCAATGCAGACATGATGATTGGTTTTCTCTACATGTTCTGCTAACGTGGAAGATTTAGTTCTCATATGCTTGAGGTCACCTGCGTGCTCACTAATCCTTTGATTAATGGAGCGACCAGTCTCACCAATATAGGGGGTCCCACATGAACAAGGAATAATATAAACTCCTTTCATGTCTTTGGGGTCGATGGGATCCTTCACAGATCTTAGGGATTTACGAATAGTGTTAAGAGGTCTAAATGTTGCGGGAATATTATGCTCCTTAAGAACCCTCGCAATCTTATCCGTGGTCCCCTGAACATACAAAAGATGGTCAACCAACGTATTAATAATATTTTCCCTTTATCATAGTCAAACTAGCCGTTATCCAGTCAATTCTAGCTGTTGTTTTTTAGCCGTTGAGTCATGGGATTCTCTGCCCTATCTATTTAATGTGCTAAATGAGATCTGCTCATTCGACTTGTCCTGAAGATGAACCACACTGGATGGTTCAAAACACGTCGACAATTTTTTTTTCTATGTGATTTTTGCTTAAGATTCTTCAAAAAGGTCAATTATTTTTCATTTCAAAATCAGATTTGCATACGCTACTTTAGATAGTGAAAACAACGTATATACGCAACTACAGCTAATGAAATTCGCGTATAACTTGCAGACTTGTAATTTAATTTATTCTTCTAATGTTGATCATTAATTTGTGTGTTAGAACCATATAAGCAGTAACCAAGAATAGTAAAAACAGATCAGACAGTCACACACAAGAACACAAGATATAAGGTGGAAACCCAATGTGGGTGAAAACCACCTACTGCAATTCGTCTCTATCTTCTTTCAATTAGAAACATCTTTTTACAATGGATCTTGTATTGGTGCAGTCTTATACCATTACACAGGCTTATACCTATAGAAGGATACAACCTTCTCTCGTTCTCTAGCTTCTCCTCGAAGGGAGCTACAACCCCCTTAGCTCTTGTACTAGCTGAGGTACTAGTACGTAGGTGCTGACCTATAGAAGGCCACAACCTTCTCTTTTCTTCCAGGGACCACATTTCATAAATTTTCAGACTAGATCCATGAATAACATCAATCAAACATCAAGTATATCTGCATCAACCAATCTCCTTTGCACCAAACAAACTGAATCAAATAGTGACTTCTCTGAATGTTGTACCCAAAAAATAGTAACAGTAATCAGACACCAATTCTAAACCCAGAACATTGTAGTAATAAACAAAAATAGCTAAAACATATTTCAAGACACGTACGCTACTTCAATATGTAGAAACCTGCATGCATCCGATTCTGTATTAAGGTCAACCAGCGTATACGCAGTTTTGACTTACTTAACCAGGGTGTATACATTGCTCTGATGTGTCAAACCTGCATACATATCTATAAAAGATAATTCACTCTTTAAAATATTGAGACATAAGTTATACCCAGATTATTAAATTTATAGATCATGTCATGCGCAAAATATAACAGATCAAAATCACACAAAGATACTACTATTCAAGTCTTGAGTTTTGACCCATCAATAGAACTTATCCATCTTCTTGTGCTCAGGTTCCTCCTTGATTCAGATTTAGTTATGCACCATAAACCAATCACCAATATTCCAAATATTTCTCTTCATAAGATATTCAATACTTGATTCAATACCTTTGCCAAATGATCTCCTCCTTTTTATAGTCTTAGGCCTTACTCAAACCATGGTCCAAAACCATAGAGAACCAATACTAGGGACCCAATACCTGGGTTCAATACTTCGAACGCAATACCAAGGTCCAAATACCATGGACCTAAAAATAAGCTTTCCCACATGTACGCGCTTTTCTGTGCATGAAAGTGTGTGCATACGCATACGCGACTTTTGATCATCAAACCTGCATGTATACGCGATCTGGTTAAGAGGAACCTGCGTATATGTATTTTTCTTCAGTTCTGAGGGCTTGAACTGTGATATGCCATTTGAGTGAGTTGCCATCAAGGACAACACCTATGCCATAGTGCCAAACCTGTGTCATAATGCCAACAAAGGAGACTAAGGACCTATTAGAATAAAATCTCAAGCAAGAGAAGCGACTGAAAATTTATGAGCTTGAGGATGAAAATTTGAGCAAAACAATAGTAAATCTTAATTCTTAGTAAGAAGTGGTTAGCAGGCTGAGTAGTATGTTGACCAATCAGCTGAGTGAGAAGGAAGCTTACTGTAAGAGACTGCCAGTTGAAGTGGTTTCATTGAGACATGACCTAGAGAAGTCAAGTAAAGAGTTGTCTTAGTATTAGAAGCTTGAGGAGAGCAAGAAATTATTGGATGAGATGCTTCACATTAAAATATCCCCTCTCATCAAGGTTTGTTTGGGTTTGAAGGAAAAACCTAGCTCCAATAAGGAAAAGGTTGAAGGGTCAAGTTCCCATGTAAAGGGAGTTCAAGGTTCCAACAACAAGAAAGGAAAAGAGGTTGTTCGACAATAGAAATAGAAAGGAAAGAAGAAGATGAAAGAGAAGAAAAGGAGGCAATAGAAGGATAAGGAGCAACCATAAGTTGTGCATCAGAAGAGAGCTAGGCATTTGGACGAAGGAGTGCAAGATAGTAATGCAAGATTTCATGGAATAAACATGAAGAACAAATAGAGGTCCATTCCTCCTCAAGGATAGAGCCTTCAAAGAAAAGGTAACCTCTGTCATCCGAAGCCTCTTTATGGGTATTGTTTTTCTTGCAATAAATTTGGACATAAAGCCATAGACTGTAGATGGAATGCAAGAAAACAAGATGTGATGGGTAGAAGCAACCCAAGGATGCATAAAGAGGCTAGGTGAAGGCATGCTAGCCATGATAGGAGTTTTAACAAAATAATTGTCAAGAAAAGTAAATCCTCTGCCCTATTCTTAGTCCATGTTGAATGCTAGAACTATGGCAATTTGGGGCACAAGAGAGCTAGCTGCAAAAATGAGAATAAATGGTATGCTCCTCAGCATATGCATGAAAATGTAGCAGTGCTGGATTTGAAGACAAAAAGGAAGAAAATAGGAAATGAATACATGTTTGTCTTTAGTTCTTAGTATCAAAAGAGAAAGCTAGAAAGAGGAGGAAAAAATCAAAAGAATGATCCTCGTACTCTTATAGCAAACCCCCTTGTAAGGTAGAAAATTAACAAGAGAATTTGGGTGAAGAAAGAGGAGTTGAAAGAGAATATCCCTCTAGCCTTGCACAGTCAAGAGAAGGCCAAAACATGGGTAAAGGAGAAGCAAGATGCAGTGCTTATGTTAGGATTAGACCATTAAAGCTCTAGAAGAAGAAGAAGGATGATCTTCTGAGGGGCAGTAGATCCCATGTTTCTCTTCAGTGAAGGAAGAGAATGCCCTCAAGGGAGGCTGAATAAGTTAGATGCAAGAAGCTAAAAGGAATGAACAGAAAGGTGCATCTAATTGATGAAGGTATGGTCATGCTATCTTGTTGATTACAAGAATAAATTGGTTTACTTTGAATGTATCAACATTGAAAAAGGAGGCATGCAGCCAACATGAAGAGTACATAATAGTATCTTATGTTGTGGGAAAAATAAGATGGGTTGTTGTTGTTGGGAAAAGTATCCAATACAGAATGACCCTATCCCACTCTAAGGGTGATAGTACCTCAGCAACAATCAAAGCAAAGCTATTCGAGATTACTTTTTTATGAGATGTAAGAGAGGGGAGAAAGAGATCCACTAACCGTTATCTTCCGCTAATGATTGATCCAATCTTCTCCCTTTGCTGCTTGCTCCCAGCTCCTTGCTCTTTCACTGGCCCAGACACCAAGATCCTGCAAAATAACAAGAAGGGGAAACTATAAGAAGCATACATTCATAATTGATTCAAGGATTAGAATAAATCAAATATACAAGTATCAATAAGCCATTGAGACACATGCATATAGAAGAACCTCAAATGCTTTATTAATGGAAGAAGCAAAGTTCTGAGAGCGTTACAACCATAAGAGGCCCAATCCAGCAACACCTCCCAGCAGAAAGGAATCTCCTCTTCACCTCCTTCAAGCAAATCACCCAATAGTTCTATACTCAAACAAACAACACTTCCTTACATTCACAAGATTCCAGCCCCCCTAGACCTCATGAGAGAGCTCTATATATAGGAGTTTTGGAGAAAGGATGAGTCAGCTTGAGGCTGGCATGAAGCTGACTAGTGTCCTCTCCCACTTCATTTATTCTTCAGTTCTTGAGTCCACTTGGAGTTTCTTGCTTCCACTTGGAGATCTAGATCCTCTTACTCATCACAAGGCGAATTCCCTGATCCAAGTGTCATTTTGGAAGCTTCCTGGGCATTTGACACCTTGAGGAATGACTGTGCTACTTGGCCAATCTCACCCAGCGCAGGTAGCCTTCATTAAAGTTGACATTCAGTGCAGGTACAGAGTGGAGCAGTTGACATTCAGCGCAGATGCTCAGTGGAGCAATTGACATGATCCAAAATTAGCTTGTTTTTGAGTGTTTTCAGGTGGAGAACTGATATTTAGTGCTGTCGTTTGCTAACCTTGTTCCTCTAGGGGTAGGAACAACATGTTTAGGGACTTTCGATCCCTTAGATTATTGACATTTCATGCTTCATGCTGTAAGGCACAAAAATGTCTATAACAGTTGCCCCCTAAAGTATGAGGTCGTTTATCGGGTGAAATGCTTTATCAGGAGGATCCGAAGTTCATTCAATCGCTGAGAGGTGACCTGTAATAAAATACAATACAATACATTATTTTTCATTCTGCTTTCATGATCTAGCTGAGGCGGGCATTCCCATGCTCAGCTTTATAAATCCATTTTGGTACATAGAACAGACGATCGTCTGATGGTAGACTGATAATTCTCTGCTGAAATTATCATCCTTTGAGTAGGATGATCATCTGCTGCAATGATGTACATGTCAAAGGTCTTTATATCCTGAATATATATCGCAGCCCGGATGGATGAAACTAGATCCGAGGTCTTCAAACTCGTTCGATCTTCACTCTAAGTACAAGTCGATCCATGTGAGAATTGCGCTGAAGTCGAACATGGAAAGACATCGCTTTATTACCGGTCAATGATGTAAACCGTTAACAAGTGCGAGAGGAATCACCAATAATGACAATGACCCTCAAGGTACTGTAGTACAATTCACGTGGTGTGAATAAAGGACTTGGCGTTGAACACCACGCAAAATCTTCTGGTCGAAGGTCATTGATGTATACCTGTCACCGGAAGTGAGAAACTTGCCATTGAGGCATGCAAGCTTCAAAGTACTGGGGGGGGTTTTCCCTAGATTATCTTCTTGGATAATGAGCTGAAGTCGACAAGAAGCGATCCGTCAAAGGAGGGCCTTAATGAATCCCACATCAGTGACACGGAAAGGAGCTAATGATTTTAGTGGAGATGAAAACAATCTGTGAAATATGATTCAGGGTGGTGATCATGGATGGACGAAGGATAATGTATGGCAGTGGATGGGACACGACTGACTCTTTCTGAACAACATCTCTTGAACATATAACGACACTGATGTGATGGATCGGTAGCATTACCCCAAATGTGGATGGTTTGGCGAGGACCTTGGTGATGAGACCGGTGAATGAAACAACCGAACCCGATGTGATACGGAGGACAAAGTGTCATGTTCAAGAGCGACTTACTACCATTAAAGCTTTGAGGTTCTCCCAATTTTTCCCCAGTCATTTCTGACCAGTACCTCTTTATTTTTGTCAGGCTTGAGGAGGATAACATATGCTTGTTCTATAACTTGCCCTTCGGGCAAGCCCATCGCTATGTTTTAACGAGCCTAGCGATAGGGAAACTCGTTCTCGTCTAAAGATAAGTTTGTCGCTATTTAATCATTTTAACGAGTCTAACGACAAGGAAAACTCGGTCCTTTTCATTTTTAGAGAGTCTGAAAAGGTACAGAAAGTTAACTCCAAAATTCCTTTTTCGTCATCTAATCCCTTAAGTCCGAAAAAGTATAAAACAATACAGAAGGGATGAGTTTTCGATAACTTTAATGAGCCGAATAAAACAAGCGCTCGACCTTTTTGTGTAATAATCCCTCAGGTCCAAAAAGATTAAAATCTAGAGGAGGGATAGCTCTTCCAGTCAATTTAACGAGCTGGAAGGCCAAAACTCGGCAAACTTTTCATATTTTACGAGTCAGGAGAAAAGAGCTCAAAGAAGACTCGTCTTTTGAGGAACGAGTGATAAACAGGGATAGCAGTAGATTCCAGGTACAGGTTGGAATTTTCCAATCACGACAGTGTCACAAGGATGGCTAGGTGAAATCACTCTTCGCAGCTGTTCCTCAAAATGGGTAAACAATCATATGGAAGTGAACGATTGGCCAAATGAAATGGAGGTGGTAGGTGCAAAACATGACCAAGGCTTTTTATGGCTAATAAATTTACGGTCACAATGGTTATTTACCGGAATAGGTTCATTTTTTAATGAGCTTAAACTCTGAAGGAAACTCTTGCTCACGCTTTTCTATTTTTAACAAGCATAAATTCCACGGTAAAACTGCTCGATCTTATGTTTATTTTTTAACGAGCATGAACTATGTGCTAAAACTGCTCGGATCTCGCTTTTCTATTTTTTAACGAGCATAAATTCCGCGGTAAAACTGCTCGATTTTAAGTTTGCATGCCCCCAGCATAATAACGCAGATCAAAGTGCATGCATATTGGTCACTATTTAAGCATAGTAACGCTTGAGGTACAACCCGTTGTGGGGCTGCGCCAGTGGAATTCCATCGTAATCCATCAACTCGTAGGCTCCTTTTGCTAACACCCTTTTAACAATATAGGGGCCCATCCATAAGGACTTGAATTTACCTACTCCCAACTTATCGGATTCTTGGTCATAAAGCAAGACCAAATCACCCTCTGAGAAGACACGGGGTTTGACATTTTTTTCAAACTGAGCCTTGACTCGTTTCTTATGGGCCTCGTTAGCCAAAACAGCATCACGACGGGTTTCATCCAATTGGATTAATTCCAAGAAACGAGCCTCTTCTTCTGAAGTTCTGGGGAGGAGATCAATTGCGAGTTTAAGTGATGAAATTTCGCACTGGATAGGTAAGACTGCTTCCAGGCCATACACCAGTTGAAAAGGTGTGAACCCGGTTGCGTTCTTTACCGACTTTTGGTAAGCCCACAAAGCTGAGTACAGGATTAGGTGCCATATTCTTTTATGAACCCCGATCATCCTTTGCAACATACGTTTCAGGACTTTGTTGATCGCCTCAACTTGTCCGTTGGCTTGCGGATAATATGGGGTAGAGCTGTCGTGAGATAGCCCTAGCTTGGCAGCTAATTCGACCATCATGTGATTGCGAAAATGCGACCCATGATCTGTAACTATAGCCTGTGGTACGCCGAACCTGGCGACTACATGATTGAAAAAGAAAAGGGCAGCTGTTTCACCAGTGTTGTCCAATGTAGGCATCGCCTCGGCCCATTTGGTAAAATAGTCAACAACGACTATAATATACCCATGCCCCCCGGTCGAGGTGGGGTTACATTGCATGAAATCGATGCCCCACTTGGCGAAGGGCCCAACAGCAACTATCGGTTGTAAAGGTGCAGGTGGTCATCTGGTTTTGCTATCAAAAATTTGACAAGCATGGCAACTTCTGACTGCGGTTATGCAATCTTTGAACATGGTTGGCCAGAAGTATCCTGCTCGTAAGATTTTTTGTGCTGTTGCGTATCCAGATTGATGTCCCCCACACGCACCTGAAGGACATTCATTCAGGGCTTTTTCGGCCTCCTCATGGGTAAGGCACCTCCTCAGAACTGTATCGACACCACGACGGTAGAGTGTATCACCGACGATCATGTAGTCTTTTGCTTGGTATTGTATACGTTTTTGTTCGGAGCGAGAGGTGTTAGGCCTGAACTTTTGGGTTTGGAGATAAACTATGATATCTCCATACCACTCATCGCTTACAGATATAAGAAACAAACTTTCGTCCACGATTGACTCTTCCGATGTTTCATCGTTGGACAACGATGGGAGATCGCACAATAATTCTGCGAAAACTAGAGCTTTCTTTGATTTGGATTTCATAAATTCCAGATCAAACTCTTGAAGGATCGCTATCCATTTTGAATATTTTCCCCCCAGCAACTGTCGCGACAGTATATAAGTCATGGGTTTGCAATCTGACAAGATGGTAGTTTTCTGAAAGAGGACATAATGTCGAAACCTTTGAATCGCTTGAACAGCTGCAAGCGCTAGTTTTTCCACATAAGAATATTTACTTTCTGTATCATTTAAGTTTTTACTTAAATAATATATAGGATGTTCAATTCCATCGACTTCTTGAACTAAAACCATTGCAATGGTCATATCCGCTGCAGCCAGATACAGGTTAAAATCTCTTTGATAGTCTGGGGCGTACATTAATGATGATTTTACTAGACAATCTTTTAGAGCATCAAAGGAAGCTTGCGCCACCTGGTCCCAGACAAAAGGTACATCCTTTTTCAAAAGACGAGTATAACCCTTAGCAAGTTCTGCGTAATTCGGAATGAACCTCCTCAGAAAGTTTGCTTTCCCTTGGAGTTTCTGAATCTGAAGCAAATTTGAAGGTGGAGGCAAATTAATTATTGCCTGAACCTTACAGGGGTCGAGACGAATCCCATCCTTAGAGACTACAAAGCCAAGTAAACGACCAGAACCGACGCAAAACACACATTTGTGTGGATTGAGTCTTATCTTGTAGTGTCGGCAATGTAAAAATATCGCTCTTAAATGCTGTGGATGATCAGTCCGCTTTCGCGAATGAGCAGGAAGATCGTCGAGATAAGGTTGAACAATGTTCTCGATGTCATGGAAGGCATAATTCATTGCCCTCTGAAACGTCGCCCCTGCGTTCTTCAAACCAAAGGGTAATTTTCGATAAGCGAATGTGCCCCACGGACAAATAAATGCAGTCTTTGACTGGTCCTGTGGGCGGATATTTATTTGATTATACCCGGAAAATCCATCCATAAATGAAAAGATTTCACATCCGGCGCATTCATCAATTATCTGGTCGATGAAGGGTGTAGGGTAGTTGTCCTTCGGACAAGCTTGGTTTACATCCCTATAATCAACACACACTCTAATCGTCCCTTGTTTTTTCATAACGGGGACAATATTCGATACCCAATCGGTTAGAGGAACCGGGTAGATGAATCCAGCATGGAGAAGTTTTTCAACTTCCGCCTTAATGGCAGCGGCTTTCTTCGGGTGCACTTGCCGAAGCCGTTGTCTTACTGGTTTGACATCAGGATACATTTTAATTTCATGTTCAACGATACTCGAGTCAATGCCTGGCATTTCATCATATGACCAAGCAAATACATCTCTGAATTCGCGAAAAAGAGCGTTATATATTTCCAGTTCTGAAGGGGAACAACCTTTGCCGACATAAATATTCTCTACAACATCTGTTTTAGTCGAGATATTTATGGCTATAGTCTCTTCAATATTGGATAGGTTTCGCTCGGAATCCACCGTGTTTACAGTATTTGTTAGGAATTCAAAAACTGAAGGGTGATAAAGGTCACCTTGAGTATCTTCTTCATATTCCGGAAGAAGGGAACGATGGTGGTGATCATTCCATGGTGCCCCCTCAATCATCATTGATTGTAAGATTCCTTTGTCAGTCCCATGTACTCTCGACCAAGGATCTAATGGGGTTCCATATTCTCTAGACCTATCTACCCAAACGCTTGATGAGCGTTGATTTGGGTTCGCCTCCCATGCTTGAAACATTTATTGCTACAATATTTCTAAAGGGCTTGGGGGCAAAACCATTGCACGATCCATGTCGACCTTCGTGGAAGATATCATGTTGTAGGTTGCTACAAACGGTACATTTCCTGTATAAATAGGAGGTGGTAGCGCGAAAGTTCCCATCAATGTGGGGTCTTTCAATAATCCCACTCCGATATCTTGAATTGAATGGTTGCTCTCATGGATCATGGGAATGCTTCCTGTAACTTGTGAACCATTAGGGAGGAAATTCTGTTGGTCGACGATCGTAATCCCTCCTTCAAATGGGAATGCGATCTTCCTAAAATAAGTCGACACGACAGCTGCCATGGCATAAATCCATGGTCTACCCAGTAGGATGTTATAGTCAAGATTTCCATCAATGACTTCTACATCAATTTCTATTGTTTTTCCTCCTAGTTCAACTTTCAAGTTATTAAGGATACCGTACGGGGTATAAGTCCTTCCCTCGAAAGCTTTTAATGTCCTCGAAGATCGCGACAAGGTTGGGGATCCTAAAGTTTTCCAGCAACTCATCGACATAATACATGTCGAGGCTCCCTCATCAATTATTGTTCTGTGAACAGTTTTGTTGAGGGCTTTCACTTGAATAAGGAAAGCTAATTGAGCTGGTAACTGAGGATCATATCCTTTGTGATCAAAGGATACAAGATTGGAATCCTTAGGATCAACCCCACCAATTGCTGATAACAATGCCTGCCTTTGGGTTGGACAATTTTGTAGCACTTCAAGAGTCGACATAGCGGATGGAGATTGGGCCAAATCTTCCACTATATTATAATGCTGCGCCGCTCTGGCACGAGGATTAAATGTCGACTTGTGTACTACACCCTTTGGCGGTTTTATTGTTAATTCAGGGATGGTGGGCGTTATAGCTTCTGTCGAAGTTGTTGTCGAACTACTTGGTTGATCTTTACCTTTTTCGTTCGACAGCTGAGGATTCCCATAATCTTTGTTCCTTGTCGAAATCAAAGCATCATTCTGCTGTTTTGAAACTGACAACATAAGGACTTGCGACGGGGAAGCATTTCGACTATCAACCAGATTTTGACCTGGGTTGGGAAATGGATCAGTTAACATAGCTGAGGTTTGGGAACTTTTAAAGAACCTCTTTAACTCAGCTTTGAATGGGCAATTCTTTGTGCCATGATCCTTATCATCACATATTAGACATGGATAATTTTGTTTCCCTTTGCCAGGAGGGTTTGAAGAATTTTTTCCAGGGGATGACTCACCCTGTTTCTTCTTCTTCCCTTTGTTTTGCTTCTTCTTGCTTCCTGGTTGATTGGTTTCTTTGCCTTTATCTTCCGATACGGCATTTACTTCCGAAGCAAGAATTTCTTCTTTTGCATTTTGATCCGAATTCTTACGGGCTTTCTTTGACGAAGCCTTTATCGATTTCGCATTTGCTGTGCCAATCACGCCATCACCGGCATGAGAGTCACTATTTGATTTAGGAGGGGGAGGAATTTAAAATTCCGGTCTAGGGGCGTCAGGTATTTTGTCATAGAGCGTGCTGGACTGAGTATAAACTAAGTCCAAATATTGCGCACGAGCAATGACTTGCTCCTCTGTTACGACTCCCCCCTTGGCCACATCTTCCGTAATAGCCGGAAGTAACGACTTTATAAACCATTCAGCTAATAGCTGATCGGAAACATATGTTTTCACCATTCTACGACGACAACGCCACTCATGTATATGATCAGATATATGGGTGACAGTAGTCTGCTTGAAGTTGGTTAATATTTTTGTTCCCGTTTCATACCTTATCGGTAATTGAAAATGTGTTAAGAAAGTCGTGGCTAGGGAACTAAAATTGTTGAAAGAGGCTCTTGGCAATTCAATATACCATTTAGCCGCTGGACCTGTCAATGTCCTCTGAAAAAGGTGAAGTCTTATCGAATCGTTGTTTAGGGTGTTCGACGAACACCACAGATGAAAAGTCATCACGTGATTCGATGGGCTTCACCTGGATTTCCATTGAATTTAGGAATGTCAGATGGAAGTTTATGAGGAATCGCTGGCCACCAAGGGGCATAAGCAATCGGATCGTTGGTTAACCGGTGTAAATCGGGTAACTCTAAAGTTGCCACGAATGGTAACTGTTGATTCAGGTTAGGCGAAGCGTAACCAGGGTACGATGGAATCGCTTGAGCAGTGGGTCTTTGCATACCAGCATAATGTAACTGATGTTGGTATGACTGATACGGTTGGTGGACTTGACCACTATAAAGTGGTTGGTATTGACCGTTTTGGATATATGGTTGTCCACTGTTTGCAAAGATCTGCTACTCAGAACCTTGGTACACTTGCTGGAACTGCGGTTGTTGGTATTGCACAAGCCACGGTTGTGACGCCATGTTCTGTTGTGCTATGCTAACCGTTGGACCGAGGTGTGGGGTAATTGTACCCGTTTGGACCTGTGTCGCCCCACTAGTTGGCGATTGTGGTTGTGACCCATGGTCAAGCGGCTGTTGCATTACAACCTGAGAAATCTGAGGTTGACATGTAACAGGTATCGCTTGAACTTGTGACACAGTTACAATAGCCGGTGTGGTTGGGATGTTCGTCACAGGTACACACTGTTGCATAGAATATACAATCCTCGGTTGTTGAGGTAGCATTGGTACCCAACTACTTGATGCAATTCCAGTATAACCTGGATACTGTTGAGAACTGCCATATGGATATCCTCCCGAAGGAGGTAATGAAAGGGTATACTGCCCCCCATACGGTAGCAATCCGGAACTCAGAGGGAATGTTAGTCCTTGAGGACTGGATGGCCCAAATTGACTTCCATGAGGATCAACCTGTCGAGTTTCAACATAAGAATTACCGGGTATTACTCCGGATGAACAAATTGGAACAGACCATACTGTCGAAATAGTCCCTTGGTGGACTCCTTCTAGCGGTTGTGAGCTAGTTGGGACAGCTGGTATGCCGGCAAACATCGTCGGAGTGACGGCAGGGACTTCTGCTGTCGCTGTGTCATTTGACACAGTCCTAGATGATGACGGTTGTTCAGACATCTTAAGTCTATCCAATAGATTGCCTAGCGATTCTACAGGGACTTCCACTTGTGGGTGATTTACCTCTGATGAAGAAAATAGAGTGACCTCGACTCCAAAATGAGTTGGAGTACTTGCCTGCGGATCCTTTGCAATTTCCTCTATCGCAATTAAACCCGGTGGAAGAGGAAGACCGTCAGGTCCGTAAAATATTTCTGGTGCCGAAGAAGTGGTTGCTTCGACAGCGACAGTTGTTTGAGGAACAAAACTCTTTGGACCGGTTACAGATGGAACTGGTTCAGTTATACAAATATTTTCCCCCAGACTAGGATCAGTATTACTGTCCTTCTGTGGCTGTTGAAATTCTTCTATAGAGGCAGGGTTTCCAGAAATGTTAGGAGTAACCGGAACCTCAGATGTAGTTGGAACGCTTGTTCTAACTTTTATAGGAGATTTTGAACCGGTTAAATGAGTTCGCTTTGTCCGTACTGTTTTCGATTCCGGAGACAAAGACGGTTGACTCGTAAGCCTCCGCGAACGACGGGGTTTCAATTGACTTTCTTCCACGATTGCGGATTACTCGATCAACCAAAATATTAAAAGGGGAAATTTGTGTTTCCGGATTGAATGAATTTTATTAGACGCTTTTAGACACAACTTGCTTTTTCACTTTTTAAGAGTCGAGAAAAAGCTAAAGATGACTCTAGTCTCCTTCGATGTATTAACGAGCCCGAAGTGACAAATTCTCGGATGGACTTTTTCAGTTATAGAGTTTGAAAAAGGCCAAAAGAAACTGCTCTGGAGTTCTAGGCAGAGGGTGTGCCAAACTTTTCGCAAAACCACAGAATACGTTTTACGGTACGAGTGGTTGATCTTCGTGAATGCTATGTTTACTGCATTGTGATCAGTAGGGCAGCCGACACGGCTTCCTATGGATAAAAGATATATGCCTATAGGGGTCTCCCAATAAATACGCGACGGTACGTGGGAGCACAAGTCCGTATTAGTGCCACCGACTCTCAGGATGAATCACCCACCTTTGTCGAGATCGATAGTCACTACGTTTAATGACACTGGAACACGTCTCTAGCTTAGACCTCTATGTGTTTGCGTTATGTTTCAAAGCGTTTTTAGGTTCATTCAATATATTTTAAGTTGATCTTTTTAAAGTTTGCCTTTCAAGGTTCACCACGAGATGTTTGATACAAATTCCTAAATGCAGTCTAAGATGAGAAGCAAGCTTTTTCAATCTTTTCGACTTATGAAAATCTTAACTACTGAGGGAAAAGAAAGACAACATCTTTTCACACAGATCAAAGAGCATACACTAATGCACTTTTCCCTAAATCAACATACAAACTTATATGCAAAATGCAAAATGCAGGTATTTCTTTTCTCTTTCTTAATGTTTGTGCGATACAAAAAGAAAGTTGTTGTATAATTTTGAATTCAATTTCAAGTGAAAGCAAACAAGCTTGTCTGAAATCAAAACACACCTTAAGATTTACTTGTTTCGACACTAGAAATATATAAATTCAAACCATATGACGAAAGAAAAAGCTCAATCAGCTATGAACAGCAAATAAACTAACTCTTAAGATCAAAACGACACTTAATCACAGGTCTAGATCTAAGAGGCCACCACAAGACTAGTTCACTTTCGTTATGGGAAAATGCAAATGGCATAAGAAATACACAAAGAACAAACACAGTTTCTTTATACAACCGAGGCGGAATAGTGGTAAGGAAAGTTGGTTTCAGATAGGTACATTGACTGGTAACAGGCTGCAAAAAACAAGGGTGAAAACAGGGCAAGAAACAGCAGGAAACCCCAGTAGCACAAGGCAAAACTGGTTCAGCGCAGGTAGTACACTATCACTTTGACCTTCAGCGTGGGTAGCCCCTTCGGGAACTGCGCTGAAATGCAGACAGCCTTCACACAGCCTGCACTGAAGAACGAAACTTTCGTTTCTCTCAGTTTCCGGGTCATAGATTGCTAAAAAATTCACAGTTTTTGGCCAAATCAGAAGCTATCAGTCAAGTACACACTAAGGGATGAAAAGGAGGATGAAAAGCTATCACTAAGAGCTGTTAAGAGTCCTTGTGAATCAGCTCTTCAAATCATAAACATGCCCAGAAACTGAGCTAGAGTAGCTGCCCTCTACTTTGCATTTGGAAGATCCAAATGCAGTTCGATTCGGTACTCCCTGTGTTTATGAAATGAATAGCAAAAAACACAAACAACCAACAAGATACGGTCCCCAGTGGAGTCGCCAATTTGTTGTTGGGAAAAGTATCCAAAACGGAATGACCCTATCCCAATCTAAGGGTGATAGTACCTCAGCAACAATCAAAGCAAAGCTATTCGAGATTACTTCTTTATGAGATGTAAGAGAGGGGAGAAATAGATCCACTAACCGTTATCTTCCGCTAATGATTGATCCAATCTTCTCTCTTTTCTGCTTGCTCCCAGCTCCTTGCTCTTTCACTGACCCAGCTACACCAAGATCCTGCAAAATAACAAGAAGGGGAAACTACAAGAAGCATACATTCATAATTGATTCAAGGATTAGAATAAATCAAATATACAAGTATCAATACGCCATTGAGACACATGCATATAGAAGAACCTCAAATGCTTTATTAATGGAAGAAGTAAAGTTTTGAGAGCGTTACAACCATAAGAGGCCCAATCCAGCAACACCTCCCAGCAGAAAGGAATCTCCTCTTCACCTCCTTCAAGCAAATCACCCAATAGTTCTATACTCAAACCAACATCACTTCCTTACATTCACAAGATTCCAGCCCCCCTAGACCTCATGAGAGAGCTCTATATATAGGAGTTTTGGAGAAAGGATGAGTCAGCTTGAGGCTGGCATGAAGCTGACTAGTGTCCTCTCCCACTTCAGTTATTCTTCAGTTCTTGAGTCCACTTGGAGTTTCTTGCTTCCACTTGGAGATCTAGATCCTCTTACTCATCACAAGGCGAATTCCCTGATCCAAGTGTCATTTTGGAAGCTTCCCAGGCATTTGACACCTTGAGGAATGACTGTGCCACTTGGCCAATCTCGCCCAGCGTAGGTAGCCTTCATTAAAGTTGACATTCAGCGCAGGTACAGAGTGGAGCAGTTGACATTCAGCGCAGATGCTCAGTGGAGCAGTTGACATGATCCAGAATTAGCTTGTTTTTGAGAGTTTTCAGGTGGAGAACTGATATTTAGTGTTGTGGTTTGCTGACCTTGTTCCTCTAGGGGTAGGAACAACATGTTTAGGGACTTTGGATCCCTTAGATTATTGACATTTCATGCTTCATGCTGTAAGGCACAAAAATGTCTATAACAATTGTAGTGGAAGATTGGATGGTCAGGAAGTGCACATTTAAGTTAGGTCCAGAGGATCAATCCCCATGTTTTGGGAACGGGTTCCTCCAAGAGCAGTTTTGGGGCTAAAAGCCTATGTTTCGGGACAATTTTTAAAAAAAATTGTAAAGTCTCCACATTTTGTAGTCATGGAGCGCGAAGGTGTCAAGATTCATAAAGGGTTGTTTGCCCTTATTTTATAAAGTGTCAAGTTGGCTGTAAAGATCTACCCATGGTCCATAGACCATGGAATTGTAGAAAAAGGAGCTAAGTAAGCTCTAGGTAGTTAGTAGCAAAGTAGAGTTGAGATGGTTTCTACAAAGTGATCTAGCTTGGAGAATTCTAAGTGTTTTCGGGTCTTAGCGTAGGTAGAGGCTCTGTAGCTGAGTATGTAGAGGCCTAGGGTAGATGTCCATAGCTGAGTGCACGGACCACTGCAGCTGTGTGTGCAGGGTGGATAGAGTCTGTATTAAACTGGAGATATCAATAAAGAGAAGTATTATTAATTACTGTGTATTTAGTCTCTATTAATGCATCTTATTATATTGCATTACAAGTTGGGTTTATATTACAATGTTTATTTAATGCACGAATGTATGTGATTATATATGTTAATTGAACACAAGTAGGAATATCAGTTTACGTGACGATAACTCTAATTGATTGGTAGAATAAGTAAAACAATTAAGATAACTTGGGAACCTATAAAATACATCGCCATAGGAGCGTGAAAGTACTTGAACCATTGGTTAGGGTTGTGCAAAGGTAAATCGTACACCTTTGTGAAGGTACTGAAGGGAGGGATAGAGGGTATATCGATAAGCCCTAATGCTTAATGACCTGCACGAAGGTAGGAGTAGGGTGTATAAACTAACATCATGACCATCTCAAGGTGCAGAAACATAGTTCAAGCATCCCCCCATACTACTCTGGGTGAGACTTCGATCCGCACTCCACAGGCTGATGCCGAAAGGGCCAATAGTGTAGGGATTTCTTTGGCTGACACTGAACCTGGGTTAGGGTCCACAAAGCCAACAAATGGTTCTCTTGTCGGGACCGAGAATCTACATGAGTGATGTGTGATATATTATCAATGGAATCCAACAAACAAAGAGATCGAAGGCTGGTTGGATAGGAAGATCCACGAATTTGTGGTGCAGGAGAACAGAAATCTGGGACTGACAAGGGAACAATTTCCAGACAGGTACCTATATACAGAAATCCATGAGATCTTTTTTTTTCTTTCCTGTTGAGTTATACAAGTGGAGCGTGAAGCTAGCAGATAGTTAAGGAAGGTGGAGGCTTGACAGTCCTATTGTCTGGACCCTGGAGTTAGTACAGAGACTGGAAGCCTCTAAGGATAAGATCACCCACGCTGTCAATCATTGGCTCAAACATATCATAGGAGGGTTTGTGACTGAATCCACAGTCGATACATCAGTCAGTTACAGTGCGGCGAAGTAGGACTTTTTCAAAGGTCCGCGAGGTAAGTACTTGAACTCTTTAAATGCTTGGATTAAGATGTTATTGTGAAAAAAGTGGGTTATGCAGCTACCTTGATGTTTGAAGCTACATGAAGGGGAAAGACTTACAAGAATGAAGGAAGAAAGGGTCTTGAATATAGCTCACTGATTTCACCTCCTTTGAGTGATGACGAGGGAGTAGTGCAAGCTTCTCCTCGAAGTGTAGTTCAGTTGATAAAACAAGGGTTCCCGCAACTACCACCTCCACCTACACCACCTCCCCCTTCACCACCGTCACCTGTGACTTCGCCTACACCACCACCACCTCCACCTTCACCACCATTGCCTACAACTTCGCCCACACCACCACCACCTCCACCATAGTTCAACATGGAAATTTCAATGAAGCTGCCATTATTTAAGGGATTGGGAAATGAGGACCCAGACTAGTTCTGCTTTGTCATAAAAGTTGTATGGGAAGCTCAGGGCATCACAAAAAATCACATGAATAAGGCGACGTTGGTTAGTTCTTTGTAGGATTGTGCACTAACTTGGTACATCAAGTACTCTAATGATAACCCAAATGCTATGTTGGAAGAGATCTAGACTGCGCTGAATAAAGGATTCAGTTGGCCTAAATCCGAGGCACAGTCGATTGTGGGGTTCAAGGAAATCACGATGAAACCAGGTGAGACACCTTAGGAGTTGGATCAGAGGTTAAAGTGTATAATCCGCGAAGATAACATGAATTTAGTAGATGGGAAGCACCACAAATGGTTCGTGGCTTCATTCCTACCTCACCTAAGGGTTGCGTTGTCACAACAAAAGATTATGACTCAAGCAGAGGCCTTAGAGATTGCAATAAGATTGCATGAAACACCGATGCAAGATCCGAGTCTGGGGGTTCAGCAGATCCAGGCATAGTTGTAAAATCTTTACCTTGAAATGCACAGTCTAAAGTAGGACATAACAGTTCGGCCACAGGTGTGTGAAGAGATATGTTGCCTGAAATGTAAAGGTTAGGGGCATGACAAAGACCACTGCCCGGTCTTTGTGAACTATATTGCAGGAGGAGTAATGATGCCTTTGAGGCCAGAAGCCCAGGAAAGGTCTGTGTTGTGGTGCGCTATATGTTAGGTAGTATGAAATCATATGAATGATAATTGTCACTTGATGCAGAAGTTTCTACAAACACCGCAACATTTGTTCTGCAACTTTTGTAAGTCGGTAGGGCATGATGAGTGCAATTGTTGAAGTTATGAATTAATGATGGATAGAAAACCCACCTATATAGTTCAGGAAAAAACGTGGCCTCCTGTGTTGTTGGGAAAAGTGTCTACTCAAAACACCCCTATCCCACTAAGGTGTGATAGTGCCTTAGAAACAAACAAGGAAAACTACTTTCGTATTCTTCTTTATGAATTGTAAACGAAGAGGAATAGGATGAATGAACCTATGTCTTTCGCTAGTCCTTTGATCCAATCTCTCTTCTATTTGACAGCTTCCAGCTACCTGCTCCCTTACTTGCCCAGCTTCACCAAGTTCCTGCAAGATCACAGAAGAGGAATACTACACAAAGACATATATTTACATTCATAAATAGCTTAGGATCAGATTTAAGCTAAACATGCAAATATAAAAAAACATCATTGATACACAAGCATGTAGGAGAAACTCAAATAGTTTTATTGATATCACAAGAAAATCCAGGAGGAGATACAACCAAGTGAGTCCCGATCCAGCATCAACCTCCCAGCAAAGGAATCCCTTCTTCACCTCCAACAAAGCATAAATCACCCAATGCACTAATCTCAATCTCAAAACCAACAACAATTCTCTGCAAAGTACAAAATTCCAGCCTCTGGATCTCTGGGATGAGGGATCCATATATAGATGTAAGCAGAGAGGATGAGTTAGCTTATGATTTGACTTGTGGCCTCTCTTTGTTAGTTCTTGCTTCCACTTGGAGGCTGAGAGCCTCTTACTCATCCTTGGTCGAACTCAGTCAGGCAAGTGTCATGGGGGAAGATTCTGGAAGCTTCCATTGTCTTTCCACCTCGCGGAATGGCACTTCCATTTGTCATTTCCCGCTCAGTGCAGCCTGGTAGTGCATTTAGGTGCGTTGCAATGCATCTAGCTAGTGTACTTGGGTGCTATGCAACGCAGGTAGCTAGTGGAGCAGCTGAAATGATCCTGATTTGACTGTTTCTGAGCAGTTTCTGGTGGAGAACTTCTGGGAGAAGCTGTAATTGATTGACCTTGTTCCTCTAGGGGTAGGAACAACACTTTTAGGGACTTAAGGTCCCTTGGTTTATGGACATTTCATGCTTAGAGCTGTAAGGCACAAAAATGTCTATAACAGTTGCCCCCTAAAGTATGAGTCTGTTTATCGGGTGAAATGCTTTATTAGGAGGATCCGAAGTTCTTTCAATGCTGGGAGGATACCTGTAATAAAATACAATACAATACATTATTTTCATATTGTTTTCATGATCTAGCTGAGGCGGGCATTTCCATGCTCAGCTTTATAAATTCATTTTTATGTACACAGGACAGACAATATTCTGATGGTAGACTGATGATTTTGATGAAGTCATCATCCTTTTGGTAGGATGATTATCTGTGCTGCAATGCTGTACATGTCAATGTCTTTATTTTTCCTGAATATATATCGCAGCCCAGATGGATGAAACTAGATCCGGGGTCTTCAATCTCGTCCGATCTTCACTCAAAGTACAAGTCGATCCATGTGAAAAATGTTTTGAAGTCGAACATGGAAAGACATCGCTTGATTACCAGTCAATGTTGTAAACTGTTAACAAGCGCGAGAGGAATCACCGATAAGGATGATGACCCTCAAGGTACTGCAGTACAATTCACGTGGTGTGAATAAAGGACTTGGCGTCGAACACCACACAAAATCTTTCGGTCAAAGGTCATTGATGTATACCTCTCACTGGAAGTGAGAAACTTGCCATTGAGGCATGCAAGCTTCAAAGTACTGAATGGGGTGTTCCTAGATCAACTTCTTGGATAATGAGCTGATGTCGACAAGAAGCAATCCGTAAAAGGAGGGCCTTGATGAATCCCACATCAATGACACGGAACTGAGAAAATGATTTTGATGGAGGTGAAAACGATCTGATGATATATGGTTCAGGATGGCGGTCATGAAGGAATGAAGTATAATGTATGGTAGTGGATGGGACACGGGTGACTTCTCTGGATGACTTCTCTTGAACATGTCGGCGACACTTATATGATGGATTGGTAGCATTTACCCCAAATGTGGATGGTATAGCATGACGATGGTGATGCGACCGGTGAATGAAACAACCCAACCCGACTCAGGCACGGAGTGGAAGTGTCATGTTCAAGAGCGACTTGCTACCAATAAAGATTCTTTTAGTTTTTCCCAATTTTTCCCCAGTCATTGCTGACCAGTACCTCTTTATTTTTGTCAAGCTTGAGGAGGATAACATATGCTTGTTCTATAATTTTCCCTTCGGGTAAACCCATCGCTATGTTTTAACGAGCCTAGCGATAGTGAAACTCATTCTCGTCTAAAGACAAGTTTGTCGCTATTAATCTTTTTAACGAGTTTAACGACAAAGATAACTCGGTCCTTTTCATTTTTAGAGAGTCTGAAAAGGTACGTAAAGTTAACTCCGAAATTCCTTTTTCGTCATCTAATCCCTTAAGTCCGAAAAAGTATAAAACAATATAGAAGGGATGAAGTTTCGATAGTTTTAATGAGCCGAACAAAACAAGCGCTCGATCTTTTTGTGCAATAATCCCTCAGGTCCAAAAAGATTAAAATCTAGAGGAGGGATAGCACTTCCGGTCGCTTTAACGAGCTGGAAGGCCAAAACTCGACAATCTTTTCATATTTTACGAGTCAGATGAAAAGAGCTTAAAGAAGACTCGTCTTTTGAGGAATGGGTGATAAAATGGGTAGCAACTAATTCTAGGTAAGGGTTGGAATTTTCCAATCACGGCAGTGTCACAAGGATGGCTAGTGAAATCACTCTTCGCAGTTGTTCCTCAAAATGGGTAAACAATCAAATGGAGGTGAATGATCGGCCAATGGAAAAGTGGAGGTGACGGTGCAAACACGACCAAGGCTTTAATGGCTAATAATGTTACATTCACAGTGGTTATTTACCGGAGGATAGTTCATTTTTTAACGAGCTTAAACGCGGATTGAAACACTTGCTCGGTCTTTTGTTTATTTTTTAACGAGCATGAACTATGCGCTAAAACTGCTCGATAAGATGGTCTTGTTTTGATTTTTACCATAAATAGCTTTGTCTTTTCAAAGATAGTACTGTATTTTCAATTGCTTCATCAAACGAGTTAGAAATGAACAACATTTGCTTGAAAATGAGATTAAAACACTAATATTTTACTTTGAACGAAGTAAAAATCAATTAAAAAGTGTTTTTACCTCTCATTTTACCATTTCATTTGAACTTGGTTTGTTGGAGCTTTGGAGGTGCCTTTCCCCCTTGATTTTCATCAGCTGATTTCGGGAGATTCTGTGGACGATTCTCAGCGCCGTCTGGCCCAGGTAGGAGCTAAACCCGAGCTCTTTCATTTCATGGTTTCCTTTTTGCATTATGTGCTTCATTCTCTGCTTTTCTGAGCCCCTGCGGTTTGATGGGTTCGTTCTGCCATCAACGCACCATGGGTACATCGAAACCTGCGCTGAATGTTGGCCAGTATGAAGGCAGTTTGACATTCAACGCAGGTGGAACACTGCTGTAGGTGCGTTGGGCGCAGAAAGGGAATTTGTTGCACAGTTTTTGATGAAAATTTTTGCCTGTTTCTCATCAAAATCAGGATCTAACTCCTCTCTTGTTTGTTTTTCAGAGATCTCGGAGCAAGATGACCCTTACATGGTGAGAACGAGAACATGAAGAAGAGGACATGATTTCCCTACATGATCCGGTTATAGTGAATGCGCTACGGAACTGTGGCTTGCTGAAGTTCTTCCGCATCTCTAGCATGAGACAACAGATCAACCTCCTGCAGTATTTGCTCGATGCTTGGGATCCTATCAATCAAGTTTTCCAGATTAGGGGCAAATCTATCCCCTTGACTGCAGTAGACATTTACTTCTTGACTGGCTTGTCGAGGCGAGGTGCCCCCATCTCTTTGTCAGGTTCGGCCCGAGGAAGTGACTCCGTGAGACACTATGTCCGCCAGTATTGAGTAAAGACGGCAAGATCATCATCCATGATGTCACTGACAGGTCCCTTAGGTCTATCCTGTTTACTTTTGGTAGGATGGTCGGTAGTGTGTCTCTTCATGTAGCCAACAGATCCTATATGCAGCATTCCTTGGAGTGCCTCCAACCGAAAATATTCAACTGGTGCGATGCAGTACTTCTTGTGATGAAAAATCAGTTGACCAAGATAAAGGATGGGAGGTTGAAGAACTTTGGGTTCGGTTATATTTTGACCGCCTTTGCCTTGGAGAAGATACCACTGATGCAGCCGCAGTACATTGCACTCGACTTACCTTCTCCTACTGAACCACGTATGCAAAGATGGGTTGACCATATGTCTAGGCATGCTGGCCAGTCTCAGATTTCGTTTTCTGATAAATTCTTCAGGTGGTTTGATCGTTAGGAGATGGCTTATGCCGAGTATCCATATGCTGGCATGGACTTCCGGGGTGATCCGGATTTAGTACTGCCGGATGGTGAGCAGTGGGGCGTTATTGGTAAAATCTTCGACCATATCACTGTTTACTATTTTTATTTATAATGTCCTTGTGCTTTATTCTATCAAGACTTTAATCAAACTCATGTGTACATGCAGATGTTGGTCCTGTTCGTCCAGTAGTTCGCCTGAGAGTGCGAGCCGCTGCCCTAGCAGGAGAGGCTGTCGGGAGGGTTATTCTTCGTGACCTTGATGTGGCCGAGACTCTCACAGCTGTGCAGGAGCAGGTTGAGAGCCTTACTCTCAGTATTCTCGATGTGAGGATCGACGAGCTACCTTTGAAGTTACAGCGGCATACTACTGGTGTGCCTAGACGATGGACTTGTCTCTTACGCATGATCGCACAGGCTGTGACTTGCTATCACGAGCATCATTAGACTAGGGTGCCCCCTAGCATTTTGAGTTTTTAGGTCATGTGACCAATTTTGTCTTGGTTACAGAACATTATATGTAAACCATAAACAACTATATATATATTTTGATTTTCGGGTTTTATTCTTGTTGAGCTATATGATCCACATGTAAAACATTGATGATGTGTTTCTTTTTATAAATGTTGCAAATGTCTATCTAACACATAGTTTGCTAATGAGTCGGTTAATGTGTTTAAGTTTCTGGAAATATGTTGGTATTGAATAAGATCAAATTGTCTTTCCAAAATCTTAACCCTTAGGAACATGCGATAAATAGCTGGGTTTCGGACGGAATATATACCATTGAGTTGTAGTATTACGAGTTGTGAGTCTAGCCTGACGATTAGTCGGCGTATACCATGGGTGATGGCATCAGAGAGAAGTTCTATCAACGCGCTATACTCAGCGATGTTATTCATTGATTGACCAATACATACACCTCTGAAACTTACTAACTCGCCGCTTGGATCAAAAATGGCCCAGGCTGCGGAGGAAAGGTTCCGTGAACTACGACTCGCTCCGTCGGCATATCCAAAACATGTCTCCAAAAGGTTTGACATCTACAATAAATGTAAAAAGGTGGATTACTCGACCAAAACGAACACTTTAGCGAAAACAAAATACAACAAAAGCACATTGGTTACTATTTAAGCATAGTAACGCTTGAGGTACAACCCATTACGAGGTTGCGCCAGTGGAATTCCGTCATAATCCATTAACTCGTAGGCTCCTTTTTCTAACACTCATTTAAAAATATAGGGGCCCATCCATAAAGACTTAAATTTACCTGCTCCCAATTTATCGGATTCTTGGTCGTAAAGCAAGACCAAGTCACCTACTGAGAAGACACGGGGTTTGACATTTTTGTCGAACTGCGCCTTGACTCGTTTCTTATGGGCTTCGTTAGCTAAAGCGGCATCATGACGGGTTTCATCCAATTGGATTAATTCCAAGAAACGAGCCTCTTCTTCTGAAGTTCCGGGGAGGAGATCGATTGCGAGTTTAAGAGACGAGATTTCGCACTGGATTGGTAATACTGCTTCCAGTCCATATACCAGTTGGAAGGGCGTGAAACCGGTCGCATTCCTTACCGATGTTCGGTAAGCCCACAAGGTGAGTACAGGATTAGGTGCCACCTTCTTTTTTGAACTCCGATCATCCTTTGCAACATACGCTTCAGGACCTTGTTGATCGCTTCAACTTGTCTATTGGCTTGCGGATAATACGGAGTAGAGCTGTCGTGAGACAATCCTGGTTTGGAAGCTAATTCGAGCATCATGTGATTGCGAAAATGCGATCCATGATCTGTGACTATAGCCTGTGGTACGCCAAATCTGGTGACTACATGATTGAAAAAGAAAAGGGCGGCTGTTTCACCAGTATTATCTAATGTAGGCATCGCCTCGGCCCATTTTGGTAAAATAGTTGACTGCGACTATGATATACCCATGCCCCCCGGTCGAGGTGGGGTTACATGTCATGAAATCGATGCCCCATTTGGCGAATGGCCCAACAACAACTATTGGCTGTAGAGGTGCGGGTGGTCTTCTAGTTTTGCTATCAAAAATTTGACAAGCATGGCAACTTCTGACTGCGGTTATGCAATCTTTGAACATTGTTGGCCAGAAGTATCCTGCTCGTAAGATTTTTTGTGCTGTAGCATATCCAGATTGATGCCCCCCACAGGCCCCTGAATGACACTCATTCATGGCTTTTTGGGCCTCCTCATGGGTGAGGCACCTTCTCAGAACTGTATCGATACCACGACGGTAAAGTGTATCACCGACGATCATGTAGTCTTTTGCTTGGTATCGAATACGTTTTTGTTCAGAGTGAGAGGTGTTAGGCCTAAACTTTTGGGTTTGGAGATAAATTATTATATCTCCATACCACTCATTGCTTGTAGATATCAGAAACAAATTTTCATCCATGATTGATTCTTCGGATGTTTCATCGTTGGACGATGATGGGAGATCGCATAATAATTCTGTAAAAACTAGAGCTTGCTTTGACTTGGATTTTACGAATTCCAGATCAAACTCTTGAAGGATCGCTATCCATTTCGAATATTTGCCCCCCAGCAACTGTCGCGACATTATATAAGTCATACAAAGGGTACCTCCTTTTTCAAAAGATGTGTATAACCTTTAGCAAGTTCGGCGTAATTTGGAATGAACCTCCTCAGAAAGTTTGCTTTCCCATGGAGTTTCTGAATCTGAAGCAAATTTGAAGGTGGAGGCAAATTTATGATCGCCTGGACCTTGCACGGGTCGAGATGAATCCCATCCTTGGAGACTACAAAGCCAAGTAAACGACTAGAACTGACGCAAAATACACATTTGTGTGGATTGAGTCATATCTTGTAGTGTCGGCAACGTAGAAATATCCCTCTTAAATGCTGCGGATGATCAATCTGCTTTCGCGAATGAGCCGGAAGGTCGTCGAGGTATGGTTGAACGATGTTTTTGATGTCATGGAAGGCATAATTCATTGCCCTCTGAAACGTCGCCCCTGCGTTCTTTAAACCAAAGGGTAAGTTTCGATATGCGAATGTGCCCCACGGACAAATGAATGCAGTCTTTGACTGGTCTTGTGGGTGGATATTTATTTGATTATACCCGGAAAATCCATCCATGAATGAAAATATTTCGCATCCGGCACATTCATCAATTATCTGGTCGATAAAGGGTGTAGGGTAGTTGTCTTTTGGACAAGCTTGATTTACATCCCTATAATCGACACACACTCTAATTGTCCCTTGTTTCTTCATAACAGGGACAATATTGGATACCCAATCGGTTAAAGGAACCGGGTAGATAAAACCAGCATGGAGAAGTTTTTCAACTTCTGCCTTAATGGCAGCGGCTTTCTTGGGGTGCACCTGCCGTAGCCGTTGTCTTACCGGTTTGACATCTGGATACATCTTAATTTCATGTTCAACGATACTCAAGTCAATGCCTGGCATTTCATCATATGACCAAGCAAAGACATCTCTGGATTCACGAAAAAGAGCGTTATACATTTCCAGTTCTGAAGGAGAACAACATTTGCCGACATAAATATTCTCTACAACATCTGTTTTAGTCGAGATATTTATGGCGATAGTCTCTTCAATGTTGGATAAGTTTCTCTTGGAATCCACCGTATTTACAGTATTTGATAGGAATTCAAAAACTGAAGGATGATAAAGGTCATTTTGAGTATCTTCTTCATAATCCAGAAGAAGGGAACGATGGTGGCAATCACTCCATGGTGCCCCTTCAATCAACATTGATTGTACAATTCCTTCGTCGGTTCCATGCACTCGCGACCAAGGATCTGAAGGGGTACCATATTCTATAGACCTATCTATCCAAACGCTTGATGAGCATTGACTTGGGTTTGCCTCCCATGCTAGAAACATTGGTT
The DNA here is from genome assembly GCA_031772625.1 of Pinus tabuliformis. NCBI lineage: Eukaryota > Viridiplantae > Streptophyta > Pinopsida > Pinales > Pinaceae > Pinus > Pinus tabuliformis. Next base: position 1,290,165,217 of record CM062807.1, read on the forward strand.
GCTATAATATTTCTATTGGGCTTAGGGGCAAAACCATTGCATGATCCATGTTGATATCGTTTTCTGAGATCTTTGTGGAAGATATCATATTGCAGGTTCCTATCGACGCTACTTCCGCTAGATTGATTGGAGGTGGAAGAGCGAAAGTTCCCATTAGTATAGGATCTTTTAGTAGGCCTACTCCGATATTCTGAAGCGAATGGGGGCTTCCATCGATCATGGGAATGCTTCCTGTAACTTGAGAACCATTAGGGATGAAGTTTTGTTGATCGACGATTGTAATCCCTCCTTGAAAGGGAAATGCAATCTTTCTAAAATAGGTCGACACAACAGCCGCCATGGCATATATCCATGGTCTTCCTAGTAGGATGTTGTAATCAAGATTCCCATCAATGACTTCAACATCTATTTCTATCGTTTTTCCCCCTAGTTCAACTTTCAAGTTATTTAGGATACCATATGGGGTATATGTCCTTCCGTTGAATGCTTTTAACGTCGTCGAAGATCGCGACAAGGTTGGAGATCCTAAAGTTTTCCAGCAACTCATCGACATAATGCATGTGGATGCCCCCTCATCAATAATTGTTCGATGAACAGTTTTGTTGAGTGCTTTCACTTGAATAAGGAAAGCTAGTTGAGCTGGTAACTGAGGATCGTATCCTTTGTGGTCGAAGGATACAAGATTGGAATCCTTTGGGTCAACCCCACCAATGGCTAATAACAAAGCCTGCCTTTGGGATGGGCAATTTTGAAGTACTTCAAGAGTCGACATAGCGGACGGCGATTGGGCCAAATCTTCCACTATGTTATAATGCTGCGCCGCTCTAGCGCAGGGATTAAACGTTGACTTGTGTACTACTCCCTTTGGCGGTTTTATTGTTAATTCAGGAATGATGGGTGGTACAACTTCTGTCGAAGTTGCTGTCGAACTACTTGGTTGATCTTTATCATTGTCGTTCGACAGCTGAGGATTCCCGTAATCTTTGTTCCTTGTCGAAATCAAAGCATCATTTTGCTGTCTTGAAACCGACAACATTAGCACTTGAGATGGGCAAGCATTTCCACTATCAACCAGATTTGTTCCTGGATTTGGAAACGGATCAGTCAACACTGCTGAGGTTTTCGAACTCTTAAAGAATTTCTTAAGTTCAGCTTTGTATGGACATTCCCTCGTCCAATGATCCTCATCACATATCTGACACCCTGAAGGGGGTTTCCTATTTCCGGGAGGGTTTGAAGAAGGTTTTTCAAGAGATGACTCATCCTGTTTCTTCTTCTTCCCTTTTCCTTGTTTCTTCTTGCTTCCTGGTTGTTTGGTTTCTTTGCCCTTATCTGTCGATACAACATTTACTTCCGAAGTAAGAAGTTCGTCTTTTGCATTTTGATCTGAAATCTTACGGGCCTTCTTAGATGTAGCCTTTGTCGATTTCGTGTCTGTTTTGCCAATCATGCCATCGTCGGCGTGAGAGTCATTGTTCGATTTAGGAGGAGGAGGGATTGAGAATTCCGGTCTAGGGGCATCAGGTATTTTGTCGTAGAGCGTGCTGGACTGAGTATAGATCAAGTCCAGATATTGCGCACGAGCTATAACTTTCTCTTCCGTTACGACTCCCCCCTTTGCCACATCTTCCGTAATGGAAGGTAGTAATGACTTGATAAACGATTCAGCTAATAGCTGAGGGAACATACGTTTTTACCATCCTACGACTACGCCGCCACTCATGTATATGATCAGATATGTGAGTGGTTGTTGTCTGTTTGAAGTTGGTAAGAAGTTCTGTTCCCGTTTCATACCTTATCGGTAATTGAAAATGGGTTAAGAAAGTCGTGGCTAAGGTACTAAAGTTGTCGAACGAAGCTCTAGGCAATTCAATATACCACTTTGCTGCTGGACCCGTTAACGTCCTCTAAAAAAGGCGAAGCCTTATCGAGTCATCGTTTAGGGTGTTTGATGAACACTATAGATGAAATGTCATCACGTGATTCGATGGATCTTCACCCGGATTTCCATTAAATTTAGGAATATCTGATGGAAGTTTATGCGGAATCACTGGCCACCAAGGGGCATAAGCAATTGGATCGTTTGTTAACCGGTGTAAATCAGGTAACTCTAAAGTTGCCACGAATGGTAACTGTTGATTCAGGTTAGGTGAAGCATACCCAGGATACGATGGAATCGCCTGAGCAGTTGGCCTTTGCATACCAGCGTAATGCAGTTGATGCTGGTATGACTGATAAGGTTGGTGGACATGACCATTGTAAAATGGTTGATTTTGACTGTTTTGAATGTACGGCTGTCCACTGTTCGCAAAGATGTTCTGCTCAGAACCTTGGTATACTTGTTGGAATTGCGGTTGTTGGTACTGCACCAGCCATGGTTGAGAAGCCATGTGCTGTTGCGCTATACTAACCGTTGGACCAAGGTGTGGGGTAATTGTACCCGTCTGGACCTGTGTCGCCCCACTAGTTGGCGATTGTGGTTGAGTCACAGGGCCAAGGGGCTGTTGCATTACAACCTGAGAAATCTGAGGTTGACATGCAACAGGCAACGTTTGAACTTGTGACACTGTCACAATAGCTGGTGTAGTCGGGATATTCGACATAGGTACACATTGTTGCATTGAATACACAACCCTTGGTTGTTGAGGTAGTATAGGTACCCAACCACTTGAGGTAATTCCGCTATAACCTGAATATTGCTGTGAACTCCTGTATGGATATCCTCCTGGAGGGGATAATGATAGGGCATACTGCCCCCCATATGGTGGTAATCCAGAACTCAAGGGAATTGTTTGCCCTTGGAGACTAGACTGCCCAAATTGACCTTCGAATGGATCAATTTGTTGAGACTCAACATAAGAGTTGCCGTATATTATTCCGGAGGAACAAACAGGAACGGACCATACTGTCGAAATAGCCCTGAGTGGGCTCCTTCTAGCGGTTGAGAGCTAGTTGGGACAGATGGTATGCCGGCGAACATTGTCGGAGTGACGGCAGGGAGTTCTGCTGTCGCTGTGTCAGACGACACAGTCCTAGATGTTGACGGTTGTTCAGACATTTGGAGTCTATCCAAAAGATTACCTAGCGATTCTACAGGAACTTCCACTCGTGGCAGACCAACTTCTGATGAAGAAGGAAATAGAGTGACCCCGACTCCAAAGTGCGTTGGAGTACTTGTTTGAGGATCTTCTACAATTTCTTCAATCGCAATCAAACCAGGTGGAAGGGGAAGACCGTCAGGTCCGTAAAATATTTCTGGTGCCGAAGAAGGGGTTGAATCGACAGCGACAGATGTTTGAAGAGCAAGACTCTCTGAACCGGTTGTAGATGGAACTGGTTCGGTAACACAAGTGTTTACTCTAAGACTAGGATCAGTATCACTGTCCCTCTGTGGCTGTTGAACTTATTCTGTAGAGGCATGGTTCCTAGAAATGTTTGGAGTAACCGGAATCTCGGATGTTGTTGGAACACTTGTTCTAACTTTAATAGGAGATTTCGAACCGGTTAAACGAGTTCACTTTGTCCGTATTGGTTTCGATTCTGGAGACAAAGACGGTTGACTCGTAAGCCTCCGCAAACGATGGGGTTTCAATTGACTTTATTCCACGATTGCGGATTACTCGATCAACTAAAATAAAAAGGGGAAGTTTGTTTCCGAATTAAATGAATTTTAGATGCTTTAGACACAACATGTTTTTTCAATTTTAAAGAGTCGAGAAAAAACAAAAGATGACTCTAGTCTCCTTCGATTTTTAATGAGCCTGAAGTGACAAGTGCTCAGATGGACCTTTTCCGTTAAGGAGTCTGAAAAGGAACGAAAGGGACTGCTCTGGAGATCTAGGTAGAGGGTGTGCCAAACCAATCACAAAACTACAGAATACGTTTTATGGTACGGCAGTCAATCTTCCCAAATGCTGTGTTCGGTGCATTGCGATCAATAGGGCGGCCGACACAGCTTCCTATGGATAAAAGGTTTTAAGCCTATAGGGGTCTCCCAATATATACTAGATGGTACGTGGGAGCACAAGTCCGTACTGGCACTTATTGTCTCACAGTGGAGGAATCACCCAACCATCAGTGAGGACAACAGTTATCAGGTTTTACGATGCCGGAACATGTCTATAGCCTAGACCTCTATGTTGTGCGTTAACTTCCAATGCGTTGTTAGATTCATTCAATTTATTTTAAGTTGATCTTTCTTAGAAGTTTGCCTTTTGGGATCACCACGAGATGTAGATGTAATTCCTAAATGCAATCTAAAGATGATAAGCAAGCTTTTATCTCTTTTCAGCAATGAAAATCCTAGCTACAAGGGGAAAAGAAAGACACAAAATTTTCTCAAAGAGCAAAGAGCACACTATAAATGCACTTTTCCTAAATCAAGCCATACAAACTATCAATATGCAAATGCACATATGCATGTATTTGTTTTCACTTTCTTAATATTGATGCCTAAAAAGAAAGTTGATGTACAAATCTGAATTTGGTTTCAAGTGAAAAACACAAACAAGCTTCTTTTTGAAATCAAAAAGGTAGAGAAGATTATGACACTCTATGATTTTGAAATAAACACTTGTTTCGACACTAGAAAGTAACAAATTCAAGCCAAAGGTAAAAGTAAAAGTATAATCAACTGTCAACAGCAAACAAACTTTTTTCCTAAGATCAAAATCGACACTTACGACAGATCTAAATCCAAGGATGACAGTATGACTATTTTACTCTTTCAATGGAAAACTGTAAATGATGTAACAAACACAAAAAGAACATCTACAGTCTTTTTGTACAAAGGAGGCGGAATTAAGGCAAAGAAAAAGGGTTTTCAGACAGGTACACACATTGATCACAGGTTGCAAAAAACAGAGACAAAACTGGACAAAATGAAGCGAAGAACCTCAGCTGCACAGGGCAAAGGCTGATCAGCGCACCTGTTGCACAGAGAAACTGAATTGTAGCACAGGTATCCCTCTCGGGACCTGCGTTGAAATGCAGAACCTCTTCACAGAGCCTGCGCTGGGGCAGAAACGGGACTTCTATCCGGGTTCTGGGTCACGGTTTGCAGTTTAATCTATGGTTTTTGGTCGAGTAAAAGCAATCAGTAAGGTACAATCAGAGGGACGATTTAAAGGAGGACTAAGAGCTATCACAAAGGGTAATCAGATCATTTGTGAATCAGCTATTCAAATCATAAACAAATCCAGTGAGTGGATTGAAGTAGCAGGTGTCTACTTTGCATTTGATAATGGCAAATGCAGTTCGATTGCTACTTCTGTGTTTATGAAACAAACAACAAGAGAAACACAAACAAACTAACTAGACACGATCCCTAGCGGAGTCGCCATTTTGTTGTTGGGAAAAGTGTCTACTCAGAACGCCCCTATCCCACTAAGGTGTGATAGTGCCTTAGCAACAAACAAGGAAAACTACTTTCGTATTCTTCTTTATGAATTGTAAACGAAGAGGAATAGGATGAACCAACCTGTGTCTTTCGCTAGTCCTTTGATCCAATCTCTCTTCTCTTTGACAGCTTCCAGCTACCTGCTCCCTTACTTGCCCAGCTTCACCAAGTTCCTGCAAGATCACAGAAGAGGAAAACTACACAAAGACATAGATTTACATTCATAAATAGCTTAGGATCAGATTTAATCTAAACATGCAAATATAACAAAACATCATTGATACACAAGCATGTAGGAGAAACTCAAATAGTTTTATTGATATCACAAGAAAATCCAGGAGGAGATACAACCAAGTGAGTCTGGATCTAGCATCAACCTCCCAACAAAGGAATCCCTTCTTCACCTCCAACAAAGCATAAATCACCCAATGCACTAATCTCAATCTCAAAACCAACAACAATTCTCTGCAAAGTACAAAATTCCAGCCTCTGGATCTCTGGGATGAGGGATCCATATATAGATGTAAGCAGAGAGGATGAGTCAGCTTATGATTTGACTTGTGGCTTCTCTCTGTCAGTTCTTGCTTCCACTTGGAGGCTGAGAGCCTCTTACTCATCCTTGGTCGAACTCAGTGAGGCAAGTGTCATGGGGGAAGATTCTGGAAGCTTCCATTGTCTTTCCACCTCGCGGAATGGCACTGCCATTTGTCATTTCCCGCTCAGCACACCCTGGTAGTGCATTTAGGTGTGTTGCAACGCACCTAGCTAGTGTACTTGGGTGCTAAGCAACGCAGGTAGCTAGTGGAGCAGCTGAAATGATCCTGATTTGACTGTTTCTGAGTAGTTTCTGGTGGAGAACTTCTGGGAGAAGATGTAATTGATTGACCTTGTTCCGCTAGGGGTAGGAACAACACTTTTAGGGACTTAGGATCCCTTGGTTTATGGACATTTCATGCTTAGAGCTGTAAGGCACAAAAATGTCTATAACATCCTGACCAGGGCACTGAGATGGTGCAGACAAGCTTTCAGGGGTGTGGACGAGGCCAAGGCGGAGGAGGACCTGACAGAGGTTGTGGACAGCTGATCTGTTACAATTTTGGATGACCATGACTCTATGTACGCAAATGCACTAAACCAATGCGTATGTTGTGAAAATATTGTACTTAGTTTGATCATGAGACTGAGGACTTTCCTACACTGATGGCAAGGATACATGACAAAGGGGTGCTAACTCCGCAGCCAACTCAGAACCTGCAAATGATGAGGGCTTAGCCTCGTGAAGAAGATCTGAATGTGTTTATAGTGCTCCAAAGTGGAATTGCAATGGGTTATGATAAGGGGAAACAAATTGAAGACACCTGATGGGTTCCTCCAGAGAAGGAGGTTGAATTTGATTTGGAGCATGCACGTGAAACATTCATGGAAGTAAAGAGGAGCTTCGCTGAGGCCCCTAACTCAGGGAGTCAGAATAAACTTCTTCAGGAAATGGAGCCTTCTATGCTTATGACCTTTCTAAAGATCCGCGTGAAATTGTTTTGCAATAGCAAGGCCATGAAGGGGTTACAGGAACTTATAAATAGATGCATCAGAAACAATCCAAGTGAACCACGGGTGGTACGAAAGATTGGTAAGCATAAGGCAAGGACAGGACATGAGATGAGACTCACCACACGGATAGGAGAATATGAAATGGAGCAAGTTATTCTAGATCTAGGGTCAGATGCAAATGTATTTCCAAAGCAGACTTGGAAGTGGATGGGGAGACCCGCACTACAGTGGTCTCCGATTTAGTTAAGGATGGAAAATCAGTAGAAGATCACCCCCATGGGATGGTTTCATGGAGTAACTGTAGATATTGAAGGCATGAGTGCATTGGCTGATTTTGAAGTAATAGAAATTATGGATGATAGTAACCCTACCCTGCGCTCCTTGGCATTGATTGGGCTATTGACATGAACGGGGTAATCAACCTAAAGAAGAAAAATATGATATTTGAAAAGAAATCACTTCATGTAATAGTACCCCTAGATCCTGCAGAAGGATCACATTATATTGAACTAGTCTGCGATTACGAAAGTGATGAAGATTTGGACTGAATATATAAGATAACAACGCAAGATCAAGATTGGGTGAATCTGATAGTGGATGAACGAATTACATGGGGTCGCGAGAGTCGCTACACCTCAGACTCGGATGAAGAATTAAAACACTTGAAGAATCGAGTACATGAAGTAACTACGCTGAGTTGTAACATGATGACCCCATCACTGCAGTGTGTGTCATCAAAGGTAAGAAATCTACCCACTTATGATGGGTTGAATGATGTGAATGTGTTTTTGGATGCATTTGAGAGGGAGGTACCAAAGAAGCAGTGCTTCCAGGATTTGGACTGGGCACTACACACTACTCCAGTGAGATGGTGGGGTACACACAAGGGTAGTTTCGATGATTGGCACGAGTATACAAGGATGATGAGAACATGATTTGGGAAGTCGAAGGAATGAGTGTCAAACAAGTATGATGGGAAGGATGATCCGCATGAAAACTTGGCGAAATGGTCTAAGGCCTATGGAGCAGAGCCCAACCTGAATGGGTGCACTTGTTCTATCACACAATGGATGTCATCTCGATAAACTGGTACTTTGAGACAAAGCTCTGCCATGGCATAGAAGAATGAAAAATTTTGCATGAAGGGTTCATAATGAAGTTCAACTTTGAAGACAGGTTTGATTATATTGATGAAGCACTACAAGAAGTTACAGCAATGATCTTTAGGATATCGTAGGATCCTTTGGATCTGACTCAACCTGATTGGACTACTTAGCTAAGCCACGCGTTGGGATGCTATAACGTGACTGTTGAAGAAGAAGACGAAGACCCCTAAAAGATTAATATCCCTGAAACTGAGGGTGACGGCGAGGTCAACGGACCGCAAATTGAGAATCCTGATATAAAAGCGCCAATTTTAGTCTTCCCGGATTGGGAGATGGAGTTCCATGTACATGTAGACAGATCATGTATAGCATTGGGAGCAGTATTGACACATGCTAGTGAAGGAGAATTGGACCACCCTATAGCATTCTCCAGTAGGACGTTATCCAAGGCTGAGAAGAACTATTCCAACACCGAGCACGAAGGACTAGCCATGGTATACACAGTCCAAAAGTTTAGGCACTATTTGCTGGGTGGAAATTTTAAGATGTACACGAATCATTCTGTGTTAAAATACCTGGTCAATAATCCTGTGTTGGGGGGAGAATCTATAAGTGGTTGTTATTGTTCCAGGAGTATGATTTTGAAGTTATTTTGAAACCTGGATGACTGAACGTGGGACCAAACCATCTGTCGTGCATCGAAATGGGAGAAGAACCCACTAATTTGGAGGAAGGATTGCCTAACGTTCAACTCTTTGCAGTGCGCATCGCGAATGGTCACTTTGAAGACATCATACACTTCCTAACAATAGGAACTGCGCTAGAAGGCTACACCACCTAGGAGAAAAAGGAGTTGGTGGAGTGCACGACAGAATTTTCGGTCAGTGTCAGACATCTCTATAAAATGGGGTCTGACGAAGTATTGGGACGATATGTACTGGATTTTGAAAGAAGCAGTATCCTCGCGGATGCTCATGGGGGTTCCACGGAAGGGAATTACATAGGAAGGGTGTCCGCGTAGAAGATTATACGTGCAGGGTTGTGGTGACCAAGCCCCCATAAGGATTCAAAAGCCTACTGCAGGGTGTGCGACGCGTGTCAAAGGACCCATAGGCCATCGTGGAGAGATGAGCTGCCTCTGAACACAGAAATGATGTTACAACCTTTTGAGAAATGGGAAATACATTTTGTGGGAGCCATTCAGCCTCAAGGAAAGAACCAGGTGCACAATACATTATCACCATGATTGAGTATTTGACTTGATGGGCGAAGGCACAACCTGTGAAGGAATCCATAGGTGCGACCACTGTGAATTTTCTCATTGAGTATGTACTGAAGCAATTTGGGTGTCCAAAGATTTTGATGAGTGATCGATGTATGCACTTTCTGAATGAAATGATCAGCGCGTTGATGATGGAATTTCATGTATATCACCAGAAAAGCATGCCTTATCACCCACAGGCTAATGGGATGGTGGAAGCATTCAATAAGGTACTGGAGAACGTGTTGAGCAAGGTTTGCAGTGCTCAACAAAATTATTAGGACCTACGCATACCCGTAGTACTATGGTCTTATCGAACAACGTGCAAAAAAGTTGACTAAACAAACACCCTTTAGGCTTGTATATGGTGTTGAAGTAGTGAAACCAATCGAATACATTGCGCCTAGTCTGGGCATAGTGGCATTCATAGGTATGACGGATTGTGGAGCCCTCGAATATAGGCTCACGCAGCTTGTCGAGCTTGAGGAAGAAAGGTTTTTTGCTGGATTTCACCAACAGGTAGAAAAGGAGCACTAAAAAGCATGGCATGATTGACACATTAAACTGTGCACCTTTAAGGTAAATGATCTAGTTTTGTTATATGACAGTAAGTTTGATAAATTTCCAGGGAAATTTATGATGCACTGGCTAGGGCCCTATGTGTTATAGACATTTTTGTGCCTTACAACATGAAGCATGAAATGTCCATAATCTAAGGGATCCAAAGTCCCTAAACATGTCGTTCCTGCCCCTAGAGGAACAAGGTCAGCAAACCACAACACTGAATATCAGTTCTCCACCTGAAAACACTCAAAAACAAGGCAATTCTGGATCATGTCAACTGCTCCACTAAGCATATGCGCTGAATGTCAACTGCTCCACTTGTCTACCTGCGCTGAATGTCAACTGCAAAGAAGGCTACCTACGCTGGGCGAGTTGGGACATGTGGCACAGTCATTCCTCAAGGTGTCAATGCCCAGGAAGCTTCCAAAATGACACTTGGATCAGGGAATTCGACTGGTGATGAGTAAGAGGGTCTAGATCTCCAAGTGGAAGCAAGAACCTCCAAGTGGACTCAAGAATTGAAGAATAACTAAAGTGGGAGAGGACACTAGTCAGCTTCATGCCAGCTTCAAGCTGACTCATCCTTTCTCCAAAACTCCTATATATAGAGCTCTCTCATGAGGTCTAGGGAGGCTGGAATCTTGTGAATGTAAGGAAGTGCTGTTGGTTTGAGTATAGAACTATTGGGTGATTTTCTTTGAAGGAGGTGAAGAGGAGATTTCTTTCTGCTGGGAAGGTGATGCTGGATTGGGCCGCTTATGGTTGTATCACTTCCTAAATTTTACTTCTTCCATTAATAAAGCATTTGAGGTTCTTCTATATGCATGTGTTTCAATGGTGTATTGTATACTTGTGTGTTTGATTTATTCTAATCCTTGAATAAGTTATGAATGTATGCTTCTTGTAGTTTCCCTCTCTTGCCATTTTGCAGGATCTTGGTGTAGCTAGGCCAGTGAAAGAGCAAGGAGCTGGGAGAAAGCAGCAAGGAGAGAAGACTGGATCAATCATTAGCGAAAGACATCGGTTAGTGGATCTCTTTCTCCCCTCTTTTACATCTCATAAAGAAGTAATCTCAAATAGCTTTGCTTTGATTGTTGTTGAGGTACTATCACCCTTAGAGTGGGATAGGGTCATTCCGTATTGGATACTTTTCCCAACAACAAATTGGCGACTCCACTGGGGATCGTATCTTGTTGGTTGTTTGTGTTTTTGCTATTCATTTCCTAAACACAGGGAGTACCGAATCGAACTGCATTTGAATCTTTCAAATGCAAAGTAGAGGGCAGCTACTCTAGCTCAGTTTCTGGGCATGTTTATGATTTGAAGAGCTGATCCACAAGGACTCTGAACAGCTCTTAGTGATAGCTTTTCATCCTCCTAATTACCCTTTAGTGTGTACTTGATTGATAGCTTCTGATTTGGCCAAAAACTGTGAATTTTTGAGCAATCTGTAACCCGGAAACTGAGAAAAATGAAAGTTTATCTCTTCATTGCAGGCACTGTGAAGGCAGTCTACATTTCATCGCAGGTCCCGAAGGGGCTACCTGCGTTGAATGTCAAACTGACAGTGTACTACCTGTGCTGAACCAGTTTTGCCTTGTGCAACTGGAGTTCCCTACTGTTTATTGCCCTGTTTTCATCCTTGTTTTGCTGCCTGTTATCAGTCAATGTACCTATCTGAAACCAACTTTCCTTGCCACTATTCCGCCTCGGTTGTATAAAGAAACTGTATTTGTTCTTTGTGTATTTCTTATGCCATTTGCAGTTTCCAATAACGAAAAGTGAACTAGTCTTACTGTGACCTCTTAGATCTAGACCTGTGATAAGTGTCGTTTTGATCTTAAGAGTTAGTTTATTTGCTGTTCATAGCTGATTGAGCTTTTTCTTTCGTCATATGGTTTGAATTTATGCATTTCTAGTGTTGAAACAAGTAAATCTTAAGGTGTCTTTTGATTTTGGACTAAAGCTTGTTTGCTTTCACTTGAAATTGAATTCAAAGTTATACAATAGCTTTCTTTTTGTAATACATCAACATTAAGAAAGAGAAAAGAAATACCTGCATTGTGCATGTGCATTTTGACAACTTGCATGTTGATTTAGGAAAAATTGCATTAGTGTGTGCTCTATGATCTGTGTGAAAAGATGATGTCTTTCTTTTCCCTCAGTAGTTAAGATTTTCAAAGTTGAAAGATTGAAAAGCTTGCTTATCATCTTAGACTGCATTTAGGAAGTTGTATTATACATCTCGTGGTGATCCATAAAGGCAAACTGCTAAACAAGATCAACATTAAAATGAATTGAATTTACATAACAACGCTTTGAAACATAACGCAAACATATAGAGGTCTAAGCTAGAGACGTGTTCCGGCGTCGTTAAACGTGATATCTTAACGTTGAGTGGTTGGGTGATTCCTCCACGGTGAAGCGATAAGTATCAATACGGACTTGTGCTCCCATGTACCGTCGTGTATATATTGGGAGACCCCTATAGGAACAAAGCCTTTATCCATAGGAAGCCGTGTCGGCCGCCCTACTCATCGCAATGCAGTGAACACATCATTCACGAAGATCGACCACTCGTACTGTAAAACGTATTCTGTGGTTTTGCGAAAAGTTTGGCACACCCTCTGCCTAGATCTCCAGAGCAGTTTCTTTTGGCCTTTTTCAAACTCTATAACTGAAAAAGTCCATCCGAGCATTTGTCACTTCGGGCTCGTTAAAACATCGAAGGAGACTAGAGTCATCTTTAGCTTTTTCTCGACTCTTAAAAAGTGAAAAAGAAAGTTGTGTCTAAAGCGTCGTTATAAAATTTATTTTAAACGGAACATAATCACCTCCTATTCCTGCGTTGATCTTTAGGTTGAGAACATGGAACGCCCCAACCAAGGAATTCCTCATGATGGAAATCCTAGTCCTTTCTCCTCTTGGGGAGAAGTTGGTGCGCCCCACATGGCCACATTGTCGCTTCCAGGACTGACAATTGGCCTGCCAATTTGGCTATTCTCAACCAATGTAGTTTAGAACACCATGGTTCCTGAGCAGTCGAGCCAATAGTTAGATCGGTCTAGAGCTGCCCACCAGCCTTCTACTTCCTATAACTCTTCCTCCAATCCTTCATCTTCGCAAGGTAGAGCCGGCAAAAGCCAAGCTCCCATGGAGAAGAAGGAGAAGAAGAAGAGAGAAAAGAAGAAGAAGGAGCCTAAGGCGACTGGGGGCAAGCAAAAGACATCTGACAAAAATCCACACACAGCACAGACTGGGCCTAAATCGCCATGTGTCATATGTAGAGGAGACCACTTCCATAGAGATTGTCCCTATATTCCCCGGATACTAAGGGACTGGTCCCCTTGGTTGCACAATTCGGGAGCATCAACCTCTGATAGCCATGTTGAATGCTTACCGTCAACCAGCGAAAGTGAAGGTTCAAGACAAAGAGGGGGAGCCAGATCCCCCTGCAGACTGTGTGAAGGCAATCACGCCATCCACCGTTGTCCCTTCTTAGACGAAGCGAAGAGAGTTTTGGAAGATCGCCCGGTTTCACCTTTGAGACTTCCTCCTGGATACAAAAAACTCGTGCCAAGTCCTTCGTTGGTTGAGAATACAGCTGGCCCGCTCAAGTGGTCAGCTGAAGTGTCAGTCATTGAAAATGAACCTACTGAATCCAGACCGGACGAAAGTCCAAAGGTCGAAACGACAGTTGACCCGATTCTTCCTTCAGAGGTTCCATCTTCAAATGACACCGTCACTGAAGATTCATCTTCAAATGACACCCTCACTGAAGAGAATAAGGATGACACCATCCAGATTCTTTTCATCAACACAGACTCTGATGAGCATCAGGGCAATGCACCCATTCCTTTATCGCAGGAAGGAACATCGTCAGGGTCATATCCGTCCGTGTATTCGGTCCCACCACCAAGCAACCTGGTTGTGTCCTTTGATTGGAACCAACTAGGCAGACCCCGGTTACCAGCCAGTGTACCATTCAGAATTATAGTCCAAATATACAGAATGGTAATGGTTGGAACTATCATTGATGAAGGAGCATCTGTGAGTATCCTTTCCTCTATTGCTTGGAAAGCAGTGGGTTCCCCAGCACTTTTGCCTGAGATAAGAAATCTCTCGGGTTTTGATAAAGGAACCAATCGACCATTAGGGATCCTCCCCAATGTGCCTGTTACATTGAAAGGGAAGACCGTTCAAATGAACGTGATGGTCGTTCAAGGACCCTTGGATTATAACCTACTCCTTGGACGAGACTATATATATTGCATGGGAGCTGTAGTCTCCTCACTCTTTAGAGTAATGTGTTTTCCACACGAAGGAAGAATGGTCAAGCTCGTGGACCAACTTTCATTTCCGGGATCACGCATCGCAAATAGTCAAATACCAACCCTGAATGGTCTATTCAATCAAGAAATGTCTCCACCCCCAGTCCTTCTTCCCGATGAGTGCGAGTGATTCGGAAAGATGGGACTGGAACCCAGGGGGCATGCATCCTAGTCTGCTTCGGGCAGAAGAAACCTTGGGTATAAGGTAGAATTTCCGCGAGAGAATATGACTAGTCCATACCCCGTCCGTTGATGGAAGAGGGGTTGTTCTAGAATAGGATTCTTTTGTCAAGGTTACGTGTCTGACAAGAGTCATTCACCCTTGTCTATTTCGGTAGACAGTGCCGAGGAAATGTTTTGTTTGAAAGATTAACGAAACAATCTTTGGGTAACCAGAAAGAGGCAAGCCTCCCTCAATAACATTAATGTTTTATCTTTGAGTAGTGTTCTTCTCTTGTCGCAAGTAGCTGCTCTCTTGTTGCAAGTAGCTGTTCTCTTGCGATCTTGCAAAAGATCTGTTAAAAGTTGGGCTGACGAGAAGACAAGTATCGCGTAAGACCCGTTAAAAATAACGAGAAGACAAGTATCGTTAACATTAGACTAGCAAGACGACAAGTAGCTGTGAACACCCAAAGAAAAGCAGAGGTGGGGGAGAGGAGGGGCAGCCTTGAAATTGTATTTTATACCTGGGGGCATGCAAACCTTTTGGAGTGCAAGCAAAGAGCGGTTATTTATCTATTTTTTGGATTAGTCGTTTCCGAACTTGCATAAAGAAAGGATATGGAGTAAAGCTTAGTGAAGATGAAACTCCTTAAAAAATAGAGATCTCACAGGAGACATTTCTTATCTTATGACTGGTATATCGAGCAGTTTTAGCATAAAGTTCATGCTCGTTAAAAAATAAACGCAAGATCTGAGCAGTTTTAACGCGGTCTTCATGCTCGTTTAAAAATAAATAAAAGCAGTGAGCAATGTTTCCCTGAGAGTTTAAGCTCATTTTTAAATAAAAAATGAACCTATTCCGGTAAATAGCCTTTGTATTCGTAAATTTATCAGCCATAAAAGCCTTGGTCGTGTTTGCACCTGCCACCTCCACCATCGTTTGGCCGATTGTTCACCTCCATATGATTGCTTACCCATTTTGAGGAACAACTACGAAGAGTGATTTCACCTAGCCATCCTTGTGACACTGCCGTGATTGGAAAATTCCAACCTGTACCTGGAATCTGCTGCTATCCCTGTTTATCACTCGTTCCTCAAAAGACGAGTCTTCTTTGAGCTCTTTTCATCTGACTCATAAAATATGAAAATTTTGCCGATTTTTGGCCTTCCAGCTCGTTAAAGTGACCGGAAGAGCTATCCCTCCTCTAGATTTTAACCTTTTTGGACCTGAGCGATTATTGCACAAAAAGGTCGAGCGCTTGTTTTATTCGGCTCGTTAAAGTTATCGAAAATTCATCCCTTCTGTATTGTTTTATACTTTTTCGGACTTAAGGGATTAGATGACGAAAAAGGAATTTTGGAGTTAACTTTCTGTACCCTTTCAGACTCTCTAAAAATGAAAAGGACCAAGTTTTCCTTGTCGTTAGAATCGTTAAAATGATTAAATAGCGACAAACTTGTCTTTAGACAAGAACGAGTTTCCCTATCGCTAGGCTCGCTAAAACATAGCGATGGGCTTGCCCGAAGGGCAGGTTATAGAACAAGCATATGTTATCCTCCTCAAGCTTGAAAAGAATAAAGAGGTACTGGTCAGAAATGACTGGGGAAAAATTGGGAGAACCTCAAAGCTTTAATGGTAGCAAGTCGCTCTTGAACATGACACTTTTCCTCCGTATCACATCGGGTTGGGTTGTTTCATTCACCGGTCTCATCACCATGGTCTCGCCAAACCATCCACATTTGGGGTAATGCTACCGATCCATCGCATCAGTGTCGTTATATGTTCAATAGATGTTGTTTAGAAAGAGTCAACCGTGTCCCATCCACTGCCATACATTATCCTTCATCCACCCATGATCGCCACCCTGAATCATATGTCACAGATTGTTTTCACCTCCACTAAAATCACTAGCTCCATTCCATGTCACTGATGTGGGATTCATTAAGGCCCTCCTTTGACGGATCGCTTCTTGTCGACTTCAGCTCATTATCCAAGAAGTTGATCTAGGAACACCCCCCTCAGTACTTTGAACCTTGCATGCCTCAATGGCAAGTTTCTCACTTCCGGCGACAGGTATACATCAATGACCTTCGACCAGAAGATTTTGCGTGGTGTTCGACGCCAAGTCCTTTATTCACACCACGTGAATTGTACTGCAGTACCTTGAGGGTCATTATCATTATCGGTGATTCCTCTCGCGCTTGTTAACGGTTTACATCATTGACCGGTAATCAAGCGATGTCTTTCCATGTTCGACTTCAGCGCAATTCTCACATGGATCGACTTGTACTTAGAGTGAAGATCGAACGAGTTTGAAGACCCCGGATCTAGTTTCATCCATTCGGGCTGCGATATATATTCAGGAAATATAAAGACATTTGACATGTACATCATTGCAGCAGATGATCATCCTACTCAAAGGATGATAATTTTAGCAGAGAATTATCAGTCTATCACTAGACGATCGTCTGTTCTATGTACCAAAATGAATTTATAAAGCTGAGCATGGGAATTCCCGCCTCAGCTAGATCATGAAAGCAGAATGAAAAATAATGTATTGTATTGTATTTTATTACAGGTCACCTCTCAGCGATCGAATGAACTTCGGATCCTCCTGATAAAGCATTTCACCCGATAAACGACCTCATACTTTAGGGGGCAACTATTATAGACATTTTTGTGCCTTACAACATGAAGCATGAAATGTCCATAATCTAAGGGATCCAAAGTCCCTAAACATGTTGTTCCTGCCCCTAGAGGAATAAGGTCAGCAAACCACAGCACTGAATATCAGTTCTCCACCTGAAAACACTCAAAAACAAGGCAATTCTGGATCATGTCAACTGCTCCACTGTCTACCTGCGCTCAATGTCAACTGCAAAGAAGGTTACCTGCACTGGGCGAGTTGGGACATGTGGCACAGTCATTCCTCAAGGTGTCAATGCCCAGGAAGCTTCCAAAATGACACTTGGATCAGGGAATTTGACTGGTGATGAGTAAGAGGGTCTAGATCTCCATGTGGAAGCAAGAACCTCCAAGTGGACTCAAGAACTGAAGAATAACTAAAGTGGGAGAGGACACTAGTCAGCTTCATGCCAGCTTCAAGCTGACTCATCCTTTCTCCAAAACTCCTATATATAGAGCTCTCTCATGAGGTCTAGGGAGGCTGGAATCTTGTGAATGTAAGGAAGTGTTGTTGGTTTGAGTATAGAACTATTGGGTGATTTGCTTTGAAGGAGGTGAATAGGAGATTTCTTTCTGCTGGGAAGGTGATGCTGGATTGGGCCTCTTATGGTTGTATCACTTCCTGAACTTTACTTCTTCCATTAATAAAGCATTTGAGGTTCTTCTATATGCATGTGTTTCAATGGTGTATTGTTATACTTGTGTATTTGATTTATTCTAATCCTTGAATCAGTTATGAATGTATGCTTCTTGTAGTTTCCCTCTCTTGCCATTTTGCAGGATCTTGGTGTAGCTGGGCCAGTGAAAGAGCAAGGAGCTGGGAGCAAGCATCAAGGAGAGAAGACTGGATCAATCATTAGTGAAAGACATCGGTTAGTGGATCTCTTTCTCCCCTCTTTTACATCTCATAAAGAAGTAATCTCAAATAGCTTTGCTTTGATTGTTGTTGAGGTACTATCACCCTTAGAGTGGGATAAGGTCATGCCGTATTGGATACTTTTTCCAACAACACTATGTCATTAAGGAGATTACCGATAGTGGAGCAGTTCAGTTGGTTAAATTGAATGGAGATCCCTGCCTAGGAAAGGTGAATAGCAGCTTATTGAAGCCATACACTAGTGATCAGGCCAGGTGACTATATGATGGTAGCATAGTTTTAGCACTCCAGGTAGCTGAAAGGAGGCACGAGACTATAAACTACACTGCCCGGGTTGAGAAACTAAGTGATCGGGGGATTGTGCGAAAAGAGGAGATGTCACAGGGTTCGCAACAGTGTAGAGAGAGTTGTGCTACCGAAGAAAAAACTACGTAGGTCGGTTAGAAAGTGACTGTTAAAGTCGTTGTTCATGATTTGATGATGAGAACGCAGCCAAATGGAGTGGGGGGGCAACATTTAAGAAAAAATTTATGGTTAAGATCCTTGAAAATCTACCACCAATCTAGCATTAATGAACTGAATTTGGGGGGAATGATTGGATTTGAATTCAAAATGGCCTAGAAATTAGATGTGGCTTCCTAACAAAAAACACTTGGCATTTTGAGCATTGAGTTGGTGAGCTCTCATACATGCATGAACCATAGATTCTTCAAATAATTGCTTGACTAGCAAGCACTTGATCGATTTCTAGAGTCTGACTGCAACATCATCCGTGACATTATCCTAGGGTCAAAAGCTATGGACGCCGAAGCAGTGACAGCTAAGGGGGCTATGCCGAAAAGTTGTTATGAAGGTAGAGGGAGCTACTCCGGAGGTTGTAGAGGTACTAGATGAAGGCCCCAAGTCACCATGGACACCTAGACCAAAGCCTACCTTGACCAAGGAGAGTGTGAAGGATAAGAAAGTCATGCAGGATACAACATCGGTGTGCACATCACCTAGAAGAAACCCACAAAAGGAAAATCCCACCACATAGGAAAAGGGAAAAACTATTACCTTGGAATCAAAGGAGGAAGAGATTGAGGACATCCCGATGAATGATGAGGATATGGGGGTGGAAGTGGAGGAAGTTAAAGTCGAGGGTTTTGACCCTATTACTAAGTTTCCCAAATATGTCCCTCATGCAAGGGCAAGACCAAGGTGCTGAAAGACATTGATGAAAGCAAGGTTGCCTTGCACATACCTCTACTGCCAGACGAGATTTTCTTTGAAGGACTGTGCTTGGAGTAGGTTGCATTGTTGAAATTGGAAGACTGGGACTTAGCTGATACTAGGAAGTTCCCTAAACTGGCGATAGACCAACTAATGCACCACATTGTTCATACAACCACCAGGATGACTGCATTGGAACTGCGAAAGTGGCTCAACCTGCTATGGGTGTCGCACTACAATCGCACACCCATTACATTATTGGTAATCAAGAAGCTTCTATGCTTGGTGCATGATGGGTATCTATGGCTGGAAGAGCCGATACCCATCACTGACATGTTGATCCATACGATCACACGGCTTCCATATACAGGGGAAAATCTATCCTTTATGTTTGGTAGAAAATGTGCCAAGCATACCCTCGCAGAGATCATGAAGGAGAAATTCAAGCTCGCGAAGAAGCCATGTGGCTATGCCATGTCGAGTATCTATGATTCGGTGGTCAAGGTGGCCACACAAATTTTGGCAAGAAAAGATATGCAGAAGTGTCACGCAGATGAAGTGGTGGCGCCCGTTTTCTCTCTAGCAGCCCAATGCACAAAAGTAGTTTAGTTTAATTGGATGTGTTATCTTTGCAGTGAGTTCCTTATGAACTTTTGTGAGGCACAGGAGCTCAGCAAGACCTTCCACTATGTGTGGCTCTTGCTTTCCATTTTGTTGGTCACTTTGGAGCTTCCTAAAGACAGTCAATTCCCCTCGGTTGCACCAGACCTACCAGAAGTGGCGACGTACACTTCACTGTGGGCGACCAAGGATTCTCAGTGCATCAAGGATAGTAAGATATTTTGGATCTTAATGGAAATGAATATATAGATGGCTATCAACCTGTTAGACTCCGTCTCATGTCAGAGATTGATTCTTCTTCAAAACCTTGTTTTGAAGAAGAAATCATTAATGTGTTGTTTAAATTTATGTAATTTATCTCCAGCTCTTCAAAAGGGAGCAGTTTCCTCAGCTCTTATCTTTGCAAAAGCACAAACACAATTCAAAACATCATCAGCAATCAGAGGCATTACAGTAGTATCTCATTCTGCACTGAAATAAGATTTGGGAAAAGGTCCAAGATGAAAACTGCAGAGGATTCAAGAATTTGCCTTGCATTACATCTTTCAAACAGTTTAGATGCTGGAACCCTTTTATTTCTCACACAAGAAGGCAGTCCCACAAGCAAACAAATCGAACTATTCTCTTCAGTTCCCAGACAAAAGTTACAAGACAGCAGGATCAAAGTTTAACAACTTTAAAATTCAGGGTTCAGCAAGCCTTCTGCAAGTAAGCGATGGTTGGCACTTGCATGAATATATCCTTAAAGTTGACAGTTACAAATTTACTACAATTCATGCTGTATCCTATAAAGGAGAGCTTGATGGAGATAAGGTTTTAAAAATCTTGAAGGAAAACAAGTTTGCACCTTCTAGTTCAACAGAGGCAAATGAGCATTTAGAAAAGAAGAATGTTGTATCTACTGGGTTTGAATCTTATTTTCCAATAGAAAGCAGTGAGAAGTTATCATATCATGGATCCCTTGGACACGTTACTCTAACTTCTTCAAATCACAACTAGAATGTTTCTCAGTCAGGTTCATGGGACTTTAGCGGTAATGACATCTCCTGGGATATGACATCCACAGGACAAATAATGCTGAGTATAAACTTAGTCTGGCGACTGAAAATGGGACCTGATTGTTCAAATGTTGAAATTGGTCCTACCTTCCTGAGATATGATCTATATGTGGGAAAAATAGAACAGTTACAAGCTCGCAGCCTATTACAGTGATCTGAATACATTTCTCTGTGGATTACATATCGCTTTGTCTAAATAATTTAGTGGTTAGATTCATAACTTGTGGCTCGTATATACTCTCATAGGCTCGCTCTTTGTTACACTCTATGTGGCCCATATGTATTCCCTTGCACTATTTATGTGGATCGTATTTGCGAAAGAAATGGATTCACCACGAAACCTTGGCCCAAAATCCTGAAATGTGCTGGCCCGAATTCCTATAGTTTTCCTAGCAAAATTGTGGGTTGTTTAGACTTACGCGTGAAGGTAATGGCTAGTTTGTAAGATGGTCTTGGTGAAACCAAAATATTCATTCCGACAAAGGCTTCAATTTTCCGTTGATGGAATTGTGAGCTCTGCACACCACAAATGGAGCAGAACATTGTTACACTAAAAAATGTCACCATGGCTATTTTCAGTCAGTATGGCTCAATCAACAGTCATACTACCCTTTTAAGCAAGTCTTAGGCCTCTGCTATTCATGTCAAAATCCAAGAAAGAGAGAAAGTCCTTGTAAAATATGTTTATCTCTGGGTATGCAGGTTCTCTCAAGCCTTGCCTGCGGGTACGCACCTTTTGTTCACAAGGTCTGCGTCCAAGGACGCTCTGTATCTTAAGGGGCAGGTGCGTCCCTCTGAAAAGGTTAAAATGCGCGAGTTTCATCTTCAAAAACTTACTTGTGGTCACTTCTAGAGCTTTCTAGAAGGTTCTTGGATGAATATTGAGCGCCTCCAGATGGTTCATGCACTCCTATCAAAGAGGAACTTATCCCATCAATAAGGGAGTGATCCCATCCAAAGAGGGGACTATCCCATTGATGGTGGACCTGATTAACTTCCTCTTGAGCACTATAAAAAGAGGCATTGAGCCAGAAGGAAAAAGGTTGAAAGCTATAGATTTCTAAGGGTAAATGCTGCAGGAATTAGGACTCCCATTTAGAAGTTTGTGAGGAGAGATTGTCACCCTTACTTGTTCTACTTGGAAGTGGGTGAGCTTTGTCAAAGTAGAGGAAGAGTCTTGTGGACCCTGGAAGGAGCTTGCACAACACCAAGGCTCAGGTTGTAATGGTTCCTTTTGATTACCTTTAATGCAAATTGGTCCATTCTTCTCAATAGCTTGTTGTTAATGGGTTATTTCATGTACTCCTTGGTCTATATGTTGAATATGCTTTGTTTTATGTTATAATCAGGTGCTATTTAATTGTTTGAACTGTTGGTGATTGCAGGTTTTGGAGAACGGGAGGAGCTCATCCGGATCAACAAAGCTTGGACTTCTACAATAGCGTTTGGACAGAGGTAAGAACGAAACACCTTGATTTCTCATATCATAATGTATGTTTAGAGAAGGATAGCTCCAGTTTGTTTTGTTTGTCATTAGAATGTCTTAGACTTCTAGGAAGGTCAGTTGTGTCCGCACCCTTGACCGATTCCGTGTGACAAATTGGCAACTCCACTGGGGATAGTTTCCATTAATGAAAAGAGTCCTTTCTTTTGTTTGAACTTTGCTTTGAGAAAATTGATTTCTTTTTCTGGTTTTGGCTCTGTGATCTTGTCTCTGGGTGGGTTAGCTTAGGATTAGTTTGATTTTTGATTTTCTTGAGTTTTTCAGTAGGACGCACCCTCTGAGTGCTGCACAGTGCGTCCCTGGACGCACTTTTGCTGTGTGCACAGAGCGGGCCCACACCTGTGCCAACGGGTTGCCTGCGTCCCCTGCCAAAATTTAAGAAAATTCCATTTTTTGCGTTTTTTGCTCTTATATTTTGTTTTTTCTTAGTTTTTTCTGCCCAGATTCATCAGTCCCTTGTCCAGAATCTTCACCTGAACTGGTTTCATTAGTATTAAGTGTTTTAGTGGATTTCGTCGAAGTGTAAGCCCTAGGATTTGATTTTGAGTAGGTCTTGTAGTGACTTTAGCGGTAGGAATTGTCAAAGCCTTAGATCTCTCTAGTTTTGTCAACTTTCTAAGAAGTCAGACCTGTTCTAAAAGCCTACCTATAGAAGTAACTTACCATCAAGTTGTCTTTTGGGCCATTTTCGAAGTACTTGTTATTTAAGTCTTGAATTCCATTTTACGAAAAGAACAAAAAGATTTGAATTTTGTTTTGGCTAGTCTTTTGATTCTGCATTAGCTAGCCCTTGATTTGTTTTTGATCAAGTAAAACATCCTAGAATCACCTTTATGAGCTTTCGCCTTGTTAGGTTTACTTAGAGTAATCTCTTTTTTGGTTTGCTTGTGAGTCAAAATTTCATAGTTTTATAGCTTTTGAGATTGTTTTTGTTAAAGGTAGGTTTACATGCTTTATTGAAATAGAAAATACAAAAAATATCTCCTTTGAATAGTTTTGTTTCAAGTAGCTTTAAAAGTTTTTGAAAGAAAAAGAATTTTTCGTGCAAGTAAAGAGTGGTTATGTTTGTATGCTCGAAAAGAAAAAGGAGAATTGTTTCTTTGATTGTCTTTTCTAAAGAAGTTGTTTTCTCTAAAAATTGCATTCTCTCAACTCTTTTAGTTAAAGATTTTCATTGAAAAAGCAAAAGTAGTCTAGATCATCTTAGGTGCATCTTTATAGTGGTTGGAGTCGAGTCTATACACCATCGGTTTCACTTCCATCACCTTGTGACTTTAAAGAACAACCTTAAAAGTAACGCTTAAAGTAAAATTGAACTAGTAACTTTTATTTTCTAGGGCTCTAAAGCACCAACATAGCTTAGGCTAGTGTCTTGGAATAGGTGAGTACTTAACTCTCCAAGGCAGTAAAACAAACAAGTAGTCGATCTTGTGATAGAATCAAATCCAATTGTTACATTTACACTCTGGGAAAGCTCCTCTTAAAGGAGAAGCACGAGCTCGTGTCCGAACCAGTGAGGGGATCATTCCCCCCTCGTTGGGAACGACGCCAGGTAGTACATATTAAAAACGGTAAACCTCGGATTAACCATTGTCGAGGAGCCAGGGGTCACTTATCGGTAAACCTTGGATTACTGTCAAGGAGCCGGTAAGGGGATTGAGCTTGCTACTCTGCCCTTGCGTGCTGTCGGAGTTTAGACTGTTCCCCCAGGTGTACTTGTGGCCGTTGGTAACCTTAGTGACCATAATCTCTAGGATTCTACCCAAGGTGACGGTGGAGGGAAGGTCCCACTGTACCTGGAGCAGACGTCGGCTATACTCACTTGGATTTTCTGGGGGGTTCGCTTCACTTCGAGACGGTTAAAGTGGAGAAACTTGGTCCAGTCTATTCATTAAGCAGGTTGTCGGCGTAACTGTTCCACCCGCCATTTATGTACTGAATCCTGCGAGGTTGGACCTAATCACCAACTAGCGCTTTTGGTCCGGAAGATACTGTTTGTGTTTGGTTTGACGCTCTAGATTCTTTAGGCGTGTGATTCAATTTGTTTGGTTCTTTAGAGGCTTTAGGTGGTTTGATTTGAAATTTTATTTTGTTTTCGTGTGTAGTAGTTAAAAGTTTTAGCTGTGGCGGAATTACCGAGACAGTCCCGTAGAATTCGGGGCAAGTCTCCTGAGATTGTTACCGGAATAGATTTGTTAAGAAAACTCCGTAAATCGCGGGGTGAATCTCCTGAAGACATTCCGGGTCAGTACGAAGGGTTAAAGGTCCTTGTAACTCCTCCTAGTGACAGTAGAGTAGGTTCACCTGAAGAAGGAGAATCTTCCTTGGTAGTCCATCCAGATTACCAAAGTTTAGAAACAGGTTACAATCCCGAAACTGTTACAGTTTCCGAGCTTGCTGGTAGTTTTTCATCTGCCAGTGAAACAGGCGAAGAACCTGAAATATCCGAACCTGTTACTCCGACTCCTAGTGTTCCTGATTCACCGAGAATAGAAAGAATTATCACCGAAAATCTTCCTGTTGGTTTAATTGCAATAGAAGAACTTGTTCCAGAGGAAGAAATAGGCGTCTCTGATCCTGAAGATCAAATTACCCTTGATCTAAGGGAGCGTGAATCCATCTTTTACAGTCCTCCTAGAAGTACTACTTGGTACCTCTCATTGACCAATTATTTAGACAACTTTGGTTTTTCCACACCTCGAACTCCTTTTCCACCTAGAGGAATTCATACTCCTGTAAATATGTCTGGTCAGTCATCTGTGTTTACACAAAGTCCTGAATCTTTTTTACATGGCGGTCCTTCTGTTCCTACTGGGTATCAATCTCTTTCTGGTACCTTTGCGGGAGCATCTCCTCAACCCATTGATCATGGGTTATTAGTTGGAAACAGTGGTAATGTACCATTGAGTGTAGGAGACATTTACATGATGTCAGGTTCAATTCCCGTTACCCAACCTCAAGGTGGCCAATTACCGCCTGGGGGGCAACCTCAAGGTACTTCATTCGTGTCTGGGGGGCAACCTCAAGGTCAGTACGCTCCTATGGGGCAATACATACCTCAAGGTCAACCCCAGCCTCAATATGTACCCCAAAGTCAACCTCAGTATCAATATCAACCTCAAGGATGGCAACCTCAAGGATGGCAACCCCAAGGGTATCAACCTCAAGGGTATCAACCTCAAGGATACCAACCTCAAGGTCAAGGTCAACCCCAGTACCCGTATTTACCTCAAGGTTATCAACCTCCGGGTCAATACTTTGGTCAAAGTTATCAACCACCTCAAGGGCAATCATATGGGACTGCACCTTACAATTATCAACCCTATCCTCAATCCGGCTATGGATCTCAGTATCCTCAACCCGTTATGGGTCAATACCCTGGAATGTTAGTGTGGGATCCGTCACAGGGTCAACAGATGTTGCAACCAAGTATACAGTCGGTACCTCAAGCAGGACAACCTGTAGTTCCTGGTCCACCCCAGCAACCGCAACCTGTCCAGTCAAGTGTTCAGACCCCTGTAACTTCGATAGTTACTCAGCCGCCAGTTGCACCTGGTACTCCATATCAAACGGCTGCAGCAACTACCACCACATCTACCATACTTACTTCTGGAGTATCGGCAGCTCCGGTTTCTACTGTCCCTGTAACCACTCCTCAGACATCTGTACCGTTGTCTGGATCTACGATTCAAACCACAGTCCAGATGCCTGTAGGCCAACCTGGTATAAGTACGGTTGTTACTACTCAACCTCAATTTGTTCAACCTCCGTACCAGGGACAGTATCAACCTGGGCAAGCTGCCCAACAACCGGTTTACCAGTATCAACCGTATCCTGGGTACACTTATCAACAACCTCAGCAACCCCAGTACGGTCCGGTTAATCCTGGTTTTCCAGGAGGATATAATATCCCAAATGCGACTCCTGTTCCTAGTTATCCTGGATATCCTCCTCCTGGGGTCGGTATTGTGACCCAGAGTTTTAGAGATCCTAACCGGCAGTTACCGTTTATCGCAACTTTGGATTTACCAGACTTGACGCGCCTAACGAACGATCCAATTCAATATCTTCCGTTCTGGCCGTCAATGCCAAATAAGTTGCCCAGCGATATACCCAAGTTCAAAGGTAAGTCTGGAGAGGATCCGTCCAATCACGTGATGACTTACCACCTCTGGTGTGCTTCAAATTCCATCTCGGATGATTCGATCCGTTTACGTCTTTTTCAGCGTACGCTCATTGGTCTCGCGGCCAAGTGGTACATTGAGTTACCGCGGGCCTCTTTTTACAATTTTAGCCAGTTAGCTACTTCATTCTTAACTCATTTTCAGTTACCAGTCAGATACGATAACGGTACAGAGTTATTAACTTCACTAAAACAATCGACCTCCACGTATATTTCAGATCACATCCATGAGTGGAGACGTCGAAGAAGACTAGTGAAAGTTTTTATCCCAGACCAAATATTAGCTGAATGGTTTGTTAAATCACTATTACCAAGAATTACTGAAGATGTAGCTAAGGCCGGCGTAGTTACTGAGGAGCAAGTCATTGCTCAGGCACAATACCTTGACTTAGTTTACACGCAGTTGGGTACATTACACGAGAAGATTCCGGATCTTCCAAAGTCGAACCAAATCGCTGCTGCTCCTTCGGGATCTCATGCCGCTGATGGTATGATTGGTATCGTGACTACAAAGAGCAAGAAGAAGTCTTCCAAGGCTTCAACTACTCCTATTATCACTTTGCCCGATTCCCCGACAGGAGAGTCTTCTCCTGAACTTACCGCCGATATTCACGCTGTAGAGTCATCTACGGCCAAATCAAAAAACGGTGGGAAGAAGAAAGGAAAGAAGAAGGCTAAAGCAGACAAGGCTCCAAAGGAGAAAACTGAAAAGTCGGAAACCAATGACGAAAAGCGCAAACCTCGATATCCTTGTCTCATTTGTGAAGAGGATCATTTTACGAGAGACTGCCCTCATCGGGCCGAGGTAGTAAAAATAGTCAAAGGTTCTCCCACTCCTGCTGTGTTAAAAAATCCATTTCCGGAGCAGGAAAATAAGATGATAGGTTCTTCCTCGAATGCCAGTGAAGAACCCATTTTGATGATGTCTCATGTGAGGATTGCGACTCGATCGCAAGATTATGGTAGTAAGAATCCTGTTGATGGCAAAGAAGCAGAATCTTCTCACTCTAACCCATCAACCTCAGCTCCTGGTTCCGATCCACTACAGATCGAGAAACCTAACCCAGACTTAGTAATTAAACCGCCCGCCAAGGGTGTACTTCGAAGGTCTGCTTGCAATCCACATGCGAGAGCAGCCCAGAATTACAACATTGTTGAGGACTTAGCTGTTTCACCCTCAGCAATGTCGGCGTTAGAAGTGCTGCAATCATGTCCAGCACAACGAAAATTGCTTTTGTCGGCTATAGGAGCTGTTGATGTTCAGGATCCAAATCTAATGATCTTCAATTTAAAAAATAGTACACCACGACTCCCCCATCAAATGGCTTTCCAAATTCCAGTGATAGTCAAAAACAAGCCTATTCATCGCACTGTGATTGATGAGGGAGCTTCTACGTGTATTATGTCCATTCAATGTTGGAGATCCCTTGGTTCTCCTTCGTTGAACCAATCCCCCACCATCCTTAAGGCCTTTGATGGCCATGGGTTCCGTCCGTTTGGTATTCTACAGGAATTGCCTATAGGGGTAGAAGGTAAAACCGTTAGTCTGGATGTGGAAGTGGTTGATGCCCCTCTAGACTACAACCTTCTTTTGGGTCGAAGTTGGTCATATCCTATGACAGCGGTTGTTTCATCGGTCTTCAGAGTAATTAAATTCCCACACAACGGTAAGATCGTAACAATTGATCAGCTGACATACTTTTCATCCGACCCAGCCTCTTCAGAGAGTATACAGCATGTCGGTAAAACAACAATCCCTTATAAGGAAGTTGGTGTAGGTTTAGTTAAGGATTCCGGTTTACTGGGAACTTTTCCTCTCCCTCCACTCAGCGTAGAACCTTCGTTTGCAACAATTCATATGATCACGTCAGAAAACATTATTTATGATGATCCTCGGTATGTTCCATCTGACTCTGAGTTAGACTCGTTCGGTGATGTTATGCCATTGAGTCCGTATGAAATTGCTTATGAAGCTCTTATGTCTTTTACCGACTTTCATTCAACCGAAGCCGACCAAATGAATGTGGTCAGTGAAGAATCACTTTTCACCTCAAACTTAGAACGGATAGCATTTCCCGAAGTCGTGTCATCTGACGAACAACTTCGCGAAATCCTAAGTGTAGACAATCTACCATGGGAGGATCTCCATCACAGATCTTTGTTTTTACCTAAGGATGATGCATTTGAAAATGATTTTTCATCTATCTTTATCGCTGAATATGTCAAAGACGCTCAGGATCCAACGAAACATTCTGATTCAGAGCTGAATTTAGGGAATATTTCTTGTACTATTCCCATTGATATTTCAGTGAAGTCCGGAATTGAGGAGAACATTCATATAGGTGCCTCATGTACAGAAGAAGAAATCCAAACTTACAAGGCCCTATTCCAGGAATTCCGCAATGTATTTGCATGGTCTTACGAGGAAATGCCGGAATCGATCCTGCCATTGTTGTTCATGAAATCAAAACCTACCCGGATGCTAAACCCATTCGGCAACGGTTGCGTCAGATTCACCCTCGAAAAGCGGCTGCGATTAAAGCAGAAGTCGAAAAGCTATTGAAATCAGGTTTCATTTATCCGATCCCGTTAACGGATTGGGTATCGAATATTGTTCCCGTCAATAAGAAACAAGGAACAATAAGAATCTGTATCGACTATAGGGATATCAATCGAGCTTGTCCAAAAGACAACTATCCTACGCCTTATATCGATCAAATTATTGATGATTGTGCCGGAAGTGAAATGTTTTCCTTCATGGATGGTTTTTCGGGCTATAATCAAATCAATATTCTACCTGCCGACCAACCAAAAACGGCATTCATTTGTCCATGGGGGACATTTGCTTATTGCAAATTACCTTTTGGGCTCAAGAACGCCGGGGCCACTTTTCAACGGGCGATGTCTTACGCATTTCACGACATCAAGCACATTGTGCAACCGTATCTCGATGATTTGCCTGCTCATTCTTTACGACGAGCTGATCACCTTGACCACCTACGAGCAATCTTTATGAGGTGTAGGCATTATCGAATTCGTTTGAATCCCCACAAGTGTGTTTTCTGTATAGAAACAGGTCGATTGCTGGGATTTGTTGTTTCAAAAGCCGGCATTCACGTCGATCCCTCGAAAGTCGAAGCAATCATCAAATTGCCTCCTCCTTCGAGTCTGCGCCAACTCCAAAGTTTGCAAGGGAAAGCGAACTTTTTACGTCGATTCATCCCAAACTACGCCGAGGTCACTAAAGGTTTTACACGGTTGTTGAAACAGAACGTTCAATTCTTTTGGGACGAGATTGCCCAACAATCTTTTGATGCACTTAAACACGCGTTGACCCATGCACCGTTATTGCATCCTCCCAACTACAACCAGGACTACTTTTTATACCTCGCAGCTTCACATTCCACCATTGGGATGGTGTTAGTTCAAGAAGATGAATTCGGAGCTGAACATGTGATATATTATCTTAGTCAAACCTTAAATCCCACTGAGTTAAAATATTCACATGTGGAGAAATTGGCCCTGGCAGCCATTCAAGCTGTCCAGCGTTTTCGTCACTACATTCTTCTCCGTAAAACTACAGTCATTTCGGATTGCAACCCTATGATTTACATTTTGACAAGACAATTACTAGGGGGCAAGTACTCTAAATGGATAGTTATCCTGCAAGAGTTCGACTTGGAGTTCGAGAAGTCCAAGTCTAAGAAATCTTTAGTTTTTGCGGAATTGATGTGTGATTTCCCGCGTACTGACACAGAGACTATGGCAGAAGAGTCCATTGCGGACGAATCTTTGTTTCTTATCAGTACTTTAGATCCGTGGTTCGGGGATATAATCATCTATCTCCAAACCCAAACCTCTCGGCCTGAAGCTTCCAAAGAGGAACGGTGGAAAATTAGGTTTCAATCCCAGCAATATAAAATTATTGGAGATACACTTTATCGCCGGGGGGCAGTCTTAGTTTTTCGACGTTGTCTAACTCACGAAGAGGCTGAGAGAGTTTTGAATGATTGTCACTCTGGAGCATGTGGCGGTCATATGTCTGGGTATGCCACAGCTCAAAAGGTGTTGCGCGCTGGTTACTTCTGGCCATCTATGTTTAAAGATTGTATCATTGCAGTCCGGAAGTGCCACAACTGCCAAGTGTTTGATCGAAAGATGCGCGCACCACCTGCTCCTCTCCACCCTATAATTGTAGTTGGTCCATTCGCCAAATGGGGTATCGACTTTATTACTTGTAACCCTCACTCGGCCGGGGGGCATGCGTATATCATCCTCGCGGTTGATTATTTCACTAAATGGGCCGAGGCGATGCCTACATTCGACGCAAGCGGCAAAACAGCTGCAGTTTTCATATTCAATCATATAATAACTAGGTTTGGTGTCCCACAAGCAATTATTACTAACCATGGAAGCCATTTTCGAAACACCATGATGACTGAACTTACAAGCCAGCTTGGTTTGCGCCATGACAGCTCTACTCCTTATTATCCGCAAGCCAACGGTTTAGTTGAGTCTATCAACAAAGTTCTGGTTATCATGATCCGACGAACCATTGGTATTCATCGGTCGAATTGGCATAACATGTTATTTTTGGCGCTATCAGCATACCGAACCTCAGTAAAAAACTCAACAGGGTTCACTAATTTGTCACACGGAATCGGTCAAGGGTGCGGACACAGCTGACCTTCCTAGAAGTCTAAGACATTATAATGACAAACAAAACAAACTGGAGCTATCCTTCTCTAAACATACATTATGATATGAGAAATCAAGGTGTTTCGTTCTTACCTCTGTCCAAACGCTATTGTAGAAGTCCAAGCTTTGTTGATCCGGATGAGCTCCTCCCGTTCTCCAAAACCTGCAATCACCAACAGTTCAAACAATTAAATAGCACCTGATTATAACATAAAACAAAGCATATTCAACATATAGACCAAGGAGTACATGAAATAACCCATTAACAACAAGCTATTGAGAAGAATGGACCAATTTGCATTAAAGGTAATCAAAAGGAACCATTACAACCTGAGCCTTGGTGTTGTGCAAGCTCCTTCCAGGGTCCACAAGAGCCTTCGTCTACTTTGACAAAGCTCACCCACTTCCAAGTAGAACAAGTAAGGGTGACAATCTCTCCTCACAAACTTCTAAATGGGAGTCCTAATTCCTGGAACATTTACCCTTAGAAATCTATAGCTTTCAACCTTTTTCCTTCTGGCTCAATGCCTCTTTTTATAGTGCTCAAGAGGAAGTTAATCAGGTCCACCATCAATGGGATAGTCCCCTCTTTGGATGGGATCACTCCCTTATTGATGGGATAAGTTCCTCTTTGATAGGAGTGCATGAACCATCTGGAGGCGCTCAATATTCATCCAAGAACCTTCTAGAAAGCTCTAGAAGTGACCACAAGTAAGTTTTTGAAGATGAAACTCGTGCATTTTAACTTTTTCAGAGGGACGCACCTGCCCCTTAAGATACAGAGCGTCCTTGGACGCAGACCTTGTGAACAAAAGGTGCGTACCCGCAGGCAAGGCTTGAGAGAACCTGCGTACCCAGAGATAAACATATTTTACAAGGACTTTCTCTCTTTCTTGGATTTTGACATGAATAGCAGAGGCCTAAGACTTGCTTAAAAGGGTAGTATGACTGTTGATTGAGCCATACTGACTGAAAATAGCCATGGTGACATTTTTTAGTGTAACAAACATGGAGAAGCCAAAGAAATGGGACGCCAGTGCGACATATGTGCACAAAAGAAAGCTGCTCTGAGAAGACCCAAGACTCAACAACAGGTATGCAGGGAATGCTTTTATTTTGCCTTTGAAGAAGAGATTCACAAGGTTATTATCGAGAACCACCTTTTCAGACCAGGAGAACGTGTTGCTATTGGAGCTTCTGGTGGTAAAGACTCCACTGTTCTAGCACATGTCTTGACAAAGTTGAATAAACGACACAATTATGGTCTAGATCTGTTCTTGCTATCAATAGATGAAGGCATCACTAAACGACATAATTATGTACATTTTGTGGAGTTTTTCGTCGCCAGGCTTTAGATAGAGGGGCTGCAATGGTAAGAGCAGATAAAATTGCAACTGGTCACAACGCAGATGATATAGCAGAGACTGTACTATTAAATATTCTTCGTGGAGATATTGCCAGGCTAAGTAGATGCACATTGATAACAACAGGGGAAGATGGATCTATTCCAAGATGCAAGCCTTTTAAATATACATATGAAAAGGAGATCGTCATGTATGCATATCTCAAGAAGCTTGATTACTTCTCTACCAAATGCATTTATTCACCAAATGCATATCGAGGCTTTGCTCGTGATTTTATTAAAGATTTAGAACAAATCAGACCAAGAGCAATCCGTGACATAATTAGATCAGGTGAGAATTTTCGCGTTTCTTCTTCAGCAAAAATGCCAGAACAAGGTGTATGTGAGCGCTGTGGTTATATTTCCAGCCAGAAATGGTGCAAAGCATGTGTTTTAATAGATGGTTTGAACCGAGGCCTTCCAAAACGTGGAATTAATCGAACTAGGGGACGCCATGCTTTAAAAATTGATATGCCTGCTACAGATGGAGTAGCGCCCCTCCTCTGCACAGCTCTATAACAAGAAAGTCACTTTCAATGTAGACAGATGATGAGTTTCAGATCATGGGGAACCTGAGACAGACAGGATTCCGTTCCATGATTTCCGCCAGCGATTGATCCTTTGGAGATTTTGTGGGCGATGTGGCTCTTAGAAGACGGACTGTGAACTGTTGCCAATGCTACCATATAGCATGTGCTTGGATGTGTTAAACGCTGGGTGCAACCACGCAAACCTCTTTCAGTACAGTTGTCATCATAAGGATAGGTTTTTAGTTTAAAGTGGTTCTATTAAAATGGCAAATGCAACGTGGCAAATCGAACTTAAGTCAAGACCAAAAATGTGATTTGGTTTAAGATTCCAATCCTGATCCTATGGAGATCTGCGCTCCAGCATTCATCTTTTAATTAGCCAATGATCAGAGGATTTTTAGGGACATGGTTCCGTTTTAGGATAGAATGTAACGCTCCTTTCTATTATTTTACATTGCAGTTGAAACAACGCAGAGGGCTTGGGGTCGATTTTTTTTCCCCCAGCCGTGTTTATTTCATATATTAAAAGATAAAATTTATGTAAAAAAGAGAGAGGAGAGATTTTCTGAGTGCTGAGTGCTGGAACAGAGCTTTCAATGTACAGTTTTCTGCAAGGATTTTTAATGAAAATTTCACAGCTCTAACTTCTGAGATTCATGTGGTATGTTAATTTAGCATAAGTTTTCCCTTTGTCTCATATGTAAATTGTTATGTTTCATTCACCTCATGATCATATCTAATTGAGCAAATGAAGTGTTTAGGTAGGAATTCATAGTATTGTATTCTCCTCCTATAAATTTGCTCATGTTCAATGTTTTCTTCTGTTTGACAAGGATTCAAAGTTATTGTTTGCCCTTGTCAGCTCCTCATCAGTCTTGCCATCCCATTTAAAAATCTAGATTTGATGCTAAATTCCTTGCCTACCTTGCCTCAGTCGTCAACCTGTGTTGTTCATTATATTTCTCTGTTTGAAGCTGTGATTTTGCCCATGCAGCCCAGAAAAACCCCGTTATTTAATTAAAAACCCCGAATCAATCATTCTAATCAGTTTACTAGCCTAATATCAATGTTACCTTTGATTGGTCATCTCATCCTATTGAAAATCTACTGAGATTGACCGGAGAGAGCCTTCTCATACCCCGTAGGGCTAGCTACGAGGTGAAATGGTTTGATGTTGCCTTGAAGGTTTACCTTCCTCAGCCTAGGGTGAAATCTCAAGCGCTAACATAGTGGCGACCATACTGGGGAGAACATTCAACTTGTTGATTGTTTTGTCCCGGTACATGCAATCAAATTTCAGATCTGATGTTGATGGTGGATAGCAGTCAGATACATATGCAGGCTGAATCATTCACCTGGCGACTCCAACTCGATCCAGACATTCCAGTGCCTGTTGATATGTTCATGCAATGGTATGGTATGTGGCAAACCCTGCACTTTGTGAAGCTCTAAACGAATTTAGAGAATGCTTAGTGGATATTGAAATTAATGAAGAAGTTTTAAGTTTTTTCCTTCAATGTTTGAAATCTCCGAATTATCATCCTAGCGTCTGTGAGTTACTTGTTGAAAGAATCGAGAAAGAGATTCAAGATTTAGATGAGCAGATCCAGTGTTATGATTTCCAAGACCCTAAAAAGTTCTTGGAAATCCTCCTTCCTTCACAACAAGCAATAACAGACTTGCCTATAGAGGTATACATTGACAATGTGCAGCTGGAAGCATGTGTTGCAGAGTTGGGGCAGCTAACAGAGTCCGGTGTCCGTGATCCTATTGCGGCATACATGGACACATTTTTTAGGTTGATTGACAGATTAGGCTGTCTTTTCCGTGACCAGGGTCTCCACGTGCATGAAGGGTTGCCAGCATCTGCATCTGTGACTTCGTGGCAGCATTCTCAAGCGGCTTCATTTTCACGTTTACTTGAATGGTTAATTTGGCATTTTCACATTACCTGATCTATTATTCGTACAACAGATTAGAGTAGGATTTGTAAATAAATAAGCAGCCATAAGGGCAACATCTTGTTTTAGTTTGCTTGAAGATTTTTTGAGTTCAGTTTCAGTTTGAAAATAAGTCAAGAGTTGTGATGATGATGACTCCATTGCCC
Source organism: Pinus tabuliformis (assembly GCA_031772625.1). Taxonomy (NCBI): domain Eukaryota; kingdom Viridiplantae; phylum Streptophyta; class Pinopsida; order Pinales; family Pinaceae; genus Pinus; species Pinus tabuliformis. Next base: position 1,290,200,465 of record CM062807.1, read on the forward strand.
AATGGATGGAGGCACTGTCTGCTCTCCCAAAGTTCTGCGGTTCTTGGCACCTCCAGGAAGCTGCAGCTGCCATCACAAATGGAGCCGATGTTAGACTCCGTCTCATGTCATAGATTGATTCTTCTTCAGAACACTGTTTTGAAGAAGAAATCATTAATGTGTTGTTTAAATTTATGTAATTTATCTCCAGCTCTTCAAAAGGGAGCAGTTTCCTCAGCTCTTATCTCTGCAAAAGCACAAACACAATTCAAAACATCATCAACAATCAGAGGCATTACAGTAGTATCTCATTCTGCACTGAAATAAGATTTGGGAAAAGGTCCAAGATGAAAACTGCAGAGGATTCAAGACTTTGCCTTGCATTACATCTTTCAAACAGTTTAGATGCTGGAACCCTTTTATTTCTCACACAAGAAGGCAGTCCCACAAGCAAACAAATCGAACTATTCTCTTCAGTTCCCAGACAAAAGTTACAAGACAGCAGGATCAAAGTTTAACAACTTTAAAATTCAGGGTTCAGCAAGCCTTCTGCAAGTAAGCAATGGTTGGCACTTGCATGAATATATCCTTAAAGTTGACAGTTACAAATTTACTACAATTCATGCTGTATCCTATAAAGGAGAGCTTGATGGAGATAAGGTTTTAAAAATCTTGAAGGAAAACAAGTTTGCACCTTCTAGTTCAACAGAGGCAAATGAGCATTTAGAAAAGCAGAATGTTGTATCTACTGGGTTTGAATCTTCTTTTCCAATAGAAAGCAGTGAGAAGTTATCATATCATGGATCCCTTGGACACGTTACTCTAACTTCTTCAAATCACAACCAGAATGTTTCTCAGTCAGGTTCATGGGACTTTAGCGGTAATGACATCTCCTGGGATATGACATCCACAGGACAAATAATGTTGAGTATAAACTTAGTCTGGCGACTGAAAATGGGACCTGATTGTTCAAATGTTGAAATTGGTCCTACCTTCTTGAGATATGATCTATATGTGGGAAAAATAGAACAGTTACAAGCTCGCAGCCTATTACAGTGATCTGAATACATTTCTCTGTGGATTACATATCGCTTTGTCTAAATAATTCAGTGGTTAGATTCATAACTTGTGGCTCGTATATACTCTCATAGGCTCGCTCTTTGTTACACTCTATGTAGCCCATATGTATTCCCTTGCACTATTTATGTGGATCGTATTTGCGAAAGAAATGGATTCACCACGAAACCTTGGCCCAAAATCCTGAAATGTGCTGGCCCAAATTCCTATAGTTTTCCTAGCAAAATTGTGGGCTGTTTAGACTTACGCGTGAAGGTAATGGCTAGTTTGTAAGATGGTCTTGGTGAAACCAAAATATTCATTCCGACAAAGGCTTCAATTTGCCGCTGATGGAATTGTGAGCTCTGCACACCACAAATGGAGCAGAACATGGAGAAGCCAAAGAAATGGGACGCTAGTGAGACATATGTGCACAAAAGAAAGCTGCTCTGAGAAGACCCAAGACTCAACAACAGGTATGCAGGGAATGCTTTTATTTTGCCTTGGAAGAAGAGATTCACAAGGTTATTATCGAGAACCACCTTTTCAGACCAAGAGAACGTGTTGCTATTGGAGCTTCTGGTGGTAAAGACTCCATTGTTCTAGCACATGTCTTGACAAAGTTGAATAAATGACACAATTATGGTCTAGATCTGTTCTTGCTATCAATAGATGAAGGCATCACTAAACGACATAATTATGTACATTTTGTGGAGTTTTTCATCGCCAGGCTTTAGATAGAGGGGCTGCAATGGTAAGAGCAGATAAAATTGCAACTGGTCACAACGCAGATGATATAGCAGAGACTGTACTATTAAATATTCTTCGTGGAGATATTGCCAGGCTAAGTAGATGCACATTGATAACAACAGGGGAAGATGGATCTATTCCAAGATGCAAGCCTTTTAAATATACATATGAAAAGGAGATCATCATGTATGCATATCTCAAGAAGCTTGATTACTTCTCTACCAAATGCATTTATTCACCAAATGCATATCGAGGCTTTGCTCATGATTTTATTAAAGATTTAGAACAAATCAGACCAAGAGCAATCCGTGACATAATTAGATCAGGTGAGAATTTTCGCGTTTCTTCTTCAGCAAAAATGCCAGAACAAGGTGTATGTGAGCGCTGTGGTTATATTTCCAGCCAGAAATAGTGCAAAGCATGTGTTTTAATAGATGGTTTGAACCGAGGCCTTCCAAAACGTGGAATTAATCGAACTAGGGGACGCCATGCTTTAAAAATTGATATGCCTGCTACAGATGGAGTAGCACCCCTCCTCTGTACAGCTCTATAACAAGAAAGGCACTTTCAATTTAGACAAATGATGAGTTTCAGATCATGAGGAACCTGAGACAGACAGGATTCCGTTCCATGATTTCCGCCAGCGATTGATCCTTTGGAGATTTTGTGGGCGATGTGGCTCTTAGAAGACGGACTGCGAACTGTTGCCAATGCTACCATATAGCATGTGCTTGGATGTGTTAAACACTGGGTGCAACCACGCAAACCTCTTTCAGTACAGTGTTCATCATAAGGATAGGTTTTTAGTTTAAAGCGGTTCTATTAAAATGGCAAATGCAACGTGGCAAATCGAACTTAAGTCAAGACCAAAAATGTGATTTGGTTTAAGATTCCAATCCTGATCCTATGGAGATCTGCGCTCCAGCATTCATCTTTTAATTAGCCAATGATCAGAGGATTTTTAGGGACATGGTTCCGTTTTAGGATAGAATGTAACACTCCTTTCTATTATTTTACATTGCAGTTGAAACAACGCAGAGGGCTTGGGGTCGATTTTTTTTCCCCCAGCCGTGTTTATTTCATATATTAAAAGATAGAATTTATGTAAAAAAGAGAGAGGAGAGATTTTCTGAGTGCTGAGTGCTGGAACAGAGCTTTCAATGTACAGTTTTCTGCAAGGATTTTTAATGAAAATTTCACAGCTCTAACTTCTGAGATTCATGTGGTATGTTAATTTAGCATAAGTTTTCCCTTTGTCTCATATGTAAATTGTTATGTTTCATTCACCTCATGATCATATCTAATTGAGCAAATGAAGTGTTTAGGTAGGAATTCATAGTATTGTATGCTCCTCCTATAAATTTGCTCATGTTCAATGTTTTCTTCTGTTTGACAAGGATTCAAAGTTATTGTTTGCCCTTGTCAGCTCCTCACCAGTCTTGCCATCCCATTTAAAAATCTAGATTTGATGCTAAATTCCTTGCCTACCTTGCCTCAGTCGTCAACCTGTGTTGTTCATTATATTTCTCTGTTTGAAGCTGTGATTTTGCCCATGTAGCCCAGAAAAACCCCGTTATTTAATTAAAAACCCCAAATCAATCATTCTAATCAGTTTACTAGACTAATATCAATGTTACCTTTGATTGGTCATCTCATCCTATTGAAAATCTACTGAGATTGACCGGAGAGAGCCTTCTCATGCCCCGTAGGGCTAGCTACGAGGTGAAATGGTTTGATGTTGCCTTGAAGGTTTACCTTCCTCAGCCTAGGGTGAAATCTCAAGCGCTAACACAACCCAAAGCCATAACTGTCGCCTACTATTTTTGAAAAATTCTTGGAGTACATGGAGTTCAAGGCAGAGTTTCACCATGTATCAATCAGGGTATGGAAGGAACCTGAGCAGAAGTGGCATGACTTGGATTACCTGGCAACTGATGATGCAATCGATGCAATTCTTGATCACTGGCCATTAGAGTGGCGTAGTGCCTCAACTTGGTGGTGGGATCGAACAAGTCCACCACGTAGCATAAAATGAAGGAGGCCAAGCTCAAGGTGGCGTAGCTGGCCAAGAAGAGGAGGAAGGAGGCCAATGAAAAGGTTGAGCCAAAGCGCGATGCTGAACAGTAGGTGGAAGAGCAGACAAGTGGAGCGGAGCACAGCTCTGACAAAGGTCCCAGGTTGCCATCACCCGAAACAGAGGAATAAATGGATGAGCAGACAGAGTAGTGCAGAGTGGACATGCATATGGCATCATTTTGTATCAAGCGTCCAAGATGATAGGAAAAAGTTGGGCTGCAGAAGAAATCCAAGGCCAATAAGACATTGCTGGACCCAATCACCCTAAGAGAGGGAGATTTGAGTGACATTAAACAGACAGTGTGGGATGTCACTGCAGAGGTGCTAGAGCAGTTCGAGTAGCAGTAGCAGCAAGCATTGGGGGCCATCCAGATGGGTCTGCATGAGCTGCAGATCTATGCATCATAGACTGGTGTAGCATCCACCAGCCTCGCCATCAGTACTTCATAAGCCGCTGAGATGCTGCACATGAAGGACTCCCAAGCAATAGTGCTGCTGGAGGGAGAACTCACCAAAGAGATCGAAGCTGACAGGCCTGCTGTCAGTGCCCCCAAGGGAGTAGGGCTGAACTTGGCAGCGCTTCTTGGTGAGGTGCTCCACCTACTACAGGATGGGGTGATCATGGAGCTAAGGGCCCAAAAACAGTGTGATTTGTAGGTGATCAGTGAGAGGAAGGTAAAAAATGTGCAGATGGCCCTACAACGAGACACCACCCTCACTTCCATGATGGAACTTACTAACACAAAACAACGCATGATTAAGGCTGTGAAGGATGCCTACAGAATGATCCCCGAATTGGCCATTTGTGAGGATGCGGAGGCAAATGAACAGGTCCACAAACATGCTACGGGGGTGCGCCACGCTTGCATAGAGTTGGCTAAGGTTCGGCTGGAGCTGAACCTCGAGATGGAAAAGTTGCAGTTGAAGGCCCAACCTTCATCTCCACTGGAAGTAAAGGATCAGCGCGCAACTGCTATCACAGAGGCGATAGCGGCACTAGACAGTATAGTAGCAGACTACACAAGGTTTTTTGAATAGTCATTCGAAGTACTCACCATTTTGTAAGAAGATCCTAATGTATAGAGGCTGGGGACAAAGGCGCAAGGGCTCCAACAGCCCTACAATGAGGTGAAAGGAACAACACACACTGTCAACCTCACACAGAGACTTGCGAAGCTACAGGAGGCCAAAACACTAAAGGAATAGGTAGATGCAGCTCAACACAAAGAGGCAGTGCTGAAGGCATGCTTCAAGCCTTGATTGGATGAGGCCTATTTGTTCACGACCTCCATTGAAGGCAATCTTGCTAGTCTGCAGGAGACTCAGTAGAAGCTTCAAGTTGATAGTTTAGGACCAGTGACAGAGAAATTGGTCGAAGAAGTGAAGCAGGTGGCCATGTAGTGCACAGCCAAGGTGGCAGTCATACAATTCGAGCTGGGAGGTCTTCACACCAAGATCTCTACACCCACAGAATGACTCGAGGGCGAGTCACCATGTTTGTGTTGGGGGCCTGTTGGGAATGGGTTCCCCCAAGAGAAATTTTGGGGCTAAAAACGCATGTTTCGGGACAATTTTGTAATAAGGTTGTAAAATCACTGCATTTTGTGGTCATGGATCACGAAGGTGTCAAGAGTCATAAAGGGTTGTCCGCCCTTATTTTCTAAAGAGTCAAGTCGGTTGTAAAGATATACCCATGGTCCGTGGACCATGGGATTTTATAAAAAGGAGCTAAGTAAGCTCACTCTAGGTAGTTAGTAGCAAAGTAGAGTTGAGATGGTGTCTACAGAGTGAGCTAGCTTGGAGAAGTCTAAGTGTTTTTGGGTCTTAGCATAGGTAGAGGCTTTGCAACTGAGTGCGCAGAGGCCTAGGGTAGCAGTCTGCAGCTGAGTGCGTGGACCCCTGTAGCTGTGTGCATAGGGTGGATAGAGTTTGTATTAAACTAGAGATATCAATAAAGAGAAGTATTCTACAATTACTGTGCATTCAGCCTCTGTTAATGCATCTAATTATATTGCGTTATGACCTAGGTTTATATTACAATGTTTATTTGATGCGCGAATGTATGTGATTATATATATTAATTGAATGCAAGTAAGAATATCAGTTTACGCAATGATAACTATAATTGATTGGTATAATAAGTAAAACACTTGAGATAACTTGGGAACCTATACAATACATCATCATAGGAGTGTGAAAGTACCTGAACCACTGGTTAGGGCTGCGCGAAGGTCAATCGTACACATTCATGAAGGTACTGAAGGACAGGATAAAGGGTAGATCGATAAGCCCTAAGGCTTAGCAACCTGTGCGAAGGCAAGAGCAGGGAGTATAAATCGACATCACGACCATCTCAGGGTGTGGAAATTTGGTTCCGGCATCTCCCCATATTGCTTCAGGTGAGACTTCAATCTGTGCTCCACAGGATGATGTCGAAAGGGCCAGTAGTGTAGAGATTTGTTTGGCTGAGTAACGCTAAACCTAGGTCAGGACCCACAAAGCCAAAACCATGCAAAGGAAGGAAATATGTTGCAGGAGATAAGAGAGCATTGGCTCAAGGGGATATGCATTGATAAGAAGTAGCAGGAAACAATTGTCATCGTTAGAAACGAAGATTTCTAGGAAAATAAAATGTGTGCATCTTGGCTGGAATACCCTTATTCCATTTAAGTTGTGAGTTTGGTTATGCCTAGTAATGTGGTGTTTATGAAACAAAGTTGGTGTAATATTTCAAGATCCTTTAGTCTTTCAAAAGGTATGAGTATGGGAATTGATAGTTTGGGCTCATGTGGAGTAACCTTGTGTGAAAATGGACACTTCTTTCTGAGAGGAAGTATTAGAGTTTTCCTAGTACATTATTCCATTTTTATATTTTTTTGGTACAATTGGTATTGTTTAAGCAGCGGTCCATATTTTTTAGTTTTGAACTCAGGAGGAGCAGTGTTTACTGTAAATATGCTGAGGAGAAGTGAGCATGGAAGATGAAGTAGCAACAATGAAGAAGAGAAAGTCGAAATGCATCATCATTGATTGGTATTTGCAGAAGCAACAATATCATGAGCAGTTTAATTGGTATCAATTTTTCCTTTTAACTTATACAAAATATGCATTCGTATGAGGAGTATTCAGCCAACAGCCATAAGGTGTGTGAGACTAGAAGCACAAAGAAGGGGTTGTATACGTTCAGGGGAATCATATCACATATGCCCAATTTCTGGAGCAGAAATATCAAAAGTTCTTGAAGAGATGTCTAGAAAATAAGAATGCACATCTCAACAGCTAGACCTTGGTCTTCATAGCTAGTGATTGCATGGGGAGAAAAAGTCAACCTAGAGCCTCTTGGCATTGATTTCAAAGGGGGAGAGAATTTGTGGAGAAGTTGTGATGGCCTATGCAAAAGAAAGAAGGTCATTGGTGGCTCATGCTTTGGAATATTCTTTGGAAATATCTTATGGAGTGGCCATCAAAGTGAAGATAAAGATGAGGTGTTTCCATCAATGCTAAAGGGGGATATTGTTGGATAGTTGGCATTGTCTGGATGACTAGTGGCTTAGTAAATATATCTGCAAGTGTGTTGGATTTGATTCCAACTATCATGATGGGTAAATGTGTTGGGCAGTTTGCATTGCCTAACCATTGGCATGAGTGTTGGAATTGATGTCAACAAGGCTAGCAGGGATGCTTGTTGCAGCATATGTTGGCAGTAATGATCCTGGAGGAATCCTATGGTTGCTTCAGTGCTCTATATAAAATCATCACAGTAGCAGGCTTATTGGAAAATCCATAAGATTATGACTACAGAGATGTCCCAAGACAAATCCCATGGTTGCTAGAGTGCTTTGTAGAAAATCATCGCAATAACAAGCTTATTGGAAAAGACATAAAAGGATGACTACAATGATGATCTAGATGGAATCACATGGTAGATGTAGGCTTCATGTAGAGAATCATCATAGTATCAGGCTTACTGGAGAAGCCATAAAATGATGACTATGGTGGTTGGGAATTTAGGATTCCAAGTACAAGAAATAGAGTTAAGGAGAAAAAGAGTGGAAGAGAGTTTGGAACAATTTTATAGGAAGTATATGGGCTCAAATCCTACTTTAGACACTTCCCATTGGAAATTTCTTTAAATGTGTTTTCAAATGGTGTGTGGAAGTCTAAAAATGACCTCCTGGATCAAAATTTATGGTCTATCGAAGTCAAGGTGTTGAAGTCCTAAGTAGGCTGATAAATCAGAGTAGGATATATCGTAGATCGGAATATCAGGACCTCAGACAAGGATATATCAGAGATCAGAATATTGGGACCTCAAAGAAGGTCATATCATAATATTGGAGGTCAGCAGTGGAGACATATGAATATTGGAGCATCGGAGCAGGCCATATCAGAGGTTGGAGATTATCAGATCCTCAAAGTAGGGCATATCGAGATATTAAAAGAGGGAGGTCATAAGAATATCAAAGGCCTGGTATATCAAAATATCAAAACTTCTTAACAATGGTATTTTAAGAAGTTAGAATATCTAGTAGGGTTGGTAGCAGAAGTGTCGAGGAATGTAGAGAAAGTTAACAAAGGATTTTGTTGAAAAACCAAGGTTTGATGGGCCCCCCTTCTCTCTCCTCTGGTAGGACACATGGTGAAATGAGATTGGCTCTGAGAAGCTATAGTGGAAACTTACACCAGCATGACGTGGAAGTAAGGTGGACATGTGGCAACCTACTTTGGAATTTTCAGTGGCCCAATGTGGCAACTTAGAGTGATACATGTCACCACTCAGAAGGTGCCACGTGGACAAGTGTCGAGAGAATGATGTCATCTTGGAGGTTAGTATATAGGAGGTTGAGGACCTCGTAACTCCTATCCAAATGGCACTTGAAAATTTATAGTAAAGGGGGCTTTGATATTTACAAGCACATGGTCATGTGGAGATTCAAAGAACCAAGGGCGCAGAGCGGGGGCAATACCCAAGTGCAATGAAGTATATCAAAGGATGGAGATAAGCCCACCCTGGCAGGATTCTAAAGGCTTGGCACCTATGTGCTATATTGGTGGTCACACATGATGGTCCTATGATGTGAAAAATGATGAGGACTAAGTAGAAGGAGAAAAGACAGAATCAAAACTTTGTAGAAGTTATGATACAAAGGGGCTCTGATATAGCTCTAAGAAAATGCCAAAGGAGTTAAGCACCAAGGGGCTAAGGGTATCTGAACTAAGTGATACCATAATATGCCTCTTGTATAAGTTTTTGTGGCTTAGATATGGCACTACAAATTTGTATGGAAAATGGATCAGTCGGTAGCAAGGAACATGATCATGGAGAGGAGTTTGTCTCAGGAGTAATGGTGACATTCAAAGATCACTAGGTCAAGGAAGAAAGGAGCACAATTTACATAAAGGAGTGTTGGGCCTAGCTTGAAGTGAGACAAGCCATCTCTGTGCTCCAATGCACATCTCAATGAGTTAAAAGGATGAATGGGTTGGAAGATGAAGAACAAATGCAGATCAGTGAAGTTGGTTTATTGAGTCAGATGGATTTACAAAAAGCATTGAGACAAGGTAATGAGGAGAACATTCTGTAGAGAAGCCATGACGAAGTATATCCAAGCTGTGTGAAATCATGAATAAGCATGAAGAGAATCAATGGTAGGATATTTTTCCATAGAAAGAACAGTGCCTAGTTGAACTGTTCAAGCGAACTGAGAATTCATTCTCAGTATGGAGAAACAGTCAAGTGGTGTTATAGACAATTTTGGGCACTGGAACCCCAATCAAAAATGTCGATAAACCAAGGGCTCCTAAGTCCCTAAAAGTGTTGTTCCAACCCCTAAATGAACAAGGTCAACTGATTACAGCATCTCCCAGAAGTTCTCCATGAAAAACTACTCAAAACTAGTCAAAACTGGACCATTTCACCTGCTCCATGGTCAAAGTGCGTTGCATCCCACCTAAATACACATAGTAGGTGCGATGAATGTTGAAAAACCCTTCTATGGGGTGCAATGGGAGAAAGTGGACAAATGGCAGGGTCAATCCGCAAGGTGGAGGAGCATGGAATCTTCCAGAAACTTCTCCTGTGACACTTGCCTCTCTGCATTCGCCTAGGGATGAGTAAGAGATCATCAATCTCCAAGTGGAATCAAGAACTATCAGAGAGAGGACACTAATCAAATCTCAGAAGCTGACTCACCTCCCTTTCAAACATGTATATATGGATCTCTCATCCGAGAGATCCAGAGGCTGGAATTTTGTATCTTGTAAGGAAGTGCTGTTGGTTTCTTGGTGCAATATCATAGTGTTGGGTGATCTAAGCTTTTCATGAGGTGAAGAAGGGATTTCTTGCTGAGAGGACGATGTTGGGTTAAAACAATTGGTTGTAATACTCTTTGCTCTTTCTTGATTATCAATAAAGCTATTCAAGTTTTCCTCCAAATTCTTGTATGATTGATGTTATATGCATTTGTGTGGTCAATACATATCTGGTCCTATATTGTTTATGATAATAGATCTATGTTCTTGGATAGTGTTATGCTGCTTTGATTCTATAGGTGCTCTTTGAAGCTGGGTAGAAGAGAAAGCGAGTGGTGAAGACCTATCAGAAGGGAGAGGAATCGAGCAAGGAACCAAGCGCAATATAGAGGTTGGTCTCCTTATTCCCCTCTTATCTATTTCTCATAAAGGAAAACGAAAGTAGTTTTTAGTTTGTTTGTTTCTAAGGTAGCTACCAGCCTTAGTGAGACTAGCAGCTCTGCATAGACACTAGTTTTCCCGATAACAAAATGACGACTCCACTGGGGAGTGAATGGATTATTTGTTTATCTACATTTGTTTACTTTATAAACTTACAGACGGAGCCTGAAGTCAAGCCAGCTAACCTTCGAACTGCATTAGCTATGCAAGTGAAAAGGAGATCAATGCTGCTTCAGTATATCTCCGGCTTTTGTTTGTGAATTAAAAAAATGATTTAAAAGCTCTCTAGTTGCCCTTATGATGGCTCTAGTAACCTCCTTAGATCTATCCCTGTGATTGATTTACTCATTACCACTTACTCGGCCTAAATCCCTGAACTAAGCTGCAAACTGTGACCCGGAATCCAGCTAAAGTCTCGTCCCTGGTCCATCGCACTGTGTCTTCTTTGAAACATGAATGCATCGCACTTCTCGAGTGTAGTAGGTGAGTTGCATTTCAGTTTCCCTGTGCTACAGGTGCGCTGATAAGAACTCTTATGCTCATAGATTTTGGCTTTTGTGTTCACTCTTTTCATCTCTATTCAAGAGTTTTTCTACCTGTAGCCAGTACAACTCTGTTGGAAATCCCCTTTCTTTCCATTATTCCACCTCCATTGTGCAGAGAACTGTAAATGTTTTTATGTATTTTGAGTCGTTTTCAGTTCTCTTTTACAAAGAAGTAGCATAATTGAACTGTCGTTTCTTGATTTGAAAGTGTCGCCAGTGTCGTTTTCAGTCATAAAAGAGAATCTGATTGTTCTTGATAGTCGATTACACTGTTACTCTTGTATTTGGTTTGAATTGGTAGTTTTTCAAGTGTCGAAAACAAGTTTTCAATTCCAAATAGCAAAGTGACGTCATTGTCTTCATTTTGTTTTGAAAGGAAGCCTGTTAGTAATTGTCGCTTTGAAAAATAATTCAGATTTGTGCTTAGCTTTCCTTTTATCATTCACACATTAAGAAGGCTGAAAAAAAATACATGCATGTGCATTTTCATTTAGACTATTTGTTGGTTTGATTTAGGATAGTGCATATAGTGTGTGCTCTTTGCTCTTTGTTGAAAGAACGCCATCTCTTTCCTTAGTAGCTAGGATTTTCATTGCAAAAAGAAGATTAAACGATTGTTTATCATCTTATATTGAATTTTAGGAATTGTACATCTACATCACGCAGTGAACTTGAAAGGAAAATTTCTTAAGCAAGATCAACTATAAAATAGATTTAATGAATCTAAAAACGCTTTGGAACCTAACGCACAACATTTAGAAGTCTAGGCTAGAGACGTATTCAGGTCTCGTAAAGCCTGGTAATTGTTGTTTTCACTGTTGGTTGGGTGATTCCTCCACTTTGAGAATATAAGTGCCAGTACGGACTTGCACTCCCATGTAGCGTTGAGTATATATTGCGAGACCACAATAGGCTTTATCCTTTATCCATAGGAAGCTGTGTCTGCTGCCCTATCGATTGCAATGCACTGAACACAACATTCGGGAAGATTGACTGCCGTACCGTAAAAAGCATTCTGCATTTTTGCGATTGGTTTGGTAATCCCTTTGTCTAGATTTCCAGAGCCGTCTCTTTCGTTCCTTTTCAGAATCCTTAAAGGAAAAGGTCCATCTAAGCACTTGTCACTTCAGGTTCATTAAAAATCGAAGGTGACTAGAGTCATCTTTTGTCTTTTCTCGACTCTTAAAAATTGAAAAAACAAGTTGTGTCAAAGCATCTAAAATTTATTTTAATCAGAATAAACATCACCTTTCCTACGTTGGTCTTAGGTTGAGAAAAATGGAGTCCACCAACCAAGGTGTTCCCCTTAGGGGAAATCCTAGTCCCTTCTCCTCTTGGGGAGATGTTGGTGCACCCCATATGGCCACATTGTCTCTTCCAGGATTGACAATCGGCTTGCCCGTATGTGTTGTAGGGAAAAGTATCCGACTCGGATGACCCAATCCCACTCTAAGGGTGATAGTACCTCAGCAACAACTGTAAAGAAAACTACTTAAGGTTTACTTCTTTATGAAAGCAAAAGAGAGTGGATAAATGCACTAACCGTTGCCTTGCGCTTAATGTCGAATCCAAACTCTTCTTTATGGCTGCTTGCTCCCAGCTCCTTGCTCTATTGCTAGCCCAGCTACAGTGAGATCCTGCAAAATAGCTAAGAAGGAAACTACAAGCAACATGCAATCATAACTGATTCATAGATTAGTGTAAATCAAATATACAATCATCACAATATATCATTGAAACAAGAGCATATAGAAGAACCTCAATAGCTTTTATTAATGAAGAAGTAAAGGTTCTGAGAGTGTTACAACCATTGAAGGTCCTAATCCAGCAACACCTCCCAGCAGGAAGAATTTCTCCTCTTCACCTCTCTCAAGCAATCACCCAATAGCTCTATAGTAAAACCAACAGCATATCATTACTTTGCACAAAATTCCAGCCTCCTGAGCTCATAGGAGAGAGCTCAATATATAGATGAATTGAGAAAGGATGAGTCATCTTGCAACTGATGTGTAGCTGCCTTGTGTCCTCTCTCTCTTCAGTTAATCTTTAGTTGATCTTCAGTTCTTGAGTCCACTTGGAGAACCTTGCTTCCACTTGGAGAAACAGAGCCTCTGACTCATCACAAGGCGAAATACCTGATCCAAGTGTCATTTTTGGAAGATTCCAGAGCAATGACTCAGTGTGCCACTTGTCCCATCTCGCTCAGCGCAGGTGGCCTTTGTCCCACTTGCTTTGCAACGTAGGTACACCATGGAGAAACTGAGTTTCAGCGCAGAAACCTAGTGGAGCACCTGCTTTGATTTCAGGATTGCTTGTTTTTGAGTGTTTTCAGGTGGAGAACTGATCTGAGAGTTGTTGGTTTGCTGACGTTGTTCCTCTAGGGGTAGGAACATCATGTTTAGGGAACTTTGGATCCCTTGGATTATTGACAATTCATGCTTGTTGCTGTAAGGCACAAAATTGTCTATAACAGATGCCCCCTAAAGTATGAGGTCGTTTATCGGGTGAAATGCTTTATTGAGAGGATCCGAAGTTCATTCAATCTGCTGAGAAGTGTCCTGTAATAAGATACAATACAATACATTATTTTTGATACATTTTCATGATCTAGCTGAGGCGGGCATTCCCATGCTCAGCTTTATAAATACATTTTGGTACATAGAACAGACGATCGTCTGATTTGTAGACTGATAATTCTCTGCTGAAATTATCATCCTTTGAAAAGGATGATCATCTACTGTAATGATGTACATATCAAATGTCTTTATGTCCTGAAAATATATCGCAGCCCGGATGGATGAAACTAGATCCGGGGTCTTCAATCTCTTCCGATCTTCACTCGATGTACAAGTCGATCCATGTGAGAATTTTTTGAAGTCGAACATGGAAAGACATCGCTTGATTACCGGTCAATGATGTAAACCGTTAACAAGCGCGAGAGGAATCACCGATAAGGATGATGACCCTCAAGGTACGGCAGTACACTTCACATGGTGGGAATAAAGGACTTGGCGTCAACCACCATGCAAAATCTTCTAGTCGAAGGTCATTGATGTATACCTATCGCCGGAAGTGAGAAACTTGCCATTGAGGCATGCAAGCTTCAAAGTATTGAAGGGGGTGTTCCTAGATCAACTCCTTGGATAATGAGCTGATGTCGACAAGGAGCGATCCGTCAAAGGAGGGCCTTAATGAATCCCACATCAGTGACATGGAACGGAGCTAATGATTGTGATGAGGTGAAAACAAACTGTGATGTATGATTCAGGGTGGCGGTCATGAAATGGATGAAGGACAATGTATGGCAGTGGATGGGACACGGTTGACTCTTTGCAGAACCACATCTCTTGAACATATAACGACACTGATGTGATGGATTGGTAGCATTACCCCAATTGTGGATGGTGTGGCAAAGACCATGGTTATGAGACCGGTGAATGAAACAACCCAACCCGATGTGATACGGAGGACAAAGTGTCATGTTCAAGAGCGACATGCTACCATTAATGCTGTGAGGTTCTCCCAATTTTTCCCCAGTCATTGCTGACCAGTACCTCTTTATTTTTTTCAAGCTTGAGGAGGATAACATATGCTTGTTCTATAACCTGCCCTTCGGGCAAGCCCATCACTATGTTTTAATGAGCCTAGCGATAGGGAAACTCGTTCTCGTCTAAAGACAAGTTTGTCACTATTTAATCATTTTAACGAGTCTAACGACAAGGAAAACTCGGTCCTTTTCATTTTTAGAGAGTCTGAAAAGGTACGGAAAGTTAACTCCAAAATTCCTTTTTCATCATCTAATCCCTTAAGTCCGAAAAGGTATAAAACAATACAGAAGGGATGAATTTTCGATTTCTTTAACGAGCCGAACAAAACAAGCGCTCGGTCTTTTTGTGCAATAATCCCTCAGGTCCAAAAAGATTAAAATCTAGAGGAGGGATAGCTCTTCCGGTCCTTTTAACGAGCTGGAAGGCCAAAACTCGGCAAAATTTTCATATTTTACGAGTCAGTGAAAAGAGCTCAAAGAAGACTCGTCTTTTGAGGAACGAGTGATGAACAGGGATAGCAGCAGATTCCAGGTACAGGTTGGAATTCTCCAATCACGGCAGTGTCACAAGGATGGCTAAGTGAAATCACTCTTCGCAGCTGTTCCTCAAAATGGGTAAACACACATATGGAGATGAACGATTGGCCAAATGAACGGATGGAGGTGAGACTGCAAGAACACGACCAAAGGTTTTTAAAACGGCTTTCAAAGGTTACATTTCTCCAGGTTATTTACCGGTTCATTTTTTCTGGATGAGCTTGAACTGTAGGGAAAGATTGCTCACAACTTATGTTTATTTTTTAACGAGCATGAACTCTATACAAAAACTGCTCGATTATGGATGCCCCCAGCATAATAATGCAGACGAGTCATATGCCCCCTAAACTTTAAGGGGCAGTTCACTTTTTAATGAGCTTGAATGCGTTCAAACCTTGCTCAATTTATACCAGTCTTAATACAAGGAATGCCTTAGGTGAGGTAATCTTATTTAAGGAGCGATACCTCACTAATTACTCCAATTTGGTAGGTTTTAACTTTTGCCCTTCATCCTTTCTTTATGCAAGCTGGAAACGGCTAATCCTACGAGTTTAACGGGTTAGACCTACAGGTTTAAAGGGAGGACCTCAAAATTTAAAAAATAAATAGTCGTCCCGTGCTTTCACTCCAAAAGGTTTGCATGCCCCCAGGTATAAAGTATAATTTCGAGATTCTGTCCTCTTACTTATTATCCGAAAAATGGTTTTGTTCGCTTCCGCAAACTAAAATCTCTTTTCGGCGATGTCTATCATTAGGTTGCTAAGGATGGTGACTACTTGTTTCAGCAATTTCATCTCTTTCTTTGGAGACTACCCCTACTCTCTTTCAAAACATATTGTTTTAATGGGTGAGGCTTGACATTCAAAGATGGGGGCTACTTGCTGCCACAAGTGGATCTCCTCCTTAGGAGAGACTACTTTTTTAGACAAAGGGAGCGATTCTTCCGCTTCACATAACTTTGACAAAAGAATTTTATCCTAGAACAACCCTCTCTTCCTTTTTCGGACGGGGTACGGACTAGTCCATTCTTCTGCGGAAATTAACTTTATACCCAAGGTTTTCTCTGCCCAAGGCAGGCCAGGGTGCATGCCCCCTGGGTCCCAATTCTTTCTTTCCGAATTACTCGCATTCATCGGGAAGTAGAACCGGGGGTGGTGGCATTCCTTGAGTGAATAAACCGTTAAGGGATGGTATTTGACTATTTGCAATGCGTGATCCTGGAAATGAAAGTTGGTCCACGAGCTTGACCATTCTTCCTTCGTGCGGAAAACAGATGACTCTAAAGAGCGAGGACACTATTGCCTCCATGCAATATATATAGTCTCGTCCAAGGAGTAAGTTATAAACCAAGGGTCCCTGGACGACCATGATGTTCATATGAACTGTCTTCCCTTTCAATGTAATTGGAACATTGGGGAGAATCCCTAACGAGTGACTGGTTCCTTTATCAAAACCTGATAGATTTCTCATCTCAGGTAAAAGCGCCGGGCAACCCAGTGCTTTCCAAGCAATAGAGGAAAGGATACTCACAGATGCCCCTTCATCAATGATAGTTCCAGCCATCACCATTCTGTAGATTTGGACTATGATTCTGAATGGGATACTGGCTGGTAACCGGGGCCTGCCTAGTTGATTCCAATCAAAGGATACAACTAGGTTGCTTGGTGGTGGGACCGAATATACGGCCGGATACGACTCTGACGATGTTCCTTCCTGCGATAAAGGAATGGGCGCATTGCCCTGATGCTCATCAGAGTTTGTGTTGATGAAAAGGATATGGACAGTGTCATCCTTATCCTCTTCAGTGAGGGTGTCATTTGAAGATGGGTCTTCAATGACGGAGTCATTGGAGGATGAAACCTCTGAAGGAAGAACCGGGTCAACTGCCGTTTCAACCTTTAGACTTTCGTCTGGTCTGGATTCAGTAGGTTCATTCTCAATGACCGACACTTCAGCCGACCACTTGAGCGGGTCAGCTGGATTTTCAACTATCGAGGGATTAGGCGCGAGTTTTCGGTATCCAGGAGGAAGTCATAACGGTGAAACCGGACGATCTTCCAAAAATCTTTTTGCCTCATCTAAGAACGGAAATCGGTGGATGGCATGATCGCCTTCACACAACATACAGGGTGATCTTGGTCTCCCTCTTCGTCCTTCACTCTCGCTAGTTGACGGACTGCAATCAACATGACTACCAGAGGTTGATGCTACCGGATTGTGCAACCTTGGGGACCAGTCCCTTAGTATCCGGGGAATACAAGGACAATCACGATGGAAGTGGGCCCCTTTGCAAATGACACATGGCGATTTAGGCCCGGTCGGTGCAGTGTGTGGGTTTTTGTCAGCTGCCTTTTGCTTGCCCCCAGTCGCCTTCGCCATAGGCCCCTTCTGCTTCTTTTCTCTCTTCTTCTTTTCCTTCTTCTCCATGGGAGGCTGATTTTTGCCGGCTCTACCTTGCGAAGATGAAGGATCAGAGGAAGAATTATAAGAAGTGGAAGGCTGGTGGGTAACTCTAGACTGTTCTGACTGTTGATTCGACTGCTCAGGATTAGTGGCGATCTGGACTACATTAGTTGAAAAGAGCCATACAGGTAGGCCAATTGTCAATCCTGGAAGTGTCAATGTGGCCATATGAGGCGCACCAACATCTCCCCAAGAGGAGAAGGGATTGGGACTTCCGCCAAGGTTACTTCCTTGGTTGGTGGGCTCCATACTTTTCAACTGAAAGATCAACGTGGGAATAACAGGTGATTATGTTCCGTTTAAAATAAATTTTATTAACGACGCTTTTAGACACAAACTTGCTTTTTCATGTTTTAAGAGTCGAGAAAAAGCTAAAGATGACTCTAGTCGCCTTCGATGTTTTAACGAGCCCGAAGTGACAAATTCTCGGATGGACTTTTTCAGTTATAGAGTTTGAAAAAGGCCAAAAGAAACTTCTCTGGAGTTCTAGGCAGAGGGTGTGCCAAACTTTTCGTGAAACCACAGAATACGTTTTACGGTACGGGTGGTCGATCTTCGTGAATGCTGTGTTCACTGCATCGCGATCAGTAGGGCGGCCGACACGGCTTCCTATGGATAAAGGATAATTGCCTATAGGGGTCTCCCAATATATACTCGACGGTACGTGGGAGCACAAGTCCGTATTAGTGCCACCGACTCTCAGGAGGAATCACCCACCTTCGTAGAGATCGACAGTCACTATGTTTAATGACGCCGGAACACGTCTCTACCTGGACCTATATGTGTTTGCGTTATGTTACAAAGCGTTGTTATGTAAATTGGATTTATTTTAATGTTGATCTTGCTTAGCAGTTTGCCTTTAAGGATCACCACGAGATGTATATAACAAATTCCTGAATGCAGTCTAAGATGAGAAGCAAACTTTTCAATCTTTCAACTTTGAAAACCTTAACTACTAAGGGAAAAGAAAGGCAAATCTTTTCACACAGATCATAGAGCACACACTAAATGCAAATTTTTCCTAAATCGTCAAGCAAACAGTCAAATGCAAAATGCACAATGCATGTATTTTCTTTTCCCTTTCTTAATGTGGATGGGTTACAAAAAGAAAGTTGTTATATAACTTTGATTTCGATTTAAAGTGAAAACAAACAAGCTTGTCCAAAATCAAAAGACACCTTAAGATTCACTTGTTTAATCACTGGAAATACATGAAATCAAACCATAATGACGAAAGTAAAATGACTAATCAGCTATGGACAGCAAACAAGCTAACTCTTTAGACCAGCAAAATGCCTAACACAGGTTCAGATCTAAGAGGCCAAAAGCAAGACTAGTTTACTCTTCGTTATGGGAAATTGTAAATGAGTAAGAAATAAAAAGAACAAGTACAATTTCGTTATATAACAGAGGCAGAATGACGGCAAGTAATATTGGTTTCAGAACAGGTACAAGACTGACACCTAGCAGCAAAATCTAAGTGAAAACAGGCAAGAGAAAGTGAGGAAACCCCAAATGCACTAGGCAAATTTGAGCCAATGCAGGTGCTGCACAGCCAATCTGGCTCTCCGTGTAGGTAGCCCCTTCGGGACCTGCGTTGCAAAGCAGGTAGCCTGTGTACTACCTTCTTTGGAAAACGAGAATTGCGTTTTCACAGTTTCTGGGTCATAATTTTCTCAAAAATGCACAGTTTTTGCTCAAATCAGAAGCAATCAGTCAAGCACACTCAAAGGGATGATAAGGAAGGTGAAAATCTATCACTAAGAGCTTACAAGGATCCTTGTAGATCAGCTCTTCAAATCATGAACTTGCTCAGAAATGAGCTAGAGTAGCTGCCCTCTACTTCGCTTTTGATATAGTCAAAAGCTTTTCGATTTGGTACTCTCTTGTTCAGGAAATGAATAGCAAAATACTACAAACACAATCAAACGGATACGATCCCCAGCGGAGTCGCCAGTTTGTTGTAGGGAAAAGTATCCGACTCGGATGACCCTATCCCACTCTAAGGGTGATAGTACCTCAACAACAACTGTAAAGAAAACTACTTAAGGTTTACTTCTTTATGAAAGCAAAAGAGAGTGGATAAATGCACTAACCGTTGCCTTGCGCTTAATGTCGAATCCAAACTCTTCTTTATGGCTGCTTGCTCCCAGCTCCTTGCTATATTGCTAGCCCAGCTACAGTGAGATCCTGCAAAATAGCTAAGAAGGAAACTACAAGCAACATGCAATCATAACTGATTCATAGATTAGTGTAAATCAAATATACAATCATCACAATATATCATTGAAACAAGAGCATATAGAAGAACCTCAATAGCTTTTATTAATGAAGAAGTAAAGGTTCTGAGAGTGTTACAACCATTGAAGGTCCTAATCCAGCAACACCTCCCAGCAGGAAGAATTTCTCCTCTTCACCTCTCTCAAGCAATCACCCAATAGCTCTATAGTGAAACCAACAGCATATCATTACTTTGCACAAAATTCCAGCCTCCTGAGCTCATAGGAGAGAGCTCAATATATAGATGAATTGAGAAAGGATGAGTCAGCTTGCAACTGATGTGTAGCTGCCTTGTGTCCTCTCTCTCTTCAGTTAATCTTTAGTTGATCTTCAGTTCTTGAGTCCACTTGGAGAACCTTGCTTCCACTTGGAGAAACAGAGCCTCTGACTCATCACAAGGCGAAATACCTGATCCAAGTGTCATTTTTGGAAGATTCCAGAGCAATGACTCAGTGTGCCACTTGTCCCATCTCGCTTAGCGCAGGTGGCCTTTGTCCCACTTGCTTTGCAATGCAGGTACACCATGGAGAAACTGAGTTTCAGCGTAGAAACCTAGTGGAGCACCTGCTTTGATTTCAGGATTGCTTGTTTTTGAGTGTTTTCAGGTGGAGAACTGATATGAGAGCTGTTGGTTTGCTGACCTTGTTCCTCTAGGGGTAGGAACATCATGTTTAGGGAACTTTGGATCCCTTGGATTATTGACAATTCATGCTTGTTGCTGTAAGGCACAAATTGTCTATAACAGTATGGCTCTTCTCAACTTCTGTCGTTCAGAGCACCGTGATTCCTGAACAATCAAGTCAGCAACTAAACGAGACCAGAGTCACCCCCAACCCTCTACTTCGTCCAATTCTTCCTCTCCTCCTTCCTCTTCACTTGATGAAGCTGGTAAAGCCAAAAAT
Source organism: Pinus tabuliformis (assembly GCA_031772625.1). Lineage (NCBI taxonomy): Eukaryota > Viridiplantae > Streptophyta > Pinopsida > Pinales > Pinaceae > Pinus > Pinus tabuliformis. The sequence continues at coordinate 1,290,221,293 of CM062807.1, forward strand.
CAGGTAATCGAGAAGAAGAAGGAAAAGAAGAAGAAAGAGAAGAAGAAGGAGCCAAAGGCGAAAAGGGGAGACCAAGCATCGTCTAGCGAAAATCCACACACTGCACCATCTAGGCCTAAATCGCCATGTGTCATTTGCAAAGGATACCACTATCATTGTGATTTTCCTTGCATCCCTCGGATCTTAAGGGACTGGTCTCCTCGTTTGCACAATCCAGTGTCATCAACCTCTGATGATCATGTTGGAAGTACACCATCAACTAGTGAAAGTGAAGCCCCTGGACAAAAAGGAAAATATAAATTTCCTTGTAAACTGTGTGAAGGTGATCATGCCATCCACCATTGTCCCTTCTTAGATGAAGCTAAAAGAGTTTTGGACTACCGTCCGGTTTCACCGTTACGGTTTCCTCCTAGATATAAGAAACTCTTGCCGAGTCCGACACTAGTTGAAAATCTGGCTGACACGCCCTTGTGGTTGGTCAAAGCATCTATCATTGAAGATAAACCATTTGAATCCACACCAGATGAAAGTCAAAAGGTCGAGGCAGCAGTTGACTCGGTCTTGCCTTCAGAGGATCAATCTTCAGATGATACAGTCACCGAAGAGAACAAGAATGACACCGTTCAAATTCTCTTCGTAAGCACAAACTTCGATGAACATGGGGGCAGTCTACCTGTTCCTTTACTGCAGGAAGGAAGTTCATTAGATTCGTATCCGGTCGTCTATTTGGTCCTACCTCCAAGCAACCTGGTTGTTTCCTTTGACTGGAATCTACTAGGCAAACCCCGTTTACCAGCTAGTGTACCATTTCGAATCATTGCTCAAATATATAGAATGGTCATGGCCGGTACCATCATAGATGAAGGGGCTTCTGTGAGTATCATTTCCTCAACTGCTTGGAAAGCACTTGGTTTGCCATCGCTTTTGCCTGAGATGAGAAATATAACAGGCTTTGACAAAGGAACCAATCGACCGTTAGGGATCCTTCCCAATGTGCCAATAACATTGAGAGGGAAAATAGTTCACATGAATGTAATGGTAGTCCAAGGACCCCTGGATTATAATCTACTCCTTGTACGAGACTATATTTATTGCATGGGAGCCATTTTCTCCTCACTCTTTAGAGTAATGTGTTTTCCGCACGAAGGAAGAGTGGTCAATCTCGTAGACCAACTTTCATTCCCCGGTTCACACATAGTAAATAGTCATATACCAACCCTGAATGGTCTTTTCACACAAGGAATGTCTCATCAATCCCCAGTCCGTCGTGCTTATGAGCATGAGTGATTTGGAAGATATGACTGAAACCCAGGGGGCATGCACCCTGGTTTGTTTCGGCAGGAAAACCTTGGGTATAGGGTAGGTTTCCGTGAAGGGTATATGACTAGTCTGACACACCCGTCCGTTTAGGAAAATAGGATTAAGCTGGAATAAGGTTTCCTCGTCAATGTTATGTGAGTGGAGGCGTCTCCACCATTCACCTTTGTCTATTTTGGTAGACATCACCTAGGAAGTGTTTTGTCTGTAGCACAGATAGAACAATCTTTGGTAACCTGGAAATGTTTCTCTATACCTGGGGGCATGCAAACCTTTTGGCATGCAAGCGAAGAGCGAGCATTTATTTTTTTAAATTTGTAGGTCCTCTAACCCTTTAAACTCGTAGGATTGATCGTTTCCTAACTTGCATAAAGAAAGGATGTGGAAAAAAGCTTTGTAGGGTGCAAGCTCCATAAAAATGGCATCCTAGATGAGACATCCTTATTATACGACTGGATCGAGCAGTTTTAACATGGAATTCAAGCTCGTTAAAAAATAAACGTAAGCAATGAGAAAATGTTCCCCCAACATTTAAGCTCATTAAAAAATGAACCATTTCCAGTAAATAACCATCGTGAATGCATTATCATCAGCCTTTGAAGTCTTGGTCGTGTTCTCATCATCACCTCCACTCTGTATTGGTCGATCATTCACCTCCACTTGATTTTTTACCCCTTTTGAGGAATAGATGTGAAGAGTGATCCTGTTAGCCATCCTTGTGACACTACCATGATTTGAAAATTCCAAACCTTTCCTGGAATCAGCTGCTACCCAAATCTATCACTCGTTCCTAAAAAAAAACGAGTCTCCTTTAAGCTCCTTTCAACTGACTCGTAAAATATGAAAATATTGCCGAGCCATTGGCCTCTCCAGCTCGTTAAAGTGACTGGAAGTGCTATCGCTCCTTTAGATTTTAATATTTTTTGACCTGAGGGATTATTACAAAAAAACATCGAGCGCTTGTTTTGTTCGGCTTGTTAAAATTATCGAAAATTCATCCCTTTTGTATTATTTTATACTTTTTCGGACTTAAGGGATTAGATGATGAAAAAGGATTTTTGGAGTTTCCTTTACGTCCCTTTTTAGACTCTCTAAAATTGAAAAGGACCGAGTTATCTTTGTTGTTAAACTCGTTAAAATGAAATAGCGACAAACTTGTCCATAACAGACAAGAACAAGTTTCATTATCGCTAGGCTCGTTAAAACATAGCGATGGGTTTTCCTGAAGGGAGAATTATAGAACAAGCATATGTTATCCTCCTCAAGCTTGACAAAAATAAATAGGTGCTGGTCAGCAATGACTGGGGAAAATTCGGAATAAAACTTGAAGAAACTTTGTTGGTAGCAAGTCGCTCTTGAACATGACACTTTCACTCCACATCTGAGTCAGGTTGGGTTGTTCCATTCACTGGTCACATCGCCATGGTTCTGTCACACCATCCATATTTGGGGTTAATTCTACCGATCCATCATGTTAGTGTCACCGATATGTTCAAGAGAAGTCGCTTAGAGAATTGACCTGTGTCTCACCCACTGCAATACATTTACGCTCCATTCTTTCATGACCGCCACCCTAAACCTTATATCCCCAGATCGTTTTCACCTCCATTAAAATCATTTGCTCCGTTCCGTGTCATTAATGTGAGATTCACTAAGGCCCTCCTATGACGGATCGCTTCTTGTCGAAATTATCTCATTATCCAAGAAGTCGATCTAGGAACAACCCTTTCAGTACTTTGAAGCTTGCATGCCTCAATGATGAGTTTCTCACTTCTGGCGACAGGTTTACATCAATGGCCTTCGACCGAAAGATTTTGCGTGGTGTTCGACGCCAAGTCTCTTATTCACACCACGTGAATTGTACTGTAGCACCTTGAGTGTCATCATCATTATCGGTTATTCCTCTCGCGCCTGTTAATAGCTTACATCATTGGCTGGTAATCAGGCGATGTCTTTCCATGTTCGACTCCAGAACATCTCTCACATGGATCGACTTGTACTTTGAGTGAGGATCGAATGAGATTGAAGACCTTGGATCTAGTTTCATCCATATGGGCTGCGATATATATTCAGGAAAATAAAGACATCAAATGTACACCATTGTTGCGCAGATAATCATCCAATCTAAGGGATGATGGCTCTACTAGAATCATCAGTCTACGCTCAGACGATTGTCTGTCTCATGTACATGAAAATGAATTTATAAAGATGAGCATGGGAATTCACACCTCAGCTAGATCATGAAAATATTATGAAGATAATGTATTGTGTTGTATCTTATTACAAGTCGCCTTCCAGCTTGAAAAAACTTCGAATCCTCATGATAAAGCATTTCACCCGACATCAAAAGATTAATGACCTCATGCTTTAGGGGGCAACTGTTATAGACATTTTTGGGCACTGGAACCCCAATCATTATTGTCCATAAACCAAGGGCTCCTAAGTCCCTAAAAGTGTTGTTTCAACCCCTAAATGAACAAGGTCAACTAATTACAGCATCTCCCAGAAGTTCTCCATGAAAAACTACTCAGAATTGGTCAAAACTGGACCATTTCACCTGCTCCATGGTCAAAGTGCGTTGCATCCCACCTAAATACACATAGTAGGTGTGATGCATGTTGAAAAAACCTTCTGTGGGGTGCGATGGGAGAAAGTGGACAAATGGCAGGGTCAATCCGCAAGGTGGAGGAGCATGGAATCTTCCAGAAGCTTCTCCCGTGACACTTGCCTCTCTGCATTTGCCTAGGGATGAGTAAGAGATCATCAATCTACAAGTGGAATCAAGAACTATCAGAGAGAGGACACTAATCAAATCTCAGAAGCTGACTCACCTCCCTTGCAAACATGTATATATGTATTCCTCATCCCAGAGATCCAGAGGCTGGAATTTTGTATCTTGTAAGGATTCAGTGCTGTTGGTTTCTTGGTGCAATATCATAGTGTTGGGTGATCTAAGCTTTTCATGAGGTGGAGAAGGGCTTTCTTGCTGAGAGGATGATGCTGGGTGAGAACAATTGGTTGTAATCCTCTTTGCTCTTTCTTGATTATCAATAAAGCTATTCAAGGTTTCCTCCACATTCTTGTATGATTGATGTTATATGCATTTGTGTGGTCAATATATATCTGTTCCTATATTGTTTATGATAATAGATCTATGTTCTTGGATAGTGTTATGCTGCTTTGATTCTACAGGTGCTCTTTGAAGCTAGGTAGAAAAGGAAGAGAGTGGCGAAGACCTATCAGAAGGGAGAGCAATCGAGCAAGGAACCAAGTGCAAGATAGAGGTTGGTCTCCTTATTCCCCTCTTATCTATTTCTCATAAAGGAAAACAAAAGTATTTTTTAGTTTGTTTGTTTATAAGGTAGCTACCAGCCTTAGTGGGACTAGCAGCTCTACATAGACACTAGTTTTCCCAATAACAAGTGGCCATTCTCATGTTTAATAAAATGGAAAAGACCAAGTCAAACGCAACAACGGAAAGGAAAATCCATGCCGAGGTACACTCGAGCAACGTGAATACATGAAAAGAGTGGAAGCATCGATCAATCAACAACAGAGGAACAAAACAAAGAAGCCTAGTTGAGAAAAAATGGGTACAATACAATATTGTACAGTGAGTTATGTGGAGAACTCATTATTGTGAGAGCGTTTTTGTGCATGAGGTGAAGTGATCATGTTCTATTGTGAAAGGGTGACAGTGTTGTAGTTTTGTTTGATTCAACCTTAATTCATTAAGACTACAACATTAATTGTCAACACAGGGTAGGTCTTGTTGTTTCAATGGAGTTTGCACTGTCTGTGCCGATACACTCTATCCAAGCAGAAGAAAATGCAGAAAACTGTAAAAGATGTCGATGATCTAAATTTCTTAATCAAACCATGTGTGTAGATATAAAAATACTCTATAGAATTAAATCACAACTCACAGCTATTAAAGTAAGGGCACACCACACAAGAACTAACATCTACTCCAGCTGGTTACTACCACTATGTTGATTAACTTAGTGTAACATCATAAGATAAATAGAAACAACAGTGAATCTAATCCATGATTTGTACAACAATAGTGAGGAACCATAAATCAATGAACTAAAGTAGATATTACACTACCTATATCACTTCAATCTCTACCAAAGAGGAGGGCCCTTCCTCCTCATCAGGGCATAGGAAGAACACGAATTTCATTAAAAAATCAGTTAGAAAGCAGTAATAGCATCACCATGCTAATTGATATTAAAATAAATTCAAAATTATAGAAACAATGTAACAGTACTCTTCTATATGCTGTCTCTTAATACATAAAAAGTCGAGTCTTTTATAACTCCATGATTTTTACAACAACAGTGAGGAACCATAAATCAATGAACTAAACTAGATATTACACTACCTATATCACTGCAATGTCTGCCAAAGAGGAGGGCCCTTCCTCCTCATCAGGGCATAGGAAGAACATCAAATTCATTAAAAAATCAGTTGGAAAGCAGTAATAGCATCACCATGCTAATTGATATTAAAATAAATTCAGAATTATAGAAACAGAGTAATAATACTCTTCTTTATGCTGTCTCTTGATACATAAATAGTCGAGTCTTTTATAACTATTACAACCTGAAAATTAGAAATAGATCAGTCACGAGAACCTCTCGATTCTCATGTTGATAAAAAATAAAGAAGTTACAACCTATTACTAAATAAATATACATTAGTTGCAACTGCTGGAGTCTTGTTTCTTCAAAAATAAACAATCCCTACTAGTGATAGTTGTTATGTGGAATAGTACCCACATTTCCAGCTTCGATGTAACATCATTGAGAAAATGGTGGTTCAGGATGACGTGACATAACTTACAACAACAATGTTGGTGTGGTGGTGGATCAGTGTGAGGTGTAACAATATCCAATGTGTAATAGCAATATGTAACATCTTCCAATGTGTAACAACAATCTATAATAGCAACAACATGTCACAACACCTAGTGTGTAGCAACAACCTATAACAGCACTCAAGGTGTAACAACGAACTGTTCTACCCTTTCCTGTAGTTCATCCTTGCTGCCTATCTGATTCATACCTTTGTTCTTGTGAGCCAACACCTGAGAAGATGAACTTCCCAAAATACTTCTTCAATGCTCTCCCAGTAAGCCACAAAAAGGAATAAAGCCTCATATTATTCAGTAAAATATAGCAAAGTGACATGACAGTAAAATTGATTAAAAAGGTAAGAAAACAGGGAGTTTGGTCATATAAGGTCACAAGCTTGGATGAAAGAAAGGTTAAAACAGGCGAAGCATGTGTAGAAAATAGGTAAAAAACCATACCCAAAATCTCCCCCCGACTAAAGCAATTGCATGTCCCCATGCAAAATCTCAGTTCCTTCTACTGTGCCCCCAGTGGAAATCTGTGAAATTGTAGGCACTAGTAGTATCATAGCCCAGAGCTCTGAATACTTGATCAGCCATTAACTCATGTCGCCAAGATTCCTCTTCATAATCACATAACTGATAATCAGGCTGATACTCCTCCAATGGCAACCATATCAAAGTGAATTTGTACGTGAGGCCAATCCAGAATGCCCCTAGTGTCAGCAGAATCTGAGCATATTCCGACACCCATGTAACAATAGCCACAAATTTCTTCTACTCAAAGGGGTCCCCTTCCTGCAACTCTGCACTAGATGCCTAAGTGCACTTGAGACATCTGACTAGTGCTTGGCTCCTCATATTTGTAAAATATTTGAGGAAAATCCTCACGATTCTTCTTTTATAAATGGACGATTGACCTCTAATTTCTGGAGTGCTCAGGAACTGCTTGAACTCTCGCTAGAGATTCTAAGCCATTCCTGGTTCAACCCTGACCCACAATGCTATCTTTTCCTCGTTGGCCTCTACCATTTTCTTGGCCAGTTGCCACTCAATCTGATTCCTCATAAATGAGAGGAATGCCCGCAGCTACAAGTATCCCATAAAAGAAAGGACATGTGACACCATCTTCGTACTCACATATTCGCACATAATATTGTGAAAGAACAACTTGCACAACAAACTCTAATCATCAAAATCATAGAAATGGAAAATTTCCAAAATGGTGTGGGTTGAAGAACCCATATAAGACTTGTTCTCATAAACTACCCTTAACTAAAATAACTAGTAATGTTCCCATAGGAACACAGGGTATGACGAGGATGACCACCTGCATGCTAGTAGGTTTAGAACAAGGTCACGGAGTTTGGTATTATCAAACATTAGGTTGGAGACCTCCTGATTCAGCTGATACAACTATTCATCATTTTTCTTTATAATTTCTTTATTCCTTCGTGCCCCCTCTTCTCTTTCCCATTCTTCTTTTATCCATTTTTCTCTCAGGGAATCCATCATTCTTTTATGTGTCTAGAGTGGAATCAATCCCTCCTGTAGATAGAGCGCCAAGTGCTTCCACTTTTGTAGCTCTACCAATAACAACAATTTCTCATAACACCATCCTTCATTAGGACCCTGGGTTCTTCCCCATGCACTCTCAATTGAGGGTGTAATAGCCTCCTAAAGGTGAAACTGCCCCACCTCAGCTATTGGTTCTAATGTAGAAGCAGCTGCGTCAATGGGTTTTATCACAGTTTCTTTACCTTCCTGGTCATTTTCCATTTTCACTGTTGGTTCTTGTGTGATAGCAGTGATATCCATAGGATTCTATTCATCGATTTCCTCTGGACCAGCTTCAGTCTCTAATGTTGGTTCTTGTGTAATAACAGCATTAGTCATCGGCTCATGGATATTATCTTTCTCATCCTCCTCTTGATTGATTTCATCCTCCACTGCTGGTTCTAATGAAACAATAATGTCAGCCAAGGGTTCCTGTGTATCCATTGCTTGATCACTCTCTTTGGATTGTGCTACCTCGATCGCTGGTTCTTGAGTAGCAACAATGCCCTCAATAGGCCCTGGTGTAATGGCTTTCCAGATTTCAGTTTGAGTCCCCCTTGAGGTAGTGTCTGTTTCACAGACTTTGAATCCTGCTTCCACCAACTTCTCAGCACAGGATACGTAGAGAGTGCTTGAGATTTATCCCCTTCTGGCCTTGTCCACAGCCTCTGCCAAAGTATCTAGCCCTGGGGCTCTTGGCTCTTCCTTTCCTACTGCTAGCTGTTCCCTCAATTCTTTAACTTATTTTTCTAAAATTTCAATTTTCGATAGCAAAGACTAGGTTTCTCCCTTACCAAGTGAAGGAGGATTTTCTGGCTGAGCTTTCTCCTCGTCCTTCTGCACGACTGCTTCTTTTCTCTTTATCGACATGGACGGGGACTTTGTGTGCCTGCTAACCCTTATTCTCTACTTTGACCTTCTGTCACCAATCAGTTTATCAACCAAATTCTTGATGACCCTCACTGTTGAGGACTGAGGTTGCTCCTTTATCACCTCTAGAGTTTCCCCAACCATCTCTGTTTACCTTTTGTGAGTGGTCTTGGGCCTTTTCCACGTGAACTCTTCTAAATTCTTGCCCTGTCAGCTCAAGGCATCCAACACAATGTGTTTAATAAGGCCATGGTTAGTAACACACGTTTCTATATGTGCAACCATTTTCACAGCCGCGACCATGTGCCTAATATTCCCCAACAACAAATACGGAAGGTTAATCAGCTGTTGATGTCGGAGATGATTCAGTAATGGAAAATGATAATTAAACACAATTGTTGCCCTTCCCTCACAAGTAATGTACTTAATGAGGAAGAGAGGAACATCCTCCCATGGTTGGGGGAGTGACAGTCTATCAATTCCCTTGCCTTTCTTAACCAACGACTTGCTTTCCTGGAGAAAATCCCCTTTCAGTGAGGGGTCATTGACTTTCCTAGTAAACCATATCTCTCCTTCTCATTGCAATCCTCTCACTCTAGAAATAACGTCCTTTGTGACCTCCAATTTCAACACGCTGACTTTCATCTGGTTTCTCTCCAGATTCTTTGTAAATTCCATTGCTATACCACTGTCTAATCCTTCCAATCTTCAGAAGAATTTGAACCATCCTACATCTTTGAAAACCCTTCAGGGAAAACTTCTAGGGCTTCTATAGACCCTAGCTCATGCCATTTTTCTACTCCTCCCATTGCTTATGAAATTAAGTGCTATTTTACCTGCTTATCCTTACCTTTGACACATACTCTAACTGTTTTAGCCTGGACTGCTATCTTCCTCCTCTCCGAACACTCTGAATGGGGATTCATTGCTTCCAGTAGGGGTAAATGGTAGGGTGGAAGGGTGGTATATGTGAAGATTTTGGATTAGTATTTTGCAAGCATGGTTTGTGCTACACAATGAATTTTACCTTAATGGTGAGTCATGGGGAGGTCTCGTCAATGGTGCACCTACCCTTTTTGGTATGATTCGACATTAAGTAACAATAACTACTGGGTTACATGCCTTAATTGCTAGATTTTTCAAATCATTATAAATTATGTGACGGTCATGTCACAATATGATTTATTCCCTCCCCAAAATTAATTATGGTTGTCGTCCTTGGCCGTCAATAGTCATGTTAAGTTGCCATAATTACAAAATAAAACGAATTCAATATTACCTTTTTGATGACATACCTAGATGAAGTGGGGCAAAGTAACGGGTGGTGTGATGTTGAATCATGATCAAGTAGTGAGGCACATGAACTTAATTCTGATGATGAGTATCATGGTGATGTTCTTGCTATTTATTACAATAAAATATCTCGTTTTATTCCTGAAAGGTCACCGGCTGTTACATATGTAACAGCCAAGATGACTGATATATATTAATTTAATTTCTACAAAAATATAAAGAAGAAAAGATCATGGAACAACACTTATCACATGATATACTTTGGAATAACAAATGTTGTTATAGAGGGTGTAACAGCTACCACCATGTGGTTTTCAACTGCTACAAAAGTGTCTGTCTGCGCCCGAGAGATGTTTTCACAACCAGATTATTATTATTATTACATGTTTTTTTTTTTTTTTAATTTGAAGGTGTAACCGCTGCCACCAAGTGGTATTCGGTTATTAAACTTATTGGAAAAATTAGAATTTTTGCAACATAGGGGAGATTTCCCCTGTTCCCTTAACCTATAGATCCGAATTTGTGACAATGTTGACAAATGAATCCTTTGAGGTGGGTTTTTGATACAATTGAGGAACTATGCCCATTTGCAAGTAATAGTGTCCTCGCACTATCAATGGTCACCAAATTTAGAGTCCCATTGTCAAAGACTGCATCAACCTCATAAGGACCTAGCCATCTCGTGTAGAGCTTACCCTTAAAGTCTTCAAACCTTGAGTCATATAAGAGAGCCAAATCTCCTTTCTAGAACTACTTCTTCTTTATAAATCTGTCATGCCACTTAGCTCTCTGCTACTGGATAATCTCTATTTGCTAGATAACAACCAACAATTTTTCCTCCAATTCATTGAGTTGGCTCAATCTCTACCTTTATGTTTTAGCCAAATCTAAATTGACTTGTAATGTTGTCCTTAGTGTCTTAATTTCAAATTCAATGGGGAATAAAGGGTTCTTTCCATACACAAGTTCATATGGTGAGAATCCAGTGGTGTTCCTCCATGTAGTCATGTATGCCCATAACACTTCTGGAAGTTTGTCAGCCCAATTTCTTCGATGACTGGCCACAGTCTTAGTAAGGATCCCCTCAATGACTTCGTTAGTGCTTGCTACTTGGCCATTTTCTTGTGGATGATAAGACGTTGTGATTCTGTGATGGATTTTATATTTCTCGACCAACTCCTGGATCTTATGAGATGTAAATTGTGGTCCTCCATCTGTGAATATGTCCCTGGGTATGCCAAACATGACGAAGATGTCTTCAAATAGAAAGTGTGAGATAGCTTGCTCAGTGGGTCTAGTTAGTGCCTTCACCTCAACCCATTTTGTGACATAGTCAGTATAGACCAATATGTAGGATCTCTTTCTAGATGAAGGATTGATTGGTCCCACAAAATCTAGAGCCCACTTCTCAAAAGGTTCTATGACAATATAGGTCTATAATGAAATCTCATATGATTGCAGTGGTTGGCCCATCCTTTGACAACTATCACATCCCTTCACATACTTCTTGGCACCCTTGAATATTGTCGGCTAATAGTACCCTATTTAAACGACTTTGTATCCTGTTTGTTTTTCTGTGAAGTGTCCTCTGCAAGGTTCCTCATGGCAGGCTTTGAGAATATCAAAGACCTTGTCCTCTCTAACACAGTGTCTAATCTGGAAATCAGGTCCAGTGTGGTAGAGGTTCCCATCTATCCAGGTATATGTAGCACTTTTTTGTATGATTTTCCTTTTCTCCTTGGAGGAAAAATACTGGGGAAACTTCCCTGCAACAAGATAATTGGCTATATCTGCATACCAAGGTGAGTAAGTAGAAATAGAAAAAAGATATTCATCAGGGAAAGAATCTTCAGTAGGAGTGCAACTATCATCAATAGTTAGCCTAGAAAGAAATTCAGCTAATACATTATCTTTTCCAGACTTATCTACAATAGTGATATCAAATTCTTGTAACAAAAATAACCAGTGTGTAATCCTACCATTTTTAATTGGCTTATTCATTAAAAAATGAATGGTAGAATGGTAAGTGTGTACAAATACTTAATACCCAGTGATGTAATTCCAGAATTTATTAATGGCATGCATGAATGTTAAGAACTCCTTCTCAGTCACTGTGTAGTTGAGCTCATCTGGAGTTAGATTTTTATTTATGTAATAAACATCGTAAGGTTTCTTATCCTCCAGTTCACCCAAAAAAACACCTACAGCAATATCTGATGCATCCGTAGCTATGTGAATGGTAGTTCCCAATTAGGTCCTCACAAGACCGGAGCTGGTGATACACAACATTTCAAATTTAAGAAGGTTTGCTCACACTTCCTTGTCCACAAGAAATCAACATCCTTCATGAGCAAGGGAAATAATGGAAATGCAATTCTTGAACATTTCTATAAATCTTCTTTAATACCATACATGCCCCAAGAAAATAGGTACCTATTTCAGCGTTTTGGGGGTTGGGATTTTTAGAATTACCTCTATTTTTGCAGGGTCTACCTTGATTCGGTCAGCAGAAATGTAATTTCCAAGCACGATCCCTTCAATCATGATCATGTGACATTTCTCAATGCTCAAGGAAACATTAGTCTGTACACATCACTCTAACACTTTTTCCAGATTTACTAATGTTGTTTCAAAAGCATCTCCATAAGGTGAGAAATCGTCCATGAAGATTTCTAGACAATCATTCAATAAGTCATGAACAATTCCTAGTATTGCCCTTTGAAATGTTGCTAGTACATTGCAGAGCCCAAAAGGTAGCACTCTGTATGCATAGGTTCCCCAACGACAAGTAAAGGTCATTTTATCCTGGTCTTCTGGGGCAATCTATATCTGATTGTAGCCACTAAATCCATCCAAAAATGAAAACAATCTCTTTCCGAACAGAGTATCAAGGACCTAATCTATAAATGGTAATAGAAAATGGTCCTTCTAAGTGTCCTTCTTGAGTTCTCTATAATCAACACAGACTCTCCAATTTACATTGCTTTTAGGAACGACGACAAGTGGTGACACCCACTGACTGTTGGATATTGGATAAATAAAATTAGCACTCAGGAGTTTTTATAGTTCTTCTTTTATCACTTCCTTTAGTGGAGGGTTCATACAACATTGTGGTTATCTGACTAGTTTGTAGCCATCCTTCAAATAAATACAGTAAGTGCATAGGTTAGGGTGGATCCCTTTCATATCTATATAATCCCATGCAAATGCCTTTTTATACTTCTGTAATAGTTGTAACAACCATTGGCTCTTTTCAGCAGTGAAATTGGGATTAACGTTAAAAAAATTTCCATATTCCATCTCAATTGGAGTTCTAGTAGTATTCGGAGTGGTTCTCATTTGTTAAAAATATATATCTTCACCTCTTCCTACTCATTTTCATTTTTAACAGAAGCAACAGAAAGTGAATTACTAATAAAACCATTAATAACATCATCTTCTGTCTCATATTTGAAATACTGGGCTTTCCCCAGAGTGAGGAGTGGTAAGGAGAGATATGACTTAGGCTCAAACTCATCCCACCAAGGGTTGTACACATCCATATTTGGTATTGGGGAATAAAGATTAAGGTTCTATGTTTCCTAGCCATCCGAGATCACCATGGATCACATCCTGCAGCCCATAAATGCATTTGTAGTGGCCTGCCAAGGTCTCCCTAGGATCAAAGGATGCCCCCCCAAATTGGATTTGGGCTGTAGGATAAGGAAATCAACCAGATATCTCCAGGAATCTATTGTAATCACTATCATGTTTAACAATTCCAGCATAGTAGGAGTGTGTCTGAGTCCATGTAGCCCGAGAGCAATAAAGAGATCTTTCATCATTACATTAATGGAAACCCCAATATCAATCAATGTATTGGCTATGGGCTGATAATTAATGTAGACAATGACCGTAGGATTTCCTGGATCATTATACTTAGTAAGGAGAGGTTGAGCAGACATTAATTTGGATAACTTTCCCATCACATGTATGGTCGGAGGGTCTTTAGGCTTCCTCCCAGGCTTCTTCATGCACAAATCTCTCAATGTCTTGGCATAGATGGGTACTTATTTAAGGGCTTACAGCAGAGGAATTCATACATAAAAATTTTTGTAACTCCTTAAGAAAATCAGATTCAGGCTATGAGGCCATCCTAGGTTTGGCCAGTCTCTGAGGGTACGAGGGTACTGTGTAACAATAGTCAAATCTATGGTTACAGGTGTATCGACCTTCCCCATATTAGTCGTTACAGATGTAACAGTTCTTCGCGGGTGGGTTGCTACAGATGTAACAACTTCCTATATATCAACTGTTGTAGGCATAGTAGCTGCCACAGATTCTCTGACTTCTCCTTTGGATGGTTCACAGTCCTCCTCTGTAATGATATGAGAGTGACTAGGCTTAATTACCATGCCCAATTGCAATTTTATTTCATTAAGTTCCACATGCGTAATCTAGTAGGTCTAGAAGGTCATAGGAGCCTTTATGGCCTAAGCTGCTTTATTGTTTGGGTTTGGGTTAGGTTGCACAGGTAGTTAGGGTTGCATAGGTGGTGGAGGAGCAGGAGCTTGGAAAGGAGGTAACTGTAGCTGTTGCTGCATGGGTGGTGCAAGGATAGCTATATTCTCGGCATTTCCTCTCTAGTTATGTTTCCACGGGTATGGTTGGGATTGAGGATATCGAACAGGAGGAGATGGACATCATTGGTTCCAGGGTGAAGGGAACTATGCTAAAGGAGGGGCAAAATATTGCCATGGATATTGTTCATTATTATATGCATTGTTCCATGAATTGAAAGAGGAAAGTCTTGAGACATACCTGGAGGTCGCAGTTTCCATGGCCTCCTTGGTACGATGAAGTAAGAGGACTACACCTCTTTGCTTGTTTCTTTGAGTACTGCCTTTAGTATAGGAAGCTCCAAACACTTCTCTTCGAATGCTCCAACTCACAGATATTACACAAACTGATGTTGTTCAATTCACATTCCTTGTAAGGATGTTTCTTCTGACAAGTCGAATAGAATAGGGCTAGGGGTGTATCAAATTCTACTTGTGTCTTTTTGATCTTTACTATTTTTATTTGGGCCAAGAGAGTACTAAGGATATCGGTCTTGAAATTTTTGATCAAATTTCTGATCTCCGCTCTAGTTACTCCTCTGCCTGCATATTTTTGTGTGCAAAGAGAGGCATCCTGAATTGTACTTCTTCCTTTAGACGATCCTTGAGAGCATTGTAGGCAGACCTTCACAATTTTAGCAAATGGCTTTTGTGATATATACCCTTTTGCTAATAGGTTCAGGGTGTCAAGGCAGTCATCCCTCATTCCTCTGATAAATATAGTGTTCAATATTTCCAAGTCTAAACCACTGTGTTTCGACCTCTACAGATTATAGTGGAACCATTCCACATAATCTTCCAGGAAATCTTCCTCCTTCTCTGTCATTCTAAATATCTCTTCACTTAAGTCCCTGGTCCTACAATAGTCCTGGTACTTTGAAAAGAATGTCTCCTTCATAGCATTCCAAGTTGAAATGGAAGCGAGGCCTAATCCTGTGAACCATCTCAAGGCTTCTCCTTTTACGGTAGCAGGAAATAGTTTTAACTTCTAAGCATCTATTGTATAGTCATAACTTCTACCTAGAACATCAAACTCAAATATAAATGTATCTGGATCTTCCACAGTCATCCCCTGGAAGGATGGTAAGGATGATAGACGAATATTTTTCATAAGAGCTTCACCTCCAATATTCCCGATTGGGAACTCAAAGGTAGTGGTAGTGGTGTCTGTTTTAGCATTTTTATCATTATTTTCTCCCATGATTAATTCTTCCAACCCTTTCTGTAGTAGACATTCTTCGAGTTGTGGTTGTGATGGCCCTGCAGACGTGATTAGTGCCTCAGATACCCCTGGGGCTGGTTGTTTCACCTCACTACCCATATTCGGATATTGATAAATCAACAAGTGCTTTTTCGTCTCAGGTCTCTGAAGTTCCCCCTCGGTTTCCCCTTTCCCCTCGGTCCTCAAATTCTGGCTACTAACTTCCCCCTCTTGCTCATAAATCAAATCCTTGTTCTTGGGGGTATGAGTGCTAGCCTTTGAATGATACAGTCCCAAGATGGAGGGATTGGAGGTTTCTTCTTTTGCTATGGGAGTAACAACCTTATGCGGCCCTGTTTTCCTTGCATTCCTTTGAGAGCTAGAATATTCTTTTTGTGTATTGGAGATTAATTCCTGGATAAAAGTCTTCCTTCCCAAATCTTCATCCTTCGTTTCCTTTTTACGACCCGTCGTTCCTATGACTTATTAGAGTGGGGGTGATTTCAGTATCTCTTTAAGTCCTACAAGTGCACACATGGGCCCTATTTGTATTAAATCACACTCTAAGTGTCTCAGCCTTCGAAAATGGTGAGCCCACCCAGGTATGTTAGAGCGATGCATAGGTTCTTACCTCTCATCTTACCGCCTAGCGACTGAAGAGATGAAGACATGCTAAAAAAACATCAAAATGTCCTATGTGTCCTAGTAATCACAATGGTGAGACCGCCCACGTATGTTAGAGCGATGTGCAGGTTCTTACCTATCATTTTACCGCCCAACAACTATGGACTAGGAGCACTCTATATCAAACAAACAACTTGGCTGACTGTATTGTCAACTTACCATCCCCAACAACAGTGCCAAAATGTAGTGTTGTTTTAATCAACCTTAATTGACTCAGACTACAACATTAATTGTCAACCCAGGGTAGGTCTTGTTGTTTCAATGGAGTTCACACTATCTGTGCTGATACACTCCAGCCAAGAAGAAGAAAATGCAGAAAACTATAAAAGATGTCGCTGATCTAAATTTTTGAATCAAAACATGCATATAGATATAAAACACTCTACCAAATTAAATCACAACTCACAACTATTAAAGTAAGGGCACGCCACACAAGAACTAACATCTACTCTAGCTACTTACTACCACTCTGTCTATTAACTCAGTGTAACAACATAAGACAAATAGAAACAACATCGAATCTAATCCATGATTTGTATAGCAACAACAAGAAACCATAAATCAATGAACTAAACTAGAATGTACACTACGTATATCACTGCAATCCTTGTCAAAGAGGAGGGCCCTTCCTCCTTAGCATGGTAAAGGAGGAACACAAAAGTGATTAACGAATCAATTGGAAAGCAGTAACAACATCGTGACCATGCTAATTGCTATTAAAATAAATTCATAATTACAAAAATAGAGTAACGGTACTCTTCTATATGTTGTCTCTTGATACATAAAAAGTTGATTCTTTTATAACTATTACAACCCGAAAATTAGAAACAGATCAGTCATGAGAATCTCCCCATTCTCATCCCGATAAAAAAATAAAGAAGTTACAACCTATTGCTAAATAAATATACATCAGTTGCAACCGATGGAGTCTTGTTGCTTCAAAAATAAACAATCCCTACTGCTGACAGATATTATGTGGAATAGTACCCACATTTCCAGCTTCGGTGCAACAAGATTGAGCAAATGGTGGTTCGAGATGACGTGGAATAAATGACGACATCAATGTTGGTGTGATGACGAATCAACACAAGGTGTAACAACAATCTGTAACAACATCCAATGTGTAACAACAATCTATAATAGAAACAACCTGTAACAACACCTAGTGTGTAGCAGCAACCTGTATGAGCACTTAGGGTGTAACAACGAACCGTTCTACCCTTTCGTGTAGTTAATTCTTGCTACTTTTCTGCTTCATAGCTTCATTCTCGTGAGCCAACACCTGAAAAGATGAACTTCCCAAAATACTTCTTCAATTCTCTCCCATTTAGCCACAAAAAGGAATAAAGCCTTGTATTATTCGGTAAAATATAGCAAAGTAACATGAAAGTAAAATGGATTAAAAAGGTAAGAAAAGAGTTTAGTCATATAAGGGAAAAGGCCTGGAGGACAGAAAGGTCAAAATATGGGAAAGAATGTGCAGAAAATAGGTAAAAAACCACACCCCTTTATAGAGAAAAGACCCCAAGGGAGTGAGAGTCACTTGAGAAAGGTTGAAGGTGCCTATGTTGTGTGAAGAAGGTTGAGCAAGCCAGTGCTACGGTGTGTAAGGCTAAGAGGGATTGATGAAAAAATATGCCTGGAGCTGACTGTATTCAGTTAAAGAGGAGAGTGCAGAGATGATTGTGTGGCCTGTGTGTTTTAGTGAGTGTTGTGACTGGCACAACGAATTGCTGCAAATTGTGTAGAGGGTGGAGAACAATAGAGTGTTGCAAGGAGCTGTGATGAGTGACTATAGTTCAAAATATCAGTGAGATATTACAAAATGAGCACAGTACGCAGGTTTTGAAGACAATAGAGTTGATATCAAGTGGAGTGGCTACCAATTATAGAGAACATTGAATTCCCTATTGAGTGTGAGTTGGAGCCTACATATAGGAAGTTGGTGCTTCCATCTCTAGTGGGTGCTTGGGAAGGTTTGGGGGTCATTGCCTCCTGCAAGTGGGTGCTTGAATATATCCATGGAGTTGTAAGTTGGTGCTTACAACAAATCCTTGATGTTGGTGCTTCACATTGTACTTCTGGTAAGTTGGAAAGGTGTCTACAAAAGGAGGGAGTTGGTGCTTCCTGCCAGTGGGTGCTAGCAAACAATCAAAGGGAGTTGGTGCTTCTTGTGAGGGGTGGATCACAAATAGATTGATGTAATAGAGTAGGTTCCCTTATTTTACGTCAATAACAACAACAAGCTTTGGTGGGTTCTTACCAAAAGGGTTCCCATGTAAAACCTTATGTCTCATATGTATGATGCTCATTGTGTGTGCTTGTATGTGTTTTCATATTGTTTCCAATTGATATATTATTGTTTATTAAATTGATGGTTGCAAAGTTTCAATAATAAAAGAAATTAGCATAAAGAGTTTGAAAAGTAGCCTTAATATTGATTCAAACCCCTCTCATTATTAACATTTTTTCTGATAATTTCCACCACCAAGATCCAAAGGAATGAGCCCG
Organism: Pinus tabuliformis; assembly: GCA_031772625.1. Classification (NCBI taxonomy): domain Eukaryota; kingdom Viridiplantae; phylum Streptophyta; class Pinopsida; order Pinales; family Pinaceae; genus Pinus; species Pinus tabuliformis. The sequence goes on from CM062807.1 coordinate 1,290,240,182, forward strand.
AAGATCCAGAGGAGGGGGAGCGTCTCTTTCATTCATAAATGTGGGTGAAGGATTCTATACTGCAGTTCATTGTCGATAATAGATGCCAAAATAATCTAATTTTAGCAAATCTTGTGAAGAGGTTGGGCCTATCAACAATAGCACACCTGCAGTCATGTACCATCGGGTTTCCTCACCAAGGACTATATCTCTGTGGCAGTGAGCAGTGTTTCCTTTCCTACAACATCCAGCCCTTCACAAATAAGGTAATGTGTGTTGTTGCTCCTCTTAAAGTATACAATGTATTATTAGGTCAACCATATTTGTGGAAATGTCATGTTGTGTATGAGTCTAGGCCTCACACTATTATTATTTCCTTGAGAAATAAGTTATACATGATACAAGAGGTAGCACTACCTATAGCCATCTCTTTAATCTCTATGAACAAATGAAGTAAGATCATTTCCAAGACTAGAAGATTTATCTTTCTTATAATTCATCCTCAGGACAAGAAGAATATTGTGGCCACATCCGTGACCTCTAGACAGGGATCCGTTGCATGGCACCAGCAGATGGACAAGGTTGTGGATGAGTACAGGACATCTTCACCTCACCCATGGGTTTATCCTGTTGTACCTCTGAGTTGATAATGGTCAGATATCAAGCCAGAGCATCTAAGATAATTGTTTTGGGGTTTTTGTTTCAGTTTGGAAGACCAATGAATGAAACAAATATAACACTGTAATGCCTAACCTTTTGAATAATATTAATTCCAAAATAGAGGGCTGCTATAAAATTTTACACATTGAAATAGCTTGAATAGTGTTGACTAGAAACAAAAAATAATGTGATTATTACAGTTTTCAGATAGAAAATTAAACAATCATAAGTGTGAAAACCTATAACCAATGTTCAGAAGGTTAAAGAGAACATGCTTAAGGTTACAACAAGATGCTGATGATTTATTGATTCAGAGGGAATTAATTAGACAGACAACTCATTAATCCATTCTCTTTAATGATTATCACTTCAGAAGCTTATAGGAATAGATTGAGACAAAATTATTCCTACCTAGGTATCTCTGTAAGACATAAGAATATGAAGAAAAACATGATGAGTGTTACTGGAAAAACTTACAGGAAACACAAATTGCGCAAAACTGAATTCAGTATCCTTTGCTTTGTATTAAGGGTCCAGAAAGGCTAAGTACATCAACTGTTTACAATTGCTTCATCAAGGTGCAACCTTTCTTCAAGGGTGAACTCTCTTTCAATGGTCAATCTAGTTCAATGGTGAACAATGAACCCATAATAACTCGTAAAGAGAGTTATTTATACAATAGTAAGTCTAAGAAAACATCCTAAAATGGTTATACAAAAATAAATTATTATTAAAGGAAAAGGAAATATCCTCATGCAAGAAGATAGAGACAGCTATCGAATTGTTGCTTGTTATCCCCGTTATTTAGGTTATGATGGCTTTGGTCTTTGATATTTTTCCCTTTAAGCTGCTTGGTTCTTTGGTCTTCACGCTGGATGTCATATTTACTTATGACCTTTCATCTGATACACTTTCATCTAATATTCTTTGACCTTGTTGACTTGTTAATAACCTTTACTGTGCCTTTTACTTTTATTGTACATTTCAAGTTTTTACTGTGTATTTCAATAGTAAATCATTTAGTTTTTCATGTCTGAGCATCAGGTAGTTTGGATATTGATCATCTGTTTATCTTTTAACTATATAAATTGTTTGTTTTAACATTTACTATGTAAATGATTTCTTCTACTTTGTCTGTGGTTTAGACCTGATTTCTGTTTGTACAGGAAAATCATTTGAATTCATTTCTTTAGAATCTGGAACAGACAAGTTTTAAAGTGGTATAAAAACCATTTATCCAGTCTCCTAGTCTTCTACTAATCACCTGCAAAATGCAACAATTGTTAAGAAAAACACACATTGACAGGGAGGGCCGCAATGGCTTCAGGGAACATGATAGTATATGGATGGAGTCCTGACGATGTTTGGAAGGTAATTGAAGGCCAAATTTGGTTGTAGGGGCTCAAGGTGGCATAGGTAGGGTTAAACAGGTTTCACTGAAAAAACTAGCAAAATGAGTGAAAACAAGGGTTTTCGTGTTTAAACGGTTAACAATTAACTTTTTAAAATTTGGCGTAAAGTGAACAGTGGATGGTTTTACTGTACGTGGGGGAGCAGTTTCGGAGGCTCATCGCATTGCTTTTGTCCGTGGGGTATTTTTTCTCTCAGGGCTTGTGAGTTAACATGGGAATGACATGTAACCGCAAGGGGCCCGAGAAAAACAACGAACCTCGCGTGCGCTCGGGCAAGTAAAGCTAGGATATTGGGAGCACATGATATCGTTGTGGGTCGTTGGATCGAGGAGCGGATGATTTGATAGATGTCACGCGGTCGAGATGCATGAAGGTAACATGCGCTGAGATTAGCCGGGTTGGGGGATTAATTACAAGTGTTTTTGTAATTATTTTACGAATAAAGCAGGTTTAAACACATTGCGATGGGTTTAAGAGTGGGACCAGGGTTGAAATGTTGCAGGGTTTGTTAACCACACAAAGGGTGGGTTAAAAGAGTTTTTATATCAGGAAATGGCAATATAATAGAGTTAATGTTAAATAATGCGGGGCAAGACAAAACTTAGGCTAGAAGGGTTTTATGGGTTAAATGGGTTTTGTCAGTAAATACATGAGTGGCAAAGTTTAATTAGATAAAGCGGAGGGGGGAATTTATACTTAGGGTAAAGGGTTTTTTGGGTTTCTGGTTTTTTTGGGGGAATTTACAAAGGGAAAGTGATTCTCTTTCAAGGAAGAATGGGTCTCACACTAGGAAAGAGGGGTTTTTGGGTAGAGGAATGAGTTAGGAGGGTAATTTAATAGGAAAAATGTGTGAAACCAAGGGAAAGGGTGAAAATGAAGGGAAAAGGGTATTTTCTTAGGAAATGATGGGATGATGGGAAATTAGTAAGTATGTAGTGGGGAATGAAATGAATGAGGGGAAGTTAACCAAATCAACTTATGAACATCTTTTCACTTTGATAACTGCTTCCTGCAAATTGAAACACATGATCAAGCATGATAAATGTGCTTAGCCTTCAATCAACTTTGTACCTCTGCAACCTTTCTTTTACCTACCCTTTACTTATCCTAACTTATTTTCTTCACTTAATTGGGTGCATTTAAGCTAGCAGACCCTTTTCTTTCCTTTTTCTTTTGAAAAAAAAACTATCTAATTTTAACCTTCTAACATCCAAGGGCTTAGATTAAACTGATGAGCTACTTATTATTCTCTACCTAACTATTGATCTACCAAGATTAAATAGTTTGGCTAGATCTTTATTCTCTAACTATAAATATGAAATTTAAAGCATGAACTAGTCAATATTAAACTATTTGACTATCGTGGGTTGTGGCATTTATGACAAGCTGCACACAAACCATTATTTTTCATAATAAAGTAAAAAGTAGTGACACTTGGACTTGTACACTTACGGAGTTTATTTCTTATTTATTTTCTCTCTAACCTAACATTTTATATTTTCCTTCATTTTTTGGGCATCTATTCTAAAATTTTATTTGATATGGACATATTTATCAAAATATGTCCTAACATTTTTATTTAGTATTCTTTTTATCCATATCCTAACTTAACATTTTTTGAAAAATATTTTCATTTTTTAACTAATTGATTCTAACTTATCAAAAAACCAAAAAATGCTACAACGTTGGCTCCAACTGGGGACTACTTTCTCTTGTATAATGCAGAGAACCTACAAATCCATGTGCCTTCTCCTTGGGCTATGGAGTCTTTTGCTGCAAAAAATCATGCAGGCAGCTTGAAAAGTAAAAGAAACTGGATTTTTTACAATGGTAGTAATGAAATTTACTTCAACTTCTTAGTATTGAATGTAATGTTTGAGAAAACCTCCATTTACAGGATAAGTGGAATATAGCCCCTCAAGAATCTGTAGCACAAAAGTGTTGTTTCCCTTCACTTCAGTAATTGCTAAAGGTACAAACCACAGGTTGTAAAACTTGACATGTTTTCCCTTTTATTCTCTCCTGGAATCCCATCTTAGAACTAGATAACCTTCCTTGAAGTCCCTTTCCCTGGATCTTCTATCAAATAGGCTCCTCAAATTACTCTGATACTTTTTCAGTTTGTATTAAACTTCATCTCTGTTTTCATTTAGTTCAATAATCTGATTTATTCTCCTTGAAAACTCATCAGGTTCGTCTATTGAATCCTAGAGGAATTTTAAAACAGGGAAGGCAAAATTGGCAAGGAATATTGCATCTTTCCCATAAACTAACTGGAAAGGATATTTACCAGTAGATATCTTTGGAGTAAATCTGTTTGCCCATACTGCATAAATTAAATGAGAGTCCCAACTCTTTTTATGATCTACTAGAGTCCTTTTGATTACCTTTACTAGAATTTTATTTGAGGATTTTGCTAGGCCATTACCTTGTGGGTAATATGGAGTTGAATGATGTAAAAGAATCTAATATTTCTAGCAAAACTCAATCATTTTAACACTATAAAATGTTGTTGCATTATCAGTGAAATTTGAGTAGGGCAACCAAATCTAGATAAGGTGTTCTCTTCAATAAATTTGATTCACATTGAATCAGTAGGATTTCTCACTGGAATTTCTTCCACCCATTTAGTGAAGTAGTCTGTTGCAGTGAGGATCCATCTATGCTGATTACTTGAAGTGGGATGAATCTCTCCAATAAAATCTAATTCCCATTGGCTAAAAGGTTTTGAGGCTATTGATGGAACCAATGGAAGAGCTGCTATTTTTTTCTTACCAGCAAACAGTTGACAAGGAACACAACTTGTAACCTTTCCTCCTACTTGTAAGAACAATGTTGGCCAATAAAATCATCCCCTTAATATCTTATATGTTGTTTCTCTCCAAGCATAATGTCCTCCACAAAATCATGTATGAAACTAGTCAATGATTCCTTCAGTCTCTGATTCTATTAAACATAATAACAAAATATTTAGTGGGTCTTTCTAGTACAAATCTCAATTTATGATACAATACTTGACTGCTTTCAGTTTGAGAGTTTTGAACTAGCTTTCGGAGAATGATGTTCAACATTCAAAATGGATCAAGAAATTTACAATGTTTTGGTACCAATCTGACAACATAAATTTTTCATCAATGTGTAAAGGGCTGATCTGATATAAAGGTGAAGGTTCTTGTGGATTCTCCCCTTCAGGATGAGGGGAAGGTTCTTGTGGATTCTCCCCTCCTGCAAGGATAGAAGGTTCTTATGTATTCTTCTTATCTGAGGTTTGAGAAGGTTCTTGTGGATTATCCCCTTGTATATATAAAACAGAATTGATTCTAAGCACTTTACAGTTGCAATCAGCTAGAAGCTTAGCTAATCCTTGACCATTTACTAGCTTTGTAGTTTTTATATTTAGATCAGACTCCAGAATTTCAGTGATCCATCTACCTCTTTTCCCATCAGTGTCTGGTTGGTTTAAAACAATTTTTACAGCATTGCTAGGAACATAAGCAGTAATAGGAGAATGTAGGACATATATCCTAAATGATTTCAGGGTTTGAATAAGGGCATAGGAATGCTTCCCAATTATGTCATACTTAAGCTATACATCTCTCATAACCTTACTGAAAAATTCTATGGGTTGGTAATGGTAATCTTCATTCTTTTGTAGTAAAACAACAACAAGGGTTGTTTCTGGGGCAAAAGAAAAGATATTGAATGGTTTAGTGTAATTAGGGCTGGCCAAGGTCATGGGAGCTTCAAAGATAGATTTCTTGATCTGATCAAAGGCATTCCTAGAAGAGACAGTCCATTTAACTTTATGATCCTTTTAAAGCATGTCAGTTATATCTTTTACAATCTCAGCATAATTTGGGATGAATCTCCTTAAAAAATTAATCTTGCCTAGAAAAGCTTGAATCTCCTTCTTGTTTCTAGGTAAGTTCAATGTCTCAATGGAAGACACATGCTTGGGATCAATCACCACTCCTTTTTTTGAAATTATATGGCCCAACAGTTTCCCTTGTTTGATAGCAAACAAATACGTTTTAGGATTCAATGATATTCCAAAATTTCTACACCTATTAAAAACCTCCATCAAGAGCTTTAGATGTTTCTGATCAGATTTAGAAAAAACAATTATGTCATCAAGATAAATGACCACAAATTTATTTACTTGACCCAAAAAAGCTACATCGATAGCTCTATGAAATGTTGCTCCAACATTGGATAAGCCAAATGGCATTCTGGCATACATGAATGTACCTTAGGGTGTAGTAAAGGTTGTCTTCTCTCTATCTGTTGGATCAACATTTACCTGATTATAGCCTAAAAAACCATCAAGCATAGAAAGCATTTGTGCTCCTAAAACCATTTGAAGTAATCGATCCATTTTGGGCAAAGGATAATTATCTTTTAATGATGCTTTGTTCAAGTTTCCAAAGTCTACACAGAGTCTAACTTCTCCATTCTTCTTTCTTACAGGAACTAAATTTTCAACCCAATTAGAATATCTAAGAGGGAGAATGATCTAGGCATCTCTAATTTTCTTTATTTCCTTTTCTACAATTAGTAGAAGAGCTGGATTGATCCTCCTAAGTTTCTGTTGATAAGGAACTGCTTCTAGCTTTAAAGCAATCTTATGCTGTATTAATGAAGTATCATAGGTTTTTAGATCAGCATAGTTCCATGCAAAAACATCCTTATAATTTGGAAGTAACTTAACATATTGAGCTTTGATCTTAGGATCTAGAGATGCACAAATTTTGATGTTTTTAATGTCATCATTCCTTCCAATATTAATTTCTTCTATGTCATCTTGTGAAGAAATGGACTGAGGATTTCTGAGGACATCATTTTGATCAAACAATTTTTCTAAAGGAATGAGACCTTTGGGAATAAAATTGTTAGACAATTGAATAATGTCATGATTAACAATTTTTGAATTGAAATTTGAAGTATCATTTTAATTTGCATTTTCATTTATTTCTGTTCTATCTTCATTAATTTATAGAACTGAAAAATCATCTATAACCTGCAGAAAATATATCAAATGTTCATCATCTTCAAATATTTGCCAGTGTTTTAGATTATCTAGGATGGATAGCCTGTACTTGACTTGTATTTGATAGAGTACATTGGTTTGATCAGGTATTTTAAATGAACTAGCAGAAACAGTGAAGACATCTACATCAATATTCTAATTTCTTGGACTATAAGCCAAATTAAAAGCATCAAAGAAGTTTTCAATTGAATCCCAAGCTTCATTTCTATAAGACCTAAGTCTAGGATGCTTAGTCTGGAAAATATTTCTCACTTGTTTGACAATAAGTTCTAAATCAGTAAAAACACTTAAGTTTTGAACCTAGCTTTTGGCTAATTGTAGTCGCAAAAGGAAAGCTTCATATTCAGCCACATTATTTGTAACTTCGAAGTCGAGTTTACATGATTGGGTGATATTTTATTTTTCTAGTGAAATTAAAACTACCCCATCTCCTACCCTATCTTTTGTACAAGAACCATCAAAAAATAGTTTCCATACATCAGTTTGATTTGGTACAGGACTTTCATTTACATCTTCTATTTTAACTTGAGTTTCATCAGTTTGGTTTGAAGAGAGTTGAAAGAAACCAAAATCCTGATCAATTGCATAAATGGGATGGTTCCTTGGTTGGTCTATTTTGCAAACAGTGTGCACAAATCTTACCTCTCTATATAACCTTAGTTATTCTCCCCCATAAACTGGAATAGTGGCATAAGACATATCCATCTAAAGGGTTCCCCCTAATTTGGCACAACAAGACCTAGAAAGGAGCATTCCAAATTTGGGAGGTATATATGTGACAACTATATCAAGCACTACACTTTTCACTGGAATTTGGGCAAGGGTGACTATGAAATCCTTAATCAATCCTAAGCAGGGCACCCTTTTAGAATCAAAGGTGTACAAGTCATGATAGGATTTAGTTATGTCAAGTTTCAAATGGTCCATGATAGTTTTTGACGTGAGGTTATGTGATGCTCCAGAATCAAGCATACAATTATATAACATGGAATCATTTGTCTTAAGAGTTACATAGAAAGGAGTCACTATTTCATCTATCATATCTAAGCTAGGACCAAAGACAACTGCTGGTTTTTCATCTTGCAGGCTAATGATATCACTTTCAGCATAAACTGAGGTGTTTTGTATCCATTTGGAAACTTGATTTTTATATTGAAGGTTTTTCGAAAGTTCTGCAAGTGGAATAGGAATTTTAACTCTTTTTAACTCTTTTTCAACATTAAATGTGGTCAAAGCAATTTTATGATTTTGAACAGTATCAGTTGACTGATTTAATGGTCGAATAATAGTTGTTTGAGTTTCAGCAGCTCTGGTGCGAGGTTCAATTATTGAAGTCTCCTTAGGAGGTCTTCTAGGGCTAGGTCTAGGCCTAAAATAATATCTCTTGTTCAACTCTGGAATTAAAAATTTAGAGAAGGCATTGTATTTAGAAACTTGTGAGGATTCTTGATCTTCTTGAACCTGATTTTGTTGTGAGAGAGGAATAATAATTGTTTGATTAGAAGAAGTATCCATGTTATTGATATATTCAGTAATAGTCATAGTGTTTTCGTCAGGTTGTTGGTCATCTATCAGTAAAGGAGTGGGAACCTGCTAATCATTACTAGGTCTCTGAAGAATTTGTAATAGTGGATTCCTTTTATACTGACATCGATTTTGGTTTTGGGGTCTAGTAACTATTTGTTGAACTGTCCTAGGTTGAGTCTCAATCTTGAAAATTCTATTAGATAGATTTCTAAGAAGAAAAGTTATTTCATCTATTTTAGAATCTTTATTTTTAGTCTTAGAAGAACTAGAGGAACTAGAGGCCTCTTGAATGGATTTGAGATTTCTTTGGGTCTTTTCCTCTTTAGCTTTCAAGGAAGTCAAAGCAGCCCTATTTTCTTCCACCTCCACAGCATTTGTTTGCATATCTTCAAGGGTTCTTGAAGTTATCTCTCTTAGCATTATAACAAAATCATCGTCAAAGGATTTAGAAAACCTAGAATTAATTGCTGCTACAGGGCATTTGCAATCAGGTGGAATCTTACGATAATGTTTATTGAACCTTTTGATAAAATTAGATACAGGTTCACCAAATTTTCTTTTAAGTTCTTCAAACTCAGTCAGAAAGTAAAGAGGATCTTTCTTTACACCCCATTGGTTTTTAAATATATTTGTAAGCTCTTCCCAATTTCTAATGGAATTTACAGGTAACTTCCTAAACCATATTCTTACATTTCCTTCAAGTGACATTTTATTGTTCGATATTCATATTGTCTACAAAGTCTAGAAAATCTTGAAGATGGTCTTTAGCTATGGGACCAATTTCTCCATTATACCTAGGAAGGTATTTCAAGTATCCAGCTGAGAATGCATCGAGGTTAGCAGGTAAGACTAAAGCTGCATATCTACCATGTACAATAGGTTGGAATGCCATACTAGAAGGTGGTGTATGAGGTGTTTGTGTGGATGAAGAAGAAGATGAAGGAGAAGAAGATGAAAAAGAGGAAGAAGAAGGTGATTGAGGGGGTGTGTGACTATGTGTAGGTTAAGAAGGAGGAGGTCTCCTCAATAACTTTAAAGGAGTCTTAAGAACTAACTTTGGGACCTCTGAATGAATACCCTATTTTGTTTCAAAGAGTGGATTTGTGTATACAAAGACAGTCTCTTTAGGTTATTCAGAAGTAGAAGCTTCTGGTCGTCCATAACTGGAAGGAAATGAATAAGTGGTAGGGGATATGAAATTTGCGGGTTTGTATTCATGTAAATGAACACCCAAGTCAGACTTAGTTTTAGGTGATCATGGTGGTAGAGGGGGTTCTTGATGTGTTTCAAAGGAATGAATTAGGAAAGATGAACCTAAATCAACTCCCCTATCTAATAGTTCAGAAACCCTAGGAGGTATTTTTGTCCTATTAGGATCAGATGGAATATTACTAAAAGGATCATATGATTCTAAATATTCAGACTGCAAGGCAAAAGAGGAAGAAAAATATGGTTGATGTCTCCTTTTAGAACTCACTTTTCTCAAAAGTTTTTCAGGATCTGACAAAGGGTTAACTAAGTCAGATTCTGAATGAGATCTAGTGTGCTTAAAAGGTGCTAGTTTGGGCTAGTGGTGTCGCCAAGTGAATGATTTTAACCTTTCTAGACCTTTAATCACCTTAAAGGAATATAATGAATATCATTGTCTCAGTAAAACTTAATAGAATTCGAATCCCCAGAAATGGCGCCAGACCGATGTTGTACCTCTAAGTTGATAATGGTCAGCTATCAAGCCAGAGCATCTAAGATAATTGTTTTGGAGTTTTTGTTTTAGTTTGGAAGACCAATGAATGAAATAGATATAACACTATAATGCCTAAACTTTTGAATAATATTAATTCCAAAATAAAGGGATGCTATAAAATTTTACACAGTGAAATAGCTTGAATAGTGGTGAGCAGAAACAAAAAATAATATGATTATTATAGTTTTCAGATAGAAAATTAAACAATCATAAGTGTGAAA